>OU015769.1:31494188-31868955 GCA_907173295.1 Fagus sylvatica
CAAACCCCGGAAACCAAAATCAAAACTTAAAGCCAAAAACACGAGGGGGGACTAACCTCGCAGCAGCGTGGCTAGATAGAGAGAGTGAGCTTCCACAGCGGCGTGGGTGGAGAGAGAACGATAAAGTGAGATAACGAAATATGATCGCCGCCGGCAATGGTAGGGACTGACCGGCGGCGGAGAGAGTGTGAAAATTGAAAATGAATGGATCGAGGGGAATTAAGGGAAATTTTTTATAAGGTATGAAATAAGTGAGCGAGACTACCCTCATTTTGGACCAACCTCACCTAATATAAAAATATTTTCGTTAAGAATTTTTTTTTTTCTTTCTTTCTAAACTTTGCACAAAATTTGTTTTCGTTTCTATATATATATATATATTTTTGATAAATAACAAAGACTTTATTGAAAGAAATTTACAACCCTACTCAGAGGGATACAAACCCTACAATGAGGGAGCAAAAGTGACATGACGTCACAGTAAAAACCCTATCAAGAGGGCAGCAAAGGTGACATGACGTCACAGCAAAGACCCTACCAAGAGGGAAGTAAGAACACAACAACAACAACACAACAACACCAATACTACAACAACAACAACAAACTACACAAATATTACAACAACAGATACAACTACAACAACAACACCAAACACAAACAGTACAACCAAAATAACACCGATCGACACATAATTTGACCACCGTCCATAAAAGCACAAAAGCAACCACGACTATCGATGTCCGGAGCAGCAGCAGATTTGGAGTCGAACTCCCATCCAAGGAAACTACTGAGTCGAATCGATTTTGACATGGTAAGAGATGCCATGCGATTCGGGTGTGGTAGGGGCTCTTCAAAAAGAGTTTTAAAAAATCAACCCCAAAGATAGGGGTGATATAAAGACGGACTGGAAGAAGTCCCCACACCTGATGCCCACCGGTCATCCACGGCCGTAGACGATCTCGACGCTTACTGGAGATGGACAGATGTGTCGACAAACCCCGATCGGATGGAGAGGAGGTAAGGCGGAAGGAGGGAGAGAAGAGGGGTGGTGGTGATGGCGGCTGGTCGGTAACTTCCGATCGGAGGCCCAAAAGAAAACAGAAAAGAAAAGGTAAAAAGGAAGACGGAAATGACCGGACTCGGGCCACGCTACCAAGATCTGACCATTTCTGGTCACGATCTCTCTCACCCGGAGGTGAGAGGAGGCCGTGGATGTAATATATAATTTTCGTCTTTAAACTATATATGAGTTTCATTTTTGTCCTTGAACTTTTAAAAATTCGTATTTCATCCCTAAACTTTAAAAAAATTCGTTTTTACACATGAATTTCATCATTTAAAAAAAAGTTCATGGACAAAATTTATATGTAAAAAACTAAAAATGAACTTTTCAAAGTTTAGAAACGAAAAACGAACTTCATACAAAATTTAAGGACGAAAAAAATACTTTTGTGTATAATTTAATATGGATCAATTCATTTAAATAAAAAAAAATAAAAAAATAAAAACACAATTGAGTGGTCGATCATGTGGCACCAAATAATTGGTCACACATGGAGGTAACTAACAAATCAAACACCCTTCTTAATCAAATAAACAATTTAAAAACAAAAATTTGTTGATTCATTAGTTGTCCAAATTGAAGAAAACAAAACCACAACTTTAGTCCTTGGCCATATCCGGTAATTATACTACACTCCTAGAGTTATTAATGTCGTATTCTCACCTCTCATATGAATAGTAGATCCTGTTATTTAAATTCATGATAAACCCATCATTTATGTGAGAGGAAGGGATATGCAATTAATTTGCTCTAAGAATATTTTATAATTTTCCCTTCCTAATCACCTTACAGCCAAAAGCCTTGTCAAGAATCAATCCCTCCCCTTTTAAAACCCAAAGCCATACACTCCAAAAAGCCCTACATATCACCCCAAGAAGGTAACGTCCATGCATGGCGAAAGAAGGATGTTGATAATCGAAGGGAGAAAGAAAGAGAAAAGCTTGAAATTAGGGAAGAGCCACAAGAGAGATGAAAGTTAGCATATAAAAGCTTAGAAAGGGAAAAGCTTCAATGGTGAGGCGGAAGCTTGTGAGTAAATAGACGGATGAAAAAAAGCTTGAATAAGGTGGTCAGTTATGGAGGTTTCGGCCATAGAAAGAAAGAAGAGAGAAAAATATGTCATTTTAGCATTTTGTTAGGATATGTAATAATGTAGGATAAAAATTAACAGGATGGATGAAAGTACATAAACTGGAACATTTTCAAAAGTTTAGGGGTGAAAGTACATGTCCACATCATCCCTCAAAGATTTTGATTTATATAACAAATAACCTATTATAACCGTTTATGTTCATTATAAATTGAGTCAAATAAATATTTTCAAATTAAAATCTCATTCAGAATAACTTCAGAGCAATACTTACTAGTTACTAATCATATTGGTTATACTCATATTATTAGAAATTTTTTAAATATAAAAATTAAAATAATAACTTCAAGGTTAACTATCAAGGGAGGTTAGTATAATTTTCCCTTAATAATATATCAATTCCCTTCTTTTACAAAGCCTCATAATATGGCAAAGATGGAACAAAATCATTCCATTTAATTTAAAATGTAGACTATCTGCTTAACGATTAAGATGTTATTTTTTCAATCTAATAGTGATATACAAAGTTTTAAATGATTTTACATTAAATATACTTTTAAATTTATAATATTTAATGTGAAACTTAAAATCTATCTCTAATGGTGGTTTATCCTTTTAGGATAGGACAACATGAATCTCTTGTACATGTCACAATTTGGGTGCTCAGAATGAGGAATGCAACCCAATCAAATCCGATTTTGTATTTTATTCTTCTATTATTACTATTATAATTTTGGTCCTCTCAAGAAAAAAGAACCCACAAGATGGTTTCACATTGATTGTTTTTGTTTTGTTTTTAGGCCTGGCTGAATAGTTTCAAGGAACTGTAATCCTAAAGTCTGGTATGTGGTAACACAGCAAGCTGCTTCAAATGTTTTGCTACAGAACCTGCATGAATGCGATTCATTAAAGTTCTTGCTCTCTGAAATGTCTTCCTCTCCTCCTTCCCAACGATAAACTCTTGTCTCTTCCAGACAATCTTGAATATGGGTTTATTCTCCCCCCAAAAGTGTGGACCATGCATAAATGTAACCTCATTTTGTATTTAGGTTGATATTATGAGTATAACCATTAATAATTAATTAGCAGGATTGGCATAAGCTTGGAGAGCCTGACCAGTGAGTCTGCAAACCCTCTTCTCATGCAAGACCTTAGCACCCATTTCCTCATAGAACTTGATAGCATTCACATTCCAGTCAAGCACCACCCACTCCACTCTCCCACATCCCATCTTCGCTGCTTGCGCAGCCACAGCCGAGAGTAGCATCTTCCCAAACCCTTTCCTCCTATAACACTCCCTCACAAACAAGTCCTCCACGTAAAACCCAGGTTTCCCCAAGAACGTCGAGTAGTTCGGGAAAAACAAAACGAACCCACCAACCACAGTGTCAGAGCCTCCATCTTTATCGTTGGATTTAAAGGTTTCTCTTTCAGGGTCATCGATGGGGAGGTCAAGAGTGATGATCTGGGTAATGGGAGAGAAGAAGAGAGGAGTTGTAGTGGGTGGTAATGGGGTTGAAGAGAGCTCGAGGATGAAGATGGTGGAGGTTTGGAAAGGAGGGGAGTTGAAGAGCGTGGAAGAAAGGGAGGCTTCGGTGGCGGAGAAGAGGTGGGTGATGCGTTCAAAGATGGCCAGCTGGTGGATGAGCTTGTGGATGTGTGGGACGTCCGATGAAGTGGCAAGGCGGACACGGGCGAAGAGTGGTTGACTAGGTAGTGCTGTGGCCTCTGGGGTTGGTACCAGTGGTGGTGCAGCTGCGGCCATTTTGGTTTGGGAGAGTGAGAAAGTTGGGATTTCTACGTACTTTCTACACTTTTATTTCTACCACTACAACTAAGAGACATTGGATTAGCCAAACTTTAAATCAAAATTAGGTTTAAAAGACTACTTTTTCTATTTTATCTACTCATTTTCAAATACAACTCAAAATCACTCTCTCATTTCTTTCTATCTGTTCCTTTAATACAAAACAACCCACACTCTGAAAAAATCTAACCTCCTTTGAAATGTGAAAGTGACTCAGGCGGCTCCAAGTATGCCATGTTCCCAGCACATGCCAAGAGGGTCTCTCTCAATGCTGTTTGCAAGGGTTTTAGTGCAAAACATAGCCACGATTTCAATTGAGGGGGGTTCGAAGTATCTTATGGGCCCATCTTCTAAAATCAATCTTGAAGCATCTCATTATATGTCCAATAATATTCTAACAAAAAATGTTATTTATAAAGAAAACAAGAAAATGGAAAGACCAAAGCCAAAAAAACAAATACCATGTGAAGACAAATTGACAAAAAAATAAAATAAAGTTTTAAGCTATTAAGTTAAAACTAATGATTCCAAATCCAACCCACTAACAATCACTAATAATAAATTTATTAGTTCACACTATGAATTTATTACTAATTAAATGCTCTAATCACTATACATTAGTACCCAACTGTAATGAATTGGTTTTTTAACAAAAACAATAAAAGATAGTTTAGTCGATTTGAGATGACTAGTCTCTTGAATATTGAGAGAGAATAGATTTTTTTATTAATTTTCTCATCTTTTATTCAATGGGTGGCTCACTACTTAAATACAGTGGTAAACCACTGAGGATGTTAACAATTATAATCCTATCCAATAACTAATAACAATGGCCTATATCCAAGGGCGAAGCCAGGAATTCAATTTAGGATGGATACCTTTTGATCTCAAACTTTAATAAATATAATACCAAAAAAAATATGTCAGAAGGCAATAACATTATTTATATAAAACAAAAAGTAAAAAGAATAAGCTGATTATAACCTTTTACAATTGATTTTGACGTGTTTTCATATTTTAAAACTGTTGCATGATTACTTCATTATTAAAATTACAAAAAATATATTTCTCAATGTATATAATCAAGTTGTCATTCATTTGACTTTTTTTGAAGTATTTCTCTATTACTGTTTCAAAAATATTAAAAGAAAAATAATGTTCATAAAATAAAACTAACACATCATAAAATATAAAATTAACATTTTTTAAGTTTTTCCTTTTGCATTTCTACATTAATAAAACTAACAAACACTCAAATAGTAATAAAACAAAAACCTAGCTTAGCAAAAAAAACAAAACAAAAACTTGTTGATTTATTGAATATAAAAACGATCAATCATATTATTAAAAAAATAAATCAGTCACAGTAACACAAATACGGAATAGTTGTGCTGATGTTTTTGTTATTTTATTTCTAGGCTAATTTTTGTTAATATTATTTGGTTTCTTTTTTTGTTCATTGGATTTTTTTTTTTTTTAGTAATTTACCTAGAATTTTTTTTTATTTTATAGGATTGACACTATCAATTTTATCTATAAATATACCTATTAAATATTTTTTAAAAAAATTTGAGGGGGCCACAAGTCATTGCTTAGATCCACCCCTGGGCCTATCCAACAACTAATAACAATAAGCTTATAGCTATCCAAACACTACTGCCGTCATAATTAATAGCTAATAAATCCTATGCTCCTAACTCTCCTAAGTCCTATCTAATATCAACTTCTAAGACTTCCACCTTAGCCACAATTCATTCCATGCACAAGATGCACATCAGAGCCAGTTTTGGGAATTATGAGGTCTGGGACAGTGCAAAAAAAGATGAGGCATTCTATCTTTAAAATAATAAAAATAAATATTGAAAAATCACTCTACATATAGTTTCTGCTACAAAATTACTAATTAAACTTTTATATTCAATATTTTCTAACAAATCTTGTTTAATAAATAATATGGCTAATCCATTTAATCTTTCTTGTGATATAGTTGATCGCAAATAAGATTTTTATTATTTTAACTTTGAAAAACTTCTTTCAACGGATGCGACTGTGACAAGTATAGTCAATAATATTCTATATGCAATAGATGCATTTAGAACAATTCAATTCCTTGATAAAATTAAGTATATTTTTCGTTATCTTTTTTTCTTTTGGTAAAATCTCTTGTAAGACTTTTAAGTATGAAAATAAATCAATACTATCAAAATCAAAAAAATTATCAGGTTTTAAAAAACCTTCAAGATTAACATAATACTTTTCAAATTATCATAATTTAGAGAAGTTAGCCTCTTCACATCAAATAAATACAAAAAATTGTTCTCATACATACTTGGGTTAGAAAAATAAATTATTATTAGGCTTAATTTAAATACTTGTTTTAAATATATAAGCCTTTTTAATTTTTATATAAATAAATATATTGCAACCTTTTAATAAGGGTTTTAAAAAAAAATTTGAAATAAAGTTTAACTTTAAGGTAAAATCTTGAACAATCGTCTCGCCTTTACCCAAAACCACCCCTATGCACATCTTGCATAGCTTCATCATTTGTTCCGCAAGGCTGGGCCATAATTTATTAGTTCTTAATTTTCTCTCTTAGGCTCCGTTTGTTTCGACGTAAAATATTCTCCACCGTAAAATGTTTGTAAATGCAAATGATTTACAGGAAAATATTTGTTTTTCCGATGTTTGTTTGTACTTTAGAAAAATGCTTCCGAAAATATTTTACATTGTGTGTTTGGAACAACGTAAAACAAAATAAAACAAAACCCACACCCAAAATCACTGGAAATGGCAACCATCACTGCCAACCCAACCCGCAACCCATCACAAACTCCACCAGCCACAACAATCCGCCGCCTACAACAACCCATCACCAATCACAGATCCTCAAGCAAACCCACGAACAACAAACCCACAACAACCCACCGCCGACCACAGATCCTCAAGCCAACCAAACCCACAGTCCTCGTTTTGCTCCGCGAATCCCAAACCCACAGATCCTCGTCTCCACCGCCGCCTCCCTCGGCTGATCCGGTTGAACGAAACACGCAGCGAAGAGATCGCCCGAACCCAGGTCCTCGAGTCGGATCTCGCAGCGGGCCTTGCACGAAACGACCCGGAGGCGACCTGCCCAGATCTTATCGGGGTGGCTGGGATGGCTCGAGGTGGCTGGGCAGAGAGCAAAGGCAGAGAGAAGAGGCAAAGAAAGAGAAAGAGAAAAGAGAAAGAGAGCATAGCAAAGCCTCACGCGTGTTTTGGAAGGAAAATGGTTTACGGAAAATTTTTCCGTAAACCATTTTCCGTATTTTACAAAGCCATTTTCCGGTCAAAAGAAAAAAATTTCCGTTAACTTTCCATTTTACCACGTTCCAAACATCCAGCCTGACTGAAAACGTTTTCCGTAAAACGTTTTACTTCGATTCAAACGGAGCCTTAAAACCAAGACAAAATAGCTTTATTGATGACGTCATTAACTGGCACCAAGCAGTACACTAATGCATGGCACGTTGATAGAAACTCAAATTGCTCACATTTATTAAGAAAATAAAAAACTCTTTACTCACATTCCAAAGTCAGACTCATTACATTTGTGCTGATCACTAGTCACATTTCAAGAGACTCACATCATCGCAAAAAAAAAAAAAAAATTCAAGAGACTCACATAAATTATCACATTTATTCAACATTAGTTGAACTCTAGTTTTATAGAGAGAGAAACAAAAAGAGAGAGACAACAGAGATCAGAGAGAGAGAGAGAGAGAGTTACCTTTTAGTTGAGAGAGAGAAGATCTAAGATGAGGTGAAAGAGGTGAGCCAGTGACAATGAATCCTAAAGGAGTGGCGGCTGGTGCGACTTCCGAGGTGTGAACCACTGTGATATATATTTAATTAGAAAAAATTATATAATATTCTGAGAGTATATTAAATGAGTATTCCCTCATCTCATAGAAATGGTAGGTTTTATCATAAATTTAATTAACGGGACCCATGACTTCTGTGAGAGGAGGGAGTACGCATTTAATGTACTCCCGGAATATAATATAATTACCCTTCAATTAGAAAATACAAATTTAGTTTTTTTTTTAATTATTAAATTCAATAGAACGAATCTAATGAGGTTTGCTATTTTTATTTATTATTATTATTTTTTGAATGGCATAAAAATGGTTTTTTTTTTTTTTTTTTTTTTTTTTTTGCGCTTAAGTGGTTATTAAGAATTATATTAGTGGGAGCTAAGTTTGTTGTGTTTAAGGGCTAGGTTAAGAAAAATCCTCTCAACCTGAATCCGTAGTGATATATAGAAGGAAAAGACCATTTATGCGGTTTCGGATTCTCGTGTTCATTTTAAGGTTAAGATTTATTTAAATTAAATCTAGAATCTAGAATGTGTCATCTCATTTAACTAATAACTCAACCTAATAAGAAATTTAACTAGTTTAATCTAAGTGTGTGTGTGAAAACTTAAACTTATATCCTCAAAAAGGGATGAAGTTCAAGTGGGGGAAGGGGACACCACTGGTTGATAAAAACCAAACTATCAGTAACTCTTCAAAAATATTGGAAGAAGTGTTGATTCATTTTTCTATTTGCAGATCCGAAAATCTGTTGTTTCTCTCTCTTTGCAGATATGGATATATGCTATTGGTTTTATGTGGATTTAATTTTTGTTTGCATGTGTTCCACAGTTAGTAATATAGTTATTTAGAATATATATATATATATATATATATATATTTATTTAACTTTCCTCAAAAACCAAAGAAATAGACTTTTCTTAAATCAGCCGGGGGATTGCACCATTTTGTCATTGTTTTAGCTGAAGGATTATTGCTCTCTATTTCCTTGTGTTGGAATATCCGCATGTTCCTGATATTCCACAGTACGTGAACGACTAGGTAGCCATGAGGGTGAAGTCCTCGCATGACACTTGTTGGTTCAGCAATCAGCATACGGCTGGGCTGGGGGTTTTAACTTTTAAGAATGAAAGATACCAGGTCCTTCGTGGAGTTTATATATTTCGTGCAGATTTTCTAACGTTACAACATAGAGACAAGAGAGAGAGAGAAACAACAGATTTTCAGATCTGCAATAGAAAATTGAATCCACCACTTTTTCTCCTTTTGAAGAGTTAAGAATAGTTTGGTTTTGTATTTTTTATTATTATTTTTTTAACTCAGTTAACATTATTTAAGATTAACAATAACAATGGAAAACACAAAACACTATTAGATGATCCTTGTTAGGTTTCAAATTTGGGTTGAGTATTAACTCAAGTTCTCAACCTTATGTTGTTGAGTTTCTTTATTGAATATTTATAGAGTTGAATACAAAGAGGATTGAGATAACAAGAGAATGTGTTTGAATGTAACTCAACAACATCAATAAAATAAAGTCTATCTAAATGCTTGCTGTCTTCCTAAGTTGTAGGACTAGATAACTGATGCTTTATCTGTTTGGATGCTTGATGATGATCTTCATTTGGTAACTGAGGTTTATCCTTAACACGCCCCCTCAAGCCCAACAGAACAGACAGGATGTTGAGCTTGGCCCGAAGGAGAGCAAACCGAGGAAAAGAAAGAGGCTTTGTCAATGTATCAACAAGTTGATCAGTGCTAGAGATAAAGCGGACATTGAGCTGTTTAGCAGCAACCATATCACGCTAACAAAGTGGAAATCAATCTCTATATGCTTTGCAATTCCTCAGCAAATGTGGAAATCAATCTCTATTGGATTGTCCTAGCATGGAAGACAGGATTGGAAGAGATATGTAGCACCAATGAATGTTATCACACCATAGGAGAGGTGAAGTGGACATAATCAAGCCAAGTTCTTGGAATAGAGAATTAAGCCATTTAATTTCTGCGGCAGTATTGGCAAGAGCTTTGTACTCGGCTTCTTCAGTACTAGAACGAGCTACAGTGGCTTGTTTACGACAACTCCTTGTTTACGAGAAACTCCAAGAAATTAAATTCTTGCCAAGGAAAATACAGAAACTCCCTGTGGAACGACGATCATCCTTATTTCCTGCCCAATCAGCATCACAGAATGCGTGTAATGTATTGCAGGAAGAGCGATAAATGTGCAACCCGAATTGGATTGTGCTTTTGAGGTACCGAAGCAGTTGCTTCACAGATTGCCAGTGAATCTGAGTTGGTTTGTGCATAAATTGGGATAATTTGTTTGCCAGTGAATCTGCAAAGGTTTTGATAAATTGATAATGTGCAAAGCAATGTCAGGGCGAGTGATGGAGAGATATTGTAAAGCACCAACAGTGCTGCGAAATAAAGTGTGGTCAGGAAAGGGTTCTCCTTCATGTGTGGAGAGATTGGTGAAAGATGCTATTGGTGTGTTGACTGGTTTTGCTTCAAGCATTTTGGTGCGGCTCAGTATATCCTTTATGTAACGTTGCTGGGAAAGAAGGACTCCATTGGGATTGGGAATGACTTCAATACCAAGGAAAAATTTAAGAGGACCGAGATGTTTTACAACAAAGTCAGACTTGAGATTGTGCAGCAGGTTGTCAATGGCCAGATTGGATGAACTCGTGATGATAATATCATCTACATAAATGAGGACATAAATGGTGTAGAGAGAGGTACGACAAATGAATAATGAAGTGTTTGATTTAGAATTGTGGAAGCCAAGATCAAGGAGCCGAGAACTAAGCCGTGAGAACCAGGCCCGAGGTGCCTGTTTTAAGCCATAAATGGCTTTTTGTAACTTGCACACATGATTGAGAAATTGAGGATGTTGAAAGCCAGGGGGTTGAATCATGTACACATCTTCAGATAATTTTCCATGAAGGAAAGCATTTTGAATGTCAATTTGTTGAACAGACCAACCAACAGATATTGCTATTGAAAGAACAGTACATATCGTTGTAGGCTTGATGACGGGGCTATAAGTTTTATCATTATCGATTCCGGGCTGTTGATGAAATCCTTTGGCCACAAGTCTTTGTGCTTTAGTCGTGCTTTAGTGCTCAATGGAGCCATCAGCATGACGTTTAATTTGAAAATACCCATTTGCACCCAACAACATTTTTTTGTTTCGGGTGTGGAGGAGGAACAAGAGCCCAAGTTTGATTTTTTAACAGTGCTTCAAACTCTATGTTCATGGCCTTTCGCCATTGGGGGTCTTTGGAGGCTGTGGTGAAGCATGTGGGTTCGGGTATGGAGGAGATGGGATCGGTAATGGCGAGTAATGCTTTGGGGAGAGGATACCTAATTGTTCCGTCGGTGGGGATGTTAGGTTTGGTGATATTGTTCTTGGATCGGGTGAGCATGGGGTGATTTGAGGTGTGAGTTGGATTCGGGTTGAGGCTGGGCAAAGTTGAGGATGAAGGAGGCAGCTATGGTACAATGGTGGGAGATGGAAGTGAAGGAGGGAAATTTAGGGATTCAGTGATTGGGGTTGGGCTCGGGTATGGGCTTGGTTCTGGGCTTGGTTCAGTTTGGAGTGTGGATAAGTTAGTGGGGCCGGTTTTTGGAGTGGGGAGTATGGGAGAGGCCGTGTTTCGGCTTTGGGCCTGACTAGAAGCCGTGTATCTGTTGCTGGAGAGCCCAGTGGAGCTATGCTGTAATAGAGAGGGGTGAGGACCAAGAATTGAGGAAGAAATTGGTGAAGTATTTGGAGAATTTAATCCAGAATTTGGGAAGGAAAAATTGGACTTGTGAATTTGGGAAGGAAAAATTGGACTTGTGAAAGGGAAAAATTGAGTCTTGGAATATAACATCTCGTGAAAGGTATAGACAACTAGATGGGACATGAAAACATTTGTAACCTTTATGACGAAGACTGTAGCCTAGAAAAACACATTGAAGAGAACGGGGTTGAAGTTTATTGGAATTGTAAGGACAGAGATTTGGCCAACAAGAACACCCAAAAATTTTGAGAAGAGAGTAGTCAGGAGATGAGTCAAACAGTACCTCAAATGGAGTTTTATTTTGTAAAATAGTAGTTGGAAGACGGTTGATAAGGTAACAAGCGGTTTGGAATGTATCATCCCAAAAGCGAAGGGGAATATTGGCATGGTAGAGTAAGGCAAGACCAGTTTCAACTATGTGACGATGTTTGCGCTCAACCGCAACATTTTGTTGGTGGGTGTGAGGACAGGAAAGACAGTGGGGAATGCCATATGACTTAAAAAATTTGGACAAGGATCGAAATTCACCCCCCCAATCGGATTGAACAATTTTGATTTTAAGATTGAAGTATTTTTCAACATATTTTTGGAATTGAATAAAAATTGGGAGTGCATCATTTTTGTGAGAAATAGGAAATAACCATGTGTAACGACTGTATGCATCTAAAAAAGAAATATAATATTTATGACCATTGCGAGAGCATACAGGTGAAGGACCCCATAAATCGGAGTAAATTAAATCAAGAGGTGATTTTATTTGACTGGAAGACTGAGAAAAAGGTAATTGTTTGCTTTTTGCACTAAGACAGGCTGAACACGCAGGTTCAAATTTATTTGAAGTAGTAGGAAGACCAAACCTAGAAATAACTTGAGAAACAATCCTAAAAGCTGGATGACCTAAACGAGAGTGCCAGTTGGTGAGTGAAGTGCGCTCACCAAGAAGTGCACGAGGAGAAGAAAGTCTTTTAATGGAGAGAGGGGGAAAAGGATACAACCCATGCTTACTCGGCCCTTGCAACAGAAGACGTCTCGTAGCCAGATCCTTCACACGAAAAAGAGAGGGATGAAATTTCATTAGTATGCGAGTATCATTGGTAAATTTATGAACAGAGAGTAAATTATTGGAAATATCAGGAACATGAAGCACATTATTTAATTGAAAAGAAGCAGTAGGGGTAGAAAGTTGGGTTGTCCTAATATGTTTAATAGGGAGACTTTTACCGTTACCCACTCAGATTTGGTCAGAGCCTTGATATTCATCAGCACGAAGATTTAAATTGGCAAGATCATGAGTAACATGATGAGTGGCACCGGAATCTGGATACTAATTATAATCAGGGCCCTGTTGAGGAGTGGCAAGGAGTGCTTGCATTGGTGGAGTGCTTTCAACAGTGTATGAGTTATCAAAACGAGGATAACATTGCAAGGCAGTATGACCCGGTTTGTGGCAGACTTGGCAAACGAGCCTATTGGAATTATAAGAGGAATTGTGTCTTCCTCACCCCCTGCCTCGGTTGGGATTGAAACTAGAACGGCCTCCTCGATTGGAAGAGTAGGTTGAGGGATGACAGCCACCGCGACCGCCACGGGTGGAGTAGTTTTTATTAGTGAAGTTAGCACTCACATTTGATAGATCAACAGTGGGTTGATTCTGGGCTAGCCGAAGCTCATGGCTAAGCATGTGTCCATAGAGATCATCAAAAGACATGGGAAGAACTTGAGTTTTAACCGATGTAACCAAGGAATCGTAGTCAGATCCGAGACCAGCAAGAAGGAAAGAAAGGGCTTCATGAGGAGGGAGGGGTTGAGCAACGGCGGCAAGGGTATCAGTAAGGTGGGTAAATTTGTGGAAATAGTCAGCAATGGAGGAGTCACCCTTCTTTAATGTGGCTAATTGGTAGTGAATATTCATAGATCTAGCCCTAGACTGGGTAGTAAACATACACTCAAGAGTGGTCCAGACTTCATGGGAGGTGGAGCATTTAACTACGTAGGCAAGTATATTTTCGGAGAGGGAAGAGATGAGGGCACTTAAGATTAATTGGTCTTGGGTTTGCCAGAAAAGGAAGTTGGGATTTGGAGGGGAATGGTTTGGTTCAGTGGTGGTCAAAGGAAGAAATTCTGGAGGTGGAGTTTGGGTTCCATCTATAAAGCCGAAGAGATGATTTCCTTTCAGGTATGGAACGATTTGTGCTTTCCATAATAAGTAGTTGTCTCGGGTTAGTTTAATGGTGATCAAGTGATGGATGGGAGATAGAGAATGAGGAGATGTAGTTGGGGTAAGGGCAGAGAGAGAGCTGGCGGAAAAGGAAGCAGATGCAGAAGCCATTGCAGGTAAGGTGTTTGATAAAAGTTTTCAGAGACTGGACGTGAGTCCTTTTTATTGCTCTGATACCATGTTAGGTTTCAGATTTGGGTTGAGTATTAACTCAAGTTCTCAACCTTATGTTGTTGAGTTTCTTTATTGAATATTTATAGAGCTGAATGCAAAGAGGATTGAGATAACAAGAGAATGTGTTTGAATGTAACTCAACA
This sequence comes from Fagus sylvatica, assembly GCA_907173295.1. Classification (NCBI taxonomy): domain Eukaryota; kingdom Viridiplantae; phylum Streptophyta; class Magnoliopsida; order Fagales; family Fagaceae; genus Fagus; species Fagus sylvatica. The sequence continues at coordinate 31,508,332 of OU015769.1, forward strand.
ACATCAATAAAATAAAGTCTATCTAAATGCTTACTGTCTTCCTAAGTTGTAGGACTAGATAACTGATGCTTTATCTGTTTGGATGCTTGATGATGATCTTCATTTGGTTACTGAGGTTTATCCTTAACAATCCTCTTTATTAACATATGTATATGGGTAAACTCCACTATTGGTCCCTAACGTTTACCTAAGTTGCGCGTTTGGTCCCTAACGTTTAAAATTGGCAGAAATAGTCCCTAACGTTTCAAAACAATGCACCATTGGTCCTTCCGTTAGTCTCCGTTAACTTGGTATATACGTGGCTAACGGAATTATGACGTGGACAATTTTTAATTGACATATATATTTTTTTTAATGACAACTAGGATATGACATGGCATACCCATTTAAAAATAACCCAACCAAAAAAAAAAATTAACCCAATCCAAATAAAAAGAAAACCCACCCAAATTAAAATTAACCCACCCCACCCAAATCAAATTAACCCTAAAATTAGATTCTAATTCTCTACCTCTCTGTAACAAATCAACGTACAGTGTTATCTCCCTTCTCAGCCTCTGCTTCCTCTCTCTCACCTCTCTCTCTATCTTCTTTCTCTGTCGCAACTCTCTCTACTTCTCTCTATTTTCGCACCAACAACCCTAAAACGTGACAACATTTTCAACTGATTGAAGGAGGTTTCTTGGGTTTGCTGGGTATTGCGTAAGTTTTTTTTTTCCTAACAGTTATAGTCTTTATAGTTTTACTTATTTGTATTAATCATTAATTTTTCATTTCGTAATTTTTTGGGGTTTACTGTTATTGATTTTGTTAAACACAAGATAACTATGTTATCACTGAAATTATTCACTTGGTGTGGTTGAGTTTATGTTTAAACGTAGGGCTGGGCCTTCTAGGTGTACAACCCCATATATTGTTGCACAATTTTATTATTCCCCACGAGTTTTTTTCACTTATGTTCTGTAAAACATGAAAAATTAGGCATTTTAGTTGTGTGTTGTTGTCTGCTTGTGAACTTTAAAAATTAGGCACTTTCCTAGGGACCACGGCCTTTCTTTAAGGCTATTAAGAATACTTTAGTGAATTAATTTTTTGTCTGTTTGTGAATTTATTATTGATTGAATTAGGGACCACAAGTTTTCTGTAAGCTTTGTAATCATTTACCAGCAGTGCAACCAAAGGTTAGTAGTATGCATATTTGGTTTTGATAGTTTGTCATTTTGTGCATATTTTGCCAAAACCATAATTTTATGGTTAATTTGATTTGGGTGGAGTGGGTCAATTTTAATTCGGGTGGGTTTTTTTTTTTATTTGGATTGGGTTAATTTTTTTTTGGGTTGGGTTGCTTTTAAATGGGTATGTCATATCATATCCTAGTTGTCATTAAAAAAAAAAAATTACATGTCAATTAAAAATTGTCCATGTCATAATTCTGTTAGCCACGTATACACCAAGTTAACGAAGACTAATGGAAGAACCAATGATGTATCGTTTTGAAATGTTAGGGACCATTTCTACCCATTTTAAACGTTAGGGACTAACAGTGTAGTTTACCCAAAAAAAAATTTGTAAAGTCACAGTTTTTGTTTATTTGGTATAAGTTCAATTTTGTTCAGATATAGTTTCCAAAATTTCCAAAAGAAAATAATTTGATTCCTCCATTTATTTATTTTTGTTTATGTGACTTATGGGATGCTGATACCTGCATTCTTCATATTTTGTAGAGATGGATGAGGACTTTGTCTTCACAATTGTCCTTCACTATTGGGGGAAGATTAAGACCAACCCATTCACGTATGAAGGAGGACAAGTAAATAGGGTAGAAAATATCAAGTCAGATGAAATGTCATTTATTGAGATACTGAATATAGGGAAGGAGTTTGGGTATGATGAAACTGATATATGGATGTATAGAGTACCTACTGCTCCATTTGCGGGTGGATTAAGATATTTGGACACTGATATTGAGGTACTGAACATGGTGAAGTTTGCAAAGGTTTATAATGAAGTAGAGGTGTATGTTGTCTTCTTAAATGAGGGAGTTGCATTGTGTGATATTATGGAAGCTGATAATAATGAGGGAGATGGTGGTAATAAGGACAATGGTGGTATCAAGGTAGATGGTGGTATCAAGGTAGATGGTGGTAATGAGGAAGCTGCTAGTGAAGAAGCAGCTAAAGCATCTAGTGAGGAGGATAGTGCTCATAGAGTTCATTTCGGAGACAGTGAAAGTGATGTGAATGATATGTTTGAAGAATATATTTCTAGTGATGTAGTTGCCTCCGAAGTTAGCAAAGAAGTAGTTGAAGACCACGTACGTCTTAGCAATTGTAAGCAGTATAAGAGAAATGCATGCAAGAGAGTTAAAATCAAAGTAGGAAGAAAGGGTTACTCTGGTGGGATTGATGCAGTACGGGTTGGTTCAGATTTAGTTGCTAGAAGTGGTGTAGGTGCTGAAAATGATGCGGCTGAAACTAGGTGGGAGTCAGAAACTTCTGCAGTTGTTTCTTCATCATCTGATGACGAGTCAAGGCCTAGGTATCCTCAATACCAAGAACCAAAGGCATTCACTGAATTGAAGTTTGAACTTGGGATGCAATTTGCCACAAAACAGGATGTCACTGATGCAGTTAGGCATTATTCAGTCTTCAAAGGTGTTCAATTACTGTTTAAAAAGAATGATAAAATAAGGGTCAGAGTTAAATGTGTATATGGATGTCCCTTTGAGTTGTTTTTTGGGAAGATGGCAAATGAAGATACTTGGCAGTTGAAGTTGATGAAGGATGAACATAATTGTGGGACGCAGTTAAAGAACAAACATGCAAGCTATAAGTGGCTTGGGAAACATCTTGTTGAAGATGTCAAGAATGATCTAAAAGTGAAGACGATCTCTATCAAGAGACAAGTTGCTGCTAAATTCAATGTTCATATTAGTAAACATGTAGCATACAGAGCTAAGAGGGTTGCAAAACAGTTGATAGATGGATCTTGTAAGGAACAATATGCTCAGTTGGGTGATTATAGTGAGGAGTTGATTAGAAGCAACCCTGGTTCCAATAGTATAATCCATACTGAGAGACCTCAACCACACTTGCAACCAAGATTTGGGAGATTCTATGTTTGTTTAGATGCATGTAAAAGAGGCTTCTTAGCTGGCTGCAGACCATTCATTGGTCTTGATGGGTGTCACTTGAAGGGTCAATATACAGGTCAATTATTGACAGCAATTGGGAAGGATGCAAATAATGGTGTTTATCCTATTGCATATGCTGTGGCTGAGGCAGAGTTGAAGGAATCATGGGAGTGGTTCTTGGAGATGCTATTTAAAGACATTGGAGATCTGAGCTATGAAAGATGGACCTTCATGTCTGACCAACAAAAGGTGATTCGTTGTTTGATTATTTTCCTTAACAAAAAGCCCCTTACTTTAATGCATTTAACTAATTCTGTTTTATTTCTTTGTCTCAGGGTCTAGTACCTACATTTAAGAAGCTAATGCCTGTAGACCATCGGTTTTGTGTGCGGCATTTGTATAATAACTTTAGTAAGGAATTCAAGGGTAAACTACTAAAGGATAGAATGTGGGCAGCTGCAAGGGCAACTAACATGGCTGAGTTTGAGATTGAAATGGAGAAGATAAAGGACATAAATGTCAAAGCATGGAAATGGTTGGATGATCATCCCAAAGAACATTGGTCTAGGGCATCATTTAGTGCATACTCTAAGTGTGATGCACTAACCAACAATGGGTGTGAATCTTTCAATGCTCAAATTCTGGAGTTTAGGGATAAACCGATAATCACTATGATGGAAGAGATTAGATTGCTTCTGATGGATCGTTATGTTAAGATGAAAAGCATGGTTGGTAGGTATAAAGGTCGTATATGTCCTAGAATTCATAAGAAGTTGGAAATTGAAAAAAGCAACAGTAGAACTTGGACACCACGTTGGAGTGGGGATGATGACTTGTCAGTGTATGAAGTATCAATGTATCCACGTAAGTATATTGTTGATATAAGTAAAAATACATGCACGTGTGGATCATGGGCTCTATCTGGGATTCCTTGTGTGCATGCATGTTCTGCATTAGGATCTGCTGGTAAAAATATTGAAGACTTTGTGCATTCTTGCTATAATATGACATCCTTCGCTCTAGCTTATGAACCATGTGTGTTACCTATTAATGGTCCTGATTTATGGCCACAGAGTAATAGGGATACAATACTTCCTCCCCCATATAGAAAACAACCAGGTAGACCTAAAAAGAGAAGGAGGAGGGAACATGATGAGCCAAGAAATACCTATAGAGTGCCGAGGATACATGCACCTGGGAAATGCAGAAAATGTGGGGAAGTAGGCCATAACAAAAGGAGTTGTAAGAATGATCCTACCAATGAGACAGCACCACCATCTCAAACAGCAGCAGGACCATCTTCTTTGAGGAGAAAAATAATGGTAACTAGTTTTTATTATAAGCTTTTAATTTCCTCCAGATTTAGTTTATGTACATGAGTTTTTAGTTATTAGATGTATAGCATTATGTTAGCATATTCAAGGTTGTATTTGTAATTTATGTTTGGGTGGTTATTATCCACACTTTCAGTTTAGAAGAAGACAGCCATCACATACCATTGAGACAGCAACTCCAAGTGATGATATAGTACAAAGTCAGCCAGCACCCACCAGTCAGACAGAACCTCCGAGTGACATTGTAGTTCAAAGTCAGCCAGTACCTACCATTCAGACAGAACCTCCAAGTGACATTGTAGTTCAAAGTCAGCCAGCACCTACCATTCAAACATCAGCTTCAAGTCGAAATAAATCTATGGTAAGCCTTTACTCTCATTTGGAGATACTACGTACCAATACATCCATTGGACATGGTTCTGAGTTGAATATTTAATGGTACTTAGACAAATGGTGTATTATAAAGGTGCACTCTTGAATATTTTTTTGTTTTTTTTTTTTGGTCATTGCTTATAAAGATGAACTCTTTTTGTTGGCAGGTTAGACCCACAGAAGCCTTACGAAGATGCCCTATATTTAAGGCATCAAATCGTGTGTCAATGGAGACGATGGCTACTGCAAGTGAGGCATCTAAAAGGATCACAAGATTGTTTATGGATAAGAAGAATTGAACATTAGTCGTACTTAGTATGATGTTTTGTAATTTGCATTTGGGACTTACCAAAGATGCTATATTGGTTATTAGTTGTACTTAGTATGATCTTTTTGTTAGTAATCCAAAGAGTGAAACAGATGCTATATTTCTTTTGTTCTTTTCTCCTACTTACAATTTTTCTCTAAAATATCATAGTTCATATGTTCTGAGTATAAGCAAATTTCAACTGTTATTAAGAGCAGTAAATGAAAATTGTATTTGAATTAGCTACTCCTCATGTAATTCTCTTGTATTTTTGTTTTTGTTTTTATGATAAACATCAACTTTACATAGAGGATGTTGACAAGCTATCGTTTGTATTTGAATTAGCTACTCCTCAAGTTATAAATTTCTTTTGTTCTTTTCTCCTACTTATAATTTTTCTTTAAAATATCATAGTTCATATGTTTTGAGTATAAGCAAATTTTTCAGCACAAAAAGAGTATAAGAAAATTTCAAATTTGGAGATAATACATGTGGCATGTTAATGCCGAAAGGGACAATTTAAGTAGTCCAATTTTAAAGTTTTCTGCTACTAATTGAATACAGAGACATGAATCAATTGAAGTAGGCAAATATTGCATTTATAATCCCTTTCTGTTCAAGTTTTTGATGTCATACATTCATTCCATAAACAGCTAAAAAACATGATAATTCATAGTACTGATAATTCTACATTCTAAGCCAAAATTGAGAGTAGCAAACATTTCTGTAAGTTTTTTTTTTTTATGAAAACCCACACATAGTACACATGGGGCCCTAAAAGGCTCTAATATACAGTAAACAATTGCACCCTAAAAGGATCTATGATCCTAAATACAAATGGGATACCCCATTAACCACAATCACTTGGAGCAGGAAATAGACAGCAGATGTCTCAAACTGCCTAATTGTGATTTGTGACCATTACTTAGAGCTACAGGATTAACCCCCAATCTGCAACACCAAATCCTATTAACAAAGCCTTGAACTTTGCTCTCCATTCTGCCCTTGACATCTTTCCTTATATCTCTGACAATTTGTTCTTCAGCCCACCAAGCTAGCTTGCAGATAGCCATTCTAAATCTATTTCCTTCGAAATTCTTGGTAGCCCATTCAACTAGATTCAACCAGCAGCATTCAGTATCTGAGATCAAGCAAAGATTCATATTCGTCAGATTCTTTGGTGAAAGAGCAAAGGAAAAAAAAGATAGTCTCTGGTTTATATGCAAACATTCTATTTAAAAACAACCCAACCCAAAAAAAAAAATTAACCCAATCCAAATTAAAAAAAACCCACCCGAATTAAAATTAACACACCCCGCCCAAATCAAATTAACCATAAAATTATGGTTTTGGCAAAATATGCACAAAATGACAAACTATCAAAACCAAATATGCATACTACTAACCTTTGGTTGCACTGCTGGTACATGATTACAAAGCTTACAGAAAACTTGTGGTCCCTAATTCAATCAATAATAAATTCACAAACAGACAAAAAATTAATTCACTAAAGTATTCTTAACAGCCTTAAAGAAAGGCCGTGGTCCCTAAGAAAGTGCCTAATTTTTAAAGTTCATAAGCAGACAACAACACACAACTAAAATGCCTAATTTTTCATGTTTTACAGAACATAAGTGAAAAAAACTCGTGGGGAATAATAAAATTGTGCAACAATATATGGGGTTGTACACCTAGAAGGCCCAGCCCTACGTTTAAACATAAACTCAACCACACCAAGTGAATAATTTCAGTGATAACATAGTTATCTTGTGTTTAACAAAATCAATAACAGTAAACTCCAAAAAATTACGAAATGAAAAATTAATGATTAATACAAATAAGTAAAACTATAAAGACTATAACTGTTAGGAAAAAAAAAACTTACGCAATACCTAGCAAACCCAAGAAACCTCCTTCAATCGGTTGAAAATGTTGTTGCGTTTTAGGGTTGTTGGTGCGAAAATAGAGAGAAGTAGAGAGAGTTGCGACAGAGAAAGAAGATAGAGAGAGAGAGGTGAGAGAGAGGAAGCAGAGGCTGAGAAGGGAGATAACACTGTATGTTGATTTGTTACAGAGAGGTAGAGAATTAGAATCTAATTTTAGGGTTAATTTGATTTGGGTGGGATGGGTTAATTTTAATTTGGGTGGGTTTTTTTTTTATTTGGATTAGGTTAATTTTTTTTTTGGTTGGGTTATTTTTAAATGGGTATGCCATATCATATCCTAGTTGTCATTAAAAAAAAAATATATGTCAATTAAAAATTGTCCACGTCATAATTCCGTTAGCCACGTATACACCAAGTTAACGGAGACTAACGGAAGGACTAATGGTGCATCGTTTTGAAACGTTAGGGACTATTTCTGCCAATTTTAAACGTTAGGGACCAAACGCGCAACTTGGGTAAACGTTAGGGACCAATAGTGGAGTTTACCCTATGTATATAACATTGATATTATACTAGAATTATTACAAATAAATTTGAGGAACCAAAAAAGCATAACAATAGAATTACTTGATAAAAACATCAAGTATCAACTATAAATCACAAACTACATCCATCAGATCATGCACACTAACCCCACTTTTTCTTTTTATTTCTTGAAATAAAAAACCCACAAAAAAAACCCAATTGATTTTTAATTAGCAGGATTGCCATAAGCTTGCAGAGCCTCACCAGTGAGCCTGCAAATCCTCCATTCCTGCAAGACCTTAGCACCCATTTCCTCATAGAACTTGATAGCATTAACATTCCAGTCAAGCACAGTCCACTCCACTCTCCCATACCCCATCTTCACAGCTTGCTGTGCCACAGCCGAGAGTAGCATCTTCCCAAACCCTTTCCTCCTATAACACTCCCTCACGAACAAGTCCTCCACGTAAAAACCAGGTTTCCCCAAGAAAGTCGAGTAGTTGGGAAAAAATAAAACGAACCCACCAACCACAACGTCAAAGCCAGCATCTTTATCGTTGGATTTAAAGGTTTCTCTTTCAGGGTCATCGATGGGGAGGTCGAGAGTGATGATCTGGGTAACAGGGGAGAAGAGTGAGTGACTGTGAGTGTGAGTGTGGGGTTGAGGAGGGAATGGATTTGGGGAGAGCTCGAGGATGAAGATGGTGAAGGATTGGAAAGGAGGGGAGTTGAAGAGTGTGGAGGAAAGAGAAGCTTCGGTGGCGGAGCAGAAGTGGGCGAGGCGTTCGAAGATGGCGAGCTGGTAGATGAGCTTGTGGATGTGTGGAACATCCGATGGGGTGGCGAGACGGATGCGTGTGAAGAGTGGGTGACCCGTTGGGGTTGGGTCTGGTAGTGATATGGCAGCTGGGGTTGGTGGCGGTGGTGGTGCAGCTGCGGCCATTTTGGTTCTTCTTTTTCTTTGTTTGGTTGGTTTGGGAAAGTGAGAAAGTTGGGGTTTCTAGTTTCTACTTAAGAACGAACACGTGCTTGAGTAGGATGGGTGAGGTTGAGGTGTGGGGTTTTACTGTTATTATACTAATAATTGAGTTTTGGTTAGGTGGAAAGTACATGAGAAAATTCGAGGAGAGTATGGAGGGAATGCTTTTCTAACTCTATCACTACCAGTCTACCACAACTTTTTTGAATGACATGATCACAATTGACAAGTTCTAGTGATCGATGTTCAGTTTTTACATTGCCTACCAATTAATAATGTCAAGGACATAATTTCGATTTGAGCTTAATAGGCATTTAGTCGTGGGAATGATTGTCAAGATGCTTCAAATTCAATTGGCTTATATCTGCTAGTATCTCCAAACGAAAGATACATGATTTAAATCCACATTTTTCAATTATTAAATTAAACAAATTTTGAAACTTTACCTAATGTGTTATGTTAAAAGTATGGATCAAAATTTTGAAATTTTAGAGGGTATAAAATTAAAATTATCTCAAACTCAAACTTTTAAAGAGTGTAAATTATAATTTAATCAGAGATGTTTTACTCTCCTCCGTCAATTAAAATGCAATATTTTTTCAATTTTGTTATAGCTATTGTAGTTGCTGAAGCAATTATTGGACCCGTTATTGTTTCCTCAATTTATAGTAATTGAAAATCAACTCATATCAATCAATCAAATTTGTTGAATAAGTAGTATTAATCATAGAAATTATAATATTTCTTAAGTCGAATTATATTTATTATACTGGATGATACATAACGTATTGATTGTGTTTACAAAAAAATGTAAGAAATCAAAGCATCTTGGCCCTCTCACATGAATCCATATGAAAGCAGATTGATTTTAAAAAAAAAATTTAAGAGTGTAAATTACAATTTAATCAGAAATATTTTACTCTCCTCTCTCACTATCTTATTACTATTATTTTTTCTTTGAGGGTAATTTCAAATGAAGTAGAAGGGTAGTTTTGTCTTAGACTTGTGACTTCATCTGTAGTTTCCTTGTAAATCCTGTTCTGGATTGGATAAATGAATAAATAAGTTGCATTGAATAACGGTTGAGGAAAATCTGACATATACATATGGATTCTTCTGACATGTTATGTTTATCCGATTGAAATGTAAGCACTGAAAGTTACATTAGTCAAACAATGAACTCACGGTCGAAGTTACTCCTTCACATTGTGTGAGGTGGAAACTTTTCAATTAATTTAAGGCTGAGTCTTGAGACAATTTTCTAAATTTGGGAAAACCGTGAAGCGGTAAGTGGGCTGCTCGAAGACGTAACTGGGCTAATCTTTGTTAAAATATTTGATCTTATCCAAAGAAACGTACAATTTTTGTTAAGGATTTGACTATTTGGTACGTGGAATTTCATTCTTGAAACAAGCAAAGGCAGAAATGATTTGTCTCTCTTGAGTCTTGACTATTTATCAAAAATCAAAATGATTCAGACCCACTTGAGCATGATCTACAGTGAAAACAAAAGCAATCCAAACCTACCAACCCAATGTAAAGCCCATATCCAAATCCACTTCTAGACAAGTGAACAGACCCACAATTAAAGAAGCTTGAGCATACCAATTGAGATGGCATCTATCTCCTCTCAAAAACAGTAAGTAAAGAAAAGAAAAAGAAAAAGATGGTTAGCTTATTTACTTAAAGGTGAGAAGAAAAAAATAATTTTAAGTAAAGAAATCAAATTATTTAATTAAAATCACTTTTTATCTCTAAGCAAATAAACAAGCAGAAAATAATGGGGGTCAAACGTATAAAATTCAATTGATAATGGAAAGTCAAGGGGAAAAGAAAAAAGAAAAAAAGCATCAATATCCATTTCATGTCTACATTTGGCACATTGTCAATCTTGAACTGGCTCTAGCGTTGTTTGATCATTACCCTCAATAAACAAATAATGTAATCCCACGACTCATCATTTACTTCATCCGTTTCTCCATTTACCAAGGGACACCAAAGAACATTGTATCTATCTTTACTAGTACATAAAAAAAATGAGAACCATCTAAGATAACCAACCAACCAGTAGGTCCAACCAATTTGGCCAGCAAGGATTTGACCACCCAACATGTAGCATATATTTTTTTTTTTTTTTGGGGAGAGCTTCCTCTCCTGCTGATGATGTTGCTGGATCCTACCACTAAGAATCCAGACAGATCAAAACTCACAATGCATATAAATGACTGGATAATGCCCATCTACAAAAAGATCCATCTATATGCCTACCCTACATCTAACCAGATCAATGTAAATTACATGTGACCCTCTAGGCAGGCTCCTTTGGCTTTAGAAACCCCACCCATATATTACAAAACCAGAGTGAACAAAATGGACATTTCTTCAGGCTGGTGAGTTCACATAGTGCCCCGTTTTCCGTCTGTGCCGGCTGAAATCTGATACGAATCTGAAAGAAAGGCCACAGCCCTCAATCTTGCACTTGTATGGGCGCTCACCGGTGTGCACCCGTATATGCTCAGTCCTAGCCCACGCCCACTTGAATGACATGGAGCAACCTTTCCATGGGCATTTGAGGGGCCTGTCATCATCATGAACACGTTGGTGAAGCGTTGCATACTTGTGGGAGCTGAACTTCTTCCCACATCCTTCATGTGGGCACCGGTTGCGTTTGTGCAAGAGAAGATCTGCCTTTGTTTTGAAACTCATGCGGCAGCCTTCAAGGTCACACTTGTGAGACCCTGTTGTGTTTTTATTCTTCGGAGGAAGAGACTTGTGAGACACTGTTGTGCTTCTATTCTTGGGAGGAAGAGAAACATCTGAAGGTTTGCTCACCTTCTTTCTCACCAACTTCTCCTCGACAGTTTTACTGATTTCAACCCCAGAGCTACTGGTTGCATCCTTCCCAGCCCTTGGCCTCAACCCTTCACATGGACCCCTGATAAAGCCATTGGAACCTAACTTGTCTTCTGTTAAATGTTCTGCTTCTCTTTTTCTTTTTCTTCTTTTGTCTGAGCTAGATCTGAGGTCTAGCACAGTGGACTCAATGCCTTCAAGCTCTCTATCATCCTGTGATGAACAAACTTCACTGCCAAGCAGGTTTTCTGCAGCATGGGTGTGTCTTTGGATTCTAGAACATTTCTGGATTGAGGCAGGACTAGGAGGAGTTATACGTGTATCATGCCTAGAAACCTCCTTGTCATTTTTATTTGTCAGCGGCTTCTTTTGCTCCTCTTCATTATCTAAAGTCACTCCACCACTCAAGTTTTCCTCAGAATCGGTCCCTCTTGGAACTTCATGACATTCCCCCCCTGAAATAGTTGCATGCTCATTTTCCACTTGCATAATGACACTAGAGACAGGCGCCCCCTCATCTGTTCCATTTGAAGTCTGGATTTCTTGTAGCACTTCAGTGTCTAAAGTCACACCATCATGCAAATCTTCTTCAACAGAGCACCCTTTTGGAACTTCAGGACATTGTTCCAGCGATACATAAGATGGCTGACTAACTTCCATTGGTGAAACAGCACTTGAGACAAGTTCCTCGTTATCTCTGTCTGGGGAATGGATCTCTCTTGATGGAGGAGTAGGATTATTTGTTGGTGTAACACAACATGAAACTGGTTCATCCTCATTACTTCCATTTTTAGTCTTCAGTTCTTGCCCCACTGCATCTGAAGACATGTCAATGCTAATGTCTTCTGCAGCACGGATCCCTCTGGGACATTCACAACTTTCTTGCATTGAGGCAAGAGTAGGCTGGTTTGTCACTGCAACATTACAAGAAACACCTTCTGTTGAGGCAAGAGTATTCTGGTTCATTGGTGTGACATTACTTGAAAGAGATCCACCATTGTCAATTCTGCTGGTGGTATGGATCTTTTGCTGCACTTCATTATCTAAAGTCATGCACACGAGAACCTCATTGTTGACGCAAGATTCCTCCAGAACTACATTTTCCGTCTGTACCTCAAAATTTCTCACAACAGGCTCAGCAACATGGAGATTTGTTGATTTAGAAAGATCAGATACCTCATTCATCAAAACATCCCCTTCACCAGAGACATTGCACTGCCCTTCAGAAACCAGATGACAAGACTCATTTGTAATGCTGATTTTTTCCATACTCTGATTCTCTCCCTGCATTCCAGAACTCTCATCCATTGCAATGATAAGCGGACTAGCACATTTTTCAGCATAACTTTTGTACTCATTGGTTTCATCAGTGCTCTTGTTCTTGGGTTGCATCTCAGAACTATCCCATGTTGCTACATCACAAGCTTTGCCATCAATATCAAAATCATTCAGAGAGTGATTCTCACTCTGCGTCTCAACAACCACCAGTGTATCAGAGGCAGGGAAATCTTCAATTTGTGATGGAGCAGATTTCAAGCTCATACCGCTGGTAGCTGCAAACCCCGCGGTTTCATGCTGTGCTTCAGACATTCCAGTATCACTAGAGAAAACCAATCCTGCAGATTCACTTCTGGAATTTCCTTTCTTAGAAAGGCCATTTTCAGAAGCCTTCCCACTTTCCTTATCACAATCTCCATAAGTAGCAGCTGAAACATCTTTTGACACATTCTTTCCAGGGCATCCATCAACCATACTTGCAGCACCTGTGGAACCACTCAGTTTTAACTTATGGTTCCTTCTTGAATATTGAAGTAGTTTTTTTTCGTTGTTGACAATGATGCCATTTGACCTTTCCCCCACCACTTCATCCTTTAATTGAACTCTGTCACACACTTTACCAGGGGAAGAATGATTTAACTTTTTTGAGCGTGATCTTCTGGACTGCCATTTGATGGTCAAGAATTCTGAACAGAGACTTTTGTCAGAGAACAATCCACCTAATGTCAGTGCATGCTGAACTTGCATAGGTGGAGAATTCTTCCTGACCTTGGCACAGTACCGTAAATTAATTCCCAGTTTTGATGTCCAGTCTTCTCCACACTCATCATGTTCTTCATCATCAATTGCAAGATCTATCAAGTTCAGATCTTCCTGGGATGCAGTATCTAATGGAACCTCATTATAATCAAAAGGTCTACCAATTTCCTCTGCAATGGCCAGGGCATGTGCCTTCATCTTTTGATAGTCTACATAAATCAAGAAAATTGAAGAATAATTATTGTTGTAATCTGGATGATGCACATTTATGCCCATAATGGTTGGCTGACTATTGACAAATAAAAAGATATGTGTCACAAACTCACAGTTAATATAAAGTGGGTATTAAACAATAGCTGATTTGCGTCTTATTTACATTTTAATTAATTCCAAATTCATTCTGAAACCAGGTCTATTCTTGAGAGAAAGGTATAAAATTAAAAAAAAAAACATATATATGATAAAATGAAAAGAGAAAAAGGGAGAGAAAGTGATTTAACTTTAAAATTTGGGATGGGTATAGAACTGTAATTTTGCAGCATAAATCATGTACAAAGTTAAAGCCTATCTTACCTGAATGGCAAATCACAAGCACGTTTGCTCCACCTTCTGACTGCAAGAGCTCCACAATCTTAATAGCATGCTCCAGGCAGAAAATCCGTGGCCTCGAAAATTTACTAGAGGTGTTCTGTCCCGTCTCAAATTTGGTTAATAATGGCATTTGCAGATCCTTTGCTGGTGGAGAAACATCAGGAACAGGAGCGAGTTTCTCTGCAGAACAAAGTAGAAATTATTCAGCGCAGCACTTGAAGAGACAGAGTTTAGTGGTCAAAAGTATTGCTACTATTCAATATCATGTTTTCATTTGCTTTGATGAGAAGGGATCGAGATCCTGTGCAAAAGTTGAAAAACTATTGCACGGGCAATAGTGCATGGACATTCGGATTAAAAGTTGCAAAAGCAACTTTTCATTTCGGCCATCCAAACAATAAGGAACTTTTTACTGTTTTGCATTTTTTAATATATCTGTTTGGACAGCCGATATTGAAAGTTGCTTTTGCAACTTTTAATCCGAACCGTCCACATACTATTGCATGTGCAATAGTTTTTCCACTATTGCACTGGATCTCAATCCGATGAGAAGCCATTAGCACCAGTTAAAGATACATTTATAAAAGTCAATTTTTTCCCCATGGTTGTTTGGCCTGCTAATTTATCTCAATAATAAACATGGGAACCCAACTTATATAATTTGGAGAATTAAGACTGATTCTTTGCATTCTTCTAAAATTCTATTTAACACAGTTTTATGAATAACAAATTTAGCTGATTCAGGGTCATGCTAGAAATAAAAGTGGCAATAGTAAACATGTGTACATGTAGATGCCAAAATTAACGACAAACCAACTTAACATTATGATAGGCCACTATATGGTAATGGAATGAAGTCAGGCTTTAACATATAATCCAGAATAATTAAATGACAACATACTTTTGACAAATTTAAATTTAAAGATCAGAAGTGATTGAGAATAAGAGCAAATTACCAGGCAAGAAAGACCAAATACCTGAAACAGAGCTCTTAATAGATCCATCAAGGTCTGGAGAGGAACAAGTATTCTCAGGTCCTGAGACTCTAGGGCCTCCTTGAGCCAAAAGATCATCCACAGGCTGAAGTTTCAGGGATGCTTCTTCAGATGGTTGTACCACAGACATAAATGGAAAACCAAGTATGCCACAAGCCACACATGCCAATGTACCCGAATCAACTTGAAAATCACACGATAAATCGTCACCATCCAGATACAAATCATTGAGAGTCTCTATATACAAGTTCATCTCTTGAACCAGATCATTCTGAATATTATTGTTATTTTCAGAATGAATATGGGAAGCATTTTCTCTTGGTGAGGTAGAATCAGTAGCAACTATGCTGGGCAATTGAGAATCTCTACTTGGAAATGGAAGTAAATCAGCATTCCATAAAACAGCATGGCAAGTCGATACTTTTCCAAGGAGATTAGATAGCATAATGTTTTCTTTTAAAATATCTTCTATAAAAGCCTTCTTTACTAACAATTCTCTTTCTTCCTTTTGACGATCTCTCAGACGAGAACTGCGTACACCTGGTAGTAAGGATCTTGGCACTCTGGCATCAAAACAGTCCAGCAAATCAAACATGAGAAATAACTAAAGATATGGTACCCACATGATATTTTTATGGACTCACAATTAGCAAACACATATGATATAAAAAGCAGAACCCAAGTATCACAAAGTGCGGGTAAATGCAACCAACGTATCAACCTCCTGTATATTAAATTGAATAAATTCCAATACCAAGTCACTAAATTAGTGCTGAATGTGAACCCACTACTACCCTGATGGTCTCCAAAAACTATAACTGATTCGCAATTGGGATTTCACTTGTAAGACAGCTTCAAATGCTAAGTGGTGCCCTGGATTCGCAATTGGGATTTCACTTGTAAGACAGCTTCAAATGCTAAGTGGTGCCCTGGTTATTCATCTATGACCCTAAGCAATAACTGATACACCCCCCCCCCCCCCCACCCCCCTCCCCCCGAAAAAATATATATATATATATATATATATACGACAGACTCACTCTAATGCACTAAAGGAAAGGACAAGCGTTCTCTTTTTCAAAAGGAAAATCAACAGTTATCACCTCTTTAAGCTATTCCCTTTCCAAAAACAATTACACATTCCCTTCAAAGAATTTATTATATGAAAGATGAAAGTAAAACAATCATGCTTAATTCTCAGTTTTCCTAAGATGTGCATTAAGGCCCAACTCATTTTCATTAGGACGAGTCTCATTATAAAGTTTCCAGCCCATATCCAGTAAAGTTTTAATGCACAATTTGAATATAACTTGCAATATAATAACAAGAAAACCCCCTCGACAATTTATAATGCAACTCTTACAGAATCACAAGCACATTCATAAATGTTAACTTACAAATACATATATTTACATATTATCCTGGAACAAAATCAAAGTAACATCTGTAAACATGTTTCAGAAATTGTTAACCACCAAGATATATAGATGGAAACTTTTATGGTCAAAGATGCCTGAGTCTGGCCATTGAACATCAAATATTTGGAAAGTATCTAATCTTGCAAAGGAATTAGGCAAGAATACATCAATTTCACTACAAGCAATAAACATTTATGAGAATTATCTTGTGTAGATCTTCAGAGAGCAAGTCTATGAAGCAACATGGACAGGATTTTTCAGTCACTAGTTTTGCTCAACTTAGGATCAACAGAATATTTGAAGGAATTATAGTAAGCTAACCTTGAGACAAAAGACATGGTCAACAGGTATAGCAGCTGCTGATGAGAGAGCATGGGAAGATAATTCATAGCAGCTCTGCGCACTGCAGCTTCCTTGGCTACTGTAAGCCATTGTGGAGTTCCGAAGTTAGCAGCTTCCCCACAATTAAAACCTAATTTACAAAAAGGAAGGCTATATAATAATCCATTAAAAGAATAATATATGGTTGCACAACTTCCATCTTCTAAGTTATCTTAGATTAACATGTATTTCTCCATGTAACATATTCCAGGTGGTATGCCTTCAACACAGTAAGAGCAGTATGTTCAGGGCAGGAGCTTATAAGTTAAAAAATCATATTCTCCAAAAAAATCTTGAAAATTTGCAAACCGTAAAGCAATTACCGTGGCTGAATCCTACATGGTAAGCCCTTGGAAAAGTCACAACAAATTCACCGGGGTTCTGTATTAACCTAAAGGAAAAACCAGATCAGATATGAGTGAACCACAAATCGAACCAGATCACAACAAAGAAATGAACAGAAACAGCAACACAGCACCACAAATCGAACCTAAAACATTTTTAACTACAAAAAAGTATTACCCTCACATAAATTTTATGATGCTAATGGACCAGAAAGACCTTATTGAAATAGAAAGAAAGCAACCCACCTACAACATGGAATGCCGGATGCAACAACTACCTCAGGTGATAGAAGAGTTGTCTTCTCGCCCAATAGTGTGAGGGCAGCTGGACATAAGAGAAACTGGACCTGAGTTACAAAAATGCTATAGAAGTAATAAAATCAAACTAATTTCAGATTGAAATGAACTGTCTACATAAAAGAAAGTAAAATGAAATGGTCAGACTAAGAACTGTGCCTCAAGAACAATTCCTAAAACAATGAAAATTTGGCAATATTTGGACAGTAAATTCCAGCTGTGTCGGGACAGAATTGCAAATAAAAGATTTTGTGAAATTGAAAATTATTTGAGAGACCAACTTTTGATAATGCCTCCCCATCTTAAATTATTTACAAATCACCCCCCTGCAAGTGGCAGGTTCAATTTGGCACAACCTAATGGGCTTAAATCCCATGTCCTCTATTTTAGTCCTAATTAGCCATAAGCCTTTTAAATTCTAAAGCATCTCTCCGAATTTCTAACTTGACATTAAGTCCATGTCTAGTTCATTAACTAATACTATATTTTTTTGCAAAAATAAAATATATCAAGGACTTCATCTTGAATCGATCTAGTGAGCTCATCCATCACCAGTGCAAAGATATATGTACTTAATGTTGATCCTTGATGCAAATCTATAGTGATAGGAAACTCAATTGTAATGCATCCACTTGTTCTCACAATTTTTTTGAACACTTTTTGATCTTCATCTTTAATTCACTTGACACAATTTAAGTCTTTTGTTTTCGTTTCCCTTGTTTTAGCAAGTTTACAAATAATTTTTTCTCCATCCTTTGTCCCGAACTTGTTATATAATTCCTCAAAAGCCTCAAATCTAGCCTCATGGACATCTACTTAGTTGGTCGCCCACATCCTTTAGGTTCTCCACGTACTTCTTTAGCCACTCTTTTAATACAACTAACCATTTTATTACTTTTATCTAAAAAAAAAAATAAACCATTTTATTACACATCTTATCAACATCTAGACCCTACTTGCCTTCTTTGATCATTTTATCTTTAAACAACACTTGTTTCTCTCCCTTCAAACCCCACCACCTAATTCTTGGATTTTTTGTGTGTTCCTAATATCTCTTCTTTTCCATCTTCTAATACAAATATCAAGTACCACCGATCTATGTTGAGTAGTTATGCCCTCTCTTGGTATCACCTTACAATATTTACAACGTCTACTATTATCATTTTGAGTAAGGATGAAATCTATTTGACTAACATTTGTCCCGCTTTAAGCAGCAGATATCCACAAAGCAACATTTTTTCAAAGGGTGAAATGATGGGAAAAAGATGTTTGATATAGTTTAAGCACTAAACCCCCAAAATTCACCGTGTGTGTGTTAATTACATTTTTTTTAAAAGAGCAAATGCCAGAAAAAACATCGTGAACCCCTGTTACTCTATAAACAGAGCACTTCTTTTTATCTTTAAACCATACAGATATATAACCTTCAGTGTTGAAATTCCAAAAAAAAAAAATTGGCAAAATCATACAAGAATTTTCAAAATATTAAACTCCCAAAACATATTACTAAATAATCATCTAGAAAAAGTGCATACCTAAATGATCAATGTTGCCACCATAAGCCTCACCACGAATGACTTCCTCAAAAGCAAATGCATAATCTCCAGGGACAGCATACCAAGTTTTTGCTGAGCCAGTGTGGAGAAAATTCATACTGTGAAGCTCATGATCTTCAACGTGCCAAGCAAACCAGCTGAAAAGCATGCCAATGTAGACCATAGGAGAAGTAACACCTGGAATATCATCCGGCATGAAACGCGTAAGTGAGCCAGGTGAACGTGCAATGATTTGTAAGTTCCACGGACTGTTTGATAGCTTCCAACCTGCAGTACCTTCCATCTCATTACTAGAATTTGAACTCTTTCGCCTAGAACACCGTGAAGTTTCATCTGATAACAACGTTGATGAAGTAGTAGATGGCTTTGGTGTCTCCAAAGACATATTTGGCTCATTTTTGGCAGACGAATCTTTAATCTCGTCATTAGGGGAATCCGTTACACTATCTATCTCATTTTTCTTACAGTCAGAGCTCTCTTCACTCCTTTGGTAGAAATTCCTCCTCCTCCTCCTCCTCCTATGAAAATACCGAGACTGACCCTCCGGTTCTCCAAACCCAGACCCAGGAATATCATTTGCATACTCCACATAAATAGGCTTCTCGGTAGCTGACTTCCAAAACATTGCTTCCACAACCAATGGCGATACCTCCTTAATCATTCCCAAAATGCTCCGCGCAAAACCCTTCGACTTAGACTCAAACTGGTCCAAGGTATAAATCTCCCCACTCTGCCAAACTTGCTTATGAACACCCGATTGTGGATTCTGCACCGCCCCTTTCGTCCTCTTCACATTCTGACCCAATTCTTGGTGCCTAGTAGTAAACACAGCCCGGAACTCCCCCTCATTACCACTATCCCCAGAACCCATTTTCGAGGAAGAATTCACATCAGAACCCAGTTCCGGGCACTTCAAAAGCGACTTATTCAAGTTACCAAACACATACTTTTTCGAAGGTTTAGGCAATGGTGGAATAATCTTACAAATACCAAAGGCACTAGCTTGCTTCTCAATTTTCGATATGTAGGCAATTGGGTCAGCGAATTCAGTATCAGTTGGGCGAAACTCAGGTGCCAATGGCAACCCTTTTAGCCAATTGGGTATTTCAACATTACCCATTACAACCAAGATTTCAAAAGCAACAATTGAAAAAGAATTGAATAGTATAATATACACCGCATTTAGGGTACTGAATAATAATAAACACTATGGTTGTTCTCAATAAAGGTATTGAAAAACCCTAGATTGGAACATTATGGTTGAAATTGGAGATGGGTTTTGTTGTGATTGGAAGTTGAAACCCAAATTAAAGCATTGAAATGAAGCAAATAGAAGAAATGTAAGGGCAATTTAGCAAAGAAATGAGCAAAAGAACCTGAAACAGCGAGGGGAATAGTGTATGATTGACCTTCTAAAGCACCACACAGAGAGAGAGAGAGGGAAAGGGGGGTTTTGTTTGTCTAGGTTTTGAGTGACATTCTTTGGCCGGCGCAAGATAGCAATTTCTGCTACTATCAGCCTAGTTTACGCTGGGGTGGCATAGTGCTCGGGTCGGTCCCTGTCTCCCTGAGCTGAATGGTACTATTATTATATTCTGAGGGGCGCAGGTTAGAATGAAGCGCCAATTAGCGGGGGTCTGTTGTATGGATAGGGACTTCTAAGGTGTGTAACAGGAGCACGTTATCTGGTGATGATCAAGTTTTCCATTTTCAGGATATTGAGAATCCTTATGGGCTCCTCCACAAGTGCCATTATTTAACCCTTTTCAGTATAGTGACCAATTTTTTTATAACATATTGGTATGATGCATAGAGAGTTTCTTTTTTTATAAGATTATGATGCATGTAAGATGGATCACGGAGTATATTTATATGTTACTATCAAGTGTGATTTTTTTTTTTTTTGATATATGATAAAAATTATAATCTAAACTTCACACACACGTATATTTTGAAGATCCTGATGATTGAATCCATGCCCTCATAGAGGAGTAAGACTTTTTGGGAAGGGGGATAAGCAAGTTGTTTTTTTTTTTTTTTGCTTATTTCTACTATTTTCTCTTTCCTTTAATTTAAAATTTTAAACAAATTAGTTTTTTTTTTTTTTTTTTAAAATATGATTTTAATTTTAATTAAGAAAATAGTGAAAAAAAAAAAAAAAAAAAAAAACTATTTTATTGTTAGCCAAATGGACACCAAGTTTTGATGGTATGATCATTTATACTTAGGCTTTTGACTCTTTGTTGACTTTATGAATATTGACATATTAGCTTTTGAACCCTCACAATTTTACACCTCATCACTATTTTTAGTTAATTTTTTGAAGTTCATTATGCATCTAGTTTTTAGCTGATTGTTTCTCTTCCTTTGTAGTTTGTGCCTGATTATTGACTATTTGTCTTCCTCCTTCCACTTCTCTTTCTCTCTCATGCCCGAGCCTTCTTTCTTCCTCTTCCAACTTCCTAGGTCTATGTTCTCCCCCTCTTTTAGTCTTTCTCTTTGATCTCACCCTTTCGCCCCTGCCACTACAATCACAAGACCATCGTCGTCGTACCAAGTAGCCTTAGTCTCCAACAATTCAAGCTCCAACCCTTTATATGCTTTTTTCATCTTCTTCTATTTCAAGGCAATCATCCATCAATATA
This sequence comes from Fagus sylvatica, assembly GCA_907173295.1. Classification (NCBI taxonomy): domain Eukaryota; kingdom Viridiplantae; phylum Streptophyta; class Magnoliopsida; order Fagales; family Fagaceae; genus Fagus; species Fagus sylvatica. The sequence continues at coordinate 31,529,985 of OU015769.1, forward strand.
CGACTCGTAAGGCAAAAGAAGCTTTGGCACGTAAGTGATCAAAACCTTGGGTTAGGCTCACTAGATCCATTGCTCGATTCGAACTAGGGATCTTTTGTTAGGTAAACTTATTAATTGTTTGGGTATTTTAAGTGGATTGGGTGCTAAAGTTTTTTCTAACCAAATTCGCTTATTGATATGGCAATGCCCGTAACTCAAACAGCCCCGCTAAGTAAGACAAGACAGCGGTTAAAACAACCCCTTCATCCAAAAGGAAGGGAGCCGCATCGACCCTTTCAATGGTTTTAGGCGCTAAATGCTGGAAATATAGGTTAGTGCAGGATAATCAATATCTATTATTATAGCTATAGCCGAGACTTCTGTTGATGGAAGGGGATAAGTCGAAAGAAGCTAAAAGCAAAACAACCTTTATACAACTACCAGACAAGCAAGGACGAGAAGCTACTCACCGAGGGAAAAGAGTAACCCTACGAGGGGGAACTCAATATGTGGTCAAGTCAATAGGGAGACACTTTTGTTTGAGAGTTTTGATGACTTTGGATGAGAATTCATTGATTAATGGTAATAAAAAAATGACAATAGTTCAGCACTTACATGAACTTTCATCGCTTACCTAAAATCTTAGATGATTGAATTTATCCCCCACCCCCCCCCCCCCCCAACAAAAAAAAAAAAAATCACTTGTTCTAAGAATAATATTATTTACACATATTATATATTCAATTTCTTATTTATTTAATTTATTAATTTAAATTTAAAATTAACTCTAGGAATATTTATATATAAAAAATTATTCAAGTTAATAATTAAAGGAGTTTGTAAGTCGTTATCAAAAAAAGAAAAAAAGAAAAAAAAAAAGGAGTTTGTAAGTCAACCTAAAAGGTTGTTCTAATAAATGTATGTACATAAAGGGGCGCAAGAAAAGCTTTATTACCCTCTTTTGGAACGTAAGGGGCCCTAAAATGCAATTAATGAGATTGATTTAACGTGTTCATACGAGGATGAAAGAACATGGTACAATGTTGTATCATTGCTTAATTTTGTGTTAAAGAAACCAGAAAGTCGATCTAAGTGAAATTGGAGATAAGACAATTTCTTCATGTTTCATGTTTGGTCGATTTGAGGCTCTTATTTGATAATTCGATAATTGGGGGAGAGAGATTTGAATCCTAGATGTTTCTGTTAAAACTACCCAAAAGTATAAGTTGAATTATAATGCTTTTGACAATCAATTTGAGACTCCAAAAAAGGTTTTTTCATTTAATATATATTGTTATTTTTATATTTCACTTATATTATATTGTATATGTTTTTAATTATATGTTTAATTGCATATATAAATTACATTTATCATTTAATTTATTTGAAATTGGATTTGTATGCATTTTATGTTTTCAAAAACTATATATTGTTATACTCTAATTTGTAATCTTTAAAAGGTTTAAAAGGTTTAAAGAATATTAATTTTGATTTATATATATAATTTAAAGGATACTTAATTATATAAATGAAAGAAAATATTTTTCTAGAAGACTGAAATTTTCATATATATGAGAAAATAATATATATAATAAATCATGTTATATTTTCAAGAATTAAAAATTATTGATATATTTTGTTTGGTTCCCTGTCCATTAATAAGCCAATATAAAAGGTTGATATAATTTTTGATCCTCCATTTCATATATACACTTTCTGGAACCATATATGCACACATTGACTATTTCTGATCCTATAATTTTTTATCCTTCATTAATAAGCCAAGTTTTCCAAGTGTATTTTTAAGTTTTCCGTTGACCATATTTTCTGGTGCAAACAAACATAGGAAAACTTGGAAAACCTTGTTCAGAAAATGTTTTACGTTGAAACATACGGAGCCTATGTGTGTGTTTAGAATAAGAATTTATCCCTTAAGAAAAAAAAAAAAAATCTATATGGTACAAATTGCAACTGCCATGGAAATTGGCTACCCTGTAAACTTGGTATAAGTACATTATTCCAGTAATCATAGAACTGTAGTCTGTAGCAAATTACAAAAACTATGAAGTGAACCTGAAAAAAATAGGTTCGAGTGGTACATATTTATCATAGCAAAGCAAATAGGCTGAAGTCGGGGATGATCATCAATTTAATCAATGTTTTTTTTACTCAGGGAGCATTAACTGAAATCACCAAGACCGGGGTTGCCATCTCCATCAAGTTGATCGCAAAGGCCTTCGCAGGCATTTCCACATGTATCAATGGATGCAACTGGTACCTGTTTCATGCACCCAGGCAAGCAATGCATGGCACAGTCCGATAGAGCTTCACCCACATTGGCACATGCCACAATAATAACCAGCAAGGAGATGAGGAGCATGGCAATGGTTTTCTTGGTGGCCATATCTTCTAATTAGTTATATGTTTTTATGTTAAAGAAAATATCTGAAAGGATGAAGAAAGTTATGGTGCCTTTGGATCATATATAAAGGGTAAAAGTGCATGCATAAAGAGGTTGACATACATGCGTGAAGGTTGAATTTTATTTTTCTAAATAAAAAGTTAAAGCAGATTTAGAAAATGATTTGAATCGAACAGCTACATATGACAGTATAAGTCCAAAAGAAAAGCATATATATTGGAGCAATCAACAGTCAACCATACGGCTAGCATTCAAAACAAACCTTCCATTTTTGGGATCGTACCTCATGACATGCCATGGATAGCATATATCCCACTTCGGTCAAACCAACCTCCATGCTAGGTTGTTCCTCGTCACATTGTCCATGCATCAATTTTTAGTACAACAATAACTAAGTTATAGTTCCAAAATTTTTGGGATTAATTATGGATTCTCAATAAATTAGTCAAAGTAGGTCACAATATATATTCTTTTCGATAATTAATTCAATAAGGATCAGATGTAAAACATGTCCTTTACACTCTCCAATAAAAAGCACCCACTTCATATTTAAAGGACCAAATATGAATAAAAACAATTTAGAATAAGAAATGAAAAATATACTAAGATTGAGGACTACATTAATACATGAAAAATAAAACTCATATTTATTAATAAAATAAAATTATTTGTGAATACATTTCAAATCAATTATCTAGCAAAATAGGATTTGATATTTTTGTAAATCGCATAAGTCATTTAATGATTGATTCTATATTAAATCACATATCCCTTTTAATGTATAAATCAAAGAGTCATTTAGAAAATCTTTTTTTTTTTTTTTTTTTGGGTTACGAAGTCTTGTTTTGGTAATATTCATAGTTGCAATCTAAAATGTAAGAGAAAATATAAGTACAATTACTTTATAAACAACCACTTTATTGGAGGTTGCTTTTCTAGTCCTTACAAACCATTGGTAAAGTTCAATAAAAAAAAAATTTGTAAAATGTCTTTCACAAATAATCTACATCTTTATTGCTTATTCTGATTGAGATTGGAAAATGTATGATGTATCCCACTGCTCGCTAATCTATTAATCTATTATTGGTTATTACTGATTTTCTTTTATCGGCAAAAATATACATCACAATTAATGAGAATAACACAAAATAATAATAATAATAATAATAATAATAATAATAATAATAAGATTCATATTTATCAAGTCATTTAGGCTCATCCGCTCCTTACAATACATCCTTTTGGAGAAGTCATCCAAAGTCTTCATTAGTTCATTTAGCCGAGTTAGACTTAGACATACTACGTTTTAGTAATCCAACGGAAACTGGAAAACCGGGCTGGTCCTGGTTTTTAATAATCCATTGACACAAGGTTCGGCTTCCCCTTTCACATACAGCTTGAGGTGCCCCAATATTATCTCTCATGCACACAGGCACGCAGATTTTGGTACAATCCCTTAAATCTTCATCCAAATTGGCACATGCCATCACAATTACCAGCAGGGAGAGGAGGAGCATGACAATGGTTTTCTTGGTGGCCATATTGGAAATGATCATGAAGAAAGCTATGGACCTATGGTGCCTTTAAAATCATTGATAAGGAGTATACGGTTGCACCAGTTAAACAAGATATGTTACTACTCACACGTTAAAGAGGTTCAGTAATGCGTGATGGTTAAGATTTTCTAATTAAATAAAGGTCATCCAGAGAATAAGGAAAAACAAGATGGTGGAAAATGATTTTAACCGGTATTGAATGTAATCTAGGTAAGTATATAGTTATGGATTCCTAATCAAAACTATCTAAAGTAAAAATATAGAGTTTAAATATACAAAATCGTGGAAAATGATTTTAAATTGAGCAGGAATGGGATCTAGTTAGTTGTGGATGCCTAAGCAAAATAATCTAAATTAAGTAAAAATCTAGAAATCATGATACTTTGGTACGTACTCTTTGAAAATTAAACAATAATTCGTAGATAATTACTAAATAATTTGGACAAATGCATTGAGTCTGTTATTGTCTTAATTTAAAGTGAAAGTACTTATATAGCCACCTGTATATGACGGTAAATTCAAAAAAAAAAAAAAGTGAAACGTAGATGTAGATTATAATTAATAACTAAGTCCAAAGTTGATTTTCAATTATATACTATTTATACAATAAAAGTTATGTCCAAGTTGCGCTAATTAAATGTCATCTAATTCTTTCTTTTTGATATATATATATATATATATATATATATATATTTTGGTATGTTCTCATATGGTTTTTTAATTAATTTATGCGTAGTATCATATGGGAATAGTGATAATTTTTTATTTAAAACTATACCAACATGCATGTATATAAATAAACTAATAAACTCTTAATATTGGTCTTGCCAATTCATTTGGAAAAGGGAGATCCCTATGCACCCTTTGTAATTTTCAGCAAGAAGGCCTTACCTATGAGGCCGCATTGTTGGAAAAAAGTTGTAAAGAAAAAAAAAAAAGTAAAACTAAAGAACAATGTAAATCAACGCAAGTGGTACACGTAGTATGACGCATTTTTTTCCATGTTGTGCACTATAAATATTTTAAAATTATTCTTATAAAAAAAAAAAATTAAATTATTATATAGTTTGTTTTCAGTAAAAATTTTATTGGAAAATTTCAAGAAGTTAAAATAATATTATTCTGATTCAAATTCATTTTTTCTTTTTTCTTTTTTGAAACCAACGATTCAAATTCTATTATATATGACAAGTTTCTAGATTTTTTTTTTTAGTTCAATACTTTTTATAAAATCATTTTAATAATTTAACGTAATTTTTTGTTTTAATAATAAAAATTGAGTTCTACATGTTATGCTCATATATGCTATGGCCTATGTGGAGTACCGTAAATATTGCATGTTGTACGAGGTACATGCTTTGATAATGTAGAGCCTAATATAAGTGCAATAAAACTATTAATATCTTGTACGTACCAATTACCCCAAAACACAAAGTCAAATATTTTAGGATAACTAATTGTGCATTGGGTGACACTAAGTCACTAACAACAAGTTATAAATGGCGAGTTGGTTGTTAATGCTTGGTAATGAGCAAATAATTGTAAAAGAAAAACAAGTATAAATGTAAGACAAATAAAGATTTTTACATGGAAACCTTTTATGGAAATTAAGTGAGAAAATTACGGGCTCAAGCCAGTCGAATATTCCAATATGTATTGGAAAATAGTTACAAGAGTTGCATATGTTTACAAGGGAGAAAACAAGAAAGAATAAGAAAGCTTTGAGCTTTTTGGAGGTGAGGAACTCCCACCTAGGAGGAAGAGCTTGGTAGGAAAAGCTTGGTCCTTTAATCTTCATTCTTCATCTTTCTATAACTAAAATTAAAGGGAGGAGACATGGTGGACAAGTGTCGCATTCTTATTGGAGAAGGACAATGGTGAGTCTTGACAAAAGTAGTACACATGCACATAGTGCCTTGATGCATGCGTATTTTGTTCTTTTTTAGTTAGTTGTCATTTTGTGCTCTTTAGCTGACTGTCTTTAACTGTAATGTAGCCAAATATCTGCTATTATAGTGGCTCTTAATATTTTGAATGAGTCTTTCACCCATGTCTTTGGCATTATTTGCTACTAAAAAAGTTGATGGAGTGCATGATCCTGCTCAAAGGTTAATAACCAATGACTAATGGTTAAAGGTTGTATATATGCCTTCTTCTAATGGTTAAGGGCTTAATGACACTAGTTACATCACTTCGTTCAATGACTAATACGTACCCTCTCAATGTCTAAATTTTATAATATTTAAAGTTGTACCCATGGAAAAGGGTATTTTAATATCTTCCACGAAGAATCGAAATCTTAGATCTTACTCTAATTTAGATTGAATAAGTTGTTCCACCATTCCCTGATTTGTTAATGTATTACTAGTTATTGCCCATAAAGTTACCTTATTAGCACAAACCGAACACACCAAATAATGAGACTAAACCAAAAAATTAATAAAATTGCATTTATATATCACAACAATTTAGGCATTAAATTAATACATCCTTTAGAGAACACAGCCAAAGTCTTTATGAGTACATGTAGTACAAGTTAGGACAACTATGGAAATTGGCTACCCTTATATACTTGGTAAGCATATTACTCTATTAATCATACAATCATAGGAAATTACATGACTATAAAAGTAATCCTTGAAATAGGTTGAAGTGGTGGGTTCTAGTTAGTTCAAGTGGTAAAGTCTCTTATTCTTGAGCAATGGATTTAGGTTCGAATCTCGTCTGCACCAAAAACCAATTGGTGTAAGAGCAATCATCTTAACGCAGACGTCATAGGCTCCAATGCTACTTTAACTATGAAAACATACAAAAAAAGTGTTGGAGTGTACCCTTAATTTAATAAACGTGTTAGAACTCTTCCATTGGAAAATGGAACATAGGGTCCTTTGCCCTGGTTTCTAACAACTATAGTGCAAATATCTTTTCATGCATTTTCACATGAAGCTGGAGCAGACCAAGGATTATCTCTGGTGCACACAGGCATGCAGTGACTGGTACAATCTTTTAAATCTTCATCCAAGTTGGCACATGCCATCACAACCAGCAGGGAGACGAAGAGCATGACAATGGTTTTCTTGGTGGCCATAGCTAGCGTAGTTATCTTTTATTTTTAAGAAAACATTAGAAAGGAATGAAGAAAGTTATGGTGCCTTTGGATCATATATACATATACAGGGCATACGGTTCAGCAAGAGAGATGTTGCACCTCACGGGTTAAAAGAGGTTGAGATAATGCCTGAAGGTTAAGATTTTTTTAATGAAGGTCAACTAGAGAATTTGGTAAAAACAAGATGGTGGAAAATGATTTGAATTGGTCTTGAATGTGTTGGTGAGTATAAATCTAGAGTTTAACTAAACAGAATTGTGAAAACTGATTTTGAATTGATCATGAATGGGATCTAGTTAGTTTCGGATGCTGAACCAAAAGTATATATAAAGTAAAAATCTAGAATTCATGAATAGTTTGGTTTGTCTTTGAAAGTTAAACATTGATTCGTGGATAATTTACTAACTAATTTGGACAAATGCATTGAGTGTTTCTTATTGTCTTAATTTAAAGTAAAAGTACTTAGGAACCCAATCACTTGAATATGACGATAAATCCAATAAGAGAAAAAAAGAAAACATAGATGTACATAATTCATAACTTGATATAAAACAAAAGGTATCTTAAAAAATATTTTAAAAAATAAAAAAAAAATTATACAACATTAAACACAATCATTAGGGGTGGTGGGGAATTGGCCCCCTCCACCCCCTAGCTCCGCCATTGCATAGTTTTTTTATATAATAACTAAGTCTAAAGTTGATTTAAATTATATACTACATAATAAATATTACATCCTACATGTTGTAGTTGTGCTGATTGGATGTCATATCCTGTATTTTTTTTTTTCTTTTGGATGTCATCGCATTGGGGGATGAAAATCGTTAAGGAAACAAAAAACTATAGTCCAATACCATATTACAAATATTATTGGATGTCATATCCTGTATTTTTTTTTTCTTTTGGATGTCATCGCATTGGGGGATGAAAATCGTTAAGGAAACAAAAAACTATAGTCCAATACCATATTACAAATATTTTTGTTTATAACAATTGCTATTCACATAGCATTGACTTAGCAATCCTAGTAACATTTTCTTCAGTGAAACCAAACTTCTTAAATGTATCCAAATAAGCCCCACTCGCTCCAAAGTCCTCCACGCCAATCACTATACCTTGTCCTCCCACATACTCCCTCCAACCCATTGGTGAGCCTGCCTCAACACTAACACGCTTTGAAACTCTTGGTGGCAACACATACTCTTTGTACTCCTTTGGCTGCTGATCAAAGAGCCGCCAACACACTAACGAAACCACCCTCACTCGCCTCCCTTCTTTCCTTAACATCCTGGCACTCCCTTCACAAAGGCATAGCTCAGAGCCAGTCCCAATTAACAATAATTCTGGCAAATCTTTTCCTGAATTGTCGCTTACTATGTATCCACCTCTTTCAACTTCACTTGCTGATGTTCCTTCCAAGTTTGCTGCCACTTTTTGCCTTGATAGTGCTATAAGACTAGGAACATCCCGGTTTGCAACAGCAATTTTGTAAGCTCCAGCAGTCTCGTTCCCATCAGCCGGCCTGAAAACTAGAAGCCGTGGCACTGCTCGAAGGCCAGCAAGCTGTTCCACTGGCTGGTGAGTTGGGCCATCTTCCCCGAGACCAATTGAGTCATGGGTCATGATATAGAGGACTCCGGCTTTGCTTAAAGCGGAGAGTCGGATTGAATTCTTCATGTAGTCAGAAAATATAAGGAATGTGGCTGCAAATGGTATTAGACCGCTTCCATGCAATGCAAGACCAGTAGAAATTCCAGCCATTGCGTGCTCACGAATTCCATACCTGATGTTGCGGCCAAATGGGGAGTTGGGCTGGTTGAAGTCTTTGAAATCATGGAGATATGCTTTGTTAGAGGTTGCAAGGTCTGCACTTCCACCAATTAGTCCTGGAAGCACTTTGGCAAGCTGGTTTAAGCACTTCTCTGAGTACCCACGAGTAGCATCTACTGGTTCTGATGCAGACCACTTCTGTGAGACCATTACAAACTTGTTACATGAGTTTACTTTGGACATTTTCCATTGTAAGATTCTATACAGTTATGAGCACACAATTATGTTGTAATGGATCTTATTGAACATACTGAAAGAAGTGTAGGACATTGATGATTAGTGTCCTATCTTATTAAGGTTGAACATACTAAAAGAAGTGAAGGACGTTGATGATCAGTGTCCTCTCAAGCTTTGGGGACAATCGGTAATTTATTATAGTATCATAGCAGGTGGTAGTTTTAGCTTTTGAGACAATTGGCAATTTATCACCTACGTACTTAATTTCAAAGACACAAATTGATTTTTCTCTTTTAAAGTTGTGAATCAATTACCGGCAATGAGCTTTCCCAGCCAGGAACTAGACCTCCATAGAGGAGAATTTTAAATTCTACAGCCTCTTCTGGATATTTACTTTGGTAGTAGTTAAGCTTAGAGTACCACTCCTTTTCCAATCTTTCTCCATGCTCTGTTTGAATCTGCATCTCCCTGCATTAGAGTAATATGGAAACTTATATAAGAGCTTTCTGCCCCTTGATGTGGAAATTTAATTGCTCTACACCATCATATATAAGTTTGACAACCCAAACCTATAAACCATAGGAAGGACATGAAATGGCTCTTTGTCACTCCAATTAACTTTCTCTCTCATTTTTTTCACATCATCTTCATCGAAGGTACCATGATGAGCTTTTGATGTTCCTTCCTTTCCAGACAATTTCCCTATCAATGTCTTCACCTAAAGGGGGGAAAAAAGGAATAAAAAGGAAAGGAAAATAAATTATCAAACGTGTCAAATAGACAAAATTAGCATTAAGGGATTCAATTTCAAAACAGATGAGGATAATCTGTTACTACATAAACATATATAGTTTGATCAGTCCACAAAATATAGTCAAATCTGATTGTTTTAGAGAGTAACTTGAAAATTATGAGAACAATCAGTAAGTTTATGATGCTGAGTTGAAGTAAACAAAATATTAATTTCTCTGCTAGACCACAGACCCTGATGAAAGTCGGTTTCTCATTTTCACTAAAAGCAGAATGGAGGGCATCCTTGAATGAATTTATATTGCTGTGTATGTTCTCCACAGTGATTGTATTCCAACCAAGAGCCTTGAATCGCGCAGATATATCTTCGGAAAATGCTAAGGTTGTCGATCCATCAATGGTATTATGATTATCATCATAAATTAGTGTAAGCTTGTTAAGCTTCCAATGAGCAGCCAAGGATGCAGCTTCATGAGATATGCCTTCCATGGCACAACCATCACCCATGATGCAAAATCTGCATTGACAAATCAGTAAATTCTCAAGGACAACACATCATGCTATTCAAATTTTTTGTCCTAGGTATTTAAGGAACTAGTTTTTATACTTACGTCCGATGGTCAACAAGAATAGCATCGGGTTTGTTGAACCTTGCTGCTAAGTGAGCTTCTGCTAAGGCTAGACCAACTGCATTTGCTACACCTTGTCCAAGGGGGCCTATCATCAAGAACAATTATTAGCTAAGCAAGTACATACTTAAATCCTAAGTCCACTAACAAAAGAACATTAATTGTGTATGGAGGTAACTGAATTTTGGAGAGATTATTGGTTAAAGTACACATTTTCTTAGCTAATCATGAATACCAGCCAATTGATTGAAAACGATTTTCTAATTATTTGTGGAATCAATAATATTCAACTGAATCTATGGGTATATTTCTTCTATATGTACAGTTTGTCGATTTATTTGATTCACAATCCATGACTAATGGCTTCTTTGATCATTCTCAGACCCAGTTGCTTTAATCACAACAAGCCATGTCAATAGTTGTGAAAAATATTATGTACATTACTTTTTTCCTAAACAATGTTTATGCCAAGAATTTACCTGTTGTCACTTCAATGCCATCTGTCACCACATTCTCCGGGTGACCTGGGGTTCGACTCCCAAGCTTACACAAGCGTTGTAGGTCTTGTAACTAGGAGAAAATTAAAGTTCCTCCTGAATTAGTAGGTGAAAAGTTGCACTATGCATAGGATTTAAAATAGATAATCCATAAAATCACTCCCATAATCAGCTTCACAATTTTTCTAATTTCAAGAATCAGATCCTAATATCAAATGATAAGGAACCTTACAAAAGTCTTATAAGGAGATTTTATGACTTATAATAGATTGAATAGCACAAACTTTTTCCTTGAATAGCAATTAAGTATAGTTATAAGCCCATGGTACCGAAATTTCATAACTTAACCCTAAATTAAGTTGCACCATTTTTATTTATTTATTGTACTTACTATGGAATGAGGAAATCTCATTTGAGCTAAAGCTAAAACGTGAGCTACACCAATATTAAGCCGATGGAGATATATATGGAAGAATTGAAAACCAATATGAAAGCATATCTTATACCTGAACGGATTGAAAGCCAGCGATATGAAGGAAAACATACTGAAGCAAGCAACCATGGCCAGCACTCAAAACAAACCTGTCCCTGTTAAACCATTTGGAGTTTCTGGGATTATACCTCATGACATGCCTGTATAGCACATACCCGACTTCAGCCATCCCAAGCGCCATGCCAGGGTGACCGGCCTTGGCATGTTGCACCGAATCAACAATGAGCATTCTCACATTGTCCACGCATCGCTTGTTAACCAATTCCTGAAATGATTCGTCGTCTATGCCATCATTGTCTGCGGTCAAGTTTTGGTTTGATAGTTTGGATGGGAATGCTTGTTTGAGTTCTTCAAGCCAAGAGAGTTTGTGGGATTTTGCTATGCAAGAACTGTGGGATTTGAGGCAACTATATGATTTGAACCGAGTTGGGAGTGTCTTGCTTTTGTTGTTATTATTAGTTTGGGCTGTAAATTTGGTGGGAAGCAGAGGGAGGGATGGATGCAAGAGAAGGGAAGAGAGGGTCATCGAGGAGAGTTGGTTAATTTCTCTTGTTTCAGTGTGTGTGAGAGTGTGAGAGAGTGGTGGTGGTGGTGGTGGTTGGAGATCAGAAAGAAGGTGTCGGTAGAAGCTGAAGTGAGAGAGAGGTGTTAGCGTTTATTGACAGGTGTATGGAAGATGAACAGAGAAAGCTAACCAAGATGCATGCATGTGGCAAGTGTTAAAGGGTCAAAGGTGCGATGTTGTGTCTCAAGCTGAGTTGGGTGTGACATTGGTCTACACGTGCTGCAATGGTAATGGAGATCAGAAATAAGGCGTCGGTAGAAGCTGAAGTCACGGCGGCCCAACCAATAAGCCATTTAAACAATGACTTGAAGCCTCTAAATTAAAAAGATCCCAAATTTTTTATGATCCATATTTAATATATATTAAAAAAAAAAAACAACTTTTTTTTTTTTCTCTCTTTTTCTATTTCTTTCTCACTCCATGTCTATTATTCCCTCAATGTACCGTGAGTTTATTTCTTTTTCAATTCTTTTCTTTTTTTTCTTTTCACAATTTTTTTTCAACTTTTTTTTAAGAGTTCTGTGAGTCGTGCTAAATGAAAATATCTAATTATTAGTTGTGGCCAACATCGAACCATGTGTAATTTCATTTTTTTTTTCTATTTTTTATATTATGAACCAATAATTAGATTAAGTCATATTTACATTTATTTGTTTGATAGATGAAAGCATAAAGTCATGTGAGTTATTGTGATGACTTTGAAGAAAATCAAATATTCTATTTGATGGGTATAGGACTTTTTTTTTTTTTTTTTTTTAATTGTGATTAATAATTTTGAATAAAATTCCAATAAAAAATTCATAAATATTAATTTAATTTAGCATGTAAAAAAAAAAAAAAAAAAACCTTAATTTAATATTTGACTTGAGCTTACCAAAAAGTTTGGACCGGCCTGGCTGAAGTGAGAGAGTGGTGTTAGCGTTTATTGACAGGTGTGTGGAAGATGAACAGAGAAAGCTAACCAAGATGCATGTGGCAAGTGTTAAGAGGGTCAAAGGTGCGATGTTGTTGTTAGAATGATCAAGTACTGGTGTTCTGGTGGTTGGTTCTACAAGCTTCTATGTTCTGGGGGTTTGTTTCTGTAAGTTTCTAAGGAGAAAGTGTTTCTATAGTATTCCCTCACACACACGGTTGACCACTCACGTGTGACTAATTAAACCAACGTGATAATTGAATATAACCTCCTCCGTATAGTTTGGGTTATTGGTTAGTCTTTTAGCTAGTGTTGTGTAATTATAAATACAGAATATTTGTACAGAAAACACAAGCTGGAAAAATATACAAAGAATATTCTCAAAGATTCTATCTAGATTCTCTCTGTTTCTCTCATTCTTTTAGTTGTGTCTCAAGCTGAGTTGGGTGTGACATTGGTCTACACGTGCTGCAATGGTAAATCAAGCTTGATTGCTGCAATCAGGCCGACCCTAAGGTAAGCCTAGCAAGACTTTGGATGAGGGCAATCCCTTCCATGGGACAACCATAGGGAGAAAAAAAAATTTAGTATATAGAAGAAAAAATAAATAAATAAAACATCAAAGCCAACAGATCTTGCCAATAAAACATGCCAAGAAAATGTTAAAGTCGTCCTTATCAGTGCGTCTCTTCTTCTTCTTCTTTGTCTTCTTCTTTTTTCTCTGTGTTTTGGGTTTCTCTATGAATCAGTTAAAAACTGAGTACACTGCCTTTATTTGCTTTTCTAGGCTCACTATCTCCCATAGTCCCACATGATTTGCTTTCTTATCTTTCTTAATTCTTATTTTTTTATTAAACTACTTCTACATGTGTGTGTTGTCAAATTTCCATTGATTGCTTTGTCTTGTCTTGTCACCCACTTTCTCCCCCTTTTTTAATCTTTTTCTCACTGTCAATTGTTGTTTCAATTTCTAGAGTTATTCACTTGTAGTCTTGATTTAATTATTCAATAAAGTCATTTATATAGTATTTTTACAACAATGTGAAATGTTAAGTTGTTAACTATTATAAGTAGTGCAATTAGTTTAATATTTATAGAGTAATGTAACCTTGATTTTACATATAAAAAAAAAATAATAATAACTTTTATTTATTATTATTTTTTTAAATTGACTAATAAGTGGGCAACTAAAATCGGGACTGGCTTGGACAACCCAAACCTCGGGGCCGGCCTTGGCTGCAATGGCTAATTATCTCAAGTTTGATATCTATGATTTGGAGCTCTCACAAGTCAATGATGACTCGGATCTAAGGAGGATTTTGATGTCCACATCTAATCGTTCCATACTAGCCATTGAGGACATAGATTGTAGTGTTACGGTGCAAGATCGAGAAAATGGCACTGAAGATCATCATCAAAATTCAAAGACAAATAGTAAGGTACTAAGGTGTTTGATCTTTTATTATTCCAACTACTAATTAATTAGTCAGCACTGAATTAAATAAAAAATAAATAAATTTATTTTTCTCTTTTCTTGGATTAGATTATAATTATTCATTTCATTCTTATGAAAAACATGTGATGTGTGATTCTCCCATTATAAGCTAGTACAGTTGGTTCAATCCTTCCACTGCGTATTAAAATTTTACTTGTTCTAGTATATAGTAGTAGTACTCTTACTGATAAGTAATAGTACTACTATATATAGTGTTAAAATTGATAGTAATTATGCCACTTGGCAGAACTTCAGTTGAAGGTCTCTGCTTTTATATATATATATATATTGATATTGATTACTATCAATCTTAATACTATTACTTCATTTGTTATTACTATAGGTAAAACTTAGGTACAGGTCCTTAGGTCAAATACATTAGATTCCTAGTTGAATTCAAATACATTGAATTTAAATATTCTTGGAAAAGATAACATTGTTTGTATTTCATTGATTAATGTAACCATGTATTTGAATTTAATTGGGGAACCTAATATACCTAACCTAAAAAACTGTACCTAAGTTTTACCCATATAGTATTATTATCAATCTTAATACTATTACTTCGTTTAATACTATATATAGTAGTAGTACTATATAACTATTAGTTCGTTTAATACTATATATTGTAATTACTATCAATCTTAATACTATTACTTCGTTTGTTATTCTCATATATTGGTGACACTTTCGGGGATGTTAAACTTCATTGATGGTCTATGGTCGAGCTGTGGAGATGAGAGGATCTTTACATTCACAACCAATGGCCTTGACCCTGCGTTGGTACGGCCTGGTCGCATGGACTTGCACATTCATTTGTCCTACTGCACCATTGAGGGGATCAAGCTCTTGGCTTCCAGTTATCATGGCATTCATGGCCATCGCCCAGTCTTTGAAGAGATAGAAGGCCTATTAAAGAATGTAAAGGTCACCCCTGCAGTAGTGACTGAAGAATTCATGAAAAGTGAAGACCCTGATGTCGCTCTTGGTAGAGTTGTTAATTTCCTCAAGAATAAGATGGTTGAAGGCAATGGGACTAGAGCTTAGTGTCGTGGACGTGGAATCAGCCATGCATAAGGCAGCAAGTGCAAGTGCAACAGAGATGGCCGGCCAACATGATTAATGCAGCAGGAGGTACAGATAAGAACAAGCATGCAGAGGACAATACTCGTGGCTAAGTGGGGATTAGAAGTTTTTAGTTGCTAGTAGTAGTAGTTAAACCAATCACTCCTCAGTGATAGGAGCACTTAAGTTGATGCCTGATGGGAACAGCTTAATTGATCATTATCTTTCAGTAGTTATTATGTGGGACTTGTACCTTATTTTATCAGCTTTAATTTATCAGTTGTACTTATCAGCTTGTAAACCTTTACTGTATTAACAATGCAAGCATAAATTATCCCGACTCTTTTCTCTAAATAAGTTCATTATTTTATTGGCAACAATGCATTTAGGCCTTTTATAAAACATGGCAACATATGCATTCACATGCTGGAAGACCGATCTTATCTCTATTTAAGGGAGGTCATATGTCTCATTTTAGATTTCTACTGCAATGTCCAGAGTGGAGTTGATTCAACTGCAATGAAGTAAAATGTCCAAAGTAGAGATTTTCTTCTTCTCCTTCTGTAGGAGATTTTCTACTTTCTTTAGCATTTGATAGTTCTGATTTGCATTTGTAATTCTGCTTTGAGTGCATACTTTATGCACATCAAGCTTTCTTGAATAAATCTACTTATCAAAAAAAAAAAAATGTCCCAAGTAGAGTTTTAAGTAGGTCATAATTCCAAAGAGAGATGTAAAATGTCCAAAGTAAAGTTGATTCAACTGCAATGAAGTCATATAGCCTAATTTAGGTATGACTAATTTTTTAACTAGAATTATGACCAAAATATTCTTCACCCCATTATGAAGGTCTGGACCGTAGTGATTAGCATAATTGCAACAACAAAAAAATACCAGTGAAATTAAACTATTCCAAGTATGATATAAGTTCACTCTATAAGCACTATGGGAAGGTCAAGGGCATGATGTAAAGTTCCATGGCATCAACTATGTTCCAAAACAGTGCAAAATAACCAGATTATAAAGCAGTATCAAAATCAACTGAACTAGGCCTGATTCACCATTTTCAATGATGAAAACGGTATTTGTTCTAGTAAATTTCCATAGATAAACTCATTCAATCTGTGGATAATATCACAAAGACATTTTATGTTTAAAACAAAATATACTCCTTTACCTAATACATGGGTTCAGGAGTTAATAAATGCAGTCTCTCACAATCACTTTGGGAGGTAACTGCGCAAGAAACATAACTCTACCACAAATGCGAAGGAAATGGTGCTGCGTCATGTAACAAATGAGCTTAACTGAAATCAGGCTTTGCTGGATAAGTGCAGCCTGACCTTTGGATTATAACATTCGATGCGTAGCAACCAGCTCTCACACAGTCTTCAATGGGCTTCTCCTGAACCAGCTGGGACAAAAATCCCCCAACAAATGCATCCCCTGCCACAAAAACAGCATTTATGTAGAAAAGACCATGAAGATGACTAAAACCCAACAGGATGTCTTCCATCCAGTGTAAATCTTCCGTTCATCCTAAATGGATCCCAGAGTAATATTGATTATCAATGGTAGCCTAGTTGACCTTAAAATGGACACTCCTCACCCATGTCAGATTTTCATACACCAAATGATGAAATGAACCCAAAAGAAGACTCCCATATGTAAAACTCAAGCAATTACACACAATGAAATTGTGCCAAATACTTTCTGCTCTTCATACTACTGCAGTTAAGGGTTAGACTTGACAAGTTAAATAAACAGGTTTGCCAAATTGACCAAGCTACACACTTGACTAATTGACTCAAACGTTGAGTTCAGTTCAGTAGCATAAGCTTGTCGCCAAGCAATGCATTAAGAAGGTGGTTGGGAGTACGTGGGATTACCACATTTACTAGGTGGTGTAGCGGCTGCTGGGCTGTCCACTTCAATGTGGAGAGACTCTCTTGGCATGCTTCTCACCCTGGAGCTAAAAGGCCTTCATCCACCAATGGATTTGGTAGCCAACAAAAAGATAAAAATGACTTGACTCAAATTTTGCACCCTAAAGGGCCTCAACATACTCATCACTGTATTTTCACCAATTACTACCTTAAGAAATTTTAAATCTATTCTCAATGAATTGATCTTCAAACAAGTTAGACCCACAAAAGGAAATAAAGAGGCAGAAAAGCATTATACTAACTAACATAATCTATTTTGAATTAAAAAAAAAAAAACAAAAAACAAAAGCATCATCTGTTTGTCAGAATAAACAATGAGGTGAAAGAAAGTGGCAAGAAATCAAATACCTGCTCCATTGGTATCAATCAGCTTCTCCTTGGGTAACAGGATCACAGGAAATAGTTTCACCTTGCCATCCTCAGCAACTACAACAGGATCTGCACCTTGAGTGATAACAGTAATCCTCTTGTGCGTTCCCGTTGCCTTCGGCAACTGGGAAATCTTTACAGCAATCTCCTCAACGTTCTCAGTCTGATTAGAAAAAGCACAAGAATAAGGTAACTTATAGGGGGAGAATAAAAGTGAAGTTCTCAGTTTTGCAAACCAAACACCAGGCGATGATTACCTCCCAGCCATGAACCTTAGAGAAAGTTCTTGCCTCTGTCTCATTTCCAAAAACATAGTCCACATAACTGTATTCAAAAAGCATGTCAGTGTTTACCATAAGTGACATCATGAACAGGGTAAGGAGAAGTGCAAGACTTACGGCAAAGCTTGCTCCTGCACATCCTTAAAAAACTCACAGATGAATGGAGCGGAAAGGTTCATCGCAAAGACCTGCAAATATTGAGAAGGTCATTGGAGCAACTTTAAAGTTGTAATTACAAGAAATAAATATCTAACTATGTCAGTGGTACCTTATTGTTGGAAGCTGCATGTGCAGCAACAAGTTGAATAGATTCAGGGGACACAGTAAGGAAAAACCCAGCAATATAGATGTATTTTGCCTTTTCCACTGCCCAAACAAGGGATTGTATTAACTTGAGTATAACATGGCAAAATATTAGCAAAGAGGTGAAAAATGGAGAGACAAGATAGCGGAGTAGTACCTAGTGCCCAATTTTCTGGTTTCTTCAAGTGGTCAGATTTGTAACAATTTGCAGCTGACAAGTTAGCAATAAGTGACCTGCAAATGTATTCATTACTAGATATTTAACCCACAAAACGTCAACTGACTATAAAATGAGCAGAAAAAAAATAGATGACAAGTGGGTGCCTTTTGATTTTAACATTCCATAGCAGATTTGAGCTTAATAATAGGAGCCATGAGATGGAAACTTTGAATGTAGAATATGGACCAATCATGTAGGCTAGATTATGATGACAATGTCAATGAGGATGACATGGCATACAATGATACAAATTATACATTATCTAAATGATTAAAAATTATTCTTTCAGTTATGCAAGTGAAAACACCAAAATAGTCTCTCCAGGAAACACAGCCTACCAAACTCTTTCAATTCAACAGCTAATACCTCATAAGGAATTGTAGTGACATGCCAGGCACTAAGGCAACAACTGAATGAAATATATATACTAGGAACATGATGAATTTGCATTGAGACTAAACACTACAAAAAGGCAAGCCCGATCATTAAAAACTATAAGGATCATTTAACAACAGATAAGTATCTGCTTGGACTAATCAATTATATTACTAACTCTGGATATTAATTATATACTCAAAAACTACATTCCATTTACAAATAAAATAGAAGGATGAAATGGATACAATCATAAAAAAAAAAAAAAACCACAACTACAAGATCATTATCATGAAGAATTTTTTTTTTTTTTATCGGTTCATTATCATAAAAAATATTAAAATACAGCCTAAATATATTTCAAATTTCCAGAAGAAAAAGAAGGGTTATTAACAAAATTCTTGAACGATCATTAGATTCCACATGAAGACATCCAACACAAACACGTGTGAATGACCTGAATTGAGCTATATGCACATGGCCCTTTGTGCTAAAGCTGATTATTCCCAGACATTCATGGTACAATTGTGGCTAACAAAACATTACAGTAATGTGAGGGTCAACAACCAGATTGGAGATCAACATTATAGTTAACACTAAATTTTGTTGATAGTTTGTAACCAATATTGAATAAACCAAAAGACAATACAATAGTTTTTAACCACTCTTTGAGATTCCCATGGGAAATCTTCACTTGGGTTTAAATTCAAACACTGAAATGATGTTTACCACCAATCTTGCTCAACCCAGCAGGTCTGAAGCTAATATGGGACTGCCAGAAGACCCAGAACTAGAATTGAACTCTTCCATAGAAGACCACAGCTCTTTACACATTCAAAAACAAGTCTAGGATATCTACAGCAATATTAACAGTGACATAATACATCTGAAACAATTTTATGAGTACAGAACAAATTTCTCCATTTAAGGGGGAGGGTAGTTTCACTAAATCTGCTCTTACACATGAGACAACCAGCAGAAATATCAACTTATTTGCCAAAAAAGAAAAACATGTATAAAGAAAATAAGTGGACAATCAGAACAATCCCACAGAACTGAGCATGAAATACTACGTGCAGACAGGACATAGAACTGACCTCTCACCACCAACTACACAAACAGCACATGTTCCTGTTGGCGCAGATTCATCCTCATAATAATGTACCTGATTACAGTTTTAACCAAGTCTCCTTAACACAAGGAAGAATGTGAAAATCCAGCAGGGAAGGAGGAGGTCTAAGATGAAGAGAAACTCACATTAACACCGGCTAGTTTTGAATTTTTTTTCATCTCCTCTCCAAACTTGTCCTTTCCAATGGAGCCCATGTAACCAGTTGCACCAGGAATCTGGAGCATCCACTGCAAGAGACAAAAAAAAAAAAAAAAAACAGGGGAAACCCAATGAACTCTAGTTCATAAAAAAATTAGCTAAAAAATGCAATATCTTATCTTCGCAGACCTGGGCAACTCTGATTGAATTTTGTGTAGCACCTAAAGTAACACAACACATAGAACTCATTACTATTATGGAACTGATAAATTAAAAGTAGGTAATACAGAAATATTAACAATAGCACCATTACACATCCATATCAAAGAAATAATTGCATTACCTCCAGCAATGTACTCCACATTATCCTTAGATGCCAATTCATCATACCTTCAAAAGTTATCCAAAAAAGAAACCAAAAAATAAATAAAAAATACATCAGCATAATGCAGTGTTTCATCTAATAGCAAATCCTGAAACAGATCACTATCCCATAGTTTGATTAATGTCTCAAAGAAATTTTGAAAACAGAGAAAAAAATTAACTCCATTTTGAAGACAAATCTATAGTCAATATCTTCTACATAAAATAGCACTCCTTTTGGAAGACAAAGAGGTAGACTAATATCTTATGCGTAATGGTATTCAAATATAGGGGGCAAAACAGGGCAGCGCAGATTCTAAAATGTGAGCAAGATAAGTACATCAAAGACAAACATAGTGACAGAAACAGAATAAGAAAGAACTTACATGGGCAAATGTTTGTCCTCTGCAAGAATAGCATTGTTCAACTTGATGTCGTATCTGTTAACAAACAAATCAATCAAATTTTCCAATGACAAAATAGGACCACAATAGTCAACATTATCATATACAAGCACAACATTGAATATAAAAAATAAAAATAAATAAATAAACACACACAACAAATATGCCAAAGGCCCACACATTGTTAACTGAACTTGTTCCATTAACTTTGAAGAATATTAAGTTAAAAAACTATAAAAAAATTATTTTTCATAGACATTTACAAGCCATTCAAGCATAAACAATCTTCAATAAAATGACTTGTAGAATCAAAATGATATTTTGTAATGTTTTGCACCATTCATATCTCGCCTCATTTCAAAAGGATTCTCACACTGTAGTCTGTAGGGACTAATATGACCCAACATATATTGTATAAAATCCAGTTTGTTCACTAGCACAAATTGGCCAATGTAGCCCCAATCAACTAACTTGCCCTAGCAGACAAACATATTATTTTTCTTAGTTAAGATCAAAAAGTTGGAAATGAACACATTAGTAAAAGTCATGCCCGGTCATCTAGGCACATGACCTTTTTATAAGATTGCAACAGACCAAAAGCTTTTATTATTATTTTTTTTATTTCCTTCCAATAAGTAATTATATTAAGGAGATGTAATCCTTGTACAAGGATCATATATAAATGGAACAACCCAAAAAGACAAATACCCAAAAACAAAAAGGCATAACAACATAAAGATCAATAAAAACTATTCAAATGCCTATGGAAAAAAGGTTCATATTTCCATTCCATCAGTACAAAACCATTTGATCATCAGTCCTCCAACCAAGAGGGCATGAGCAAATGCATAAAAGGGTTAGAAAAGCATATCAGCTATAGTGGAAGGACACAATTCCAAAAGTTCTCCATGAGGGCACATTTGATATACTACTTCAACATGTAGCATCTCCTATGACATGCACTTCACTGCAAGTTAATGCACACCATTCAATAATGGAAGATATCAAAATCAGATCCTTGCTTGGGAACTCATTATAGTGAAACATATTCAATTAACAGTGAGCTTCCAAAATTGGAAAATGATCCTCTCCATTTGAAATGAATTCATTGCATGCTTCAGATTAAATATTACAAGTCTAAAGGCATATCCAATACTGTACACTATCAGATCCAGAATAGACTCTCTCCATTTCACTTGAAATGGAGAGGATCATGTTAATCTCATTTTTGGGAAGCTAATATAATGCCAAAAGATTTATTATCCACATTTTTGGGCAATCAATCAAACCAAATGTCATTTAGCATCAAAGAAACTGTACAGATCTGTCACAGCAACCAAATCCAGAATAAGGGTATTCAGATCTATGTCATCCTACCCCATAAACCTACATACCAATGAAAATAAAACGACAAGCAATACATGAAATTCACCAGAATACTAAAAAACAACCATTACCCATTAACAAAAACAGAACCAACAACAAAACATCTTAACATTTCCAACGTTAATATATGTCATAAAGGTTTCATTTTTTTCAAACATTCCAGCTTTTTTTACCTGGGAAACCAAACAGAGCATAGAAAAAATAAGATATAGAAGAAGCATTAGAAAGATGGAGGCTTTACTTTTCCAAGAACTGCTCATCCACCACAGCTGAGATGTCAAGAAGGGGGTTCCCCATACCCAACAGAACTCCCTCGTACGCCATTGAAGTAGATTTTACTTTTGTTTTGATAGTTCAGAGAGACAGAGAGATGAATGAGATTGTGAGGGAGCTATAAAGGTTAGGTTTTTGTGTTGGGTACTTATAGTAAAGGTTGCTAAGAAGTTTGAAACGGTGAGACGTCACTGATTTTTACCAACCCCCATGACTTGAGCCATCTTTTTTTTTTGATGTTTTGTTTTTACTTTCATTATTTTGTATAGATACCATAAGATTTTGTTTGTATTTTTTTTTTTAACTCATTGTTTGGGAAGAAAAAAAAATATAGATTGTTGCCCATGATTTTATGAAAATGAATGGTACTTGGGCATGCCATGGAATTAGTTTTCTTAATTGATTTTTAATTATATTCATTTTGGAAAACATGAAAATTCTAGCTTAATTTAATTTTTATTTAGGGAAGAGAGAAGTAACATGGAAGTAGAATATGATTTGTATGCATTCGATAAGCTTTTTTTTAGTATTTTATTTAATTACTAGAAACAAATTAGATAATAGTACGGTTATATTTATGAAATCGAGATATTGAACAATGAAATATCAAAAAAGAGATATTGAACAATGAACATTTAATTAAATTGAGGAGAAAAAGCAATAACAATTTAGAGAGAAAACAAAGAAGAAAATTGAATTGATTGTGAAATTTTAAAAAACTATATTTTGATCAACTTTAAGATATAAAAAATATATATAAAACAAGTTCATTAAACATTGTTTCAAAAAATTTGGGGTGAGATGTTAAAAATACAAAGTCACCAAACCCCTATCAAAAAAAAAAAAAAAGTTCACCAACCCCCACTGACTATGACGCCATCTTTTGTATGCCTTAGCTCATAAGATAAGAGATAAGACGCCATTTTCAGGTTGTAGCGGAAGATTTCATCAGAATGAAAGATAAGTACTCCTACTTGATTGGTACTCCATAAAATGGGTTTTTCTTGGTGAATTAGTTTAACTGTATTTATAGTAGAAAAGATGTCAAAATCATGTTACAAAAAATAAAAAATCAACTTGAATGAATGGTCTTAGAAAAATAAATAAATAAGACAGCTTAATTTGATGAATTGTGTTTATTGGGATGCAAATTTTTGTTAATTGTTTATTTGCTTATTTGTTTGGTTGAAGTATAATTAATTTATACCTAGAAAAAATAAGGTTTTGAAAAACTTCGCATTAGCGAATAAGTTAAATAGATAAATAAAATTTGCCCCTTCTTAACTTAGATATTATGGGGCTGTTTTGTAATAGACAATGTAAAATGATCTCGAGCACTTAATTTTTATTTTATTCATCATTTTACCAAAAAAAAAAATAGATAAATAAAATAAAAACCATGGCAAGCAAACCGAAAGTTAATGATAACTACTCTTACGTAATTGGACATTACACAAAAACTGAAATTAGTTTTAAAATGAAAGTTAATGATTTATAATTTTTTAGTGTTACAAAAACAACTTTTAAGGGAGCTTACGTAATTGGACATTACACAAAATTAGTTTTTGGGCTGATAAGTAATTATTTTTTTGTTCAAGAGATGTAAAATGAATAACGAGTGAAATCCTTAAAAGGGTAATAGTAAAATAAAGAAGTATTTAATACTTCCATTCTATTGGAACTTACTTTATAGTGAAATTTTAATATTAAAATAATACAAAAACAACTTTTAAGGGTATTTTAGTCTTTCTATTTATTATTTTAATATTAAAAATTTTTTTATTTCCCGTAAAGTGTAAGCATTAAATTGCCCTTAATCATTGTTAACAAAATCCAATAAAAAATAATAATATATATATATATATATATATATATATATATATATATATATAAACTTAAGTGAATGGCCTTAGCAATAAATAAATAAAAACACAACTTAATTTAACGACTTTGGAAGACACAAAACACATGCCCTCGCCTAGGGATGGAAAAAAATTTGGATGTTACTAACTTACTATCGGTAATAGTTTTTAAATTTTGGCTTTAAGGCTAGAATACACAGTATTTATGGCCAATCCATAAACTCCCCAGCCTTTCTTTTTCTTTTCTTTTTTTTTTGCACAATATAAACTCCACAGCCTTGATTACTATGAATAAGTACAATGTTTTCCATGAAAGTTGTTAGCTTACAGTGTTTGATATAGCTTATCTTTGTAAATTAAAATAATATTTTTGTTTTGATCAAATTTTACTTAAGAAAAATGCTAGTTTTAAAAATTATATATATTTTCTTAAGTTTTTTTATGAATATTTTCTTAAGTTTGTTTAATTTATAAAACAAACGACACCTTAACATTACACTATAAATTAACTACGTGCCAAACAGCCAAACAGCCAACCTTCCAAACACTACTACATCAATAAATTTGGCAACTCCAATATCCATTTTTTCCTTCACAAGTCACAACTAAGAAAATTTAAAATCAAGAGACTTGTAAGTTTGTAACTCAATAACAATGCATGATCTAGGGAAAAT
This sequence comes from Fagus sylvatica, assembly GCA_907173295.1. Lineage (NCBI taxonomy): Eukaryota > Viridiplantae > Streptophyta > Magnoliopsida > Fagales > Fagaceae > Fagus > Fagus sylvatica. Next base: position 31,555,191 of record OU015769.1, read on the forward strand.
CAGAGCTTAAATCTTCTTTTCTCACTTATTATATAAAATTGAATTATCCAAAATAAAAAGCTAAGAAAATTTAACAATTCTGGTTAACAATAAACAAAACGAACCATGATGAAAAATCTCAAAGGTTTAGCTTACTAGAATTGTTTTAACTCTTTTTAAGGTTCTAATTTAGAGTCTTGATTCAAAATCTTTTTTGTGTTTTTTCCAGAGGCTAAATTGATTATCCCCGTAGTTCAACCTGAGAATGCAATCTCAATAATTTAATGTGAAGGATGAAGAACCCAGCTTTTCAAACTCAGTTCCTTAAAGATTTATCTTTGTAACTTTACCGACTACCAACATAGCAAGATCCCATTTGGGAGTTCTAGAAAGGAAAAAAAATCACATTGGGGAAGTGACTAATCCGTTTATTTTGAACTTATTTATTTCCTATAAACAGTCATTGACTCATTAAGATCAAAGAACAACGATAGATACCATCAATTATAGATGGCCAAATGCCAATGAACGGTTTCTTGAGGGTATAAGAAAATATAATGTTGATATCATTCATGATACAATAAGGAAGAGATTGATAAAAAGGAAAATGAAAGGCCATACAAGGACCACGAATGACTCAAGCTAGTTCCCAGCTTCCACCGACAATCGTGAAACAATCAGAGTTGACACTGTTGAAGGGTTCAGAATCTTCGACAACAACACGTCCCAACAAATTATTGACATGTCCCATTGGTGCGCGAATGACCTCACGTCATATGTCATACGATTTAAGTGGATTAGGAATTGTAAACACAAAGCGAGTTTTTTTTTGTTTTTGTTTTTTTTTTTTTTTTAAAAGGCCAAAATATTGTTTTTATCTCTAAACTATACACGAGTTTTGTTTTTTGTCTTTGAACTTTGAAAAGTTCGTTTTTCGTTCTTAAGTTTTGAAAAAATTCATTTTTACACATGAATTTCGTCTCTATTCTTTTATAAAAAAAGTCTAGGGACGAAATTCATGTGTAAAAATGAACTTTTTCAAAGTTCAGGAACGAAAAACGAACTTTTCAAAGTTCAGGAATGAAAAGCAAAACTCATGCAAAGTTTAGGAACAAAAACAATAGTTTAATAAAAAAATAAAAAATAAAACAATATCATAAACCTAGTGTCTGGAATAGCATTTACTAGGAGAGCATTGAGATAATTTGCTAATGGCACGTGTAAAAAGAAATTGTAAAAATTTAGAGCCAAAGGCTTACTTCAACTCACTCAACCCTTGAGTTGACTCATACATGGCTCAAAGGAGTGTTGATGGGACCCTTAATGGCTTGCATGTAGCCAATTTGGTGTGCAGTAATACTACCGACATAACGTTTTCACAACATTTTCAAAATATTATCTTCTTCTTTTTATAGTTACAATAGCATTTGAACGTAGGACGTCCACTCCATGACAATTGCTCTTACCATCAGGTCAAGACATCAAATGGTTTTTGGTGTAGGCGGGATTTGAATTTAGGTCTCTTGCTTGACAACAATAGACTTTATTAGTTGAGTTAATTAGAACCCACTTCACAACATTACCTTGGTGTTAAGTTGTTATTCGTTTCACATGTACCGACCACTTTATTATTTATCATTTACAACTTGCCATCTAAGCAATAGTATAAAAATTGTGCTTGTAGCATTATTAATTTGTGTAATATGTAATTGATCATATTTATAATTACATAGACATGCCACTATCAACCATTAGACATTAAAGAAGACATTTATCAATTAGACAAAGGCACGCAGCCTTTAATCATAAGCCATTAACAATTGAACAAAGACATTTAGTTATGTACTCTATTAACTTTTGCAACAACATGCTCATGAGCACTGACAAAAACTTCGGGTGAAAGACTTCCTTCAACACATCAAGTCACTACAAACAGTAAAATTTTGGTTGTTTTACAACCAAAGGACCAGTCAGCTAAAGGAGCCAAAATACACCAGATGCATGCACCTATGGCACCATGTGCATGGATATTACTTTTGTCCAGACTCAACATTATCCTTTTTCCAATAAGAATATAACACATGTTTACCTTGTTTCCTCCCTTTTAACTATAAAAAGATGAAGAACGAAGACTAAAGAACCAAACTTTTCCTACCAAGCCTTCTCCACACGTGAGAATTCCCCAACTCCAAAGAGCCTCAAGCTTTATTCTCCCTTTCTTATTTTCTCTCTTGTAAACACATACAACTCTTGTAATTATTTTCTATACAAAATGTAATTAATATTCAACTGGCTTCATTTCTCCCTCTCCAAACATAGAGGGTTTCCACATAAAAAAATCTTTATTTATCTTGCATTTATACTTGCTTTCTTTTCTTTTACAATTATTTGCTCACTATAAAACATTAACAACCTGCCATTGAGTATACCAATGGCGACCAATGTATGTTACCATTAACACAATTAAATCCAGCGCTCATTTTTCAAACCATTTTTGTGACTAACACGTACACCTATATTGAGGGTTTTATGAATGGAGTTGTCACTTCATTTTATATTTTTTATTTAATAAAAAATGGTTTTGCACCATTGTTCAAGAAATATATTCTTGATTTAGCCAATATATATTTGTGGGCCTAAGGGAGGATATTCTGGCATTAAAGCCCACTAAAATGGTGAGAAATGTTGTATGTGCCCACCAACAAATCAAGATTAGTTCAATAAATTAGAAAACTAAAACCTCACGCACATACACAAAGATTAGTAGTAGAACTAAAAATAACCCATTTTGGGAATGAGCTTCCATGTACTGAACTCGAAGTACACACAAAGATTATTATATAACCAAAAAAAAACAGCTAGAGAGACGTACAGTTTGATATTACATATACGAGGCACATTGAAAAGAGAAGCTATTAAAAAAAAAAAAAAAACCAAATGAAACAATAACAATTTTAGTGTAACCAAAGCAACTTAATTTATAGGAAGAGGAGCACCATTCCACTCCTTGAGACAATCCAGCAAAGGATCAATCAACTTCCCTGCACACATTGCTGAGAACACCTTGTCGAATTCTTCACCTGGTGATCGATTTTTCTCACCAGTTAGTAAACCTGTTCCCAGTTCTTCTCTCACAAACTTGTATAATGGGTAGGACCTGCAGTTCTTAATCTGGTTAGGTGTTGGTGCTTTCCCATTCTCAAGCTCGATCCTAGCAGCCTCTACTTCTTTCGGCAAAAGGGTCTTAAGTTCCTCCTCAAAAGCTCCAATCTTCTGGAAAATGGAAGTGCTTGAGTTCCTCTCTTTGTCACCATTGTTCAAAGCATGCTCGACCAGGACTTGTCTTAGCTTCTGCATTAATGGATAGGTTGCGCTGCAGGGGTCATCAATGTATGCAAAAACGTACTCTCGGTCAACAACTTTGAGCAAGTCCTTTTCACAGAACCTTGATGGGTGAAGCTCACCATTAGAGCCCATGGTTAGGACTCTCTTAGCCACTTGACTCACTGTGTTCTTCACAGTGTTCTTCAAGTTCTCCTCCAAATGCCTTAAATCAATAGCTTGGCATAATCCAACTAAGAAAGTGGATGACATGAGCTTCAATATGTCCACAGCCTCAGCTGTCTTTCTTGAGGAAATCAATCCCAAGGAGTTCACATCTTGGTTATGTTGCTCAGCACTTTGGACATGGTTGGTGACAGGATTGGCCAAGAATTGTAGCTCAGAGCAGTAAGATGCCATTGCGATTTCCGCGCCTTTGAAACCATAATCCAAACTTGGATCGCGGCTTGCTGAGAGATTTGAAGGCAACCCATTGTTGTAAAAGTCATTGACAAGCTCTGAAAATTGAGCAAACAATAGTTTGCCAATTGCAGCAATTGCTAGACGTGTGTTATCCATAGAAACACCAATTGGGGTCCCTTGGAAGTTACCACCATGTAGAGCCTTGTTCCTTGAAACATCAATCAATGGGTTATCATTCACTGAGTTAATCTCCCTCTCAATCATTTTTGTTGCTGTCCTGATCACTTCAATTTGTGGGCCTAGCCATTGTGGAGAGGTTCTAAGTGCATATCGGTCCTGTTTAGGCTTTTGAAGAGGATCAGTCTCATGTAACTTTTGAGCTGCTTTAATATAAGCACTTCCATCTAAAATGTGTTCCATTATAGCTGCTGCCTCAATTTGACCAGGGTGGTGCTTCAATTTATGTGTCAAATGGTCTGTAAATTCGGGCTTTCCTTGCATAACTTCAGCAAAAATTGCTGATATAACTTCAGAGAGAACAGCTTGTATGTTGGCCTCAAAAAGAACCATGGAAGCCAAGCCAGACCCAACTGCAGTGCCATTCACTAGTGCTAGACCCTCTTTGGGTTGTAATTCAAAGAACCCACTAGTGATCCCGGCTAATTCAAAGGCCTTGGTGGCGTCTAGGGACTCTCCCTTGGGCCCAACAGCCTTGGAATTGGGCCTGCCTGTCAATAGCCCAGCAATGTAAGATAGAGGAACCAGGTCGCCCGATGCAGTGATTGTACCCCGGAGTGGCAAGCAAGGTGTAACGTTGTGGTTGAGGAACTTGGTGATGGCTTCCATGATTTCAAATCTGATGCCTGAGTAACCTTGGAGGAGGGTGTTGATCCTCACCAACATAGCGGCCCGGGTCGTCGTGTGAGGTAATGTGTGGCAAGATTCAGTGCCATTGCCAAAGACTCCAGCATTCAAGAATCTGGTGCAACAAATTAGCAAAGATTGATAAGCATATGAGCATACTTGAAGAATGCATAATTGGTTTGACTTGCTTAGCTTCATTTTTTTTTGTTAGCTCAATTATACTGATCACTTTAAGGTAACTATTTTTTTAGTACAGTCCATATTTGGAAGAAAAGTAAAGGCCATAGCCTAGGGAAAAATTAAGGAAATAAAAAAGAGGCTATGCCTATGTGTTGCAAGTGAACTTTATCTTAACAAATGAATATATATCTTGGATCTTCAGCCAAAGACTAAAGAAAAATGGTAACTTGATTTTATTCCTAGTCATTGACTTGCGCACATGAGGACGGCGAGAATTTACGATTAGGCAGACTTAATTTTCTCATGCCAAACTGGATCAACAATCATTTAAAAAAAAAAAAAATTCATTTTAATTTATTAAATTTCATTCTTAATATATACTAAAATCATATATGGTCCACAAAATCACAATTTTTATTTTTCATTTTGGAGACATGCATACTAATAAGTGATAATTAAGAAACCTTTATATAACAGCTAAGGTTGAGAGATAAATGAAAACTTGATGCTGTGCTTGCTAGAACTTTTCTTAAAATACTCGTCAATATATTCTATGAGAATTTTACTCCATGAGAGACATGTTCATGTCATAAAAAAATACAGAAGTGAATTTTCAAAAGACATTTCATTTTCCAAATAAATAAATACTGAGAGTTTACAAATTTGTTTGACTTGGTAGATGAGGATTAGACCCTTTCTAGACAATAAATATATCCCTAATTATTCCTTTTGATCAGTGAAAAAATTATCAAATTTCTTTTTCTGTTTTATATAATATGTGGACCGTAGGATTGGCAATTTGGCACAGTTGGACCAGATGGGGACAGATGGGGGTTGGTAGGACTATTCTCCATCTTAGACAGGTGTAGTACAGCAACCAAATACCTATAAATATCGGCTTTTAAGTATTACAGATGTATACTCCTATTTGTCCAATATGATAAAGTTATAATAATTAATAAGGACCCAACTTATGTTTGTTTCTTAAAGAGAAATCAATTATATTCATTTTCATTTCTTTTTCACTGCTTCTCTTTTGGAAATTCTAAATAAAAATTAAGGTCTATTACCTTTTCGCCTAAATTTTTATTAAATAATCAAATTCATTAAACGTAAATTCTAGTCACATTTAAAAAAAAATAATAATAAAAAATAAAAAATGACGCCCAATTTATTAAAAGTTGGCTTGTAATTATTGTTGATGATGTGGTTCAAAAGTTGTTTTATTCAAAGACTTCGCGTCCACTCGTACCTACGTTAATGTCACAAGCACGAGTGTGTGAATGGGTGATTGTTAAGTCAATTTATTTCGAAAGTTATCTCTATCTATTTTTCTTTTAAATAGGTATTTTTCTTTTAAATTATGTATCCTTATAGTTGAATAGGTCTGACAGCAACATTCAACCTTTTTGTATAAATTAAGTCATTCAAATAGTTTACCATATAGATTTTTTTAATTAAAACTTGTAATCGTGGTATAGTATGGTAAACTAATCATTTCATAATAAAATTATATATGCCAGGTCCATCATGTTGAGTGCCAGCATGATTGTCTATCAAGGAAACAGAAAAAAGAAAAGCGAGTGGCTGAGCATGAACCAATGACGAGAAAAAACTACCCAAGTGTGAAATTTCCTTTCAAGTGTTACGTAGTAAAGTTAAAATTAATGTCAAACCAAGTACAGCTTTTTTTTAGCACTATTTAATAATTAGATGAAAAAAAGGAAAATATCCCATTTGTTTGTTTTCTTATAAACAATAATTATAATGAAGTAAAAATGCATAGAATATGAAACACCATCAAAACAAGGAACTGTTCCGTGTGTTACTGACTTCATGCGATGCACACCAAACCAATTGGAAGGGTGTTAAAACAAGAAACAATTCCGTATGTATGTACAAATCATTCGATATTCATGTTTTAGAGTAAATATTCCGTAGCGATGTAATATTCTCTCCTCTTAATACTGATTAATTTTTCAATATAAACACACACAGCCCTTCAAAGGCCTCTTAATCTATTATGGTGCAAGATAACTCCGTAATTTATTATCGGTTTTCTTCAAAAAAAAAAAAAAAATCTATTATGGTGCAAAGTGTGCCGACAAACTCAAAAATGGAAAATCAGTCATGGTAAATCAAATGTGATTGCAATCCCCAAATGTACTTTTCCTAACCATATTTTCGTGCAAGCAATTATTGTATTTAATGCCAACATCGAAGTCATGCACCCATTCTAAAAAAGAGAAGTGGTTTCCTTGCATATACTATGTTCTTAGCCAAAGGTAGAGAACAAATTAATGATCAAGATCTACTAAATATAATCAAACATATAGTATAAAATAAGTAATTACCTAATAAGCTCCTTTTGAAGAGCTCCTCCCTGCTTGGTTCTCCTATGTGAGGTTGCACCAAAACCGGTGGTGACACCATAACTGTCCTTGCCTTTGTCCATGCCGTCCATGACCCAATCACTGCTGGCCTTAACCCTGGCTCTAGCATCCTCAGAGAGCTCAACTTTGATCCCACCATCTTGGGTTGCAATTGCTGCAACCTGTGATATGGTCAGGTTCTGACCCTCTAGCCGGACCAACGGGTTGCGAAACTCCTCCACCATGCGCTTCACCTCATCGAGGTGGCTACCTTTGAGTGACTCAGCAGCTAAACCCCAATTCAATGGGTCACTAGTGATTTTGTTTAGAGAACCATTTCCATTGCAATATTCCATTGCTTCTTGTGAAGAAAAATTAGACCCCGATAAAAATGAACACTTAATAATGTCAAATTAATAACCCAACACAACAAGATATAAACTTGGGAAAATATGAGAATAGAATGGCTTGGGCTCTTGGTGTGGTTGTTGTTAAAAAAACGAAAAAACAATGAGACAAAATGTGTTTAAGGAAAATTCTCAAGCTTTGTGAGTGAAAATATTCCTGAGATTGTTCAACCAAAATTGAGTTATTTATATAAGAGAGGGGTTGTAACATTGAGTGGTTGGTGGGTTGGCCGACGGGTTAGTTGAAAAATTCACGTGGCCGTTGGATCATCGGGACTTTTGAAGGGATGGGATTGTGACACGTGGAAGATATGTTGGTCAGTGACAAGCAAAACGCGGGGTTTTACTCGTCAATGATATGAACCATTGGGGGGTTGGTGAAGTGAGAGAGGAGCAATCGAAAGCATATCGTCATCAACCATTTTTCTTCAATTTCTCATCCAACTCTATGAATTAGGCCCCCTACCCCCCAAAAGAAACACAAATATTAATAATAATAAGAATGTGCTGAATGCTGACTAGTTTATAACCATTAAATAATCTTAATTAAAGTTGTATTTAGATATTTAAATTCTTGCTTAAATAGTCAAATGGGTGTTTCAAATAAGGGAAAAAAGAGATTTTTTGTTGTTATTGTTGTATAAATCTTAGTTAGTTCAATATATCTTTAAGTGGATTTAAAGTAGAAATTATTGTTGATATTCAAGTTTTGGATTTTATTTGCTACAAGTAGGACATCTATATCTATATCTATGTAATATATAATAACAGAAGACATGAATGTTAAAATCAAGAGTGTCTCATATCAGGACAAGTGACATGTCTATCAATTGTTTTTATTTCCCAAGTGATACGTTGTTTAGATTTCTTAAGTGGTTTGCATGTCCATCTATCATTTAAATTTCTGAAGTGATACGTTGTTTAAATTTCCTAAGTGGTTTAATTTAATAATTACCAAACACTTTTAAATAAAAATAGATAATAACAAATTCTTGATAATAAGTCTCCTACTACTAAAAAGATATCTTAATAAAATATCATAATAAAAATCTTTAAAATAAAAACAGATAATAACAAATTCTTTAAAATAAGTCTCCTACTACTAAAAGACATCTTAATAAAATATCATATTAAAAATCTTACAATTATGACAATCTCCTAATACTAGAAGACTTCTTAAAGATTATAAAAAAAAAATTCATACGTTGTTTAAATTTCCTAAGTGGTTTGATTTAATAACTGCCAAACACTTTTAAATAAAAATAGATAATAACAAATTCTTAAAATAAGTCTCCTACTACTAAAAGATATCTTAATAAAATATCATATTAAAAATCTTACAATTATGACAATCTCCTAATACTAGAAGACTTCTTAAAGATTATAAAAAAAAAAATTCATACGTTGTTTAAATTTCCTAAGTGGTTTGATTTAATAACTGCCAAATACTTTTAAATAAAAATAGATAATAACAAATTCTTTGTGTTAGGAGTACTCTTTTAGTGAAAATGTATTGATTGGTGAACAATCACTTAAGATATCATTTGGTGAACAGACATACTCCTTGATAGAAGGAAGATAAATAGAGCACGTTAAATTGAAGGTTCCTCATTCTTCCATAATCTGCTACGTAACATCTAAACAATGGTAATCTGGTACAAGTTTTGTTCTTCTACTTCTTTTTCTTTTTTATTTATTTATTTTTCTATCATGATCTATTTTTATTTTTGTGTTTTTGTACGTTTATATGACTGCAAGGGGATCTAAGAGGTAATTGAACTAAGGTAATCTTTTATTTTTGTTTGATTCTAACTTATTTTATGTTTTATCAATTAAAAATAACTATTTTTTCTCAATTATTATACACTATCTAATTCTTTTTATTTTTCTGTTGTTGGTGCAATTCCATCTATTTGTTATTATCAGTTTTATTTTTTTTATGGAACATATTTTTCATAAAATAATTCTGAATATATATTTTGATCATATACATATTATGTGTTTATATAGAGTTTTTTCCGTGCTTTGCACGGATTATATGCTAGTACTCTTAATGGGCATGGGTTCAAGCCCCATTCTTTATAAAAGTGTGTATGTGTGTTTGTTGTTAGGTTATGTTAAGGATAATTATCAACCTGCTAAGGATGATCCTCAAGCAACACAGACTACACAAACTCTTAAGGATAAAGATCAAGGATAGAGATAACCACTTAGTGATAGCTTCACATTCTTGTAAATATCTTCACACTTTCAAGTGTATCTAAACTGTAAACATAAATTCTATAAATACAAATAGCCTCTACATGAAAGAGTAAGGCTGATTATTAAATTGAGTATTGAAATCTAACATGGTATCACAACCATTATAGACTCACGTCTCATTCACAATCCTCAGTTCTTCTTTTTCATCTCAATGGCCTTTTCCCAAACACCATGTCTTCATCTTCCAGCTCCACCTCTGAAACTCTCATCTCCACTGACCACACTTCCCCCTCCCTTACCCCAGTTCATCATCTCATCACCATTAAGTTAACCAGAGACAATTATTTGTTATGGAAGGCTCAAGTTATGCCTTACCTCAAAGGGCAACATCTCTTTAAATTTGTTGATGGCTCCCATCCTTGCCCATCCCAAGTCGTTGCTTCTGCTTCTACCGCTTCTGCCGCTGTGGTTCTCAATTCTGAGTTCACCAAATGGCAACTTCAAGATCAATTAATTCTGAGTGCACTCATCTCTTCGCTTTCTGAAAAAGTGATGACCCATGTGGTCAAGTGCACCACTTCTAGGGATATATGGCTCACTCTAAAGCGTATGTTTACTGCCCAATCCCGAGCTCGCGCGATGCAGCTCCACTACAAACTTGCTACTCTAAAAAAAAGGGGCACCTCCATTGCTGATTACTTCCATACCTTCACTGGTCTGGTCGACACTCTCGTTGCAATTGGCCAACCTGTCAACGAATCTGAAGCCTTGTCATTTCTTGTTGGATTAGGCCTTGAGTATGACTCGTTAATCACTTCTGTTCACCAGCGTCTTCTACCCCCTCCATTGACGAGCTATATGGCCATCTTCTCAACCATGAGCTTCGTCTTGAACAACATACTCCAACCATTGATCTCTCTACTGTAGGTGCTAATGTCGCCACCAAAAACAATTTTTCACGAGGTAGCGGTCGGGGTGGGGGTAGATCTCACACTAATGGGCGAGGCAGCCCCAACTTCAATGGTTCCAAGAATTTTTCCCCAAATAACAGAGGCAAAGGGCGTGGCAAAAATTCCACAAATGGGCCTCGACCCGTTTGTCAAGTGTGCAATCGTACTGGTCATGTTGCTCTTCACTACTAACACAGGTTTGATAATTCTTACTACAGTGAACAATCAGCTCAAATGCAAGCCTATTATAGCAACACTCAGCTTGCTCCAGATCCAAATTGGTACACTGACATTGGTGCTACTCATCATCTCACTTCAGATCTTGCGAACTTAAATGTTCATGCTGAAGATTATACAGGCACGGATCAGATTCGGGTTGGCAATGGTAAGGGACTTCCGGTTGCTCACATTGGTACCACTTCCCTCTCCACTCCTCACTCCTCTCTTCTATTAAAAGATGTTTTGCATGTTCCACAAATTACCAAAAATCTTATCTCTGTTCAAAACTTTACTTCTGTTACTAACACTTTCTTTGAATTCCACCCTACTTATTTTCTTGTCAAGGATCGGCCAACCAAGAAACTCTTGCTCCACGGCTTGAGCAGTAATGGCCTCTACTCCTTCTCTTCCTCCAAGACACACTCCCCTCCTTCCGGCTTTCTTGGTGAACTTACATCCATTGATGGCTGGCATTCTTGATTAGGACATCCAGCTTTTCCAGTTGTTTCTAGGATTGTTTCAAACTTCAGTCTTCCTACTTCCAATAAAGGACATTCCTCTTGTCCAACTTGTCTCTCATCTAAGAGCAAGAAATTGCCATTTTCTCATTCAATAAATCGTGTATCTAAAACCTTAGAGTTAATTTACAAAGATGTATGGGGCCCTTCCCCTATTTTTTCAATTAATAGATTCAAGTATTATGTTTTTTTTTTAGATGCCTTTACTCGTTATACTTGGCTCTTTCCGATTTATCGCAAAAGTGATGTTTATGCCACATTTAAACAATTTCAATTACATGTTGAACGGCTTTTTGATTGCAAAATTAAAATTGTTCAATCCGATTGGGGTGGTGAGTATCACTCTCTCCAAAAATTCCTCCAATCTCTTGGCATCCACCATCGCCTCTCTTGTTCTCACACTCGTCAACAAAACGGTGCTATTGAAAGAAAGCACCGTCACATTGTTGAAACCGGCCTTGCCTTGTTATCACATGCTCATATACCTCTTAAACATTGGGATGATGCATTTCTTACTGCTTGCTATCTCATCAACCGACTCCCCACTCCTCTCTTTAATCATACCACTCCGTATAAAGCTCTTTTTCACTCTCCACCAAATTACTCTCTCCTCAAAGTGTTCGAATGTGCTTGTTGGCCAAATCTTCAACCCTACAACTCCAATAAACTCCAACCTTGTTCCTTTCGTTGTGTTTTCTTAGGTTATAGCCCCATTCACAAAGGATACAAATGTCTCCACATCTCTTTGGGTAGGGTCTATATTCCTCGTGATGTAGTCTTTGAAGACAAAATATTTTCATTCAATATTGGGCCTCCTCCAACTGTTCCAGCCACTACCTCACTCCATGGGCTTCCCTTACTCACTGTACCTATTATTTTCCCAAGCCCACAACCCAACCCAAATTCTCCTCCCCAAAACCCACAAAATCCTCCTTCTTCCCCAAATTCCATCGACACTATTGCCCTCCTTAATCCTTTCTCGTCTCCACCCTTTCTCCCCATCTCTTCTCACCAAATGGTCACTCGTTCCAAAGCCCACATCACCAAACCCAAAGTTTTCCACAATGGTACTGTGTGTTACCCTCTTCCTCATGCGTTGCTCACCGAATCTGGTCAGTCCCCAATGGAGCCGACCTGCTATACGATTTCCATGAAAGATCCTCAATGGCGTGCAGCCATGAATTCTGAATTCGATGCTCTCCTCAAGAATCGCACATGGCAACTTGTCTCACCCCACAATGCACGAAATATTATTGGTTGTAAATGAGTCTTCCGCGTCAAGCGCCGTGCCGATGGCTTGGTCGAGCATTTCAAAGCACGCCTCGTAGCTAAGGGTTTTCACCAACAGCCTAGTATTGACTTTGGTGAAACCTTTAGTCCTATCATCAAGCCCACAACGGTACATACATTTCTCTCCATTACTCTTTCAAATCGTTGGTCTGTGCGGCAAATTGATGTTCAAAATGCTTTCTTGCACAAGGATTTGTCTGAGGAAGTTTATATGGCACAACCGCCTGGTTTTGCCCATCCCTAGTATCCAAATCATGTCTGCAAGTTCCAGAAGGCCTTTTATGGTCTTAAACAAGCCCCGAGGGCTTGGTTCTCTCGCCTGACAAATTGGTTACTGCACTTTGGTTTCACAGGTTATTAATCTACTTCTTCCTTGTTTATTTATCATCATCCAATGTTTACTATGTATTTTTAGATATGTTGATGATATAATTATCACCAGTTCAAAAGCTTCTACTATCACTGAGTTGTTAACACTGCTGAAATCTGAGTTTGTTATAAAGGATTTAGGTGGTCTCAATTTCTTTCTTAGAATTAAGGTTGTTCCTTCCTCATCTGGTGTTCTCCTTACTCAGCAACGTTATATCTTGGACATTCTCAAACGTATTAATATGGCTACAGCAAAACCAGTCAGCTCTCCTATGGCTCCATCCACTCACTTATCTCTCTTTGAAGGTGAACATTTTTCTGATGCAACATTGTATCACAGCACTGTTGGTGCCTTGCAATACCTCTCCATCACCAGACCTGACATTGCCTTCACAGTCAATAAGCTCTCTCAATATATGCATCAGCCCACGCTTCTTCATTGGCAAGCTGTCAAACAATTACTCCGCTACCTCAAACACACTATTACACATGGCTTGCACCTTCTACCTTCCACTACCACTGTTCTTCAAGCTTTTATCAATGCTGACTGGGCTGGCAGTAGGGATGACCGAAGATCCATTGGGGGCTACTATGTTTTCCTTGGTAAAAATTTGATCTCTTGGAGTTGTAAAAAGCAAGTCACTGTTGCTTGCTCAAGCACAGAGGCTGAGTATAAAGCATTAGCTAATGCTGCTGCAGAAATTCAGTGGTTCAAATCTTTATTGTCAGAGTTGGGCATTTCTCTGACCACGGCTCCCATTCTTTGGTGTGATAACATTGGCGCCACCTATCCCTCCTCCAATCCAATGTTCCATGCTCGGACTAAGCATGTCGAGATTGACTTTCATTTTGTCCGTGACATGATTGCAAATAAGAGTCTTGATATCAGGTTTCTCTCTAGTCGTGATCAACTGGCTGACATCTTTACCAAGCCATTGTCTTCTACTCAGTTTGCCTTACTTAGGTCCAAGCTTAATGTCGTTTCCTTCCCGTTGAGCTTGAGGTATCAACCTGCTAAGGATGATCCTCAAGCAACACAGACTACACAAACTCTCAAGGATAAAGATCAAGGATAGAGATAATCACTTAGTGATAGCTTTACATTCTTTTATCTTCACACTTTCAAGTGTATCTAAACTGTAAACATAAATTCTATAAATACAAACAACCTCTACATGAAAGAGTAAGGCTGATTATTAAATTGAGTATTGAAATCTAACAAGTTAGGACTCTCTCTCAACTACCAAAAAAAAAGACAATACTCTATTTTTCTTTCTTTTTCATTTTGGGTACCACTTATATATAATGTTATACTTTATTGTTATTATATTTTCATTTGTCTATTATTTAATATTATAATATAATATATTTTATTTTATTCTTTTTATTACCATCATAATTGGTTTTATTTTTATTCGATGTGAGATAATTTTTATTTTTATTCAATGTAATCTATATAATAATATAAAATGAAAGTCTTTAAATTCTTTTAATATTATCACATAAGTTTTTGAAATCAGACAATTCTCACATAATCATTATAATTTATAATTCATAATTTGATTTAATTATATTTTATCTTATCTAAAAAAGCAAATCCAATTAAATTAGATGATATATTTTCTATAACACTGATTTGAATTTTCATTTATTAATTAAATATGTATATAAACATTTTTTTTGTCAATCTCAATCCTGCATAGGACAGTGACCAGTAAAAATGAAAAAGAATACAAAAGATATGTCTCGCATGTGGAAAGGTATTTATTGAAATATGCATAATGTGTTAAGGATATTATTAGAAGCATCGCTGGAACATCCTTCAAGGACTATCCATGCAGCTATGTCTCTTCTCGATAATTTCAAGCAAGTGAAACTTTGTAGCAGAATAGAAAAACCACAAGTGGCTCCACCATCGGCAGCACCTGCCTAGTCCCTAGAACACTCTCTGTATTCTTTTTACTGGTCTTACTAGACAATTGACTCATGCCTTGGTCCTTCCTTTACTGTGTAATTGTTTTTTCATCAATAATATCTATATCATGGTTTATTAAAAAAAAATTAAAATTAATCTACCCACTTTTAGATTGATTTAAAATTTGGCACTTTAAGCAAATAAACTGGAATGGAGATTCCTTGTTAGCCATTCCATTCCCTCTTATAAAATTTGTAGGGATCATTTTTTTAACAGGAACAACACCAATGACCTCAACCAAACACGGTAGTTGTATAAGTGGAGATTCATCTGATGAAAACCTACAAGGAGGTAACAATCCACATCCTAGGCTTTGGACGTTTAGTAATTTGTTAGTAAAATCAAACTATAAAATCTTAATTAGTAATTTTTCATCTAGGAAAAAAATAGTTTTTAAATAAAAAAATTTATTGTATTAGGTCTCAAATTGTATCTAACTGACCCTACATATGGGGAATTTCCCATTTGACTTCTCTAAATATGATTCCCTCCCCTTTATCATTTACCCCACTAAAAAAAAAAAAAAAAATCCTCCTTCCCCACAAAAAGAAGCCCCCTTCCAATCAAAGATATGTGAACTTTTAAATGTAATGGGATCTAAACCTTACTATCATTGAGTCCGTTATTAAGTTTTCAATACCACCATTCCTTATCCATTCTTACGTTTTCAATTTTCATGTGAATAAGCTAAGAGTTTTGTAACTCAATTGGTTGACACATCTTGATGTTCGCCAAATAAGACATTCAGGGTTCCTCAGGTGAACAATAAGTCACAATTTATTAAGTAGTAAGCTTCTTTTAAGTTGTATGAACTTAAGATGTATGAGTAAAAGTGCATGTTTTCCACGTATATAGCTTTATTTGATATGTTGGATGCCATGAAAGGTTTTTTATTTTCATGTATAATGCATGCTTTATTTATTATTTCTTTCATAAATACTTGTTTATTATGGATGTTATGAAAGGTTGGAAGTGTTTCCCTAACGTTAGCTACTAATGAGATTATTCCATAAATCATAATAGGTGTTTTCCAGCCATGTATGATTGTTAGAACATTAATGCATGGGGAGTTTCAATTAATTATCACTATTACTAAATTAATGGAGTGTGATTTAATGACTTTTTCTAAGCTATGATTCTTTGTGTGCTCGTTTCAAGAACTCAAACTTAATATCTAATTTAACTTTATTCTATTTTGAAAATTAATGTGTTAATACTTGTTGAATAAGGTTCAAATCTGCCGCCGCTTCTTCACTTGTTGTAACAATTAAATTAAAAACAAAACAAAAAAGTCGTCGAAAGATTGTAATAATTAATTCATCTTACAATATATTATATATATATATATATAATAAAATAAAAGTTAGGGGTTATAAGTCATGCTTATGTCATGATTTATACCATAGATTTTTGTAATGAGTCTATTACAACTTACAGTACATTATAATTTGTTTTAAGTGAAACTTAGTCACCCAATTCAAAATATTTTATATACTAATGATCATATGAAAACTTAATAATTACCAAAAATTTTAAGATATTTTAAAAGAAATTTCTTATTTATTTTTATTGAAATAACGGAAGTTTAATTTGATACTAATTATGAGTGTAGCTCATTATAGTAATGCTTGTGTGTTTAACGATTTATGTGGTTTAGATTAATTATTTCACTCACAAAATAAATGCAGATTACAATAATGATACAAAAGATATTCTCAAAAAACCCAAACTTAAAATACACAAAAATCTTTCTCTCAATTTACAAAGGTTACAATTTAGGGAAGAATAAAGAGTGAGTCGTATACACACTATTCCAAAGTTGGCTTGCCATGAAGCACAATCTAAATCAAATAGAAATAGGATTCCAAGGCCAACCAAAACCGCATAGGAATCCAAGCCATAGCCAAATAGATGACTTGCTATGAAGGCCACCCAAGCCAAATAGGATTAGGCAACTCGATCAGTTTTACACAATATGTTCACATAAGCGCTTATGGAGATTTTGTAAAACTATTTTACAATTCAATTTCAGTAATATTAGTTAATTATTTTATTTAATATACATATGGTTTTTAATTTATAATATAACCTGCGCATTGTACAGGGCCTACAGGCACACACTCACACAAAGAGAGTATTATACTAATCAGGTTTTAGACTTTTGAAGAAGAATTAAATCATTACTTCCAATAAAATGATCACTTCTTAGTTGACATGTTTTTAAAAACTATTTGTGGATATACTCATGCTTGAGCTCCAAATTTCCAATGACTCCCTTTTGAGGTTTAGAAAAGAATAATGACAACATTTAATTAGTCGCATGTGTCTTCTTTCATGCATCATCCGATACTTCATCCTTAGATTGAGTGTCCGCTCCATAATTAATACTTTTACCATCAAGAGATTTTACTAGTAGAGTTAATTGGAATTTACGTCATTGATTACCTTTATAATCACTATTTTATTGCAAAATCAACTTTTTATCAAAAAAATTACCCAAAAACCTAAAGTAAAGCGACCAACATTTTGTTATTATAGTATTGAAGTTATCCAAAATATTTGACAAATTGGTGAACTTACCGTATCATATTTTTTTATTGTTTAATTAATAATATCTGCTTCAGTTGATTTATTATTTATTATTATTACAATTCATAGAATTGAGCTATAGTAAGCTTTGATTGATGTTCCAAACACAACAATAATACTTTGTGGAACCACTTTTATGTGAGAGAGGTGTTATATGTAATCGTTTTTTTTTTTCGAATATAGGATGAATCCCGTTCAATTCCCATTTACATTTTTTTTTTTTTTTAACCCAAAAAAAATAAACTAAACCCATTGGCTATTGGATACTTCATTGTGCCAAATCTTAGCTAGTGGAATACATACTAGCTAGGTTCGTATTTAAAAGGATATTGTCATGTATAAAGTCCCTCTCGTTTCCACCTCTTTCTTTATTATTTCCCATTATTTTTGTTCTAATTTCTCCCTTAAACTTTTTTTTTTTAATTATTTTGCGGGGACAAGGGAGGCTCAATAATATGTCGGTAAGTTGTTTTGTTCATTTGTATATGTACATGCAAATAAAAGAGTAAAATGTTTCAAGTCTAGTGTGGCTTATTATAAAGTATATATACAGGTTTCTTAAGTTTTATTTTACAAGCCACTTGGGTATTCGACCCAGTGGTAATCCCCCTCCCAAAAAAGTCTTACCCCTCTATGAGAGCGTGGGTTCAATCTCCGGAATCTTCAAAATATACGTGTGTATGAATTTAGATTAGAATTTCGATCATATATATTAAAAAAAAAAAGTTTTATTTTACGAAGCAGTTACTTCAGATGATGTCTTAGAGATCAAAAGTCAAACGTTCAATTCGCTTGAGTATTAGTTTATACATGTAATTTGTGTTGGATTGTATGTTAATGCATGTAATCACACCTAAATTCATGTATAAAATTTATACTGAGTTACATTAATCTCCTTTGAGGGTTTGAAAAACATATGTTAAAAGCTCCCTCTATTTTTGAAAATGACACGTAATCCCTGAGATTATTATTATTATTTCTTATCATAAAACCAATATGATTAGTAAGCATTATTTTGATATGTCTTTGTATGATAATTTAATTTGAAAAATATGTATCGACGTTATTTATAATGAACAAAAATGTTTATAGGGAGCTTTGTGTGATATCAATTAAAACCTCAAGGGGCGGTAGAGTGTCAATCTTTAAAAAATATGAGGGGGTTTCTGACATTTTTCCAAACCTTGAGAAATAATTTGCCCTAAAATTTAACTTGTAGATCAGAAAATTTTAAACTTATGTGTTAAGTGCAGAAGAATGTAATTGTTACCTTTCAACTAAAGCTTGATGGGAAAAAAAAAAAATCGTAGATATTGTTAGTTACATTCTTATTTGGACAGAGTTTGTAGCCAACTTACTACAACCCACTACATGTTAACTAATAAGATCATCCACGTATACTTTAGTCACATGATCTATTTAATGAGTCATGTGACTTTTTTAAATAATGCATGTGGATGGTCTTATAAGTTGCCACATATTGGGTTGTAGCAAACTAGCTACAAACCAGTTTGTAACCAAACCTTGTCCTTCTTATTTTTATTATTTGGCATGACTTGTTGAAAGAACAAGTAAAATTTAGTTTTAATATCTAATTATAATGAATAGTTGTGTTCATCTTTTTTGCTTCTAAACAAATTTTGAGTTATAGAGTAGGATCACCCAAAAAAAAATTGTTTGATGCTCTCTCTCTTTTTCTCATGTTGTACACATATGTGTGTTAAATCCCGTTTTAATTGGCTGATCTAGGCTATATAAATAATAATGATGAACTCCAATGTAGTTAATCCTTTCGAGAATAACATATATGTTGGTACTTGGTAGTGCTTTTCTGAATCATGAAAATTATATTAGAATTAACTTGATAATGCTATTCCTGACTTGAGAGCACTGCAGCATAATGCGGTCTATAAAAAAATATTAGTGATTTAAATAAAGGAGGTTGAAATACCTTGAATTGTGTGGATTGACATGTAGATTTAGATTGTAAAAATGTTAACTAGTGCTTCTGTGCTTTGTGATAGCTAGTCTATATTTCAACATTGTCCTTTTATAAATAATTTTGTAAGACCCATGTTAATATTTGTTTCTCACTTATATATATGTCATTCAATTTTTTTTTATTTTTTTTTCAGTACTTGATAGGGATACTCAAACATTTTCTTACATGCCTAATTAATTTATACTCTAAATAATTGGAATTAATGTTGGATGGTTACATTTCCTATGGGTTATCTACATGGCCTATGTGAATATGATTCTCCAATTAAATAAAGATGAATTTTGTTGAACGATGTTTTTTTTATTTGCTAAATATTTTTGTTGTACGTTGATATGATTATTATCATTACTACTCTTTATTTTTGGTAGTTGGTATACAAGTCCAAAAGAGCTAGTAAAGTTAAAAAGAGTTAGGCATTATCATTACTAATATTGCATTTCTCTTTGATTGTATTGTCCTCGTGATTAGCCTGCAATATAACTTGGTCTCAAAGACTCTGCTGAAATTGTTGACTCAGCAAAATATTATAATAAAGTTTTTTCGACCATGCAACTCATTTGGAGCTAAATCTATATGTTATCGATTAATATCAAAGAAAAGCCAACAAAGGAAACACCCAAAAAAAAAAAAAAAAGGATAAAAATATTGAAACGAACTTGGGGTTGTTAAGCTTAGACAAGTCATGCTCGACCACCAAACACCACTAGGTCCACTACCTCACTTTGGGGTAGGTGAACCCAATTAGAAATTTACGAGATCTCAAAGTGTGTGAGATACTCCAAATTCTCATGATAATATAATTAGATGAAAGGATTTTATTATTATATTAATTTTGAATTTGGATGGGAAAACTAGGCCTGGAGACTATAGAGCTGCACTAAATTACTAATCTAAACCTAATTAAATAAAAATTGAACTCATAATTAAGCTGAATTTTTCCAACAGGAAAATAAAGGGCTTATTTTCATAATTTCATTGGGCACATTACCCACCAAAGAATTTGTTTTCTATTCACTGGCTAAGGCTGTGTTGGATGTTTAATTTCTCACACCAAATATCCTATCTTCTGTTTTTAATTTTGGAAAACAACACTAAAATGATTAAATTTCTGATCCGCATTTGGATTTCCAAAAATTTTATTAGGTAATTCATTCTCCCCAAAAAATAAATAACAGTTTATCATGTTGGAAGTGATTCCACTTTGAGAAAACAAAGCTATCAACCGACTTCTCCCCGACCAAAAAGGAAAGAAGAAAAACACTCCATATTCTTTTGTGTTTGGTATTGAATATTCTTTTATGTTTGGTATTGATTATTGAAGCCTACCCGCTTCTAAAAAAATCCAAAGCATGCGATTAATTAAAACAAGAAAATCTTTACTTAGGGCCATAACCTCATGCCTATTAGGCCTCTCTCTCCCCTTGTCCTGTTTTTACCTTTTACGTGTTCATAAGAATTTCATTACAACGAATTCGAAGCCCTTAATTTGATCCTTAAATGACATTGATCTCCAATACGAGAAAATATTTTATGTATCGGATATATGCATCTTTCATCTCACAACCTATGTAATCACTAGTTAAAAAAATGAAGATACATATATCTGATGTATGAGATAATTAATACTTTATTACAAGCTTTTTATTAAGAAATTGAATTGTTGGCTTGTTCTCTAAGTCTATAAAAAGTATGTGATATGATCCTATAAAGATATTCTTTGCCTATATATATATAATGGTGAGATACTCCTTTCTTTTCTTGGTCTGTGGGGGGCATGCATCATTAGTCTCTTCCACCTCCATTAGAATTCTATTTTAGGTAATGGAAGCTAATTAGGTTCCTGAATAATTGATTGCATTCGTCTTTCATGATATCTACCTACTCAATGTAAGAAAATTAGAACAAACATACCAACTACAAAATCCCTTTAGAAAATAATGTGCCTACACTATACGACAAGATCTTCAATAGATTATTCAAGATAAAGGCAATAGTAGCCTAATTTAGCACCAACCCAGCTTCAGCTTACCCCTGTTGAGAACATTTTAGAGATCATTTATAAGCATTTAATTTGAGCCACAGATTCTTCAACTTGTCATGTCTACTTTACTCTAATCAGTAGTACCCATGATGCGATGTGTTGGCATAATAAATTTCACCACTCTAGCTTGCCCCCTTCAAACTGTTACCCTTTTTCTAAAGACCACGCATCCAAATAACAAAAAATAAATAAAGTGGGCATTGAAATAAATTGTAGCTCCACCCTTTCAAAGCAACGAAGTGTACAGAGCATAAACGCAGGGCCAGGAAAACAGTAGTACCAAACACTTCGTTACATTTAATACTATTTGCATTATTGGTTTCCCGTGCAATTAAGATTTTGGGCCCTTGTCTTTTTCATCCAAGTGAAAAACCATGCCTACAATTAGTAATTGAAAGGGATAATGGGAACCCTCATCGAACACAAGAGGAAGTAACGAAAGTGACAACTCTAAGATCAACTTTGAATGCAATTTTGAATATATATATATATATATATATATATATATATATATATATATATGTGTGTGTGTGATATGTGCGCAGTAATATAATTATTGAATCTTTTGTGGTACAATAAATCAATAATAGGAAAGTTTTAATTTATAATTTTTTTTTTTTTTTTTGGATGAAAAAAAGAATTTGTAGGTGTAGTCATTATCCCGACCTACTTAATTCAATAGGATGAAAATCCTAATATATGAACACTTTGAGTGCATTGGTGTGCTTCCTTTCATATCACAAACCTCATCTCCTTGAGCATTTCCTAGGCTCCGCACTCAATCTCATCTCATTGTTGGAATTTCTCAAATTTGACCGCAAATTTGAGAATAACATGCCCAAAAACATTTGGAGGTGAAAATTTTCAAATCAGATTATTGAGCAATTTTGCCAAGACCGACCTTGAATCTTATATTCTTATATTCCTTGAGTCATTTTGTATAAAATTCCACTGCAAATGCCATGCGTTGCTATTAAAAGACATACCAGCCACATCCAAGTGAAAACATAGATTCATGGTTGACATAATTAACATTTTTTTCTTTTCTTTTGCAACCATCGGTGATGGCCTTGTCCAAATTGGCTTGGAAAACATCATATACACGAAGGGCCACCGATTCAGAAACACTATCTTGACAAGAAATTGGCTGCCCATGCATTATTAATCTCCATGAGAACAACGATTACGACCTAGGTCGCTGAAGGGCCCATTGTTTCCAATTAGTATCTTGTTTTCTTGCCATAGTCAAGTCTGAGATTTACTCTCTCTCATATCGACATCCTCTACAAATCCATGGTTAACACAATTCTTATTAGAGAAATTGTGTTAAGAACCTTGCTTTGATACCACTGTAGGAAAACATAAAACAAAGAAAAATATAAAACTGGTGGATTCCTGTTAGGGTGTTTATCACTTGAGAGAGAGAGAATGCAACGTATGATTAATTATGTTTTTAATTGTGTTGAGTGTAACAATCCTATATATAATAGAATTCTCAACAGGTACAACACTTGGGCATTGGAGAATAATTCTTCTACAATCGCTCAACTCCCAGTAACTGTCAATAACCGCTAAACGGTTATTAACAGTTATCTGACTGATTCTCTCTTATCAAGAGAATAGCCAACCACCAAAAGGCTAGGCTATGGTATATGAGTGTCCACACTATTATGATGTGATCACTCTTATACCTTTAGATGGGTCACGATGACTTCCTTCCATTAAGTCACCTCCCCGAGGGAGGTGGTGGGATTCGAACTCCTGCCCATGTGGCCACGTAATTAGCTCTTAAGAGACTAACCATTGAGCCAATGAGTTGCTGAAACCCTTGAATTTATAAGAACATGGTTTCGATTAAGGTTAGTCATGAAATTTGCAACAATTTAAAAAAAAAAAAAAAAAAATTTAAAGGGGGGAACATGTAATATTAGCTAAGCTATAAGATTCTTATCAAAATTTGCAAGGACTTATTCAATAAGTTTTTCTTCTTATTGTTTCTCTTAAACGTCTACTCATCAATATATAAGTTTCAAAAGACAAAAACAAGATTTCAAACTTTGTCATAAATTAATGCTGGTTTTGTCCATCCTCTCCCATAAAGAGTTAAAGACTAGCAATCGGAATTTGTCTCTATGTATGTGATATCACTCTCGTTGATAAATGTACGTAATCTTAAAATATATATATATATATATATATATATTGCAAATTAGTATGCAGATCTTTTGCCTCCTCCATTACCTTAACGGCGAAAATAGTATAAAGCCATTTCAAAGTTTCAATGGCAACCAAAAGAGTTAATCCCACCTCGTATTGGTGCGTTGACAAGAAAATTTATTATTTTCAATTCAAAATATGGATGTAATAGTATATCAACATATGTATGCATATGTTAATTATTATCTACTTTCGACGCTCATTTCTATGATTTTCAAAATCAGACTATACTTACAACTGAAAAAAAAAAAAAAAAAACCTAAACAATAAACATCACAAAAATAATAATCCTCAAGTCATACAAATAAATAAATAAATAAACCAACTTTGTTTGTTTGGGGAAAAAAAAAAAAAAGGAGATGAAGGAAAGGAGGCTTTCCTCCCTTTGTTGGGTTGGAAGGAAAAGGGGAGGGGGGATTTTGGTGGGGCCATGGATTTTCCACTTGGGCTCACATTTTGTTTTCTCTCCAACTTAGGCGAAAAACTCAAAGTTAGGAAAACACAATTGGCCAATATCAATAGATGGAGATGTGTTTCTCGATCGATCGAGATTTGTTTTTTACTATGATTGATCATCGTTTTTTCTTGATCGATCAATATTTAAGTTTTGATTGATAAAAAAAAATCTCGATCAATTTAAATTTTCTCAATCGATCGAGAAATCATTTTTCATCCTCCAATTTTTCTTTCCACCCGTCTTTTTTTCTCCCCAACAAAACAGAGCCTATCACATTTTTTTTTTTAAATATAAAAAAAGTTCTAAAAACAAAACAATGTAGTTATAAAAACGCTATCATTTCCCAAATCTCACCTACACAGTGCACCTCTCTCTCTCTCTCTCTCTCACTTTATCATTTTATATTCATCCCCTAAAATTAAAATCCTCTCCCAATCTTGCCCCATCCCCTAAAGTTTCATAAACCCCCAAAACCCTAGTTGTCTCCCACAATGGCGCTCTTCGTGTTCCAAGCTAACTTCAATCACCTCAAGACGAGCTTGCGGAGGTTGAATAGGTATACCAAGACCTATCATTTCACAATTTTCCCCCAAATACTACGTTGTTCATTGCCCTTCCACATTCGTCATAATCGTCAGCCTCCCTCCCTCAATTGCTGGCACCACTAAGTTCTCATCCCTAGATTATCATCCTCGAGGTCCATTGGTACTCCTGTAGGCTACAACATCTTCTCCATGTCTGAGAAAAACGACCTATCATTGCTCTGATTGCTTATAACCATTCTAATTCCCAGTTTTATTGTGAAAACACTAGTTTTCAATTATTTCCCAACTTTTAATAAAATTTTGATTTTTCTATACAACTTGATTGATCTATTGGCCGATTCACAATCGAAGCAATTGAACCGGTTCATCTTATGAGTCGCCACATAATTGGTTGGAAGAAGATTCATTCAAACTTTAATAAAAAAATAGAAGATTCATTCAAACTGATTTGGAGGTAAACTCTATCTTTTCAATTAGGCCACACCTACCAATTAACATCACAATTCCACTAAACTCTCTCTCATTTCAGTCATCTAATCCATTTGATTTCAAACTAATTCATTGGAAATCAATTTATAACTTAAAAATTCATGCTTAGCTTTAGCAAAAAAAAAAATCTATGCTTAGCGCACATATGGTCATATTTTATGGTCAATTATTCCGAGAGATTCCCTTTAAACAAACTTGTTCAGAAACAAGTTATAATACATAAATACGTACTTATCTAACTACATTAAATTATGAATTAAATTAGGAAAAGTCTAACTCCATCTATATAAGAGTCAAGGTACACGAGCTTACGTAACAAAAATGAGATTCTGCAATAGCAGGACTTAATCAAGATCAGCAAAGATATGATTTGGTGGGCAGGTGTTTTAGCTTCCGAATTACTTCATGTGGCGACTAAATGGTTTCTCAATTTTCTACAATTTTTCACGTTAAAGTGAACATGAAAACACAGAGTCGTGTTGGAATCAATAATATAATAAATATTGCATCGAAGAAAAAAGGTAGCCCCTTGCTAAAACGACAGATTTATTTTACTATACTAAATCATTTTGTACAATGGTATGAAGAAAATTAAAGCATATCTTGCAATCAAACAGTGGTTCCATCCTCAATTAAAGCATACCAAGCAATAGCACGCCAGGATTTGTTACAGCATTTAGGATCAATAATATTTATTGGCCACTATAATAAATATTGCATTGGATAAATAAGGTTATTAGGCTGACCCTAGCTTAAAACGTTTACGGTACTTATAATAATTAATATAGCTGACTTATCCAATATTAAAAAAAAAAATACAGATGCATTTTTTTTTTTTTTTTGATAAACAATGCTGTAGATATGAATCTGAATAACGTATATAATATATAATGTAATAAACTATGATTTAAGACCTATTATGACAAGCCAACGTTCAATGTGCACATAGAGAAAATGTATAAGAATTTGAAATCTAATTAATTTGTGAGCACTAGATTATAATATTGCTTTGACTGAATCTTAGCATTTGAAGTTAATTAATTGACCTTATTAATAACAGTAGAATATTGCTGACTCGTTAATACAACTTTAAATATGCAGCATGTTTGAGAAATTTCACAAAGTCAATTATAATAATGCACCGAGAGTTTTGTAGTTCAACTTATATTGTTTGTTCAAGGGTGACCTTGGGCTTGTGTAGAGGCAGATTTAGGATTTTGTCAAAGTGGGGAGGGGGGGAGTTAAAAATTCATTGCTACTCAGCCAACTCTAACTAATATTGTGAGCTCTCTCATTTTTCTTATTTTTTTCAAAGTGAAATCATAATCTTTTATATAAACAACACAATGAGGAAAAAAAAAAAATGGGACAAATGCAAAATATCTTAAAATTTTGAATTAATTTATAGGATTTTTAACACCTTGGGATATGTGCAAGGTGTGCAATCACTTCAAATCTAGCCCCAAATTTTTTTAAAACCTTTACAATTTTAAAAGGTCTCAAAAAATAAAATTAATAATATGGTATACAAATATTTGGAAAGACATTTTTTTTTAATGTTTATTAGATAGGAGAGTTTATTTTTGGTATTGTTTCAATTCTCATAATTCTCAAGACCGGCCATGTCTGTTCTCCACTATAAAGATGACTAAGATTCAAATCTCTCTCCCCAACAATCAAATTTACAAAAAAAAAAAAAATTAAAATTAAAATTAAAAGAATGCAAAACTACCAAGGGAAGAAAGCCTTTCTTAAAAAAATTCTTAACTTTGCTGAGTGGAAGAGTGACATATCTGACTAAGATGGAATATGAATAAGAGTGGCATATCTTGAAAATAATCTCATGTAATTTATATGCCTTCGTTAAGCTAGAATTTGGAAAAGGCTATAAACCGGGACCCATCAAACAGTAGGACACAATTAGTTATTTAACAAAATTGACTGTGTCCAATTGAAATGGGTAGAAATAAAAGATTCACAGATAGGTTTCCAGGAAATGTCTTAAGCCATATAATCCAAGTCACACACATATCTACCATATGTGTGTCTAATTATGTATTGACTTGATGGTCAAACATATGATGGGATCGACTGGTAGAAGAATGGTGGGCTGGTTAGAATGTGATGGAAATGGCAACCTACTACCAAGAGCATGCACCCAGCTTCAATGACCACATTCATAAACCTACTACGTGGCGGCTCACGTAGTCACATTATATTGTGGTAGGAAAGGTTGTGAGTCTATCAACCAAAACCAAATCTACATCGGTTTTAAGAAAGGTGTGGAATCTATCCACCAGTACTACAAGTTTAGAACTACTTTGCTTTGAATAGTAGTCGAATGGAAATGGATAAGAAATGGTTAAATCATCATGATTGTGACAACATATTAGGAATATTAGTAAATCATTATCTTCTTTTAATTTTCTTTGACAAGAATTTTGGTATATTTATTTCTCTTTCACTGTAATTAATTAATTTTTATGGATTATTTAAATAGTAAATTTTGATTATAAATTAAAAACATATAACTAAATTTCGATAAAGTTAATTTGTATATTGAATTATAAATTTCTTATGTTTTCTAACAATAGAATTGTATATATTAACAATGACAATATAAATGACTGATAACTGTTGAGTTTAAGAGGGAGAATCAATCTAAAACTATTTTTAATTAATTCATAAACTAGTGTGAATCAAATAAACAAAATGTACATATTATTGTCTCGTGTTCATAGAGTTTGAATTCATTGTCAATTTTCTATATGAATACCCATTAATAGTATTCATTATTCAATTAATTATATATGAAACCTTAAAAAGTTCATGATATTTAAAATTAATTATAATTAAATTTACGATTACGAATTATAAGAACCTTTTTTTTATTCAGTATTAATATTTGTTATCTAACATAATCTTGCTATTTTTTGGGACAAAGTGGTCCTTTATTATTATTATATTATGATATTATGATTATTAAATTATACGTGTTCCGTTCCATTTTGACATTTCGCTATATATGTTTTTAGTTTTTAAATTAAACTTGTTTCACTAAAACGCAAGTAAATTAAAGATTAGAGATTTAAGTAAAATTATATATTTCTTTGATTTTCATTCCTTCTTTTATAACCCTTAAAAAAATCTTATTCAATCCGAAAATTAGAAAGGGAATCGGCACTTGCGGAGACGATTGAGCCACAGCCCCCTGGACAATTCTTGTGGACAGAAAGGGCAGCAGTGCCAACGGTAGTGATGGTGAGATACTGATCATCAGACGCTATAGAATTCTCAGTTATCACTCTTCCCCTTTCTCTCCCATAAACCCCAAAAAAGTACGAAGCTATTGTTATTGTTTTGTCAAGTATGTGCTGTCTGTTGTCTTATTTGTCTTTTTATTTATTTATTAAATTCTACTTTTTTTTTTTTGCATTCTACTTTTTTTGCATCCTAAGTTTGATGTCGTTTTATTTTGTTCCCTTAATTTGAAAGTTTTCATTCAGATTACTTAGGTTTGAATCATTTTCAAAAAAATCATTCCGTCCATATTTGTTACCAAGTTTCCGTTAAATGCCAACTCAATCATCCAACTCAAAACTTTTTATTATTTTTTAATTCAATTTTACATTTTTGTAATTAACGTAATAAAAAAATTAATTACATAATTAAAAAAAAAAAAATCTGGAATAACATAAAACCATTTTTCTCAAAAATGGATCAGAAATTTCCAAAAAAAATAATTAAAAAAAAATGTAATTTTATTTTATTTTTAAGTATTTTCTTGGACTTTTTTTAAGAAAAAAAAAAGTGTATTTGATTATTTTTTTAATTAAAAAAAATCTAAATTGAATTAAATATATAAAAAAATTGCTGACTTATATGGCTTATGTGATATGAAAACAACTCAAACATAAGGGATTCAAATGAAAACTTTCAAAATTAGAACGCCAAAAAAAGGACACCAAACTTAGGGATTAAAAGTAGACTTTAGTTTAGTTTTTTTCTAAAAAAATCCAATTGGAGCAAGACTACTAGTAATTGGTAAAATGAAAGTATGTTGCTTTTAAATTTAATGTATTTAAAAAAAAAAAAAAATGAAGTGTCATCTTTGATGCCCTTTATTATATTATATTAAGCCATTGAAAGCTAGAAAATTCTCTCTGGGATCACGCTTTTCTACCTGAATATTTCAAGCTATTTAAATTGATTAAAATGAAAATTTCAACTTACTTGATGCACCAACCAATACTAAAACGTATTAACATTTTAATACTAAATGACGGCTATTGAAATTAAACTCTTACTTTGGCCGAATCTAGTGAAATAGCTGACTGAGCCTCTTCTTTTTTGGGGGTAAGTAAATATATTATATATGACTTGATCTAATAGAGAAGAGAACAAATCCACAATATGTAAACACAAATTAAATCTTGATTGTTTTGCACTAGCACGCCAGCACAAAACTTGGTCAGGTTGATTCTTTCGGTGTATTTAAATTAGCATGATTTCTGTCAAGCTCAGCTAAAACTTTGTTTGACTTAATTCAACAAAGTAGTAGAGCTTCAAATTTGGTCGTCCTATGACTTTGAATACCATGAAAGGTCAATTAAGGTTTATATAATCCATGTTGTATCATCAATTTTAACACCTTTAATCCAAAACGGAAAGTGAAATTTTGGTCCCATCGGTCTCCATGACTAAATTCTCATATGTAAAATGTGAAATAAATTCCAAATAATAATAAGAGGCCCAAACTCCCAGAAATAATAAGAGGCCCAACCTCCCATAACATATATCATGTATTTCAGATTTTGAGTTTGAATGCATTCAAACAACTTTTTCAGAAAATCATTATAATTTAGGACTGAGAAACACACGGAGATGATGGAGTAGTTTGACAGATTGTGTCATAATGATGTAAATAATGTCCAGTCATACATACACATTATTTCATAAATTTATGTACACTGCGCTGGCACATAAATTCCTGGCAAGTTGCTCATCATTTACTTTGTTTCATCAGAGTTTGTTGGGTAGGGAATATTTGCTGTAGCATCATATTTTCAATAAATACAAATATCTCGTGAACTTAAGTTGGTTTAATTGATAAAATCTTTTATCGTCAAATAAAAAACCTATGATCAAATCACGTCTAGTGAAAAACCTTATTAGCGTCTTGACATGATGGTTAAAAGCAAACATCATAAAACGCAAACTACATGTTTAAATCATATTGTATCTACACTAAAAAAAAAAAAAATTTTTTTTTATAATTTGATAGATTTTTTTTTTTAATATCATAATAATTCGATCATGAATGTCTCCATTAAAAACACCAAAAGATGTTAGTTGAGCTACAAAGTTTTTGAATTAGCAAGTCATACTAGATTTTTTTTTTTTTTTTAAGAAAAAAAACATCTTTTGATTTTATTGCTTTGTGATGTAGGCTATTTCAAGAAAATAACCCTTGAATCCACAAGGAGACAAACTGAATACACCAAAAAATAAAAGAGAACAGCTCTTCTAAATAATTTTACTGAATAATGAACTCTTTTACCTTGACAGCTATAAGCAATATAAATGGGAAAGGACTCCTGGGGTTACTAGAAAACCCTTAGGCTACAAATAAAAAAAATTACCAAAAATAGAAAAAGTGAGTTAATTGCTAAAACAACTCCTACTGACTTTAGGAAACATTCCAAAACAGACGGGATCTTATTCTGACTTTTAAATTGAAAGTTATAATAAAAAGGAAAATTACTATAAACAGTAAAAATAACTAATTAAAAGCCTCAACGAAGGAATTTGCCTAAAAACTGATGGTGCTCATGGCCAAAGACGATGAGCCTTGATTCTCGCATCGATTTCAATCAGCTTACCAAATTTCAAGTAATTCGATCGTCAGTGCCAAAATGATTTCTACTAGTGCCGTTTTGCATTCTCCTTTCCCAGCTTGTGTGTTGACTTATGTTGGTCTCACTTTTCAAGGAAAGTTTGTGCTGTCTGTTTTACATCACTCTGAATCAAACTATCAACGAAATAATAGAAGTAGGGCAATCCTACACCCACATTTGCTCAAAGTCGTTTACGGACAAAACCTCGGTAGGTACCTCACTATTCCCAATGAGTCCATCCAAGACTCTTGGGCCCAATGGTATGATTGCTTTGTTCTTTCAAAAAATTTGGAATGTTAGGTAATGATGTTTGGGCACATTGCATTGATATCCAATGTATACCCTTTTTTTCCTTTCTTTTTCTATTTTTCTCTCCCTCTCTCACTCTATTTCTTTTTATGAAATTAATAACTTATTAATTAATTTTATAATTTAGACATAGTTTATGCCCTTTAACATTTGTTGTCTATCTTTTAAACTAAAAATATTTATTTATATATACAATATCCTAAATTTTCAAGAAATTGGCTAACTCTGTACCCAAAATCATATTGGCAATTTGGTACGCTCTGGCTTTACTAGTTTAATTAATCATTCACCCATATCGGTACCGTAGTTAATTAGTAATGTTTACTCAGGTTACTTAGCCAAAAAAAATTTTTATCATATTATTATAATTTGAATGGATTTTATTTTTGTTTACTCAGGTTACAATAAAAACATTCATGTTTTACATAAATAGTGAAGCATGGAGCTACAAATATTAATTATGATAATTTTATTGTTGTATATAAGAATTTAACAAAATAGACAATTATATCATCAAAAATTTAAAATATTAAAATTTAGTGAAGTTGAGATATTTTTATATAAGTATAATATGGAAAACGTTTAATATGTGTTTTATATTTTTTAATTATAAAAAACGTGTATTTCTTATAATATTTTGTTTTATACTGTAAATCAGAGTTTTTGTAATAAGAATAATATATACATACATATAACATGATATAATACTTACATTTTACTAATTATGGTTGGTGTCTTACAAATTACTTTTCCATGTGATCAATATGATCGAGTAATAAAGCTGTGCTGAGTAAAATCACAATGCATCATGATTCATGCATACTTATCACAAATAGGTGTGGCTGCCAAAGCACAATCTGACATACATTGGCATGGTAGTATGGTAAGTAGGGTTCGTGCATCCTACTTCGAAAAAAAAAACGAATGATTCATCATTCATGTTTCGTGATAGAGAAAGAGAAAGAGAAAGAATAGCAACAAAACAATCTCGAACAAATTTTATTTTCTTGCCTGGAGACGCATAATTTATTTCAATATTGTATATGTGTGGCATAGAGTTCGATTGCTTGGCCAAACAAGAACCCGGGAATATGTACACCAAGATATATTCACTGCATTAATGTCGTCTTTCGCATGTCATATTACCAAATGAAGTAGTGAGAGTGATTGATGAAACTCATGAGGAATAAGGTAATGTACTATGCTATGTCTAATAATTCAGAGACGAAGCCACTTGGGGACCAAAGGGGGCCCTGGCCCCTGCTGGCTCTACAAAAAATAGGTTAGAGTAGGTATTAAAATTTAATTGGCCCCCACTCATATAATTTTTGAGCTCCTACTAACATTATTTTTTAGCCATTTCAACCAAAAAAAAATTAACCCAAAACAAAATAATCAAAATTATCCAACAATCCAAATCACAATATATATATATATATACATAACTCAGTAAAAATCATCCCAAGTCACAACAGCAGCAACAAATAACTGATCAAAAACTTACCCACAAATCAGCCTGCCACTTCTTGATGCAAGCTGCAACAGCTGTGGAAAAAAAAAAGAAAAAAAACTACACCAGCGCAAGAACGAAGCACAGTTGCATCTTGTGCGAGCTTTGCAAGATCGCCGCAGTTGAGCATAGTTGCAAGCTTGCTGCAGTTTTTCCTTTTTTTTTCTTTTTTCTTTCTTTTTTACTGATCTAAAGCTTGCTGCTGCAGTTGATTGTAGGGAAAGTGATTGTTTACTGACACTGTAGTGCCAATATGTGGTTCCAAAATATTACTGTGGGTCTAACATATCTTTCTTTTAACTTTATTTATTTATTTATTTTTTGTTATCATCCATGGTGGAGAATGAAAGTTTACTGTACAAATGAAAGTTCTAAAATATCTCAAACAAGCTCCCCACGTTATTAGTATTTATTATTATTATTATTATTATCATTACAAAGTTTAGTATAAAGTGTATTAGAAAAAATGATAATCGTAAATCATAATTAAGTCCTTTTTGATAATTTACATTTAAAACAGTAGTTTTATATTGAAATAATCAAAATGCTCAATTCACAAAAATAATATTTTTCATAAATTTTACCAAATGCTTAACTGTGATTTTCAAAATGATGTTTTCAAAAAGTATATTTTAAAATCGTTATTTTTTAATAACTTACTTTTTGAAACAGCTAATCCAAACGGACCCTTAATCAATTAAATTAAATAATTAAGGGTTACAGTGGCTGAGTCGTTGCTTTTATATATTGAAAGGGGAAAAAAATTAAATAGCTAATCAATTAAATCCAAACCCACTTTTTTAAGAGACTCCTTGCTTTTATACATTGAAAGAGAAATTGCTGAGTCGTTTAGTACGGATTCCATCATAGATGATTTCAGTAATGTAAAAAACTCGTCGACTTTAATTTTCTTCAAAAAATGCATTGTGATGTATTAAGAATAGTTATTTTGTATCTTTTAAGTTGTTAATGTTTTGTTAATACTATATAGATACTACTTTGGTTTTTTATGAAAAAAATTTGATTGATACACCGACCCCCACTCATGGAAAATCCTAGCTACGTCCCTGCTAATAATCCTAGTATATTTATAGGTACCCTCATTAACATGATATATTTAACATTACCACACTTATGTTGTTTGATCAAGACTTCTGATTCCAAGATCTCATTAGCATTCTTAAGGGTATCACGGATAGTTAGGCAGAAAGAATTTACTTTGCTTGGGTGCTAGCTGAAGGATCTAATCATAACTCATATGGCTCCATCCAAATCTGTATGTTATGTGTGTGGCTTGAATCCACACGGATTAGGACTTCTTTGTCCCTAGGAGTTCAATTACTTCTAGGCCACCAAAATCCGAGGACAGAATCAAGATTTAAACTTGAAGAACCCTAAAGTATAAATTAAAAAAATTAAAATTTATAAAATCTAAATTAACATCAATTCGATAATTACCAAAATACCAACAAATTAATTTAGTTTCATCGGTTTTGATTTTTTGAAATTTTGTTTGAGGATTT
Organism: Fagus sylvatica; assembly: GCA_907173295.1. Lineage (NCBI taxonomy): Eukaryota > Viridiplantae > Streptophyta > Magnoliopsida > Fagales > Fagaceae > Fagus > Fagus sylvatica. The sequence continues at coordinate 31,589,839 of OU015769.1, forward strand.
GAATAATAATACATAACAAAATTAATATTATGGATTCGTAATGTTAGGAATTTGGAATTTGTTTTGCTAAAGCCTAAAAGATTTTTTTTTTTTTTTTATGGTTGTTTTTTTTTTTGAACGTGATGAACTAGATTGGCAATTTCTTCTAAAAGTTTTTATGGGCCTATTTTTAAATTTTTTGGAGAAAAGAAGCCAAGTATATAGTTTGGACCCCAAATTTTAATCTAATATATATATATATATATATATATTTGTATAATATTATTTATTTATTAAAAATGGTGAACCGGTCCCTATGTGGTTCCATCCCTGCCAACACCCTAGGAACTGAGCATAATAGACCACATTCAAGCTCATTTTTACTATTTTCCTGGTTAATTTGATCGCACATTTGCAAAACTCTTCATATGATTTTCTCATACCTAGTTGGCTTCTTTTGGACTTTGTGCAATAAGAGTCTTCCACAATATGATTTCGTAACAGAAGATAATGTTAGATCTCTCTCTCTCTCTCTCATATCTAATATGTAAGTATAATTAAAATTTTATCTCTCTATCTCTCCTGCATATTTGACATGGAAGCATAATTAAAATTTTTAAGCTATAACTTTTTTAACATCTATAAACACCCAATTTTACATTTGCATGTCTTCAATCAAGCATTTCAGGATCATCCATAACTATTAAAGATAGAGTATTCAACTCAAAACCAATTGGCAATAGGTGTAGAGGCCCAAGTTCTTATATGTAGAGATACAAGGTTTTAAATAGAAGACTTTTTGATCCTCAACAAACATTTGATCCCAAGTTCGAATCTTGTTCCATTCTACCTCCCATTTAAAAGTTAGAATCCCATATGTTGGGCCCCGTTCATTAAAAAGGAGTTAAGCCCACACATAATGAAGAGTGTAAGTATATTAGTTAAATGATTAAATTCACTATTTCTTAACAATTTAAGTTTTTGAAACAATCGGTAATATATCAATAACAACAACACATGGTTCCAAGGAAAGCATGAGTATGGTTGTGGTGTTCATTTGTTTGGATGGTCGTAATAGATTGACGATGGTGGCTATGTGGGGGAGGAGATGGGTTGTTGGTGTCACAACATTTTTTTTTTTGGGGGGGGGGGGGGGGTTGTGAACAAGTTGGGGAATTTTACACCTCCCTAAGTGCCACAAGCCATCTTTTTCTAGTCACAATGAAAACAAGTTCAGTTTGACTAGCATTTTCAATCGGGCCAAATGTCTGAAACTTCAAAAAATGTTTTTGAGAATACAGCTTATGCCAAAACAAACACAACCTAAATAATTTTGAATTGAAATATAAAAGGATTACTGTTTGGATGCATGCTTTTCTAGAGTTGGAACAAGTACCAATGTAGTATACTATTATTTCACACTTTTAACAAAATCACCATAATTTCGGCATAGGCTTAGATCAGGGGCGATGGTAGCAAGGAGCCAATGACTACATGAAAAATGACGATCCTTAATTTCTTTCTACCCAACCATGAAACTTCAGGCTCATCCATAGTTGCAACAATAAGTCTATAAACATAATATTTTTCTTAATTTTTTTTAATAATTACTGTTATAGACAATTATGATTGTGTCAATGATGAATTTGAGTGAAAGTGATATTTTTCCAATCACAACAAACAATATCACTGATTATAAAAATATATATATATATGTTATGCCCCTATCATTACTCAATCGCTAAGCAAAGAGAGACCGGATTTAGTGAGATAAATATTGGACAACACAAGAGGGGTCCCTTGTTTTGAAATTAGAAAGCTATGGCCTGTGGAAAAAATGCAGAAGGTTGGCCCGTTTCTAAATTCCAACGACCCAAAGTGCCAGCAAAATTTTAGTTCTTTGAGGTCCATACTCTGCTAGAGACAGACCTCACCCCACGCCATTGGGTACCTATTGGCTGATTCAGACCCAATGAAAGTGGACTTACTTTTGGTCCAAATCTAATATACGATTTGTTGGGCTCCCAGTTAGAATCTTCCTATGTATCGTTTTGAAAGTTATGCTGGCCTAAATAAAACCACTTCCTATGGATTTTAGCATATGCATCACCACAAAGTCAATAGATTGATTTAGATTAAATAGTTGGAATTTTGGTCCTTTAACTATAGGATCTTTTCCAAATTGATTTCTCAAATTTAAAAGGTTTGAATTCAATGTTATCAATTCTAAAAAGATGAACAATTTAGTCTCTACCTATTTCCAGTTGAATTCTTACTTACCTAGCTAACAACAAGATAAGTAGAATACTCTATTGGGCCTTTATTAGACCACGAAAAGAGATCTGTAGAAATAGAATGGTGAAAGGCCTCTCTCTGTGGCTCCATAGCATTGCAAAAGAGATCCAAAAACCAAGTGCCACGCCAAACATGATTAAGAATAATGCAACATTGGGCTTGTTGTGATTTGTGAGGTACGGATTCTCACAAACCAACAAAGGGGAAAAAACACAATAGAATGCAAGACTTTTTGTAATGAAGTAGAATACAATACTCATTTATACTAGCACTGAGCACATAAGAAAATTATTAGGGTATGTTTGGTGACTGTTTTTTGTTTTTAGTTTTTTGTTTTTCAAAATTTTATTTAGATATTTTGAGAACTTGTTCTCAAAAAGAGAATTGAGTAGTTTTGAGAACAAAAAATTTGTTTGGCAAGTGTTTTTCACTTAGTTTGGAGTATTGTGTTTATTTATTATTTTATTATTATTATTATTATTTTTTTTTGCATTAAACAAACACTGTAACCAACAACCCAACATCACCAGTCCACCAAATCGACAACCACCCCAGCCACGCCCACATCCTCCACCGACCACCACACCCTCCACTGACAACCCATACCCGGTGTAGATCAATCACCACAAACCCACCGGAAACCCATCAAAACTCACGATAAACCCACAAAAAACCCATCAAAACTCACCTACAACCACCCCAGCCATGCCCACATCCTCCACCAACCACCACACCCTCCACCTGAAACCCATACCCAGTGTAGATCGATCACCACAAACCCACCGGAAACCCATCAAAACTCATGGTAAACCCACAAAAAACCCATTAAAACTCACCGTAAATCACCGACAACCACCCCAGCCATGCCCACATCCTCCACCGACCACCACCCCCTTCACCTGAAACCCATACCCACCGTAAACCCACAAAAATCCACTGCAAACCCACCAAAAATCCACAACAAAACCACTGCAAACTCAACAAAAATCCAAGTTTATGGCTTTTGCCACCGCAGCCCATTACGGCCTCGCCCCATCCTTCGCCATCTTTGGCGATTTGAGGAAAGTCTGGGTGAAAGAGAGACTTGAGAGAGAGAGAAAGAAATTACGTTGAGGGAGATAGAAATGACTGAAAGAAAAAGAAAATATTATTATAATGAACAATAAAAATAAGAACAGAAAAGGAAAAGAGAAAACATCAAAAAGTTGTTTCGTAAAATGTGGATTTAATACCGTTTGCATAGTAATTATTTTTGAATCCGAAAAGAGAAAACACACACCAAACAAAAACACATGTTGTGGGACCCACCATTTTTTGGATTTGAGAACAAAAAACTGGATTGTAATCTAGGGACCAAACATGCTCTTAGATTGGACATGAGCGATGCATGCTCAAGAAAATTGGAGTTTAGGATAATTGCTTGGATTGGACTTGTTTCGAACCTATGGGGCTTTTCAAGAAGCATATATAGGCAAGCCAAGAACGGGCCTGACATGATTCAAAAGTATGTACTTGGTGAATAACAATTCGATAAGCTGGTTCCAGACTAGTACTTGAGTAGTTGTTACCAATCCACATCAGATGTGCTCATCTTTACTGGGCTTTTAAACCATCTAACATTATCACATGAAATGGGACTACTAAACTGCAGGCCCAGTACAGCTCCTGCTTCATGGTTCAAAACTATTCTTACACAAACACATTCTAAGTTTTTTCAATTTTTTTTTAAAAAATGTATATAAGTGGATTAGAATTTGAATCCTATAACTATAACTTCCGCATTATGATAATTGTTTTTTATCATTAGGTAAAGACATAAATGAGATTTTTTTTGTGTAAACAGGATTGAAACTCATGTTTCTTATTCGATTTAAAAAAAAAAAAAATTATTAATTGAATTAACTGGAATCCATATTTTTCACAATAAACTCATGTTTTTTATTATCAGAGTTGACTCATCGAAATTTGGGTTCCTTAGATGGTAAGAAAATCAAGTGATCCACACGCTGGAATGAATTTATGCTTTAGGAGCTGCCTTTACATGAGAGTGTCCTCATCGAGGTCATGAGGAATGGGACAGACATTACACATTAGTTACACCAAGAGCAAGAATATGAAGGACTTTCTTGTTTAGTAGGAAGAAAAAAAACAAAACCTGCTCGGTTTCCTGTCATCTCATAAAGCAAGTGTGAACATGAATATTTTTTCATTAAATCATTGGAAAATGAAAGCTATTATATTAAGAACAATATATACGATAATCCTGTCTAGGCCAACATTAATCAGCTATCACCTTTTCCAATGCATTTTAAATTTCTTTTAGCATTTGCCAGATATCACCTTCCCTAAAGCAACCCTTTTTTTTTTCTTTTTTTTTCAAAATTAAACATTTCTCTAGATATCGCCGTCCCAAAAGCATGCTAAGCTTGCTAGATATGCATTTACAATGTCCAATATGGGTGATTCTACGGTACCTGTGTCGGTATCGTATTTTTAATAGATAAAATCTTATATTAATAATACCAATGTCACATATTATAATATATACTTCACATATGATGGTATTTATTATTTTTATTTATTATTTTAAATTAATATATATATAAAAAATCAGATAAGTACCAATATCATATATAATGGTACTTATATCACATTTAATAATACTAATTGAGTGGATATCATACTCAAAAAAAAAATATGAATATTGTAAAATGAACCTGCCAAATATATATATACCTTTCCATTTAGCTCGACAGCAATTTTCTCTACTGCATTCGGTGGGATCATTATATTCTTTTCACTAAACGAAGAAAACTATATTTTTTTTCCTAGGTAAAGATTTTGAGGGGATTCGACCCCGGACACGTCCCACCATTAGAGATGAATATGCCAGTTGGACCAAAAGCCATTGGCTTAAAAAATAAATAACACTTTAAGATTATGTCATTGCATCTCTGGAAAGTGGAAAAACAATGTTTCCATTATGTTCCACCTACTCTTACATCTCAAAAGTCAAAGCAAATCCTAATGCATGTAAGATCGATCTAACATGTGGCAAGGAATAAGTCACTAATTCTACTAGATAATACAATCAACTAGGGATCATACATCGTGAAGCTGGTAATTGGTTTGAATCTCTCCTCTCCTTACCTCTTTGGATTAAAATCAGTCATATCAAAGGGAAAAAAAAAAAATACAACACACACACGAACATGTTTGCATGTCACACTATCTAAATAATAATAATAAGTCTTTAAAAATTCCCCAAAATATAACTAAAGATATTTCACAACTTTTTTACCACTTATTTTAATTTCATTGTAGTGGGTTTTGAAAACAATCCTGCATAGATGAGTTAAAGTTTTCCGGTTATCTCTATTTGCAAGCTGACAAAAGACTTTCTTAGCATTCGGCAGAAGGTATTGCATGACAAATCATAAATTCTAAGGAACCTAGCTAGCAAAGGAAATTCCAGAATTCATGAATGTTTATGCGTGAATAGCTGGAAATTATTTGAGATGACTTTAAATTATAGCAAATTATAATTCAGAATGACAAGATTGGATTTTTCTTCTAACAATATTATTTTTCCGAAACTAAACAGAAAAGGTCATCAATCCTTGATAACCCCTAAATTGTCACTAATTTAGCAATATTATATTTTATTAAATTCATGTATGAGACAAGAACAAGATACTCCCTGCGGTTTTCCCATCTCATAAGAAAATGCCACTTTAGAATTCCTTAACATTCACCATATATCTATTATATTAGCAATGGTTAATTACACTCTATCATCAAGTGGTATGAAACGAGTTTGGTTTAACCATAGGTGATCTACTTCGGTTAAATGCCTCCAAACCTTCCAAATGCATTGAGAAAAAAGAAAAAAAGAAAAAAAAAAGTGACACTTCACTCACATATGATTTAGAAAAAGTAATATTTTACCCCTTTGTGATATACATATTAAAAAAAAAATGCTTTCTAATTGTTCTTTTGTAATTATTGGTTGGATCATTATGTTTAATTGATGTCCTAATTTAACAAGTATTAATAAAGTGAATTTTAAGTGGATAAATATCACTTTTAAAATCGCAAGTTAAAAACCCGAACGCATCCTAGTTCACAAGTGAGTACAAATTAATTTTTTTTTTATTTTTTAATAATTCGATAATTAAGGAAGGAGATATTTGATTGTTGACTCTTAGCAACTAAGCAATATCAACTTTAAATCCGTCTATGCTTAGTATATATACTCTTTTATATTTAAAGTGTCGTTTACGCCAAAGTACTATATATTACGCATTCAAATTGACAAAGGCTGGTTTTTTTCTTTTTTGGACCATATTGAAAAAGACATATTTGATTATTTATATTTGCCTGGCCTTAATTTTCTCTTAAAAATTGGATTTGGCGAAAGTGCATATAACACCTACTTGTCAAAACAGAGGCCAGCTAATCGTTGCTTGAATTCCAAAAACCTTCCACCAAACTATGATTAGTTGAGCAACTGAAATTCGAACGCAATCCATCTCTATGTGCCAAGTGGGTTATCTTGTGAGTGATGAAAGCAAAGACTCATATTATTAATCAAAATCATCATTAATTTAGTCATGTTATTAATCGAGTAAAGAAAGAAAGAAGGTCTGTTTTAGCATTATCCGAGGTAGAGTGGATCTAATTAGCATTGGGCATATTCAATTTTATTTTATAGTTTTCCTCTTGTCTCCATTCGTTGTATGAAGCACATAAACAGGCAAATCACGATGCCCAATGGAGTTTTCCTAAACCCCAATCTTTAAACCTATTACATATATACAACCTGTCTGTTGCACATGCCATTTTTCTGTTGGAACCGTCTATTTTAGTTTTCTATGTTTAATTAAGTTCTTGTAAATGTCAATTAAAGAAAAATTATTAGTATAAATTGTTTAATGTGAATTTAAAAAATATATGATGGATTTAATCGATGAAAAGTTTGCTTAAACAAAAACTCAAGTGATAGTATATATTTGAACATCTTTTTTTTACCTAATTACATATATTAATAAAAGGCTAAAATGCATAATCACCCCCTGGGGTTTGGCTCAGTTGCAAACAGACCCCCGAGAGTTTTAATTTTGCAATATAACCACCTGGGGTTTTTAAATTGATGAAATTAACCCTTCTAAGTATATTTTTTGTCAATTTTGCTAAAAACATTTGTCATATACATTGCACTTGGATTTATAATAATGAATTTTTTATTATAAAGTGGTCACATACAATGTATATGACAAATTTTGTTAGCAAAATTGACAAAAAATATACTTAGAGGGGTCAATTTTACCAATTTAAAAACCCCAGGTGGTTATATTGCAAAATCAAAACCCTAGGGGGTCTGTTTGCAACTGAGTCAAACCCCAGGGGGTGATTATGCAATTTGGCCTTAATAAAATTTAGGTAAACTACAAATTACACCTCATAATTTTGGCATTTTTAATTAAATCGGTACTCTAACTTTAATTCATTTATTTATTTTTTCCTATCAATGTTTTAAGTTTTATTTGTTTTCAATTTAACCCTTTCGTTCAATTCCATCATATTATGTCATTAAGTGTCTAAAAATCTATGTCGTTTTGTGCCACTTAACGGCAATCTACTTAACGAAATGACTGAATTGAAAACAAATGAAAATTATAGAATTAATCTGAAGAAAAAAAGTTAGAAGACTGACTTGAAAATAAGCTAAAATTAGAAAGTGTAATTTGTAATCTAACTTAAAGTTTTAAATCTAGTCAAATTATTTAAATTAAAAACTGTAATTCGATAATTCTCTTTAAATAGTACTACTACTACCTAAATGAATCAAGGAATTCTCTATTTTTATTGAAAATGGATATCCTATCACTTATACTACCACACAAGAGTAAGAAGTTTGACCATATGTTACGTGATGGTCCACATTGTATTCTTAAATGTGATAGTTCATATTCTCAAAACAGCTCAAGGGCAATCTCTTGGTTTTTCATTAAAGAAATAATTTTCTTTTTAGCGTATTTGATTAGGTATAATTTTTTTTAATCATAGGCAAAAAAAAAAAGAGTATAATTTTCAAAATAATATTTTTTAATATTTAGTTTTAATTTTATTCAACTTAATTTTTTAAGCAAAATAAGTCAAAGAAAACTATCTTAGCAAAAAAAAAAAACTATTCAGTACTTCATAAACAATATTATTTGCTCTCACATGAATAATAACTCTCATCATAAATTTATGGTTAAAATATTGTTTTTGTCCTTAAACTATACATGAATTTCGTTTTTCGTCTCTGAACTTTGAAAAGTTCATTTTTCGTCCCTAAACTTAAAAAAAATTCATTTTTACACATGAATTTCGTCCCTAGACTTTTTTATAAAATGACAAAATGCATGTATAAAAATGAACTTTTTCAAAGTTCAAGGACGAAAAACAAACTTTTCAAAATTCAGGAACAAAAAATGAAACTCATGTATAATTTAGGAACGAAAACAATATTTTGACTTAAATTTATTTGGTAAGACTTCAGAAAGTATTAAATAATTACTCAAAAATCTCAATTTCTAACCAATTGACCTAAATTTATTTGGTAAGACTTCGGAAAGTATTAAATAATTACTCAACCTTAAATCTCAATTTCCAACCAATTGTTTCATTTATAAAGAGAGTCAGAGTTCAAATTCTCCCTTCCTAAACTATCGAATTTTTATTTTTATTTTCCTAATTGTCAAATAAAAAATATTATTTTCTTTAACATGAATAATAACTCTCATCAGAAATTTATTTGTTAAGACTTATTGTTACGAGTGAAGAGAGAACATTGTTCTAACCAAGAGCCTTGTAATTAGGGGTGGGCATTGGTTGGTCGGGTCGGGTTTGGGGGAAAATATATTATCCTACCCGACAGATTTGGGTTTGAAGAAATGAAATCTGTTAACCACCCATTGTGTGATCAGATTGGGTGATTAGGTATCAACCATATCATCAAACTCAAAACCAAACTCAAACTACAAAGTTAAAAAACGCAAAAAAAAAAAAAAAAAAAAAAAAAAAAAAAAAAATTCAATCAACAAGCCACAAATTTCCAAATCTTAACAAATTTCCAAAACGCAACGGATTATCCTTTTTTACACAAATACACACAATCACCTAATATACACACAACAAATCACAATTTAGTCGGTTGGAGATCTCACCTAATCCAGCGAGATCTTTTCCAGATCTGACGAGATCTCTCCAGATCCGGCAAGATATCGCTAGATTGGTGAGATCTCGCTTGGGTAAACTCGGTGCTCGGTGAGATCCAGTCGGAGTCGTGGTGCTCGGTGGAGAAGATCCAGTCGGAGAGGTGACCATGATTTCGTGAGTCTGACCGTGAAGGAGAGAGAAAGAAAGTTAAGAGTGAAGGTGGGAGAGAGAGGCGGTGATGTTGTACGTGGACTGAGGAGAGATAGAGAAAAAATTGAAAAGAAAAGAGAGAAAGAAGGGAGTGAGAGTCGGGTGGGGTGGGTACTAGGTTTTTGTTTTTGTTTTTTTTTTAATATTATACTTATTTGGTCGGGCGGGTTAAGTGAATACCCTATCAAAAATCTTAAATCAGTTATCCGTCCATATATATGCTCATGGACAGATGGACGGATGAACGGTTTGGGCGGGCGGAGGGGTTTGGCGGGTTTTTGCCCACCCCTACTTGTAATTAACTTGTTTCCTTTATAAAGAGCGTTAAGGCTTTTTGGTATATGTTTTCATTTTCATTTTTATTTCCTGACTTTTTTCAACTTTTCAAATTGAAATTTGAAACTTGTTTGAATTTGGTTTTTTTTTTTTTTTAATTTGTTTGGCACCCTATTTTCTCACATGTTTTCAGTCACGTTTTTATTTTAATTTTTAATATGGGTAAAATTTAGGTACAGTTCCTTAAATTAGGTACATTAGATTCAATAATTGAATTCAAACACATGGTTACATTAACCAATGAAACACAAACAATGTTATTTTTTTCAAAAATATTTAAATTCAATATAGTTATGTATTATCCTTTTATTATTATATTAAAAAAATATTATTATATTTATTTTATGTGTAAAAACTAAAATGAGATAAAAAAACAAATAATGAAAATAGCTTATGGCTATTTTGAAAAAAGGCATGGGACCCACAAAAAAAAAATGTTTTTAAGAACAAAATTGAAACCGATATACCAAACAAAAAATTTTTTTGGTGGGGCCCACAAATTCTGTTTTACAAACATGAAAAGAGTTTTGCAAAGGGTAAAACTTAGGTACAGTTTATTAGATTAAGTACATTAGGTTCCCCAATTGAATTCAAACACATGGTTATATTAACCAATAAAACACAAACAATGTTATATTTTCCAAAAATATTTAAATTCAATGTATTTGAATTTAATTAAAAACTTAATGTACTTGACCTAAGAAACTATACCTAAATTTTACCTTTTTGCCAATGTATCTTCTCATTTATATTTATATTTTTATTTTCTTAACTATCAAATTAAAAATAATAATAATAGAAAAAGGCAAGGGTTTAATAGTAATTTCCAATGACAGGTCGTATCCTATGTTAAAGCAGCATAACCAAAGAGGACTATAAATAACTGAGTACGCAGTTCTGTTCTTCATTTAAAGTAGTTCAAGACAACGTGTCTCTGTTTTGGCGGTTTTTCATGGGAATTCATTTTGTTACGTTTCCATGTAAATATTTCTTACATCTTCGAGCTGGGAAAACCGAACACCTTCACTTTCTTTCTCCTTCTTTTATTTAGAAAGAAAAATGAAATTCATGTTCTTCATTAGTTACTGATTTTTCTATGTTCCTTTTATGAGATTCTGTAGTTTCTTGGAGTATTAGAACATGGGATTTCTCAGCACTTTCTTCGGCATTCTTGGTTTTGGAATTGGAATCCCTTTGGGGCTCTTAGTGGGCTTCTTCCTATTCATTTACTCTGAAGCCAAAGATGTAAAGGTAATTAATATTTATTTTAGCAAAATATATAGCTATTCTTATTATGAGCATTTTCTAAAACATTTAATCACTGGCTATGTTTGATGATCTAAGATTCTGTAGCAAACTTACAGTAATAATGGACATCGTTATCTCTTAGCGATGCTTTACTTGTTCATGAACTTTACTGAACTGGGTTTTTCTATATGGAAAATTTTTTGGAATTTTTTTAAATAAATAATTGATCTTGTGTTAATTGTTCGTTTTGTATATGTATCATTGTTATTTAGTTTCCAAATATTTTTACTTGTAGTTCTAATGTTGTTTTCTCTAAAGGTGCGTGTTTTCCTTGTTCAGTGAGCTCATATTGTAAAATAGTTCTAAAGATTTTTTTTTTTTTTTTTAATTATTATTATTATGAGTTTATCCCCTTTTTTTTTCTTTCTATTTTGGTTTTGAGTGAATTCCCCATTTTTCCAGAGAGGCAAATTTTATTTTTTATTTTTCAATGGGTCATGTTCAGACTTTGGTTTAATCATCAAACTATGGGGATTAATATATGATAATTTTAATCTTGTGCTTTGTAATGACCGGTCGTTTCCTTTTAATTTCTTTTATCTTTTTGTTCTAAGTGTTAGACCAGTATTTTGTTCAAATCTGACTGGAGGATGACTATTCATTTTCATGGCTTTGTATTGACCGTCTGGCCCTATGTTTTAATAGTCATCATGGAAATCCTTGGCTTTGTAGCTCTCTTGTAATTTTTTTGTAGCTGATGTCACATCATTTGAATTGTAAAGTTGTTAATAGTTGGTCAGATATGTCATATGGCTTTTGTTGAAGTGAAAAGATCCTTATGAAAAGTATATGAATTAGGCCATTGAAAATGAACTACACTAAGCGTCTAAAGATTGACATTTAGTGGAAGCAAGTTTGAAATGTAGCCCCCAATTTCAATTTTTTATTGAGATTTGATAACACATGAAATTATTAAAATCACAATGCAGATACATTGAAAGTGTCTATTTGGGGCGCATTTGATTTTCTCAATGAAGTGAATTGATCCCGCTTTGTGTTCAATTTCTCTGCTAGAATGCAAAGTTATATAATTTATAAATGGTGTCACTGCAGAAATAGGAACCATCTATGGTAGAAAACGTTGAGAGTCTTGTCATTCTGTGAAATCTTAGTAATGAGCGTGTGCATTCAATGGAGACCAATCCACTCTGAAAATTATGAGAACACAATAAGCTCATTCAAAATTCTATGCATAACATGGTGCATTGGTTTCTTTCCATCAGATGTTCAAATATCCTTATATTTTTGTTTGAAGAACAGCACCAAATCCCCTTTTTTTTATATAGTTCTAAGCAATATTTTTCCTTTCTAAAAAAGCTAACGAATTTGAGTGCCATGTCGAAAAATAATGAGTTCCAAGTCTATTTGCCAATAAAATAAAATCGGTTTCAAATCTAGAATATGTGCAAAGTACTTGAATAACTCAAAATACTAAATGTTGCAGGAACCAGTTATTAGGCCACTTTATGAGTTAGATTCAACTTCTTTGCAAGATCTTCTTCCTGAAATTCCACTGTGGGTGAAGAACCCTGATTATGATCGAGTTAGTATCACCTTATGATCTTAGAATTTCCATTCTTCTTTCTTCTGTTGTCTTAAAAGTAAAGAAATTCCATGAGCGTGTTGATTATTTGCACTATTGTGCAGGTAGACTGGTTAAACAAGTTTATCTCTGATATGTGGCCGTCCCTTGATAAGGTAATATCCTACCTCATAATCTTTTTGGCTTACTGTTCGAGTGTGTGATTAAGGGTTTTTTTATGTATAGGCAATTTGTAGTACAATTAGAAGCACAGCACAACCTATATTTGAGGAGTACATTGGAAAATTTCAGATTAAAGCAATTGAGTTTAAGAATCTTAGTCTTGGAACTCTTCCTCCTGCAATATTTGGTGAGTGTATTCTTGGGATTGAATAATCTTGTTTATAGAATACTTTGTGATTGTAAAAGGTTTTATTGAATTTTCTATCTAGCAATTTTTCATTCTCTCTTTTGAAATTCTGAGTTCATTAGGGTTGAGGAATTCAGGCTGTGATCTATTCCTTTTATCACTAAACATTGCTCCAAAATTTGTCATCTCTGTTCTGCTGAACAAACTATGATTAGACTTGTATAATAAATCACTTTGACTGGTTTTTGTTTAAATAAATTTCAAACTCATATGGTTATGTATAGTCAATTGAAGCCACAAGCACAGTTACAATCTCTAGATATGGAAATTAATGGATGCTAGGCTAAGAAGCACGGGTACGTTTTCGGGTACGAGTACCAATTCCTGTTCCGGTATGGTACGGCAGTACGATAATTCCTAAAAAATTAGGATACGGGTACGGCTGATATATTTATTAAATACATATATTTTTTATATTGTTATGCTTAACTTTTTCATATTTTCTTAAACATATGTGAATTTAAGAGCAATCATGGATAATAAAATACATCTATTACCATTAAATGGCAGTTAGAGTACAAACCAAGATCCAAAAGACTAAATAAAAGAAGTGTTCAAGAGGCTTGATTGAAGGTAAGACTAACGAAAAAATACTAGCTATTTCATACTTATTTGATGAAGAGCTCAACTTTTTTTTTCTTTTTTTTTTTTAATTTTTTAATTTTTTTTTTTATGTACTCCTTGGGTACTCATGCAGAAGTACCCAAGGGGGTACCAATACCCGATAAGTACCCGGTACGGGTACGGCACCATTTTAGGAGTACCCGTGCTTCATAGATGCTAGGGCTCATCTGGCATTTGAGAGTTCTTGGGAAAATTTTGTGGAAAAAACTTTCAAGCAAGAAAAACTTTGAGAAGTGACATTGAGTGGGGGGGTACTGTGGAAAAAACCATAAACAGTTATTTCATAATACTTTGAAACAATGTAGGAGTGAGCTATTGCAAGATGTGTTGATTATTACTATGTGTAACAGGCAACATTAGGCTGCTCCATATTTATGAAAGAGTAATGTATTATGTGAGGCTTTCATAAAACTTTAGAGAACGCAGATGAATTGCAGAATTTTAATGTCAACTATCAACATTCAGTAGGATGTAAGCAAACATTGCAGGTAGGGTACATCATTGCATAGTTCTAATATTCATTTTGGTTAATTTTCCACCTTTGCAGGTCTTAAAGTCTATGAGACTAATGAGAAGGAACTGGTCATGGAACCAGCATTTAGATGGGCTGGAAATCCCAATATAGTTTTGGGGATAAAATTATTGTCTCTACAAATTACAGTTCAGGTCAGAAGCACACTCCTCAATAAAGAAATGTGTGGGTGTGTATGTTTTATTTCTTTCAGAAGTTTGACTGTGCTACTTTCAGTTGGTGGATTTACAAATATTTGCAGCACCACGGATAGCCTTGAAACCTCTTGTGCCTACCTTTCCATGCTTTGCAAACATTGTGGTATCTTTGATGGAGAAGGTGAGTGGAACATTATGGACACTGAATTTTTTTTTTTTTTTTATCCAAATGTGAATGGATACTTGCCTTTTACCTATGTTGAACTGATAAGAATCTTCCTGGTATGATGGTTTTTCCTGATCATCTGCAGCCACACGTAGATTTTGGAATGAAGATATTGGGAGGGGACATTATGTCCATACCTGGTCTCTATAGATTTGTTCAGGTGCTGCACTAGTAAGTCTTCAGCTAGTAGTAGTTGATTTTTTATATAATTGTCTGATATTGGATCTATGGCAGATAACTTATGCTAAAGTAGAGTTTGGTTGGTGTGAATTAACTAACTTTTCAAGGTTCTTGCAGGAGACTATTAAGAAACAAATTGCAAGCCTCTACCTCTGGCCCCAAACTCTTGAAATTCCTATTCTTGATGCCTCAATGTGAGTTTCTATGAGATGACAGAAATTGCTTGATTTATTTATTCATTTCTTTCTTACTAAATATATGTTCTTTAAGAAACTATATGCTTTTGAATGTTAATAATGTTATTGAGTTTTGTATTTCATGTCCAATGCCCAGGTAATTGACTTGGTTGAGTTTGAGATTCTGACTTTTAGTTACGAAGTTTGTTAAATTGTTTTTCAGTGACCTTTTTGTTCTAAGTGAGGACTTAATCCTGTCATTAGGATTCATATAGAAGAAGTAGAAATAATAATAATAATTTATCCTTAATATGTTTTTAATTTTGTTTAGTCTTTCTATAGAGTGGGTGTAAAGAAGCCTGTGGGGATCCTACATGTGAATGTTGTTCGAGCTCATAAACTCTTGAAGATGGACCTCTTCGGAACGTCTGATCCTTATGTCAAACTAAGCCTGAATGGAGATAGGCTACCTGCAAAAAAAACCACTATCAAGCGGAATAACTTGAATCCTGAGTGGAACGAGAAGTTCAAGCTTATCGTGAAGGACCCTCCCACTCAAGTTCTGCAATTAGAAGTCTACGACTGGGACAAGGTTTTTCTCTTTTTCTCTATTTAGTTGCTTAGAGAATGGAGAAAATTAAAGAAAATGAAACTCTGTCTTTTTGTTTTTTAAATGAAAAGTGATTCAATTATAAGTCGAATACTTAGGTTAGATGTAGTTGAGGGGCTCAAGCTCTAATATACCGAAATTAAAGTCTTTAATTTCTAATCTTTTTCTACATTCTTAGAACAAGTAAATGGACCTTATATGCTTCTCTATCTTTTGCTTGATGTTAAGGATTTTGAAGTTTGAACTTACTATTATTCCTATTAAAAAAACTGGAAACAAAAGGTTAGCTATGTTTTCAGTTGGTGTTGATTTTGAATCCTTTTTTAGTGTTAAGTTTGAAGTTACTATTATCCCTTTTTGATAAGCAGTAATGTTTTTGAAATGTAACTTCAAAGACTGCCTGCCCCGTTTTGGTTTGGTATTTCTCTAGTGTCTATAAAAACCATCATGCTTTAAGATTTTTTACAAAAGACTTGGAGTTGAGTTATAGCACAGAAATTGTCTAGCTGAGTTTTGCATTTGTGATGAGGATTCAAGTTCAGACTGTAAATCTTTCTTTCTTTCTTTGTGTTCTTCACAGGTTGGTGCACATGACAAGCTGGGAATGCAGTTAGTTCCGCTGAAGCAGCTTACACCCTATGAGACAAAAGAATTTAAGCTTGATTTGCTCAAGAGCTCAAGCCTTAGTGAACCTCAAAACCAAAAGCGGAGGGGCCAAATTGAGTTGGAGCTGACTTTTGTTCCTTTTAAAGCAGACAGTATCAAGATTAGTGATCCAGTGGGTGGATATGGGAAAAAGGAAAGTGGAATTAGTAGAGCATCCGACAATGAGGTAGTGGGTGGAGCAGGTTTACTTTCAGTTACTATCCAAGGAGCCGAGGACGTAGAGGGAGAGCGCCACAATAATCCTTATGCCATTGTCATCTTTAGAGGAGAACAGAAGAAAACAAAGGTGAAATTTATCTTTTGATAACAATAGGATGACTGTCATGTTTTAGCCAATTTTGCATGGATTTGGACACAGACTTAAAAGAGTCATCTTGCAAGTTCTATGGAGGAGCCAAAGATGTGCTTAATAAAATGGAATTTGCATATTGATTTATAAGTAATCTATGTTATGCACACGTGGGTTGGTGTTTGTTAGTCTGACAAAAACTGCAATGTTTTGAATGTAATAAAGTTATTTTCACGACATAATTGACTAGGATGATGCATGACAAAAGCATTAAGGAAATGTCATGTTTGCCTCCTACATCTTTTAACCTAAACTTGCATAAAATGTCAATATTGCTTAGAAGAATTTATGCTAAGCTACAATCTGAATACTTTTTTTTTTCTTTAATGAGCTACAATTTGAATACATCTGAGAGATTTTAAACAATTTGAATACATCGATGATCTAGTAATTGTCTAGTGCTTTGATGCTTTTTGAAATTTTCTCTTTAACATTTTTTTAAACACATTTTGTGAATTGCTGTTGGGTTAAGTTCAATTTTCATTAGCACCAGCCCTATAGAAAACATCAGATTCAACTTTCAATTTCAAGAAACACTCTCATTGGCCAAGTTTGGCTTAATTGAACTTCTCAGTACAGTAGAGATGCATTTTCAATTGTTTTCTCATATCTCCACTTATATGAACTCTTACCCCTTTTTTGTTGTAATTTTAAGTATAGTCCCTCTGTTAACTTGCGGTACAATTTGATTTGTTTAGATGATAAAAAAAACTCGAGACCCTACTTGGAATGAAGAATTTCAGTTTATGCTTGAGGAACCTCCTCTAGATGATAAGATTTATATCGAGGTTATGAGCAAGAGAACACGCATTAGTTTTCGATCAAAGGTATCATTTCCATCTTTTTCTAGTCCTTTTTTATAGTAGTTTTTTCTCCACATACTTTACAATGTTCAAACTTTAATATATGTTCTGTTCTGCAGGACTCATTAGGATTTGTAGAGATTAACCTTAATGATGTTGTACATAATGGGCGTATTAATCAAAAGTACAACCTAATCAACTCGAAGAATGGAGTGATACATGTTGAGATACGGTGGACAACAGTTTGAGACATGGTACAAGAGCATGATATCTTTATAAGTAATTGCCTCTCAGTCTCAACCGATGTGAAATTGATACTACTGTATACAAGATCACTACAAGTCCACAAATGAGTTACAGCTTACATGATGAACTGGAGAGAGGGAGAACTAAAATTTTAGAATATGATCTTACATTGTATTAATATATAAGTTTATGCTGTATATTTTTACCATGTCTCTTTTTTTCTTTTTTTTTTTAAGGTAATTTTTACCATGTCTTCAACCCTTCATACATTATTTTTGTCTTAAAAATGCCAGTTTGCATTAGATTTAATTGGATTAATAGATAGAGTGAACCCAAGGATAGAAATTACTTCCAAACCAGTTTGGTTTTTGGGAAGCAAATTTCATCCCACATCATATAATTAATAATTATACTACTTCATAATTGATTGTTCTTCAAGAAATTCTTTAAAAATATTAATAATAAGACTAAAAATTTGTACTTATTTTTTAGTATGTTATGCATTAAGAATTTAACTACCTATATATTTTTAAAAACCTAGAGGTCCTAGACCAATAAGATTTCCTTTTTGGTTTCCCAAAGCCTTTTATTCCATAACATGATAACATGGACTTTTTGTTCACATTATCAAAATTCTCTGATTAGGTATTCTACTATTTTCTTTGAATGATATTGTTAGAAATTTGTTCCCATTTTCTTCAACCCTTATGTTTTCTCTCTGCCTTCATAAAGTTGGAAGTTAGGTGAAGTCCTTTCTTAAAGATCATATTATTGTTTTGATTCTTCAATTGAAAAATGTCTAGGTAGCCTTATTTTAGTATAAGAACTCCTGTAGATTTTTTTTTTTTAATCTTTTTTTTTTTTTTTTTTTTTTTTTTATTTTTATTGAAATTTTCAGAGAATTTGAGTTAAGTAATAAGTTCTCTATTCACAATGATTATTAATATAAGAGTGGGCTGACTGTATAAGTACTGTCAGGGCCGGCCCTGGGGTTTGGGTTGTCCAAACCCGTCACAATTTTAGTTGTCCACTTATTATTAAATATTAAAAAACATCATAAAAGTCCCAAAATTTTTTTTTAGTTATATACAACCTGTTACACATCGCATTGTTCTGTTGGAACGGTCTATTTTTGTTTTCTATGTTTAATTAAGTTCTTGTAAGTGTCAATTAAAATAAAAAAAGACCAGTCGACCATATTCTCTTGTTGAAAAAAAAAAAAAAAACTCTTTAGCAGATTTTGGCCGTAACCTCTCAAGACCCCTGTTGTTAGTTGTTACACACTATTAGAAAAGAACTGTTAAAAACATATTGTGAGAGTTATGTACAAGTGAATCTTAATTTTAATGCATAGTTGACCTAACAACTGTTTTACATTGTATTTAGAATTGAAGAATTTAAAGAAAAATTATTAGTATAAATTGTTTAATGTGAATTTAAAAAATATATGAAGAATTTAATCGATGAAAAGTTTGCTTTAACAAAAACTCAAGTGATAGTATATATTTGAACATCTTATACCTAATTACATATATTAATAAAATTTAGGTAAACTACAAATTACACCTTATAATTTTGGCATTTTTAATTAAATCGGTACTCTAACTTTAATTCATTCATTTATTTTTTCCTATCAATGTTTTAAGTTTTATTTGTTTTCAATTTAATCCTTTCGTCTAATTCCATCATATTATGTCATTAAGTGTCTAAAAAACTATGTCGTTTTGTGCCACTTAACGGCAATCTACTTAACGAAATGACTGAATTGAAAACAAATGAAAGTTATAGAATTAATCTGAAGAAAAAAAGTTAGAAGACTGACTTGAAAATAAGCTAAAATTAGAGAGTGTAATTTGTAATCTAACTTAAAATTTTAAATCTAGTCAAATTATTTAAATTAAAAACTGTAATTCGATAATTCTCTTTAAATAGTACTACTACTACCTAAATGAATCAAGGAATTCTCTATTTTTATTGAAAATGGATATTCTATCACTTATACTACCACACAAGAGTAAGAAGTTTGACCATATGTTACGTGATGGTCCACATTGTATTCTTAAATGTGATAGTTCATATTCTCAAAACAGCTCAAGGGCAATCTCTTGGTTTTTCATTAAAGAAATAATTTTCTTTTTAGCGTATTTGATTAGGTATATTTTTTTTAATCATTAGGCAAAAAAAAAAAGAGTATAATTTTCAAAATAATATTTTTTAATATTTAGTTTTAATTTTATTCAACTTAATTTTTTAAGCAAAATAAGTCAAAGAAAACTATCTTAGAAAAAAAAAAAAAAAAACCTATTCAATACTTCATAAACAATATTATTTGCTCTCACATGAATAATAACTCTTATCATAAATTTATGGATATCGTATCACTTATACTACCACACAAGAGTAAGAAGTTTGACCATATGTTACGTGATGGTCCACATTGTATTCTTAAATGTGATAGTTCATATTCTCAAAACAGCTCAAGGGCAATCTCTTGGTTTTTCATTAAAGAAATAATTTTCTTTTTAGCGTATTTGATTAGGTATAATTTTTTTTAATCACTAGGCAAAAAAAAAAAGAGTATAATTTTCAAAATAATATTTTTTAATATTTAGTTTTAATTTTATTCAACTTAATTTTTTAAGCAAAATAAGTCAAAGAAAACTATCTTAGCAAAAAAAAAAAAAAAACTATTCAGTACTTCATAAACAATATTATTTGCTCTCACATGAATAATAACTCTCATTATAAATTTATGGTTAAAATATTGTTTTTGTCCTTAAACTATACATGAGTTTCGTTTTTTGTCTCTGAACTTTAAAAAATTCATTTTTCGTCCCTGGACTTTAAAAAGTTCATTTTTCGTCCCTAAACTTTAAAAAAATTTATTTTTACACATAAATTTCGTCCCTGGACTTTTTTATAAAATAATAAAATTCATGTGTAAAAATGAACTTTTTCAAAATTCAGGGACGAAAAACGAACTTTTCAAAATTCAGGGACGAAAAACGAAACTCATGTATAGTTTAGAAACGAAAACAATATTTTGACTTAAATTTATTTGGTAAGACTTCGGAAAGTATTAAATAATTACTCAAAAATCTCAATTTCTAACCAATTGACCTAAATTTATTTGGTAAGACTTCGGAAAGTATTAAATAATTACTCAACCTTAAATCTCAATTTCCAACCAATTGTTTCATTTATAAAGAGTGACAGAGTTCAAATTCTCCTTTCCTCAACTATCGAATTTTTATTTTTATTTTCCTAAGTATCAAATAAAAAAATTATTTTCTCTAACATGAATAATAACTCTCATCAGAAATTTATTTGTTAAGACTTATTGTTACGAGTGAAGAGAGAACATTGTTCTAACCAAGAGCCTTGTAATTAGGGGTGGGCACGGGTCTGGCGGGTCGGGTTTGGGGGAAATATATTATCCTACCCGACAGATTTGGGTTTGAAGAAATGAAATCCATTGACCATCCATTGTGTGGTCGGATCGGATGGATCGGGTATCAACCATATCATCAAACTCAAAACCAAACTCAAACTACAAAGTTAAAAAACGCAAAAAAAAAAAAATTCAATCAACAAGCCACAAATTTCCAAATCTAAACAAATTTCCAAAACGCAATGGCTTATCCTTTTTTACACAAATACACACAATCACCAAATACACACACAACAAATCACAATTTAGTCGATTGGAGATCTCACCTAATCTGGTGAGAATCGTGCTAGATCTGATGAGATCTCACCAAATTCGGCGAGATCTCTTCCAGATCCGACGAGATATTGCTAGATTGGTGATATCTCGCTTAGGTAGACTCGGTGCTCGGTGAGATCCAGTCAGAGTTGTGGTGCTCGGTGGAGAAGATCTAGTCGTAGAGGTGACCGTGATTCCGTGAGTCTGACCGTGAAAGAGGGAGAAAGAGAGTTAAGAGTGAAGGTGGGAGAGAAAGGCGGTGATGTTGTACGTGGATTGAGGAGAGATAGAGAAAAAATTGAAAAGAGAAGAGAGAAAGAAAGGAGTGAGAGTCGGGTGGGGTGGGTACTTGGTTTTTTTTTTTCTTTAATATTATACTTATTTGGTCAGGCGAGTCAGGTGGATACCCAACCAAAAACCTTAAATCCGTTATCTATTCGAAATCCGAATAAAAAAAAAATTTGTATCCATATCCGTCCATATATATGCTCATGGACGATGGACGGATAGGTCGGGCGGTTTGGGCGGGTGGGATGGGTTTGGCGGGTTTTTGCCCACCCCTACTTGTAATTAACTTGTTTCCTTTATAAAGAGCGTTAAGGCTTTTTTGGTATATGTTTTCATTTTCATTTTTATTTCTTGACTTTTTTCAACTTTTCAAATTGAAATTTGAAACTTGTTTGAATTTGTTTTTTTATATATATATTTTTTAATTTGTTTGGCATCCTATTTTCTCATATGTTTTCAGTCACGTTTTTATTTTAATTTTTAATATGGGTAAAATTTAGATACAGTTCCTTAGATTAGGTACATTAGGTTCAATAATTGAATTCAAACACATGGTTGCATTAACCAATGAAACACAAACAATATTATCTTTTCCAAGAATATTTAAATTCAATACAGTTATGTATTATCCTTTTATTATTATATTAAAAAAATATTATTATATTTATTTTATGTGTAAAAATTAAAATGAGATAAAAAAAAAATAAAAAATAATGAAAACAGCTATGGCTATTTTGAAAAAGGGCATGGGACCTACAAAAAAAAAAATTGTTTTCAAGAAAAAAATTGAAACCGATGTACCAAACAAAATTTTTTTTTGGTAGGGCCATGAATTCTGTTTTACAAACATGAAAACAGTTTTGCAAAAGGTAAAACTAGGTACAGTTCCTTGGGTTTTTTGTTTTTTTTTTTTGTAAACGATAGCTTTGTTTGAATTAAACCGAACCCAAGGATACAATGGGGAAGAGAAAAGAGGGGCAGTCTTCTAACCAAACAGACTGGTCCTCTTTCTCTTTGGAAAAGCTGGCTAAAGCCAGAGCAACATGGTTGCACACTTTTGGAATACAATGAAAAGAAATCGAACTAAAAGCTAGAAAAAGTTCTTTTATATCTTCTAGAATCCATCCCGTTTCTGTAAAGAACTCTTCACCCGAGTTAAGGAGAGAGGTGAGGTGGGAGTTGTTGCTTTTAATCTCTACTGCAAAGAAACCAATTGAGATTAGCAATTTGAGAGTGTGGAGCACGGCTTGGGCTGATTGCCATAAGAAATCCCTTTCACTGTTGACTTTGTCACTTGAAGCCGCCATAAGGATACCTTGGGAGTTTCTCACTGCCATTCCAATTCCTATCTTCCTTTGGTTCGTGAAGCCCACCGACGCCACATTGACCTTGACTATATTTGGGTTCATGGGAGGGGTCCATTTGCTGTTTAAGCCACTTGGTGTTTGGGGAGCCTCTGAGACAACCTCAAGAAATTCTATGGCATAACGAATAGCTTTTGTGGGAATTTGACTTGCTTCCCGTGATCCTGTACACGTCCAAACTTCATTTCTATGTCTCCAAATAAACCAGGCCATTGTGCAAAAGATCTCTATGTCTGGTTGACTCAAATTTGACAGTATCTCTTCAACCCAATCCACAAAGCTCATACCTGGATGTAAAGAAGAGAGGAACATAGGATTCACCCTCCATGCGGTGATGGCAGTCGGGCACTCCATGAAAATATGGTCTCTAGTTTCTGCTTCTTCTCCACACACTGAGCATGAGAAGTTGGATCCAATATTTCGGTCAAAAATCTTTGTACAGGTTGGGAGGATGTTGGAGCAAGCCTTCCACATGAAAACTTTTATTTTTTGGGGAACTTGTATAGACCATAAATTTTTCCAGAAAATTTTCCATCTTTGAGAGGTCGAAGAAGTCCCTGACTCCACCTGTTTTAGGTCCTCAACAAGCATTTGGTAGGCACTTTGCACTGAGAAAGTCCCATTTGGAGTTCGGCCCCAGACTTGCCTATCAGGTTTTTGAGTCCCTCTTAATGGTATCTGTGCTATTAGGTTGGCTTCAAAAGGTAAGAAGATCTCCTCAATCAAAACAGTATTCCAAGATAGGGATGGAGTGAATAGTTCCTTCACCTTGGCATTCTCCAGGAGCAGAGACCTTGGAGATATGGCTTTTTGAGCACCGTTTGTTGGGATCCATTTGTCATTCCAAATACTAATTGAAGCACCATCACCAACGCACCACCGAGAACCCATTGAAATCACTTTTCTAGCTTCAGCAATACTTCTCCAAGTAAATGAGGAGTGGTTTGAGATCGGGGCCTCCATAAAGGAGGAACTTGGGAAATACCTTGCCTTAAAAATGCGACCAATCAAAGTGTTTGGGTGGTGGATTAACCTCCAGCATTGTTTTGCTAAAAGAGCCTGGTTGAAGAGCTTGAGATTTTTGAAACCCATTCCCCCTTCCAATTTCGAGCAACACAAACCTTTCCATTTTTTCCAATGCATTCTTCTTTCATTGTTCCTTTGACCCCACCAGAAGTTGCTGTTCATTGAGTTTATGGAGGAGCAAATTCCATTCGGAATCCGGAAGCAACTCATAGCGTAGACCGGAATTGCTTGGGTGACTGCTTTGATTAGAGTTTCTTTTCCGGCTTGGGATAATAACTTTTCCTTCCATCCTTGGAGTTTTTTCCACACTTTGGCCAACAAATCTTCAAAAGCCTTGATTTTGCTCCTACCTAGAAAAGTAGGCAGACCCAAGTATCGCTCTATGGAGTTTGAGTTGGGGGCTCCCAAGATGTTCCCGATAGCCATTCTGGTGTCAGGAGGTGTATTTGAACTATAGAAAATAGAGGTCTTGTCACTGTTGAGTTTTTGGCCTGAGGCTTCTTCATACTGGCTTAATATGTTCATTACCACTTGGCATTCTTCTGTACTTGCTCTGTAAAACAGCAAGTAATCATCAGCAAACATGAGGTGTGTCACCTTTGGTCCATTCCGGCAAACCGCTACACCTTTGAGAGAATAATCCAACTCAGCTTTATGGAGGAGAGCAGTGAGGCCGTCAGCACACAAGAGGAAGAGATAAGGATCCCCTTGTCTTATACCACGCGAAGGGGAGAAAGAGTCCGTGGGGGTACCATAATAGCACCACTTATTTCACTGTTGATAGGCATTTCATTATCCACCTCACCCATTTCTCATGGAATCCCATACGAATCATCACTGCCTCCAAGTATCCCTATTCCACTCTATCGTAGGCTTTGCTCATGTCTAGTTTCGCTGCCATGTGTGCGGATTTTCCTTTCCGTTTATTTTTCATGTAATGTAAAGTTTCGAAGGCAGCCAGTATATTATCCGAAATTTGGGTACATTAGGTTTCCCAATTGAATTCAAACACATGGTTGTATTAACCAATGAAACACAAACAATGTTATATTTTTCAAGAATATTTAAATCCAATGTATTTGAATTTAACTAGGAACCTAATATACTTAACCTAAGAAACTATACCTAAGTTTTCCGCTTTTTGCAAAAATATATCTTCTCATTTTTATTTTTATTTTTATTTTCTTAACTATCAAATTAAAAATAATAATAACAGAAAAAGGCAAGGGTTTAATAGTAATTTCCAATGACAGGTCGTATCCTATGTTAAAAGCGGCATAACCAAAGAGGACTATAAATAACTGGGTACGCAGTTCTGTTCTTCATTTAAAGTAGTTCAAGACAACGTGTCTCTGTTTTGGCGGTTTTTTCATGGGAATTCATTTTGTTACGTTTCCATGTAAATATTTCTTACATCTTCGAGCTCGGAAAACCGAACACCTTCACTTTCTTTCTCCTTCTTTCATCTAGAAAGAAAAATGAAATTCATGTTCTTCATTAGTTACTGATTTTTCTATGTTCCTTTTATGACTTTCTGTAGTTTCTTGGAGTATTAGAACATGGGATTTCTCAGCACTTTCTTCGGCATTCTTGGTTTTGGAATTGGAATCCCTCTTTGGGTCTTTGGAATTAGGAATGGCCTCTTTGGGATTCATCTTAGCAAACTGGGAAGTTATTCTTCCTATTCATTAAAGGTAATTAATATTTATTTTAGCAACATATATAGATATTCTTATTATGAGGTAATTAATATTTATTTTAGCAACATATATAGCTATTCTTATTATGAGCATTTTCTAAAACATTTAATCGCTGGCTATGTTTGATGATCTAAGATTCTGTAGCAAACTTACAGTAATAATGGACATCGTTATCTCTTAGCGATGCTTTACTTGTTCATGAAGTTTACTGAACTGGGTTTCTCTATATGGAAATTTTTTAGATAAACTTTTTAGGAATTTTTTTAAATAAATAATTGATCTTGTGTTATTTGTTTGTTTTGTATATGTATTATTGGTATTTAGTTTCCAAATATTTCACTTGTAGTTCTAATGTTGTTTTCTCTAAAGGTGCGTGTTTTCCTTGTTCAGTGAGCTCATATTGTAAAATAGTTCTAAAGATTTTTTTTTTTTTAATTATTATTATTATGAGTTTATCCCCTTTTTTTTTCTTTCTATTTTGGTTTTGAGTGAATTCCCCATTTTTCCAGAGAGGCAAATTTTTTTTTTAATGGGTCATGTTCAGACTTTGGTTTAATCATCAAACTATGGGGATTAATATATGATAATTTTAAACTATGGGGATTAATATATGATAATTTTAATCTTGTACTTTGTAATGACCGATCGTTTCCTTTTAATTTCTTTTATCTTTTTGTTCTAAGTGTTAGACCAGTATTTTTTTCAAATCTGACTGGAGGATGACTATTAATTTTCATAGCTTTGTATTGACCGTCTGTCTGGCCCTATGTTTTTATAGTCATCATGGAAATCCTTGGCTTTGTAGCTCTCTTGTAATTTTTTTGTAGCTGATGTCACACCATTTGAATTGTAAAGTTGTTTATTGTTGGTCAGATATGTCATATGGCTTTTGTTGAAGTGAAAAGATCCTTATGAAAAGTATATGAATTAGGCCATTGAAAATGAACTACACTAAGCGTCTAAAGATTGAGATTTAGTGGAAGCGAGTTTGAAATGTAGCCCCCAATTTCAATTTTTTAATGAGATTTGATAACACATGAAATTATTAAAATCACAATGCAGATACATTGAAAGTGTCTATTTGGGGTGCATTTGATTTTCTCAATGAAGTGCTTTGTGTTCAATTTCTCTGCTAGAAGGCAAAGTTACATACTTTATAAATGGTGTCACTGCAGAAATAGGAACCATGTATGGTAGAAAACATTGAAAGTCTTGTCGTTATGTGAAATCTTAGTAATGAGCATGTGCATTCAATGGAGACCAATCCACTTTGAAAATTATGAGAACACAATGAGCTCATTCAAAATTCTATGCATAACATGGTGCATTAGTTTCTTTCCATCAGATGTTCAAATATGCTTATATTTTTGTTTGAAGAACAGCACCAAATCCCCTTTTTTTTATATAGTTCTAAGCAATTTTTTTTTTCTTTCTAAAAAAGCTAATGAATTTCAGTGCGATGTCGAAAAATAATGAGTTCCAAGTCTATTTGCCAATAAAATAAAATCGGTTTCAAATCTAGAATATGTGCAAAGTACTTGAATAACTCAAAATACTAAATGTTGCAGGAACCAGTTATTAGGCCACTTTATGAGTTAGATTCAACTTCTTTGCAAGATCTTCTTCCTGAAATTCCACTGTGGGTGAAGAACCCTGATCATGATCAAGTTAGTATCACCTTATGATCTTAGAATTTCCATTCTTCTTTCTTTTGTTGTCTTAAAAGTAAAGAAATTCCATTAGCGTGTTGATTATTTGCACTATTGTGCAGGTAGACTGGTTAAACAAGTTTATCTCTGATATGTGGCCGTACCTTGATAAGGTAATATCCTACCTCATAATCTTTTTGGCTTACTGTTCGAGTGTGTGATTAAGGGCTTTTTTATGTATAGGGAATTTGTAGTACAATTAGAAGCACAGCACAACCTATATTTGAGGAGTACATTGGAAAATTTCAGATTAAAGCAATGGAGTTTAAGAATCTTAGTCTTGGAACTCTTCCTCCTGCAATATTTGGTGAGTGTATTCTTGGGATTGAATAATCTTGTTTATAGAATACTTTGTGGGTGTAAAAGGTTTTATTGAATTTTCTATCTAGCAATTTTTCATTCTCTCTTTTGAAATTCTGAGTTCATTAGGGTTGAGGAATTCAGGCTGTGATCTATTCCTTTTATCACTAAACATTGCTCCGAAATTTGTCATCTCTGTTCTGCTGAACAAACTATGATTAGACTTGTATAATATATCACTTTGACTGGTTTTTGTTTAAATAAATTTCAAACTCATATGGTTATGTATAGTCAATTGAAGCCACAAGCACAGTTACAATCTCTAGATATGGAAATTAATGGATGCTAGGGCTCATCTGGCATTTGAGAGTTCTTGGGAAAATTTTGTGGAAAAAACTTTCAAGCAAGAAAAACTTTGAGAAGTGACATTGAGTGGGGGGGTAGTACTTCATGGTACTGTGGAAAAAAGCATAAACAGTTATTTCATAATACTTTGAAACAATGTAGGAGTGAGCTATTGCAAGATGTGTTGATTATTACTATGTGTAACAGGCAACATTAGGCTGCTCCATATTTATGAAAGAGTAATGTATTATGTGAGGCTTTCATAAAACTTTAGAGAACGCAGATGAATTGCAGAATTTTAATGTCAACTATCAACATTCAGTAGGATGTAAGCAAACATTGCAGGTAGGGTACATCATTGCATAGTTCTAATATTCATTTTGGTTAATTTTCCACCTTTGCAGGTCTTAAAGTCTATGAGACTAATGAGAAGGAACTGGTCATGGAACCAGCATTTAGATGGGCTGGAAATCCCAATATAGTTTTGGGGATAAAATTATTGTCTCTACAAATTACAGTTCAGGTCAGAAGCACACTCCTCAATAAAGAAATGTGTGGGTGTGTATGTTTTATTTCTTTCAGAAGTTTGACTGTGCTACTTTCAGTTGGTGGATTTACAAATATTTGCAGCACCACGGATAGCCTTGAAACCTCTTGTGCCTACCTTTCCATGCTTTGCAAACATTGTGGTATCTTTGATGGAGAAGGTGAGTGGAACATTATGGACACTGATTTTTTTTTTTTTTTTATCCAAATGTGAATGGATACTATTGCCTTTTACCTATGTTGAACTGATAAGAATCTTCCTGGTATGATGGTTTTTCCTGATCATCTGCAGCCACACGTAGATTTTGGAATGAAGATATTGGGAGGGGACATTATGTCCATACCTGGTCTCTATAGATTTGTTCAGGTGCTGCACTAGTAAGTCTTCAGCTAGTAGTAGTTGATTTTTTATATAATTGTCTGATATTGGATCTATGGCAGATAACTAAAGTATGCTAAAGTAGAGTTTGGTTGGTGTGAATTAACTAACTTTTCAAGGTTCTTGCAGGAGACTATTAAGAAACAAATTGCAAGCCTCTACCTCTGGCCCCAAACTCTTGAAATTCCTATTCTTGATGCCTCAATGTGAGTTTCTATGAGATGACAGAAATTGCTTGATTTATTTATTCATTTCTTTCTTACTAAATATATGTTCTTTAAGAAACTATATGCTTTTGAATGTTAATAATGTTATTGAGTTTTGTATTTCATGTCCAATGCCCAGGTAATTGACTTGGTTGAGTTTGAGATTCTGACTTTTAGTTACGAAGTTTGTTAAATTGTTTTTCAGTGACCTTTTTGTTCTAAGTGAGGACTTAATCCTGTCATTAGGATTCATATAGAAGAAGTAGAAATAATAATAATAATTTATCCTTAATATGTTTTTAATTTTGTTTAGTCTTTCTATAGAGTGGGTGTAAAGAAGCCTGTGGGGATCCTACATGTGAATGTTGTTCGAGCACATAAACTCTTGAAGATGGACCTCTTCAGAACGTCTGATCCTTATGTCAAACTAAGCCTGAATGGAGATAGGCTTCCTGCAAAAAAAACCACTATCAAGAGGAATAACTTGAATCCTGAGTGGAACGAGAAGTTCAAGCTTATCGTGAAGGACCCTCCCACTCAAGTTCTTCAATTAGAAGTCTACGACTGGGACAAGGTTTTTCTCTTTTTCTCTATTTAGTTGCTTAGAGAATGGAGAAAATTAAAGAAAATGAAACTCTGTCCTTTCGTTTTTTAAATGAAAAGTGATTCAATTATAAGTCGAATACTTAGGTTAGATGTAGTTGAGGGGCTCAAGCTCTAATATACCGAAATTAAAGTCTTTAACTTCTAATCTTTTTCTAGATTCTTAGAACAAGTAAATGGACCTTATGTGCTTCTCTATCTTTTGCTTGATGTTAAGGATTTTGAAGTTTGAACTTACTATTATTCCTATTAGAAAAACTGGAAACAAAAGGTTAGCAATGTTTTCAGTTGGTGTTGATTTTGAATCCTTTTTTAGTGTTAAGTTTGAAGTTACTATTATCCCTTTTTGAAAAGCAGTAATGTTTTTGAAATGTAGCTTCAAAGACTGCCTGCCCCGTTTTGGTTTGGTATTTCTCTAGTGTCTATAAAAACCATCATGCTTTAAGATTTTTTACAAAAGACTTGGAGTTGAGTTATAGCACAGAAATTGTCTAGATGAGTTTTGCATTTGTGATGAGGATTCAAGTTCAGACTGTAAATCTTTCTTTCTTTCTTTGTGTTCTTCACAGGTTGGTGCACATGACAAGCTGGGAATGCAGTTAGTTCCGCTGAAGCAGCTTACACCCTATGAGACAAAAGAATTTAAGCTTGATTTGCTCAAGAGCTCAAGCCTTAGTGAACCTCAAAACCAAAAGCGGAGGGGCCAAATTGAGTTGGAGCTGACTTTTGTTCCTTTTAAAGCAGACAGTATCAAGATTAGTGATCCAGTGGGTGGATATGGGAAAAAGGAAAGTGGAATTAGTAGAGCATCCGACAATGAGGTAGTGGGTGGAGCAGGTTTACTTTCAGTTACTATCCAAGGAGCCGAGGACGTAGAGGGAGAGCGCCACAATAATCCTTATGCCATGGTCATCTTTAGAGGAGAACAGAAGAAAACAAAGGTGAATTTTATCTTTTGATAACAATAGGATGACTGTCATGTTTTAGCCAATTTTGCATGGATTTGGACACAGACTTAAAAGAGTCGTCTTGCAAGTTCTATGGAGGAGCCAAAGATGTGCTTAATAAAATGGAATTTGCATATTGATTTATAAGTAATCTATGTTATGCACACGTGGGTTGGTGTTTGTTAGTCTGACAAAAACTGCGATGTTTTGAATGTAATAAAGTTATTTTCACGACATAATTGACTAGGATGATGCATGACAAAAGCATTAAGGAAATGTCATGTTTGCCTCCTACATCTTTTAACCTAAACTTGCATAAAATGTCAATATTGCTTAGAAGAATTTATGCTAAGCTACAATCTGAATACTTTTTTTTTTCTTTAATGAGCTACAATTTGAATACATCTGAGAGATTTTAAACAATTTGAATACATCGATGATCTAGTAATTGTCTAGTGCTTTGATGCTTTTTGAAATTTTCTCTTTAACATTTTTTTAAACACATTTTGTGAATTGAATTTTGTTCAATGAATTGCTGTTGGGTTAAGTTCAATTTTCATTAGCACCAGCCCTATAGAAAACATCAGATTCAACTTTCAATTTCAAGAAACACTCTCATTGGCCAAGTTTGGCTTAATTGAACTTCTCAGTACAGTAGAGATGCATTTTCAATTGTTTTCTCATATCTCCACTTTTATATGAACTCTTACCCCTTTTTTGTTGTAATTTTAAGTATAGTCCCTCTGTTAACTTGCGGTACAATTTGATTTGTTTAGATGATAAAAAAAACTCGAGACCCTACTTGGAATGAAGAATTTCAGTTTATGCTTGAGGAACCTCCTCTAGATGATAAGATTTATATCGAGGTTATGAGCAAGAGAACACGCATTAGTTTTCGATCAAAGGTATCATTTCCATCTTTTTCTAGTCCTTTTTTATAGTAGTTTTTTCTCCACATACTTTACAATGTTCAAACTTTAATATATGTTCTGTTCTGCAGGACTCATTAGGATTTGTAGAGATTAACCTTAATGATGTTGTACATAATGGGCGTATTAATCAAAAGTACAACCTAATCAACTCGAAGAATGGAGTGATACATGTTGAGATACGGTGGACAACAGTTTGAGACATGGTACAAGAGCATGATATCTTTATAAGTAATTGCCTCTCAGTCTCAACCGATGTGAAATTGATACTACTGTATACAAGATCACTACAAGTCCACAAATGAGTTACAGCTTACATGATGAACTGGAGAGAGGGAGAACTAAAATTTTAGAATATGATCTTACATTGTATTAATATATAAGTTTATGCTGTATATTTTTACCATGTCTCTTTTTTTCTTTTTTTTTTTAAGGTAATTTTTACCATGTCTTCAACCCTTCATACATTATTTTTGTCTTAAAAATGCCAGTTTGCATTAGATTTAATTGGATTAATAGATAGAGTGAACCCAAGATTAATAGATAGAGTGAACCCAAGGATAGAAATTACTTCCAAACCAGTTTGGTTTTTGGGAAGCAAATTTCATCCCACATCATATAATTAATAATTATACTACTTCATAATTGATTGTTCTTCAAGAAATTCTTTAAAAATATTAATAATAAGACTAAAAATTTGTACTTATTTTTTAGTATGTTATGCATTAAGAATTTAACTACCTATATATTTTTAAAAACCTAGAGGTCCTAGACCAATAAGATTTTCTTTTTGGTTTCCCAAAGCCTTTTATTCCATAACATGATAACATGGACTTTTTGTTCACATTATCAAAATTCTCTGATTAGGTATTCTACTATTTTCTTTGAATGATATTGTTAGAAATTTGTTCCCATTTTCTTCAACCCTTATGTTTTCTCTCTGCCTTCATAAAGTTGGAAGTTAGGTGAAGTCCTTTCTTAAAGATCATATTATTGTTTTGATTCTTCAATTGAAAAATGTCTAGGTAGCCTTATTTTAGTATAAGAACTCCTGTAGATTTTTTTTTTTTAATCTTTTTATTTTATTGAAATTTTCAGAGAATTTGAGTTAAGTAATAAGTTCTCTATTCACAGTGATTATTAATATAAGAGTGGGCCGACTGTATAAGTACTGTCAGGGCTGGCCCTAGGATTTGGGTTGCCCAAGCCCGTCACAATTTTAGTTGTCCACTTATTATTAAATATTAAAAAACATCATAAAAGTCCCAAAAAAAAAATTTTTAAGCAAAATAAATGTTACATTATGTTTTTAGCTTGAATTACATTGAAAAAAAAAATTAAAACAAAATGTAATCCCGGTTATAGTAATTATATGTCTAATAGTTTTTTAACTAAAAAATTCCTTAGTGTTAATAGAAAAATAAAATAAAAAAATCACGGTCTTATAAAGGACAACAAAATTAATACTAATAATAAATTAAGTCATAAAAAAATTATTAGATAAGCACGGGAACACATTACACAGCAACACAAAACAATGGCTTGTCCCCACAAATATGTCCTTACAAACAAAAACACATGGTCAGTGACCACATACACATACGAACAAAATTTACAAACAAATTTTCAAACAGAAACATATCACATATGCCTCATATATATCTTATTAAAAGCACAACACTCTCCCAAAAAAAAAAAAAAAAAAAATGTATACTAATAAATTTTTTTATATGTAGACTAATATATATATTTTTTTCCTTTTATGTATAGTTGTATATAATTATTATTATTTTTTTAATGTCTACTAATTCTTTTTTTTTTCTTCACTTATTGCCCCCATGGGGGGTTGCTCTAGCCCTTGGGCTTGTGGGGCTTACCCCAGGGTCGGGCATGAGTATTGTCCAATTCACAATGACTTGAATAGTTGAATGTATATACTTTTTAGGGTAAAATGCATTTAGAACTCCTAAAATTTGAGGAGGTTGCATTAAGATCCCATCATCTTTCTTTTTCGCCAATTTGGTACACAAACTTTGGTATTGTACCAAATAGACCCTTCTATCAAATTTTCCGTAAATTTTAACAGAAGAATCCTTTTTTCTTTTTTTCTTTTATCAGATGATGTGTAGAAGTCCTTTATTTATTTATTTAAATTTCCTATGGATACAATTCAATTTTGAGGTTAACAAGGCTTTAAAAATGACAAAGCATAGGGATATAGCCATATAGCTATGTGATTATAGTGAGTGACTCAAAGAATTGCATGAATGCTTAAGCCTAAATGGAAAGAATTGCATGAATGCGTTAATGGAAATATATAGGTTCTAAGTCAGGCTGGCAAGTTCAGAACATAATAGCAGAAAAAGAATGCAAGTTCAATTGGGTTTATACTTTATAGGGAGTCTGTCTCCCTGATGCTTTCCCTATGTAATACAGAAAAAATAAAGGAATAAATCTGGGTCAGTATAAGCTACTTTCTATAATGTTCATCAACTTGAACCAAGTCCTAGGTTTTTTTTTGTATGAGGTTATTGTTGGTCATCGACTCATCTTTATGTAAGTGATCCACAACACATCTATGGGCTTGATACCATGTGATTTTCTTGGGCCACAACCAGACTTGCAAAGGCCCAAGGAAAGCGGACTATCGAGGTAAAGAGAAACCCCGAGCTAGCAAATAGGATCATTTTCATGCCAACAAGTCAACAAAGTAGCATCAAAATTCAATCCAAACCCACTCTATGATGGATTTTACTAATATAAGTAAGAAAAATTATAATGTGAATCAAAAAATTATGAAAATATCACTTTGCCCACCACAAGTTTATTACATGTGGTCATGTTGAGTTTGGGTTATAACCCATAGGAGGCAAGCTTAAGCCATGTGGAGTAGCATTCTTTAGAGTTTTTAGAATAACTCTATTGTAAAGTTAAATTCTAATTATTTATTATTAAATGAGAAATTTAGATTTTGTCTTGTTATCAACATTTAATAAACATTAATTAGTACTATTTTAGCATTTATGGAAGTTATTTATAATGTAATAAAATCTAAACCACTTATTTAATAAATGAATAGTTATAATTTTAAAAATTAATGGAATTACCCATTGTAAGAACAAAAAATTTGTCAATATTCTAGGAACAATGTTCTCTTATTTCACATAAATAATGGATCTCACCATAAATTTAATTAGTGAGATCATCTATTATCTGAGGTGATGAAACATTATTTTTGAAGTGCTGCATAACTATTCTTATAACTTTTGAGGATTCCAATCGTAGGATCAAGCTTGATCTAGCATAACCAAATGATATGTTGGGTGGTATGAATTGAATTTGGGTTTATGTGTATACACACATTGTTTGTTTAATGTTAAACTATATGTGGAGGTAGTTTCGATGCTACGTCTCACTTTAATCTCAAGGATGAGAGTTGACTTCGTACAAGTCTTTGATCTAAAATTACCTATATTTAACGTTTTATGCATGTTCTTTAAAGCTCTTTTTTTAGTGGGTTGTCAAACACCCTTTTTTTTTTCTTCCCAAAAGAGCTTTCTCTTAAAGCTAATGCACAACCAGACGAGCTCTTGATTTCGCTTCTACTTTCTAAGTTGTCACACATTCATTACTTGTAGGAGTGGCTCTTTAATTGGGGAGAAATTATTACATTTTCCGAGAGTCTGGTCCTCCCTACTCACACAGGTGTGGACCCCTATGTAAATAGGAAGGATGAAATTGTTGGAGGATATAATAATTTCTCCTAATTTGAATTTTGTAAAACAATAATTATTGCCTTGATTACTGTGCTGACCATTAAATGATTGCCACGTCATTAGGCACATGTTTAGTATTCTTCAGTCTTTTCGTTTAAACACCTAACCATGCATCACGTTCCTCTAGTAGCATCTGTTCATCTTTTACAAATTATCTTTATATAAACACATAAAAAACACGTACATATAATTGGAACTATATAATGTTGAATCACATTTTATCCCCCTTTCTACATTGTTGTAACTACCGACTAATTAAAAGAAAAATCCCATTCTACCCCGTGATAGGTCATCCCAAATGTCAATATAGTCACCCCAGATGTCAAATTACCTCATCGAAAACTGAATGTCATTGAAGAGACCCTTCATCAATCAATTTAAGAAACTATTTCATCTAACTTTTTGCATTTTCATTTTTTTTAAAGTAAGAAAGAGACTTGCATATACACAATGTCGGACATGATATGATGTTAAAACATATGACCCCACTGGATGAAAGGATTAAAGGATTAGGTCTGACTTGCCCATAATCAGCACAAGTGATATATCATTATCGAGGAAAGCTACTAGCTAGTTGCTTCCCTGTAGTGGATATGCAAAGTCCATTACGAATACAATTCATGCCCACCAAGGAAGTGGTGCTAAAACTAAAAGTTGCATTAATACAAAGTTCAAATGGTGAATAGTGTCCTAATGCCTATTGTTGAGGGAATCAACGTGGTAATTGGTATAATTACTTTACCGACTACGTATATATAGCATAAAAAGTTTGGCCAAACCCACCATATGATGATTTGTTTCAATTTTATTTTTTACACAAAATCAGAATATTTTTCAAATCATAAATCCAAATTTCTTTTCCTTTTTGTTTAAATATTGTTGGTGGTGATTTCAAATTTCCATTATGCCATAATGGTTTATATAATGAGAGAGGAATTTTGTGTTGTATATATAAGCATATATATAAATATGTAGATTGTAATATGTGAAGGATGGGGTATTTTAAAAGAAAAATTAAATTAAGTTTTAGAATTTTGCTTGAGATTGATTTTTGTTACATAAGCCAATATAGGTGAGAGAGGAGTGAATTTTTTTTGCTTGATTTTATTGAAGAGGATAGAAATGAATGTGCATGTGTCCATAATAGCTACCAACTGTCATAGCAACATTTTAAAGTATTTGGCCCAACACAAATGACCTTTCAAAGGTGCATTTTCATTAGTAACTCTTCATTATGTAAAACTAAATATTTATGTTTAGATTTTGCAAATCATAGAGAGAATTTTTTTTTTTTTTTTTTTCCAATTTTTATACTTGTAGAATCCTTGCTTAGTGTATCTTGGAAACAATTTGTCCACAACCTTTTTACAAGATCATTTGAGTGGGAGTAAATATGGTCTTAAAGAAAATGATCATTTTTTTGCCTCTAAGCTTACTTTGTTCTTCAATTTTAATTGTTTATTCTCTAAATTTGCCAACATTTTGGTCAAAGCCTTTATATATACTTGGTATAAATAATGGATTATCCCATCTTAATTTTACCTCAAGTGGCCTTTTAGTGTTTGTAACAACAAATAATGATAAAGAAAGATCAATAAAGCTACAAACATAATATTTTCACAACAATGTTGAGATGTCAGGCTGTAAATGGTAAATAATAAAGTGAAGTAAGTGGTGGGTCCAAATGAGATCTAATTAAAATCTGTCAACTCAATATTGTTGTGAAAATGTTGTGTCTGTAGTTATTGAGAGCATTCTCCCCAAATTTCGACCCTAGCTCCTGACCAAAAATTGTCATGACCCTTGCTCTTATTTAATACCTTTCCCCCTAGCTAATAAGTAGTTATAACAATATTACACCATTTAGGCATTTTGTTAAGTCATATTAATATTTAAAGGCAACAAACGGTGAGAGTCATTGTTCTCTAATTTTTTTTTAAATAAAAATAAAATATAGTATATATGGAGTGTTATAAATGGAAAATTTTGTGTTAAATATGCAGGTTGAAAGTCAAAAATAGACTTCCTAAATTATTTCTTAGTAAAATTATGTTTTATATATATATATATGTGTGTGTGTGCGCGTGTAGACAAGGTTAGGCTACAAACCGGTTTATAGCCGGTTTGCTAGAACTCATTATGTGGCAGCTTATAAGATTATCCACATGTATTATTTAAATAAATCATATGACTTATTAAATAAGTCATATGACTAAAGTACACGTGAATGATCTTAATAGTTGACATGGAGTGGGTTGTAATAAACTGGCTACAAATTGGTTTGTAACCAAACTCTGTCATTTATATATATATATACTAGCATGAACATCTTTCATGGTTTTAAATGTTGGGAGAAAAATGAAAAATTAAAGAAAGTGACAAAAAAGAAAGAAAAGAACAGCATATTGTTTCTTAAAGATATCAAAAGACATAAAATTTAGGTTGTTTCTTTTGGCATGCTAACATGATTTTAATATACTTGTTACCAGTTTCTTATTTATTTTATTCCTACTAAAGCTTTTCTATAGGAAGAAAGAGTTGGTGATTGTTCTATAAATTGTATTGGTTTTTTTTTTAAAGAGAAAATTACACTAACATTCTCTGAGCTATAAGGAAATGATGGTGACCCCTAAAGTTTTGTAAAAATGATGCCCCCTTTAAAGTTGTGATAAGAATAAGAAATACAATGAAATTTTCCCCTATAATTACCCTATTTTTATGAAGAGATTAAATTCAATATGGATGGGTGTAAAACCCCAATTTTACATTGTCCAATCCGGACGTGCCACATAAGAATTTTTAAAATAAAAATCTAAACTCTACCACACACAATCAAAACCTCATTTCTATCTCTTTTACTCTTTCTTCTTCTTAACCGATTAGCTCCTGCTTCGCTCTCCCATGGCCGCCACTAGTATCTTTCTCTCTATTGAAACCCTCTTTCCCTTACAAACCCATTATCTTTCTCTAAATCAAAACCCTCTTTCACTCACAAACCCATGATTGTGGCACCATTCGTTTCCTTCTTGTGGAGTTGTTTGGTTGCTATGAAATGAGAGGAATGAAATTTTATGGGTTTGATTTGTTGGGTATTTTCGTTGTTGTACTGGGCATTTGGCTTTATATTATGTGATGGTGTTTGTAAAGTTAACCATGAATTTTAATTCTTGTTTGAGATTGTGTTTTAAATTTTTTTCCATTTGCCTTTGTTTTCTGAAACATGATGAGGAAGTTTTTTTTTTTTTTTTTTTTTTTTTTTTTTTTTTTATTTTT
Organism: Fagus sylvatica; assembly: GCA_907173295.1. Taxonomy (NCBI): domain Eukaryota; kingdom Viridiplantae; phylum Streptophyta; class Magnoliopsida; order Fagales; family Fagaceae; genus Fagus; species Fagus sylvatica. The sequence goes on from OU015769.1 coordinate 31,628,771, forward strand.
GGAGGGTTTGTTCTTGTCTTTGTTTGCATTTTTTTTATGGGTTCATTGTTCTCTCTGTCAAAATTATTTATCTTCTTCATCCTTTACCAAAAAAATCCCCTCTCCTCCGTAGAAAACAAAGTTCCAAATAAGCGGAATTTAAAAATAAAGAAGGTGTTTGGTACATTGTTTTCAAATTGTGATTCTGCGATTGCAATCCATAATCACTGGGTCCCACTGAAAAAAATTTTGTTTGGTACACACAATTTAAGTGAAGTCTGAAATCCTAACTTGAATTTTATGTGGATCCCATGGCAAATTTGAGAACAGCCAAGAAGGTGTTTTTGGATTCAAAGTGGATTTAAATCCAGACTGAGTTTTATGTGGGTCCTAGATTTATTACCGTTATTGATGCCTTCTCCCCATTTTCTCTCTCTCTCTGAAAATTATTCCAGTTGCTTTTCTCCGACAGCGTCGCTATACACAACCGGTAACCGCCTTCGCGAGTTTGTGAATATTCTCAAACTGAACTTCGAGTTCGAACCGGTCTTGACCCCGATTCATGAGCTCAACGAGTCAAGCTTCCGAGTCGACCCGAACGAGGTATTGGCAGTGAACTTCATGCTCCAACTTTACAATCTATTAGACGAAACCTCAGTCGACGTCGAAACGGCTCTCCATTTAGCCAAGTCGTTGGATCCAAGAATCGTTACTTTAGGTGAGTACGAAATAGGGGAGGGGGGAGGCGCCTGTACGAGTGGGGTTGAGGGGAAAGAAAAAAGAAAAAAAGAGAAATGGGGAAGAGAGAAGAGGGCTCTGTACGAAAGGGAGAAAAAGAGAGATGAAGGGGGGAGGGGTGGGTTGGTCACCGTTGGTGGGTACGGGTAAAAGAGATGGAAGGGGTATGTGTAAAAATTTAATTGGGTTTGGGGGATTTGTGGAGAGAGAAAGAAGATAATAGGATAAGAAGATAAAGAGATAAAAAGCTTTTTTTTTGTTTAGTATATAAGAAGAGTGCAAATCATTTACAATTATTATAAGTGTAACCAAGTTTAAAAACCAAAACTATGTACCAAACATAATTTTTTTTTTTAAATTGTGATTTCAATTATGAAACCAAAACTACGTACCAAACAGAAAATTTTTTTACAATCTTGAATTCAAATCAAGATTAAAGTTCTAACTTCAATACTAAAAAAAGTCACGAAACCAAAATAGAAAACGACAATACGTACCAAACGGGCCCAAAGAAACTTATTTTTTTAGAAAACAAAGTTCCAGATTTGGGTGTAAGAGATGGGTTTGTGAGAGAAAGATGGTTTTGGAGAAGAGAGAGAGATGGATTTGTGAGGGAAAGAAGGTTTTTAGAGAGAGAAAGTTACTGGTGGCTGTCATGGGAGAGGTTAGCAGGAGCTGATCGGTGAAGAAGAAGAAAGAGGAAAGAGATTGAAAATGAGGTTTTGATTGTGTGTGGAAGAGTTTAGATTTTTACTTTAAAAATGCTTATGTCACACGTGTGGATTGGAGGGTGTAAAATTAGGGTTTTACACCCCATCCCTATTGAATTTAATCTCTTTTGTGAATTAGCTTGGTCTTGGTTAAGCAATAATGTTCCTAATCTACCCTTAACTTATTAATGGAGTCCTTATTTTGCCCTTGAGTTATTTGATTCACCCAATTTACTAAAAATTAAGAATGCTTAATTGGATAACTCAAGGATAAAAATCGATATTTTAATGTATTTGTTATATTTATTACAAATCTTAGGGAGGGAATTATCATTTTTGCAACATTTGAGGTCACTGTAATTTCCTTATATCTAAAGGGAATTTAACGTAATTCCCTCCCCCACCTTTAGTAGAACCCTTGTAATCAAATTACATGTTTACAATTATTTTAATTAGATTGAAAATAAATTTATTCAAGAAAATCAAGAATGAGCAAATCATGAAATGCTTACAAAAGGAAAAGGTTGTGGAGGCCAATTGATTTAATAATTAATAAAAATAAAAATATATATTTACATTACATTCTTCATGGTAGTTAAATGTTTGTCAAAGATTAATATATTTGGTAAATTATTAATTTCTGTTGTGGTCAACTGGGTTTTCCTAAATAAGAATGATAATTATTACATACATAATATTATATCTTAGAAGTTAAAGTACTTCATTTAAGGTGGATTTATAATTATACTTACTAATTAATAGGTCTCATTCAATCTACTTCAAGTTTATTTGGGGGAAAAAATGAAACTTTATATACCAAAAAAAGAAGAAAGGGAAGAAGAGTATGGAAGACAACAAAACATCAAACAATTTTCATTACTTATTTTTTTTTTTTTTACCTCTTTCTTTGAGGATGTAGGTTCAAATCTAAAATGTTTATCTAAAAAACATAGACAAGAGGAAGAAGGAGAAAAAAAAAATCTCATGAAACTGTTTCATAACATAATATTTTAGAGACGACAAACCTAAGATTATCTCTTAGCATCTTTTAACGAATTATTTGATGCAAATCTTTTTAGGTAAACCTGCTGATATTTGTCTTATTCTCACACATACAATGGCACAAATGCATAGGTGCACATAGCCACATACATAATATAAAAATTAATTGAAAAAAGCAAAGGAAAAAAAGTAACAACCAGATCAATCACTTGTATATACATGATTTTGGACATGATATTAAACATATTGACCCCACTGGACGCATGGATTAGGTTTGACTTGGCGAGGATCAATACATGTGACATCATAATTAACAAAAGCTCCTGGCTACTAGTTGTTGGATATGCATGGTTAATAGTACTTAAATGATATTTGCCAATTAAAAACTGAGACTTGTAATAATAATGCCATAACTTTAATTAGTATATTTTATATATGTTCTTAGATAATCTCCATCTCTACCAAAGTAACTAAAGCAAATTTGATTCTCAAAACACTATCTTGAAAAAATTCGTTTTTTTTTTTTTTTCTTAATAATTTGCATACCAAATTAAAAATGGACAACACTATGATAAGATAATATTTTGATGGTACTGAAGCCCTGGTTGATTTTATTAGTATTAGATAAATTAATTGGGTATCATCAAAAAGGTAAAGAGAAAAAATTAAGTAATGTTGTACAGTGAGTTTGTAAGTGCAAGACATCCCATATTCCTTAAACACCAGTACACCACCCTAGTGGGGGGCACCATAAGAGAGGTTCCCTTGTGCATATAAAAAAAGGTCAGCTTTTCTGGTTGACTTGCCCCAGAAAGTCTGGCAAATTTAGAGGTAGTAAAGGGAATCCTATCCCCTGGCCACAAAGGTTTTTATGAGGATTCTTTGTTAATGGATCTCCACTCATTGCTAGGAAGAAGCTCTCATTAGTACTCTCTCTCTTTCCTCAAGTTGTGTGAGGCATGTGTTATCTCAAAAGGAGGGTGAAATGAAAAAGAGTCACTGTCTTGGTTCCTTATTGATGTTTTTTTGTGGGGGAGAGGAATAACTTTTCCACACTAAAAAAGATAGAGCATTTTCCTTTTAAAAGGTTGTCTTTTGAGGAGAGTAAAGTGTGAATAGGGAACTCCACTTAGTGCTCATTAGTCATTATATAGGATCATTTATGTATGTAATAAGTCTTTATTTCTCATGTGTAATGTTTTTACATATACGGATGCTTTGGATAGTGGACTTCAACTTGAACAAGTTGAGGTGTCATGGGTTAAAAGATTGTTGAATATGAAAGAGAGAGAGTGGGAGTGAAATCATTTTGATGCCCTATAGTAGACCAATACCAAACAATTCAAATGGAGAACCACTCAAAAGCACTCCAATTTTCAAACTACAAATTCCACTCTCAATATGCCATTAGATTGAGTTGAGGAGCGTTTTTTTTCATAGGGAACAAATTAAAGTTCCATACATCATACATGCCTACTATTCTAAAAATAATGCGTATTGGACCCAAATTCAACAGATTCTGGCTGTTATTGGTGACTTCAAATAGATTTTAATGGTCCAATGTTAGGCGTGCATGTGCTCTAGAGTCTAGGTCCTCATCCCCCCTAAATATATATTGTCCTAAAGACATGGAAATACTGATTTGTTATTTTTATTTCTTTTGGTCGTACCTATTGAAACGTCACAGCCTATAAAAATCCAAATGCACGATAAGGGCACCAACCCAATATAGCTCCCTGCAGGCCCTAAGAAACTTTGAACTTTTGACATATTGAGCCAAGGTCTAAGTTGTACTGCACCTACAACTAATTAGTTATTGTTAATTGTTATGTTACAAATCACTACCGGCATTGAAAGTTAACCAAACCCAGTTGAACTTAAGTGACTTTGTGGGTTTGAGACTTGGGTGTTCTTATTATATATTATTAAGCTATCAAATGTTAAAAAGAACAGCAGAATAGAGCTCAACGACAATATATTAAGTTTGATTTACGTATTTTGTAGTTGAATAAAGCTGGCATTAACATAAGTGCTGTTTTTTCCTGTTTGAGACAATTATTTTTCCGGCTTTGAAAATAAAGCCAACATTGACATAGCGTTGGTTAGAATTTTTATTTTGTCTTTTTTTTTAATGAATTATTTGAAAAAATTGTACTTAAAAAAATTGATTTTTAAAAAGTTGCATTTAACCAAAAAGAAACCATTATATAAAGCTCCCTCAAACAAGGACGTGAAGGTATCAATAGTTTTGTAATTACGTGGTATTGAAATTTGAATCTCCTAGATTTTGTAAGATAATAATAATAATAATAATAATAATAATAATAATAATAATAAGAAGAAGAGTGGTTTTCTTGGAACACAAGCCGGAGGCTACTCATGGACTATTTTGTTGGTTACTTATAAGTTATTCAAACTCAAGCATTACATAATTGAAATTTTTCTAAATTCTAGTTCTTTGACCATTGAATGCAAACCTTGAGGCAGGCGGTTCATCCAACAAGGTTTTGTATTATTGCATTACTATAATAAGGTTAGAACATTACACACGCACCTAACTAAGTAAAACAAATTGAGAGCACGAATATCATAAAGTTGCATTGGAAAGTTCTAAAAGGAAAAATTGGAATTCGTACTTATTACTCGAAATTGTTGGTTGAACACATCATTTTAGTTGGAAAGTCCAACATTTTGATTTTTGGTGCAACGAAAGTTCAACAATGTTGTCCAAAAGCCTACTGCAAATCAACGAAATCCATTAATAATTTGGGAGCCTACCCTGTAGTCTGTCCCCATGCTGTAAAATTCCCATTTATTATTATTTTAAAAATGAAAAGAAGAATAAGAAACAGATACATCTATTATTAATTTATTATGATTTTTGACCCACTTGTTAGTAGAAATGAATATTATTTTCTGCCACCGAATAATGAAATTAAAAAAAGTGGAGTCAGAAAACTTGTGCAACTTTCAAAAAAGAATAATTTTTAGGAAACGTACGAATATAATTTTCTATATTTTAAAAAATACATGCCCAGTAAGTGGTAAAAATAGGTCAACAATGTCAAAATCAAATTTGTTCTATCAATCAAATTTATTTTTAGGATAAATTACATAATTTTCCCCATAGGTTGGAGATGATATCAAATTGAACACTAATTAGTATTTTGTGTGAGTAAAAAACTCATAAAATGATGACATATTTATCAAACAGTTAAATTTTTAAAACCATTTTGTAAGAAAAGACAAAATTACCGACAATCACTTGGAGGGCTATTAAACAGAAGAAAGTACAGAATTGCAAAAAATCCCTCCCATCACATTGAAATAACTTAAAAGGGAAGGGACGGCAGTTGGATACACCCAAAAAAATTGCCTTTAAAGGGTCAACTTTCCCAAACAGTGACTATTTTGCTTCTCTTCTAATCCATTCAAAAGAAAAGAGACTCCAATTTTGCTACTAAAAGTCTAAAAGTTTTGCATCTTTCAATAGCATCTCAGTCTCATTTCCTAAAGTTTCAATGCATTTTTTGGATTCATTCTACAATAATTCTCTATAGCTTCATGCTTTCTGCCAACTCCATCGCTCATCTTAGCTTACAAGAATTTCACATATTTTTAGTTAAAAGAGATTTATACCAACAATTCAAATTGCAACAATTTTTTAAAACTATAAGATTAAAATTGATACAATTGGGACTTTAGTATTTAGTTCGAAACTATGATTAAACTCTAGGACTTTAACTGTAAAGTCAAAAAAAAAAAAAGAAGTGAAATCCAACTCATGGGATAAGATCTAGATCATAATGTCAACAGGGTTGACATGGAACCACCGCACGAATACTGTGATGATGTGCACGTGCGGCATACTTATCATCATCTCAAGTGGGAAAGAAAAATAGTATGATTAAGAAAATCCCACCATTTGACTCATGGCCAACAATGATTCATCATTATGCACTAGGCCAGGCCATTCATTAAACTGTGTCATGCATGTACTAATGGAGAATCCCTTTTCTCAACTATTTTTTGAGGGCCTCTAGAAAAAGGGTTTGGGCATAATACATTAAACAATTTGATTCTCAATATTATAATAGTCAAAGAAAAGATATGTTTTAGAGAGAGATATGAGATTTGACAACCAGCACTAACACTAAAAATACTGCGTATTATTACCCATTTACAAAAAGTTAAAAAGGGGCAGCAGAGTAGTAAGTTTGAAATCAAGTATACAAACACCCTAAATTTGATCAATCCACTTCAAAGTTTTGTGACTTCCCCATATTGATCTATTGTAAACTTTATTGTTAAGATTAGATATTTTTAAATTATTTTACTGATTGGATGATGTATCATATTCTCAGGGAAGTAAATGTTACCGCTCATAATTTAATAAAATGGATTCTTTTGAATAATTGTACATGAAGGATTCCTATCTCTTTGATCCCTAATTTTTTATCCCTAATTTTTGTTGAAGACTTTAGAAAGAGATGGTAGCAGTTTCCCACCATTGTAACTTTTTTGTTTTTGTCCCTTTTGGGTTTCCTTTAGAATAATAATAAGAACACATTCAGTTTGGACATTCTAGAAATTTGAGCAATAGGGAACCCAAATCTAGTAGTTAAATATGGGTGGGAATAATCCGAAGAACAGATTCAAGAGGGAGAAAAGTGGGGCATCATCTGGAAAATCATCCTAATGGGTAAACGTATAAATGTCTTGAAAAGTAGTTCAAGAATCATTTAAATGGGTAACTTGGTCATGAACAGGAAAAGTGTCATGTTAAACCCTTGGCTAAACCATGATTATTGTTTTCTCAAAGACACGACAATTATCCTATAGTTAAGCTGAGATTGTGACACTTTACACGTTCTTCTGTGGCATTGCCGAATAGCTGCAACAGGAAAAGGAAAAAAACAAAAACATTTTTTTAAGAAACAAAATTGTTTTAGAAACAGCAACAAGAAAAAGGAAATAAAATAAAAAATTCGTAAAGAAACAAAATTTCTAGAAGAGCCGGCAATTGCATGCTGACATTTCTGCAGCTTGAGGCTAATTGAATTGAAGTGAGTTCACATGGTCGACCCCAACAGTGACATAGGCTTGGGAAATGGGAACGGTTCAAAATCAAACATCTCTAGATTCTAGACTCTAGTTGTCCTATGAATTAAATGTTGTGGGGGAGGGACTGTTTTTGAAGTAGTCCAAATTAAACAACCGTACCCAACGACCTTGAGCTTTTTCTTTTCGGAATTATTCGTTTGTGCTGTTTTGTTTTGTTTTTTTGCACATTGGATTTTATGTTTTTGGTATAATTTCATCCTATATATATATTTTTTTAAAATTTTATTCATCTATTTTGAAATAAGTGAATTAAATTTTATCATATTATCAATATTCAAATAGATGTTGATTATTACCATTTTGGTTTTATTTAAATTATTAATGAAGTGACAAAATCTAATTTATTCGTTTTAAAATAGAGGGATATGTTTTTCACTTTCTTTAAAAAAAGAATGTTTAGATATGATTTTACTAATTTCACGAAGGCATTAAAAAAAAAAAAAATCAATAAGATCATAAAATATGTAATTTGGTGAGATATAAGAAACCATTACGAATCATACTCTCTAAAACAAGCTGATGTTGTGATCAAGTATTTTGTTACATGGATTCCAATTAACTTTATTAGTAAAGTGTTTTTATTTTTTTGGTAGAATAAGAGACGTGATTGAATCTTGTTTAAACCAAAAGAAAACTTATTGATATATTAAGTTGATAGTAATTATTATTGAGTGGACATCTAACATTATAAATAATATTGTATCCATATTAAATAATAATAATAATAATAATAATAAAGAAGAACACGAAAGATTTTGCTATAATCTAGCTTGGACTCTATTTTCCCGTATAAATTCATTTTGAGGAATAAAAAAAATAAAAACTATAATTATATCCAAAGTTTATATATTTTTATTTCTTCCGAATTCAAGTTATAAACACTCTAAAACTTGCTATATCAGACTCGTTCCACAATAACAAATTTTTTGTTTTGTTTTGCTACAATAACTCACCCAATGAAGCGAGCTAATGTAGCTCGACAATGCCTTACATATTGTATTTGTACCTCTCTTTGGTTGATCTCGATGTTTGATCTAAGCATGGGTGATGATTCTTCAGCATTGGGCAGTTGAAATGATCTTCGTCGAAGGTGGCAATTCTTAGGCGTTAGGTGACTATTCTTGGCGTGAGTGGCTAATACTTGCGTGTAGGTGGACGATTCTTGGCCATAAGCGGCGAAGCTAATGTGAGCGGCCGAGCTTTAGCCATGGATTGGTTGATATTGTTTGCGATGCAACAAATCTTGACTATGTAGTTATTTATCTTAATTGTAAAACGATATCTTGGTATTGAAATGACTTCTAATCGTATGAATAAAAAGAATAAAGAAATAATAAAAATAATATTTAAATAAAATGGTGAAAAAAATATTCAAAATAGAAAAGTAGTGTTTTAGATAATTGGTTAAACTATTATTTTTCTCCTGAATTTTGAAAATTTTGTTTTTTGAAATTCTGAGACGAAAAACGAAATTTATATAAAATTTAAGGAGGAAACAATAGTTTAGCTTAACTAATTTTGACTCTAAAAGATTGAGAAGGAAAATAAGCCCAAAAGGGAAAAACTAAGAGAGAGAGAAATGATTGAATGATAAATTGATAAAAATAGGAGGGGTATTATAGGAAATTGAGAGGTGAGAAAGGGGGGGCACAAATTAGCAAAGCAAAGCAAGTGGCTTTTCTTTCCGAATTCAACCAAAACGTGCTTTAAATTTATGTCTTTCCTTTTACTGCTTCTCTTATCAAACAACAAAGCATTGCAATGCAGTGCAGGTCAAAACTCAAAACTCAAAAAAACAAAAAACCCACGTCTCTCTCTTTCTCTATATTACTCGCTTTCTTTATCTTCCATGGCGGCCGAAAAAATTAATAAGAAGACTATTACACGCTCAAACCCACCTCCATTCACCATTCTCATGCGACTCAGTCACTGTCTCTGACATTTTTTAAGCCTCTCCACCTACATTCAACCTCAAAAGCCCACGTCTTTTACATTTTTATGCTCTCTTGGTTTTCGTGCTCATTCTCCACTTTACCTAAAGCCCCATTACCTCTCTTTCTCTCTCATTCCAAGAACTCTCAGCTTTGCTTTGCTTTGCTTAGCTTAGCTCAACATAAGCGCTTCTTCGAGATCTGGGTTTTCTTGCTTTTGCTTTTATTTCTAAAGGGTTTCATTTTCTTGGGTTCTTGTATTTTTGTTTTGTTGGTGGGTTTTCTGGTTTGAGAACTGAAAGCATAAAAAGAAAAAATGGGAAGCAAATGGAGGAAAGCGAAGCTGGCACTGGGTCTCAATCTTTGTGTGGTTGTTCCAAGAACTTTAGAGGACTCACCCTCTACTCTCGGAGCCTCTGAGAGGCACTCCGATGCTGCTTTGCTCTCGCCGGCCGATTCCAACATGGCTTTTTCAGGGCCGATCATACCGTCACCGTCTTCTCACAGTTCAAGGTTGTCCAAGAGTTCTAGCAAATCGTCCAAGGTATCATCTTGTTCACTATAAATACTAGTTACATGGTTATGTGTGTTTTTTTGTTTATGTGTTTTGGTGGGTTTTTGATAATCTTTTGAGTTCTTGTTGTTTTAGTAGTTATTTATTTAATTTTGAAAAAAAAAAAAAAAAACTCAGTTCAAGTAGGACAACTAAGCTAGATAGTTGCTTTAATGGAGGTTTGCTAAATAATGGGAAAAAAAAAAAATCAATTCCTTTTCTTGTAGAACATTTTTATTTATTTATTTGTTTTTAAATATTAAGAAAACTGGGGCTTAGGATTTTCTTTTAAGCATTTATTGTACTTTTCTCATGGCATAGACAAAGGAAAGATCTTTGAAATTTCATGATGCTGCTGGTACCATGTTTGATATGTGATTAAATTTGGAAGTTTTGCTAGCTCAATTATGAGTGGATTTTCATTTTCATATGTATATCAGCATACGATGTATTTACATGTACCTTCTCAATTACAGGAATATTTCTTGTTTGCATGGATTTTCGTCATTATAACTGAACATATGATGTTTTGTACCTATCTTATTGTTTTTTCTTCTTCTTCTTCTTCATTTTTTTTGGGTATAATTGAACATTTGCTGTGCCTGTTCTTTTGTCTAATAATGTTTAACAGTGTTTTGAGGTGTGTAAGAAATCAATGAGCTAGGTACCTATCTGATGTCATGTTCCTTTCCCATTCTTAATTAGGCTTGTGGGGTTCTCATAAGTCCCTTTCATGACAATTCTTGTGTGCGTTGCTAGTAAAAAGAAGACTATATATTTTACCTTTCCTTTTCCTTCTTACCTTACCTTGGAGGGAATAAAAGTACGTTGTTTGATGACCTCTTGTGTTTGACTGTTAATTTGCAAGCTTTCTAGCAGGGTATTTCAATAAAGAAGTAAAGGAGAGGAAAGGAAAGAAAAGAAATATCATAAAAATAATTAATGATTTCTCTCTTTAATGATGCATTTTGCAATCTTTTCTATGGTTTTCTTAAAAGCCCCGATTCATCTGTAACAATGTGTAGTTTCTTGATAACCATTCAAAAGTGACACCTTTGATTTTTAGGCTTTTTTGTTTCCTATTATGCCCTCTATATGTTGCCTACCTAACATTGACTTCCTTTTCAGCTTAGCTTATTTGTCAATCATTAATTGTTTTCATTTGATAATTCTACTTCTTTTATTGGTAGCCCATAGGAAAAGCCATCCACAGATACACCTAATTGCTGTTGGTTGAAACAGACACTTGCAATCTTTCATGCCCAGTGGAAAAATGGGAGAACAAATCTAATTCTTTGATCTTTCAATCAGTTTACTAATATGACAAAAAATAAGAAAGAGAGTCTTTCTGCATACATGCTGTAATACTAAAAAGCACTAGTTACCTTGTTTCTCAAAAAAAAAAAAAAAAAAAAAAAAAAAAAAAAAAAAAAAGAAGCAATAAATTGGTTACATCCCTTACTCTGGCTCAGTTGGCTTAAAGTTTGGAGCTCCAAAATAGTTGGTGGCAAAGACACCTTATCTCACCTGTTAGACTCTTCTCTACTGTGTAAATTTAGGAAAAGTATGTAGTAATAACTGTCTTTTTACTTTTCTGCCATGCACTATGATTTGTGATAATTCACATGTAAAAACTTGTACGTGGATACATAGCTTAATTCAAGATGAGAAAGTAACACCAAAACAAAAAAGAAAAAAGAAAAGAAAAAGAAAGATAACACGATGATACATGAACCACATGGAAAAATAAGATTAAAATTAAAAAGGAAAGAATTTAAAAAAGCTTCTACTGAGTAGAACAAAACTCGATGTCTTAGAATGACTTGTGATTGAAATATACAATAGAATGACTTGTAGGTTCTTAAACTTGCCAATTATAAATTATGGAACTCAAACCTAACTATAGTATTTTCATAACATTTTATTTGGTTTTTCATTTGTTGTAAAAGTAGTAACAAGATGTTTTTTCTTATCACAATTTTAAAAGGACTTTCTGTGAGATCTTTGTGTCTGTACGCATGTATAATCCTAAGATACTCATCTTAGCTTCTTTCTTCCACTTTTTCAGCAGACGTGCTCAATATGCTTAACCAAAATGAAACAAGGGGGTGGTCAAGCTCTTTTTACTGCAGAATGCTCTCATTCCTTTCATTTCCAATGCATTGCATCAAATGTCAAACATGGCAACCAAATATGCCCAGTTTGTAGAGCAAAATGGAAAGAAATCCCTGTGCAAGGCCCTAGTTTGAATCCTTCCCCCGCGAGGGCGGCATCAATTGGTCCAGTAGGTTGGCCCCAAAATGATGCTTTGATGACTGTGGTTCGCCGACTACCTCCTGCGCGAAGAGATTTGAATCGGCGGCATATCACACCACTATATCCAGCCACGGATCCAGCTGTATTTGATGATGATGAATCGTTAGATCACCAGTCTGTATCTTCCGAAAGAGGCTATTGTGATAACAATTCTCTTAAAGCAATAGAGATCAAGACATACCCAGAAGTTTCAGCTGCCCCTCGGTCCAATACTTGTGATAACTTCACCGTATTGGTCCATCTCAAAGCCTCTCCTGCAGTTACAACAAAAACTCCCAGCAGAAACCAGGCTTGTTTGCCACAATTTTCTCTGACTCCTCGTGCTCCGGTTGACCTGGTCACGGTGCTTGACATCAGTGGTAGCATGGCAGGTACGAAGCTTGCATTACTTAAGCGAGCTATGGGGTTCGTAATACAGAACCTTGGCTCCAATGACAGGCTTTCAGTTATTGCCTTCTCCTCCACAGCCCGTCGCCTTTTTCCCCTCCGTCGAATGTCTGAACAAGGGCGGCAACAGGCACTGCAAGCTGTCAACTCTTTGGTTGCAAATGGTGGGACCAATATTGCTGAAGGCCTGAGAAAGGGTGCCAAGATAATGGAAGACAGAAAGGACAAGAATCCAGTGGGCAGTATAATACTGTTATCTGATGGGCAGGACACTTATACTGTTAGTGGTTCTGGTAGTAACCAGCCTCAACCAAATTACCGGTTGCTCCTTCCTGTGTCTATTCATGGTGGTGATAATACAGGATTCCAGATTCCGGTGCATGCTTTTGGATTTGGAGCAGATCATGATGCTTCTTCAATGCACTCAATTTCAGAGATTTCTGGTGGGACCTTTTCTTTCATTGAGACTGAAGCTGTGATCCAGGATGCTTTTGCACAATGCATTGGGGGACTTTTGAGTGTAGTGGTGCAGGAGCTGCAAGTGGGAGTTGAGTGTGTGCACCCAAAAACCCACCTTAGGTCACTAAAGGCAGGAAGCTACCCCATCCGTGTGATGGATGGTGGACGTGCTGGATTTATTGATGTTGGACATTTGTATGCTGATGAAGAGAGGGATTTTCTGGTTTCCGTTAATGTCCCTGCAGAGTCTTCTAGCAATGAAACATCATTGCTAAAGGTGAGATGTGTTTTCAAGGATCCCATAACTAAAGAAATGACAACATTGCACAGTGAAGAAGTTAGGATTGAGAGGCCTGAAATAGCTGGACAAGTGGTGTCGTCAATAGAAGTGGACCGCCAATGCAACAGGCTCCAAGCGGCTGAGGCTATGGCACAAGCACGAGCTGCAGCTGAGCAGGCAGACTTAGCTGGTGCAGTTTCAATCCTTGAAAATTGCCGAAAAGTATTGTCAGAAACTGTCTCAGCCAAATCTAATGACCGTCTTTGTATTGCATTGGACGCTGAACTTAAGGAAATGCAAGAAAGGATGGCAAGTAGGCATGTGTACGAGGCATCTGGGAGAGCATACATTCTTTCTGGACTAAGCTCACACTCATGGCAAAGAGCAACAGCAAGAGGTGATTCCACTGATGGATCAAGTCTTGTTCAATCATATCAAACACCATCAATGGTCGAGATGCTTTCTCGATCTCAGGCTACATTACTAGGTAGTCCATCCGCCCAGAGGCTTGTCCAACCATTATGGTCAGTCGGGTCACAACCGAAGCCAAGGTAAATTTTGCAGGATCATTTTGGGGGTCATCTTCAAATAGCCTTTTTCTTTTTTGTTGCTTTTCTCATTTCCCTTTATTTTCAATTTTAATTCTGGGGAGGGTGATAAATTGGAGGGATAAGAAGAGGGTTTTTTTTGGCTGTGGTTTTGGTCCTATCTAATATGTTGTAAATGAATAATGATTGGAGAAAGGACGAAAGGATATATTTTGGGGAGTAAAAAAGGACACTAGGTAGGGTTTACAAGATTATGTTCTTCAATTTTGTGTTGTGTTGGGGGTGGTGTACATAAAGAGGAATGGTTTTTCTCTCTGGGAGACCTGGGTATAAGTTTGTAATTGTGAAAAATGGTTGGATGTACTCTTTCACCTTATATATAATTTACCTGCTCTCGATTCTTTCCACACAGACTGTTACTTTGTGTAGTTCTCTCTCTTTCTCTCTCTCTCTCTCTGAGTGTATGCAAGCATGTGTGCCTTGATGTACAAACTATCTTTGCAAAAAGGGATGCACATAAAAGAACATAAAGAGTGCACAAAAAGAAATGAAGTGCCCTGTTTCCTTGGATGATGGGAAGTGTCAAGTCTCATTGAACCAATAAAAAGAAGTCAGTCGAATAGGTTTTTTTTTTTGGTTGGGATAAGAGTGCACTGGATCCAATGCAATCGCGACATGTGTCCAATTTTGACCATTTGTCCGCATCGCAACGGGTCCAGTGCATTGGAGCACTAGACCTAATCTGGACTCGGCCATACACGTCACCTAAAATATGGATATTTGTGTACTTGATGTTCACATGTATGTTTGTATTAGGTGATGTATATCTACCATAGTGTGCAACAATATTTATCCAATTACAAAAGCAGTGAAAATATAAACTAAATGCTTCGATTTGCTGGGGCTTGGGCTCTAAGAGTGAGGACAATATTGGTCTGCTTGACCCCAACTTGGAAACAGACTGACAGCTTGAACCTTGATATGTATTCTCTTCATCTGAAAACTAAAATAAGTTGTTTCATACATGGTGTTGCCTTCTACTAGAGGCTTTTTGTAACTAAACTTGATGAAGTTCGGAAGCAAATGCTTAAAATTGTATGGGAATACAGGCAGCATTAAAGGGTACACAAATCAGTAAATTGGAAGCAAATGCAGGTCTTCTCTTGAAATTGATTGTAACTCTTCCTGATTATGCTTATAGACCTACCATTCAGTGAACTAGAAGCAAGTGCAACTCTTCTACCAAACTTTTTTACAATGCATGAATTGTAAAAAACACTGCAGACGTCATAGAAGAATTTTTTTTTGGATAGACATCATAGAAGAATTAACTCAAGCAATTAATGTTCTTTTTACATTCCAACGGTTGTTTGAGTATGATGCACATGACAACAATATTTTGCAATTGATTAGCTTATTTATTTAAAGGTGAGACAAAAAGTGATTTTAAGCAAATATGCTAACTTTTTAAATAAGCTTAGCAAAACTTAAGCTTTATTGCTGGGTCGTTAGCTTAAATTCCGAAACTTTTTATTTTAATTTTATTCTAATGGCAAAAGCCATCCTAATGAGTTTTGGTTTATAGGAACCATGTAAACCATGAGATGACCCTTCCCGCTGTTAAAACTTAAATCTAAATTTTCAATTTGTACAACACTGAACAAAATAGTGCAAACCATGTAACTGTTCTAATGAGCATTCCCAATGGGTTTGTCAAAAGCCAAAATAAACTCAAATATGGCTAATAAGCCCCAAAAATGGTTCCTAATGGATGAGCTACACATGAGGCAAAATAGAAATTTGCTATAATGTCAAGACATTTATGTCTTACACTGTTTATTGGGCATTTCATTTTTTTATTATTATTTTCTTTTCTGAAACCTCACTCCCTTTCTGTTCCTCTTTTCTTTCTTCTACTAGCCATGGCTGTCAAAGCTCCTATCAGTGGCATATGTCACTAAATTATGTTCACAGTGGCAGCAGCAAATAATAGCATTCGGGCAACACTGGTTCAAAACTCTAGTGCTAGATAAGCACTAATATATATATATATTTTTTGTTTTTTTATAACCATGATGCTCATTAATATTAACCATGATAATTTTTGATAACCAGGATTTTTTTTTTTGTCTTGGACCTCATGAATAATACACATATTGCTACGATAAATGTTGCAACTTCATTTTTTCTTCCATAATAAATGCCATGGTTAGTTAGTCATTCATGAAAAAATTAAAAATTTATCAAATGAGACTTATTAAAAAAATATTTAATATATATTGCACTATGGAAAATATAGATTATAAAATTTAATAAACTAGTTTTTTTAATGATTATATATATATATATGACTTTTAGAGGAAATAATAGAAAATGAATGAAGAATGAATATTTAAATGAAATAGAATTGATAATAAAAAATCAGATGTAAGTGTTTTGAAAAATGATAAGTTAAAATAGAAAAATGAATCTTAAACCAAATTTTAGTTTAAATTTTAAACGACCTATTGGGAATGCGAGATAAGTCTTCCTCCAACACTGTTCATGAAATCCTTATCTCGCTTTATGATGTGGCACATCCTGATCCTCTATTGAGATACATGGTGGGGATAAATTGGAATCCAGCATAGCCGAAACCCGAGAGTCATCCGCAATCTCTGACACCATCTCCATCAAATATTTATTTGCTTCCCTCAACTTCCTTCCCATAAGTGATGAGACCACCTCTGCCGCCAGCTCCAGGCCCACAAGGTGAAGAAGGGCCTGATGGACCATCAGGGTCATGGTAAGATATTAATTTCCATTTTTTCCTAGTAGTCTATAGAACCTGACAAAAAAACATGCTACTACATGTCAAATTGTTTTGGTATCTTAATATGTCTTTGATCTTTGAACTTATAGGGTGTGGTTTCTATGCTGCTGTGGTTTCTTCACAAGCTGCTGTCCGTTTTTTATTCAACCAGGACCACCGCCTCCATTGTGACACCATATCCATCAAATGATTGATGAGAACATTTGAGGCTGCAGTTCAAGTGTAGGTGTATTTGGATGATTCTTAATTCTTATCCCTCAAGCTTGTTCTTGGAGAGAGTTTGCAAGGCCCTATTTTTTGTTAAGTTTGGCAACAGAGTCCTCTATGATGTGGCTAGTGGTCACAGTGGGAAATTGTTCATACTATGTCTGATGTGCTTGCTAAGATTCAACATGGTCTGCATAAGTTTAAGTTGGGTCATGTGGGTAAACCAGTTTGACTTCCTTCTAAATCTGGTGAATACTCCTGCAAGGAGACATGGGAGATGATTAGAGGCAAACAAGATCAGGTTATGTGGTGGCAGGCAGTGTGATTCAAAGGAGCTGTCCCAAAAATTTTCTACCTTTGCTGGTTGACAATTAAAAACAGGGCTACTGTCATGGGGCTTTTCTGGTTACCCCCCTTTGTTATTTTTGCAAGAGTGACTGAAGAGACTGTATGTTTAATATCTCTGTTAGGAGATGAGATGAGATCTTAGAATGAATTGTGGGATTTGAAGGTGACTCTGAAGAATGGCTTGGAATGCCACGGATTATTATGTCTGGTTTGAGAGGAATGCTCGTGCTTTTGGAAAGGGAGTGGTATAAGAGAGGAAGAGTTGATTCATCATATTAAGTAGGCTGTTAGGTATAGATTGACATATTTGAAGGCTCCTCATTCTGCTGTTAACAGATACCAGTATTCTTTGCTGCATATGGAGGCTATGTATCTCAGCCCATGAAGGAGTTAGATAGGGTTGCCTTTTGTATTAGACCTTTGTTCTTCTGGCCTGTTGTTTTACCGTTCTTTTTGTATAACGTGAGGTTGAGTTGTTGGTCTTTTGAGTAGGTGAGGCTTGGTGGCTTCTCTTGTAACCTGCTTGCAGGCCCCTTATGGTTTATATAAAATTCTTATTCATCGAAAAATAAAAATAAAAAATCGTTGCTTCACGTTATCTTACAATCCAGTTTACTCTTTAGGTTGCAATGACAATTCATTGAGTATAAAAAGTATAGAGTACCAAGCTCAAAAGGAAACTCTCCTTAATGGTTTCTTTCTTGATCTTTCTATTTCCACTCATGTGCGATGAATTTGTTAATAATAACAATCTGTATTACAGAATTACTAAACCAATTATTCATCTTAAAAATGGGCGCAGACAATACATATGCTTAATTCTGGACAATTGCAGCAGGGGTGGGAAGTTCACTAGTGAGTCTACAAAATAGACGAGTTTTGACAACACAAAAGAGAAAAAAATTCAAACGCTGAGATTATCCAACCAGCAGTGAGCAAACTAGCCTGACTTGCCATCATTTACTGTAGGAATTTTCTTGAACTCATAGTTGTTTATGTCAACCTTCTCTTGCAAAGCCTACAATCCAGAGAAACATACAGGTGAGCTGCAAATGCCCTCAACTATATTGAATTACGCCAGAAAAAGTGATTTACCTTTAGCTCCTCCTCCAATGAAATATTTTTCGGCTTATATGCATCTATAGGTCCCGTTCTGGACAGTGCTTTTCTTGTCTCTATAATCTCCCACTCCTGATCATCCTTCACCTTCGCAATATCTTTGCTGAACTACAAAGAACCACCACACTTAAGAAGAAGAAGGGGGAAAATTATATATAAACGAGGATGATGACATCATGCCAGAAATGACCAACAACTCCAATATTACATACAAAGGACACAAACAAACTGTCTTCATATAACTAAGCATTACATCCCTTTGAGATCTGCATTGGTAATGAATGTGTAGCTTGCGCATTACTTTCATTACCAATATAACTCTTAGAGGACATAAGCATTGCAATTAAACAGCAAGCTAGAGCCAGCAAAAGAAAAATATGTGTATATACACATAACTAGTTTTATTTTATTTATAGGTAAACAAATAACTGGTTTCCAATATTGATTCCTTCAAAATGATCAAGTATACATGTGGACACCCAGCTCAGAACTCAAGGTCGAGATCAACCCATCAAACTGGAAATGGCTATTGGTTTGTGAGCCTACTAGCATACTGCAGAGAGAGATGACCTGATAATTCATTTATATCTAAAATTAGGAAACAAATAAACTCTATCAGTTTGTCCATTATTGATTTGTAAGCCTTACTAGCTTACTGCAGAGATGATTGTTCCTACTATATACTTGATGTGTACTTGGGGCTTTTGTCATTTTTTATGCAATAAATTAATTAATTACTTATAAAAAAAAATGTTACTGCAGAGATGGAGTATCTTAACAACCTACAAAGAGATGACGCTTCACATCTCAATTTACCACGGGAAAAGCGTTCCAAATAAAACAAAAGGAAGGAAATACATTAATGAAAAAAACCACTGAGCTCAAGACATAGAACAACAATCAAGAAACTCCAAAAAAGAAGAAAAACGGTGGTCACGTTAAAGCAGCCATCCACTCATACAAAGTAGGAAGAAAAAATAACTTTAGCTCTGCCGCAGACCACTCAAGACCTTTGAACGTTCGGGTGTTCCCTACAAATAATAAGGAACAAATGGTTGCATCATTCTACAAAATCATTTTTAATTGCTTGCATCACTCTACAAATGATAGGAAACAAATGGTACAATAGGGACAGGTATCCAAGGGTTACAAGTTGAAGTGGACCAGAAGACTCTACGATCTATGGCTGAAAAGGTGGAAGATCTGATTATAACTCAGATTTGTACAATTCCCAGCAATTAAGGCTACATACTCTTACAAGACATGTCCTCCAAGTTACTTACTTGGAGGAGGTTTAGATCCATAAATGAAAGACCTAAAGCCAAACACCTAAATACTTACCTGTTCATACAACTTAAATTTCTAAAACACCCTTATAATAAATTTGATTGTTAAATTCCTGAAACAAAAGAAAAACCCGAATCTTATCATGAATTCTTATATGAACCAGCTCCAATGTCCTCCCTCCTTTTTGAGGCCCTTTTCAGTCTTTTGATGTAAAACCGCTCATTGAATCTGATTCAATCAACATCCTCAGAGTTCCCAATTTAGACTCTCAGAATCACCCCCCACATGTCCTTTATTCTGTTCATCCAATCCAAATTTATATTTTGAAAACAAAAAAAAAAAGAATCACATTTGTTCCCTTTGGTTTTCATATTTAGTTCACGATCCACAATTAAAGAACTTTCCTATGAAACAAACAGAACTACTTGCCCACAAGTTAAAACAACAACCCTTTTAAAGTTAATAATCATGCTCAGTCTATAGACGTAACAGAAGTCTAACCAGAAAAATCAAAGAGAATGTTTGACAAGATTGAACAGCACTTCATGTAATAAATTTGCATTGCACCTTTAAACAATTAATGGTGACATTAGAAGATTTGAAATAAATAAATTTAGAAAAAAACATAATACTAACCTGCCTTGCAAGAGATGACCAAGACCAACCGCCCCAAACACCGTGAGCGAGATCATTGGAAGCCCATATCTGATAAATGGGTATTTTCTACCCCATCTTTTAAACGAAAATCCTGAATTCTGAATCTTATCGGTTGTAGAT
Organism: Fagus sylvatica; assembly: GCA_907173295.1. Lineage (NCBI taxonomy): Eukaryota > Viridiplantae > Streptophyta > Magnoliopsida > Fagales > Fagaceae > Fagus > Fagus sylvatica. The sequence goes on from OU015769.1 coordinate 31,649,348, forward strand.
GCAACATTAGTAGCTTTACGAGACTGACCCGTTGCTCTCTCAATGGTTGTCATTTCTGCACACCATGAGAGCACCTGCATAGCAACATCAAGATCACTTCTATTTGTCTCGTTTACCATAGCTTTTTTCCAACTTACTTTATCTAGGTATAGTTGTAGTTTTTCCCATCACATATTTTAAGCCCAATAAGCCAATGAAAATATGCTCTCTCAAACGCGATAACAACTTTTTGCTTAAAATTGATTCATTTAATTAAGAGGAAAAAAAAATGGAATTAAGACTGAAATATCATTATGCTGATTCACAGGCTAAAAAAAAAAACAATTAGTTTATGCGCACTCCATCAATCTTCATAGAGTTATTGGCAAAGAGAGAATCTAGGAGAAATAAAAATGTAACACTTATCTACAAATGTATGAAAAGAAAATGAACCAATTATTCTATACTGTAGAATGGCCATTACACACTGTGCAAGCATAGCTAAAAACCTAAACAAAAACCATAAATATAAGGTGTTAATAGTCACTATCAAAAAGAACCCTGAAACTATTGTACTTCGTTCCAAATTCGAATAAGCTCACAGTCATCAAACAAAACAACTTCATTGGCTTGTTTGCAAGGTAAATGTAAGGAAAAAAAAAATTATGGATTTTAAATTTATCACCAATAGCCAGAATCAAAAGAACCTTACAATATATGACATAAAAGAGATTCCACTATTGGGTACTAAATACTAATACAAGAAAGAAAAATAACAATAAAATAAATTCTATACCCAGTAAAGCATTTTCCCCTAGTATTCTCATGAACCAAACAGTCACACAAACAATTTGAGAAGCTGAGAAACACACTATCAAGTTCATGGGATTTAAAACTTGTCATTCCACATCTTCCAATTTCCAGTTAAATTCAAAACAACAAAAGAAAAATTGGAAATTGGAAATGGTTATTGAATTATGTAATTCACGTAAATGGTTAACTTTTAAAACCCAATAATTTCCTCATCAAATTTTTAAATATTTGGAAATAAAATAATTTAATTCACATAAATAATTTCCGACGCATTAAAGCTTTAAACTTTTCAGAAACAAAATAATATATAGCATTCAGATAAACAATAAAGAAAGAAGAATCGGTGTCCGTACCTGGCTAAGATCGTCGAAACGAAAGTAGCTTTGAAAACCCTTTTTCAATTCACTGAGCAATCGACTGTATTGGATTTCTAGGGTTTCAATCTAGTCGATGAAATTTTGTAGTTTTCGTTCTGGGAAGAGAAGGACACGAGGCACGCAGAGAGCAAAAAGGGCTGAAATTTGGGCCTACGGGCCCAACCGAGCCCAATAAATTCCTAACGGCTAAGATGAAGAACATAAGATGAAAAATAAATTAAAGGGACATGTGGTGACTAAGGAGAAAAAAAAAAGAAAAAAAGAAAAAAAGTGAAGCCGTGAAGAGAATGAAGGAGCTGGAAATGGAAAGGAAAAAGGAGAAAAAAATTAAGGAGGGGTGGGGGTAGGTGTGAACGTGTGGTGGAGAAGAAGAAGGAAAGAAAAAAAGAAATGGGGAGGGGGGTTACGTGGATGCTGGTGAGGGGAAAAGAAAGAAGAAGAAAAATGGGGTAGGAAAAAAAAAAAAAAAAGTTTTATTTGTTTGTTGGGTATAAAGTATATAATTGAGAAAATTTGTTAGAGAAAGTATAGTATTTTTTTTTTTGGTGTACATTTCTATTGCACACACAATATACACTTATCTATAGATTTTTTCTATCATATTATTCAAATTTTGTAAAAATGTGCAACGCATGTGCACATATCATGACCTTTTTATTTTATTTTTTTATTAGATATTAATTTTAATCACAATGTAATACTTTATTTTCTGGATTATTTTTCAAATTAATGTTGAGAATTTAAAAAAATATGTTGAGGATTTCTTTTTGTTAATTTTGTATTGGCAATAAATGCATTTTTAGTCTTGTATTGAGATATTTATAAGAAAAAAAAAATTTAATTACATAATATACCCTAATAATATATTATCTAAGAGGAAGAATACATTTTTTAAAATACCAATCAAATATAATTTCATTCAGCATAATCACTTCTTAGAAAAAGTTTCAATATTTTACCAAACGCACTATTTCAACAAAATGCATTATATCAAAATGCATTCCTAAAATAAAGGATCTAAACGCAGCCTAAGACTTAGATTTTTTTTATTAAATTTTATTTTCTTGTGAAGGTTTCGGGTTTGGGTTTGATAAAAGCAAATGACACATTGTTGATTTGTAGCTAAATTCTGTCTAAGACAAAATGTAGAGATTAAGTTGAAGCATGCCTTTCAAACGAGTTCTATATAAACGGCTTTCATATTTTTACAGACATAGTTTGGTTACAAAATGTTTCAACAGTATAACGTTACAAAAATATATGAAAATTTATTTATTTAAAAAAAAATAGTTTACTTTACATTCACAATGTGATGTGTGGTAAACAAAAAATGAAATCTAATTCCAATTTTAATTTTGGTGTTGAGAATGAGATTGTTTGGTGTGTGACCATTGAGTTAATAATAAACCATGTGGGGATGCTGACTTTAAAAATAAAAAAATAAAAATTGAAATATCAAGTCATTAGGATAAATTGATTGTCAATGATGATTTAACTCACAATTTTTATAAATTTTTTGAGAATAAGGAAAAGAGCATACAACACATTTTTTTTTTGTCCCACGCAAAACAAATTATTCACTCATAATGGGATCTTATTTTTATTAAAGTCTTTATTTTGGGTTAAATACAGAAATTCTAAAATTGACACAATTGGTGAGAAAGACATACATAGAAACATAAATTCATGAATAGAGAGCATGCCTTTGGAGAGAGAGTGAGAAGAAGATAGAGGGGGTTTGTTGGAGAGAAAGTACTTAATACTCAGTCAAATATCTAATATTAATTCCTAAGGGGTTTTTTCTTGCCCTTCTTAGCCTAATAGGCATAGGAGTACCATTCCTAATTCGCATTGGACAGGGGGTGATTAATTAACCTCTATTTAAACCTCCCTCTATTTCTTTCTTTGCTGTGCATTCATCAATCAGATTTGGAACATACCAACATTCTTCATTCTCAAAGTCATTTTGTTTTGTAGTTCGACAACAAAAACAAACACATAGTAGTTGTAATATATGAAAACCATAGTTTACTCCAATATTTCAAACTATCAAAATATGAATATATAAAGTGTATATAAGAATTATATTTTATATGAATGTTGAATTAATTGATTAAAAATCTCTCATCCTTTTTGCATATAAATGCTAAACGTTTTATTACAAAAAGAAAACAAAATTTGACATAAATACACAAAATTTCATGAGTAGAGAGCATGCCTTTTGTATTTCTTTAAACACAATTTTTGTGCTTAAATTCATGAAGACTTAACCTTTTTTCAAAATTAGTAACACAATTATGATGTCTCGTGCAATAGTAACACAATTATGATGTCTCGTGCAATGCAAAATGCATTTTAAGTATTTTGTAAGAAATTATCTTAATTATGACCCATTTATAATACTTATTATGTGTTATAATATTTGGGGAACAAACTTCAATTATATGACATGTCATTAGAAAGACATGTGATGAAAAACAGTAATTAAACTTGTACTTAATAGGTGATAATAATTAATTTTTTGAAAGAAAAAAAAAAAATGATAATGAGTATGACATGCCTTAATGAGAAGATGATAAATATGTCATAGCTTAATGAGAACATGATTGAATTTATTGCAGAGGACTGGCTATTATATATAAAGTGATTATTCAATAGTCTAGAACTACAAATAAATGCGTAGTCCCCCTCTCACATGAATGGTGGGTCCTACCACATAAATGTGGGTCCCACTAATTAAATTCATGGTAGGAAACCCATCGATGCTTGCGTTTTGTATGAATGGAGATAATGCAGAGGTTAAGTTGAAGCGTGCATTTCAAGTGAGTTATATATAAAAGACTTTGATATTTTCACACCACTATTTTATAAAACTTAAAATGTGGACATTATGACTCGGTGCTTCTTTCTTTATGCTATCTTTTATAGACATTCATTGGTGCATTTCCTTTGTTGGACTGCTCCCCTGGTATCAACCGCTCTTTTTCAATAACTTCTATTGGAAGAGAATCTGTTGTTTAATCTAATAGTTTGTGCGTACCCATTCTCGCTCCTAGGCAAATACCGTAGGAGAAAGCCTATTACAGAAGTATACGAGTATCAAAGGGCAGGAGATATCTTGAATAGAGCCTATAGTGAGGGAGGGAACGAACGTAGTAAGGCTACTGTTTGTTTTGAATAAGGACTCTAAGAGTCCGTTTGGCCCCCCGTTCTCACTGAACAAACTCGCGTTATTTGTAGAAAACGCAAATATTTGTGTGTTTGCCCCGACGATTTTGGAGAGACTGCGTTTTTAAAAACGCCAAAAAATGGCGTTTTAAAATCGAAGCAGAAGGCAACGTTTTCCAAAACTCAGTTTTTAACGTTTCCGCACCGCTTCTTCTTACTGTCTAAATTCCTAAAATAACCTCAAGCTTTTGAGCAAAATACCAAACTTCTTTACACAGTCAGTTTCAAGGATTTCACTCCTCTTTGTTTTCCTCCACATCTGTTGCAAATTGTTAACAAAATCGTTGTCCTCCATCCACAAGAACAATCGTGTGTCTCATGCCAATTTGTTAAAAAAAAAAAAAAAACAAATGGGTGGCTTCAATTGAGATGAGCAGAGAAGATTTAGGTTGGAGAACAAAACTTACTTAGTGGTAGAACCATAAAGAATATTGTACCAAATATTCTCTTCTCTTCTTTTATATCTCTCTCGGTCTCTCTCTTTTATTCCTTCTTCTTCTTCTTCTTCTTCTTTCTCATTTCTTTCTTTCTTCTTTTGGTTTCTGAATAAAGAATACTCTATACCAAGTCTATAACTTCTTTCCTTGAAAAAAGAACAAAACTGCCTTTGGAAATGAGAATACCATGGGCGGGACAGTCAACTTTTTTATAATATTTAAATAGTATTTCTTATGATACATGGTCTCCATCCACGTGTTACTGACATTATAAAGACATTTTTCAGTACTCTAAAAAAGAATATTGTATTGCATCTCTGGGAGGATTCGTAGTCCATGGTCAAATTATGTGCTTGGTGTCTTCATATGCTGAGCTTTGAAGTTTGATGAAACAGTATTGAAAGCATATAGATAATATGAGCCAAGTTATGGTTAAAATTTTGGCATGTGCTTGGCGTCTTTATTTTTATTTATTTTTTTATTTTTTTCAATTCTTAAATTTTGGTATGTATTGGCAGATTGGATAATGTAATAAAGGGCTTAAAAATATATGGGATTTTAAAGATAATATATATATATATATATATATATATATTGCGATAATTTCGAAATGGTACATCATTCTTGATCGGTACCAAAATATTTCATTTCCTTAACCAAACCGAAGAAGCCTCCAATACGGTATTGACCATTTTGTTCCAAACACCTTATGTTACACAGCTGGTAATATACCAAAAGCAAAATATAACCAATACCCTTGGCAAACGTAAGTGGTTTTGGTGACTATTATTTAAAAAATAAAATTGAGATGTATCATTATTATCTAAAAAAACATTTTTGAGATGTATTATTAGCTTTATTATAATAATAATAATTATAATTATTATTTTTAATTGTGAGAGTGCATTCGAAAAAAAGTAAAATAACAATAGTTAAGTCCTTTTTGGTCATTTTCACTTGAAACAACAGTTTTAAACTAAAATTGTCCAAACGCTCAATTAACAGAAACCGCACTTTTTGACAATTTTACCAAACGCTTAAAATGTGATTTTCAAAATCGTGATTCCAAAACGCTCATTTTGAAATCGTTATTTTTAAAAACGCTCGTTTTCAAACAGCTCCCCCAAACGGACCCTAAGTATCCTTGTATGCCCGAGTTTGTATAAACAAATGAGTTCCATTCGTGTCTTCCCCTAAAAGTCACTTCACTTCCTTTAAAGGAAAGAAACAAGTTGAACTCATTAATGGAACTCATAAAATAATGTCTATAATTTATGGACAATATTATCGACCTTTAAGTAGTGTAAAATGTAGATACTATGGAGAAATATTTTCTCCTATATAAAATGCCTATTTCGCACCAGAGTCTGACAAGGAAATTATTTGTGCACACCCCTAATCCACAACACACTAAGGAGTTATTAACTTCTTCTCTTTTTTTTTTTTTTTTTTTTTTTTTTTTTAACAGTTTTAATATAGACACAAAATATTTCACAGAAAATTCACCATTGAATTTTTCATCAAGTAGTTGAAATTTGTTCATTAAGAATGTCCACAAATCATAATTTTTATTTATTTTTTCCTAATAGCTTAGGAGTCTTATTATTCGATCAAATATCTAATATTCGTAAGGTTTTTTTTTTCTTTCCCTAATAGGCATAGGGATGGACCCAGAATTTGAAGTTGAAGAGGACCAAAGTATAAACCAAAAATAAAATTTATGAAAATCCAATTAAAATTTATTCAATATTAACAAAATACTAACCAACTAATATCAATTTCATCGATTTCAATTTTTCAAAATTTATTCAAGGATTTTGAAAAATTGGGATATCAACATTAGACATTGGCAACGATGCATCAAAAGTATTAGCTTTTAAAAAAAAAAATTATTTATATTTTTTTCTTTCGAAAAAGTCGAAAATTATAGCTGACTTCCCAATCTACAAATAAAATAAGTTTTATATTGATTATTTTATTATATGTTCAATAGTCTTTTAACTAAAAAATTTTTTAGTTTTGCTAATTAGCAAAAGAATAACAAAAATGTCTCATTGTCCCACAAACTACAATAAAATTATTACTAATAATTTATTGGTACAACAATACAACAAAATTAATGTTAGGGATTTGTAATATTTTGTTAAAGCCTAAAAGCTTTTTTTTTTTTTTTTGGGATGTTAGCACTTTTTTGGGTTTTATAGAATCATTTGTAAATTTTTAAGGAAAAAAAGGCCAAATATATATATATTTTTACCTAAATTTTAAATTATATATATATATATATATATATATTAATTTAATTTAAAAAACAACTGATAGGGGCAACCGGCAATGGGCCCCACTTGTCCCTTCACTCCTATTTCTAATTCGTATCGGAGAGGGAGTAATACCCAAAGAAGAGAAGGTCGGTGTTGAATTTCCTTTCCATCTCTTACACCATTTTTTTCTCACTTGCCCTACAAAACATCAATTTTTACTTCCTTTTCCCTGCCATCACACATCCCCAACCCCACCAAAATCAATCAAATTTTTAAATTAGAATCCACAATAAATCCCAGTCAAAGTATGAACACAAGTGTGTACAGATGAATACACATTCCACATAGGACTATCTACCCCACTCAGCTCAACTAACTTCCCAAAATTGTGAGTTTGAGTCCCAAACGCCTTCTCCTTGATTCCTCGAATGTAAGCGCATTCCACAGCCACATGTTTTATTTTTTTGTTAATTAAATTAGTATGTTAATTGAGAAATATTGACATTAATTTAAACAATAGGGAAGAATATTCCGTAACTAAATTGACACTGTTAGTTAAACTTGGTCAAAAGGGGACGAAGTGTCTATTATTTTTTAAAAAATGGAGCGGAGTGTCAATTTTCGAAAATAGGGTGTGCCAAGTCTAGTTTCGCTAAAACAAAAGGGTATCAGTGTAATTTACCAAAAAAAAAAAAACATTTTTCTACAAAAACAACTATAAAAAGTATTACTAGTGAAATTCTAGGAACGATATATATATTTGAATATCATTACAATTATTTCTTGTATTATTTCATTATCTTCTAACTCAATTTGATATTTTTTTTATTCATTTGTGAGATTCTCATCTAAATTTTCTATCATATTATATATTTTTATAGTAGCAAATTTATCAAGAGATCCTATTTGAGATTTGATTAAATTTTTTTTTATAATTTTTTCATATCCAAATTGATATTTTTAAGTAAAAATTCAAAAAAATTTAAAAACATTATAAATAAAATAAACAAACTACAATATAAAATGAGAATATGGTAAGAATAAAATAAAATTTCAAGCATAGTATAATAGAATCTAATTTATCAAAGGCTATTGCAACTATTCACTTAAGAATATAACCACCTAGAAGCCTCATTTCACCTAAATAAAGACAAATTCAAAAAACAACTTGATGGATTAATATTAACAAACCAAAATTAATATAAAGAGAATCAATTATCATGTTTCAACTGTATAACATAACAAAAATAGATGAAAATTTATTATATTTTTAAAAAAGAGTTGTACTTTACATTGGACAATGTGATGCGTTGTGAAGAGAAAATGAAATCTAATTTCAATTTTAATTTTAATTTTGGTATTAAGAATGAGATTGTTTGGTGTGTGACTATGTGTGAGATTGAGTTGATAATATTGATAATTTACCAAGTGAGGATAGTGACTTTAAAAAAAAAAAAGAAAAAAAAATTGAAACATCAAGTTATTAGGAGAAATTAATTGTCAATGATGATATAACTCACAATTTTGAGATACTTTGAGAATAAGGAAAAGAGCATACAACACACATTTTTTTTTTTTTTTTTCTTCCCTTGCAAAGCTAATTATCCACTTACAATGGGATCTTATTTTTATTGAGGTTCTTTTTAAATTTTTTTAATGGGAGCATTAGGCCTAGGCACCTATGCCTTCAGGTGCCTCGAAGGAAACCCATGCATCGAGACTTGCGTTTTGTATGAATGGAGATAATGTAGAGATTAAGTTGAAGCGTGCCTTTCAAGCGAGTTATATATAAAAGATTTTGATATTTTCACATCACTATTTTATAAAACTTAAAATGTGGACATTATGACTCGAAGCTTCTTTCTGTATGCTATCTTTTATGGGCATTCATTGGTGCATTTCCTTTGTTGGACTGCTCCACTGGTATCAACCGCTCTTTTTCTACAACCTCTATTGGAAGAGAATCTGTTGTTTAATCTAATAGGTTGTACGTACCCGTTCTCGCTCCTAGGCAAGTACCGTAGGAGAAAGCCTATTACAGAAGTATACGAGTATCAAAGGGCAGGAGATATCTTGAATAGAGCCTATAGTGAGGGAGGGAACTAACGTAGTAAGGCTACTGTTTGTTTTGATTAAGGACTCTGAGTATCCTTGTATGCCCGAGTTTGTATAAACAAATGAGTTCCATTTGTGTCTTCCCCCGAAAGTCACTTCACTTCCTTTAAAGGAAAGAAACAAGTTGAACTCATTAAGGGAACTCAGAAAATGATGTCCATAATTTATAGACAATATTATCAACCTTTGAGTAGTGTAAAATATAGATGGTGTGGAGAAATATTTTCTCCTATATAAAATGCCTATTTCGCACCAAAGTTTGACAAGGAAATTATTTGTGCACACCCCTAATCCACAACACACTAAAGAGTTATTAACTTTTTTTTTTTTTAACAGTTTTAATATAGACACAAAATATTTCACAGAAAATTCACCACTGAATTTTTCATCAAGCAGTTGAAAGTTGTTCATTAAGAATGTCCTCAAATCATAATTTTTATTTATTTTTTCCTAATAGCTTAGGAGTCTTATTACTCGATCAAATATCTGATATTCGTAAGGGTTTTTTTCTTCCCCTAATAGGCATAGGGATGGACCCAGAATTTGAAGTTGAAGAGGACCAAAGTATAAACCAAAAATAAAATTTATGAAAATCCAAATTAAAATTTATTCAATATTAACAAAATACTAACCAACTAATATCAATTTCATCAATTTCAATTTTTCAAAATTTTATTCAAGGATTTTGAAAAATTGGGATATCAACATTAGACATTGGCAACGATGCATCAAAAGTATTGGCTTTTTTTTTTTTTTTTTTAATTATTTGTATTTTTTTCTTTAAAAAAAGTCCAAAATTATAGTTGACTTCCCAATCTACAAATAAAATAAATTTTATATTGATTATTTTATTATATGTCCAATAGTCTTTTAACTAAAAAATTTATTAGTTTTGTTAATTAGCAAAAGAATAACAAAAATGTCTCACGGTCCCACAAACTACAACAAAAGTATTACTAATAATTTATTGTTACAACAATCCAACAAAATTAATGTTAGAGATTTGTAATATTTTGTTAAAGCATTTTTTTTTCCTTTGGGATGTTAGCACTTTTTTTTAGTTTTATAGAATCATTTGTAATTTTTTAAGGAAAAAAAGGGTCAAATATATATATATTTTTTTACCTAAATTTTAAATTATATATATATTATTAATTTAAAAAAAAAACTGATGGGGCAACCGGCAATGGGCCCCACCGGTCCTTCACTCCTATTTCTAATTCGTATCGGAGAGGTAGTAATACCTCTATTTAAGCCTCCCCTTTGCTGTGCATTCATCAATCAGATCAGAGCTTTGGTAACATAGCAACAATTGATATGGCTCTAATTCCTTCCCATATCTCTTCCCCATGCCTCATGCTCCCCAGTGGCAGTGACCAAGAAAACAATAGCAACACTCGTTGCTTCTTAAGCCTCGCAGACAAAAAAACATACAAAATCAACAACGTATTCCACGACCTCCTTGACGCTTGGTGTGTCGGCTCGTCTCAAGGCTGGCTTGTTGTTTTGGATAACAAAGCAAACCCATATCTCTTCAGTCCCTTCTCCAAAGACAAAATCCAACTCCCATCCTTCCCTACTGAGCTCAAACCAAAGGTTTCTGACTCCTACTTTGTCCAGCACTTGCTCAAGCTTTTCATTCTCAAAGCCGTGTTGCTATTCGACAATCAGAACAAACACATAGTTGTGGTAATCTACGGTAACTCATCAAGGCTTGCGTTTTGTATGCATGGAGATAATAACACTACGTGGACCGGCTTTGGTACACCACGTAGTGGACCTTATTGTGACATTATATGTTACAACAATCAACTTTATGCATTGAAAGACAATGGTTTGGTTGAAGCATGGAACTTTGGCGGCTCTACTCTTTTTCCCACCAAGATCATGAGCTTTAGACCGGTTATAGATGTTAGCAACAACAAAGAATTATTCCCACCTCACAAATTTTCAACTCAGTCTTACTTGGTGGAATCAATGGGACAACTTTTGCTTGTCAATCGGTTTATTGGGAACTTTGTTAATTCCAAGGGCGTAGTAGTTGATGAAAGTTATCTTCTTGATACTGAGGATACACAACCTTTGGTTTGTCCCTACAGAACAAAGGTGTTTCATGTTTATAAGCTTGATTTTGGTCGGAATAGATGGGAGAAGGTGGAAAGTTTAGGTGACAGGGTGATATTTTTGGGTGGGAATCAGTCTGTGTCATTGTCTATTCGGGATGTTCAAGGGTTTGAATCGAATACTATTTACTACACCGATGATAATTGGTATCAGATGAATGAGGATTACTTGTATGGTGGTCATGATTGCGGCGTCTTCAACTTGAAGGATGGAAGTTCGAAAACATTGTATCAATGTGATTTTGAGAAGATAGATCCGCCACCGTTTTGGATAATTCCTACTAGATGCTGAGATGTGATTCATATCAAGTCTTTGATGCTTGCAGAGGATTTTTTCTTCTTTTCTTTTTCTTATTTCTACTATTTTAGTAGCTTTATTTTAGAGTTTTGATTTGTTTTTTTCAACTACCGGTGTATCCGAATTTTGTGGTTTATGAAGAGTTTTTTTTTTTGATAACTGTGGTTTATGAAGAGTTATATTCATCTTGGTTACTACATTTGATTTTATTTCTTTTAGATTAAAGAAAATACAGTTTGTGTGGTTTAACCAATTAATAAATGCTTTGTTGAGTTGAGTGGAATTGATTTTTATTTTTTGTTGAATGAAATTTCTTTAGTAAGAACAAAACCAAAGGAATTGTTAGAAGGAACATGCATGTTGAATAGGTTCCAAAACATTAACAGCAATACCTTAAAAAAACTAGATTCATCCAAATTCAGCTTTATGTCTTAACCACCTATGGCAAGGAGAAACTTAATTAGGAAGCAATTCTTCTGGTTTTAGGCCGGGTTGGCCCAATTATTTGGGGGCCTCAAGCAAATCTCAAAATGAGGCTTTTTTATTTTTTTTATTTTTTAATATAAGTAATGATTTTTATTTTTATTTTTGCAATATTTTGAGGATGATTCCAACTGCACAAAATGCACACACTAATGCTCAATAATGGTGGGTAAATCATTCTTCTCAAAGGTCATAACTTTATCTACATATCAAATTTCACTTGACTTCAGGCTCAAATTTTATTGTATACTTTAAGATAAAATATCTTTTATCACAAACAAATTTATCAAAGAATTATCTTTTTGTTTTTTATTAGATGGATTTTTATTGAAACATAAAGATAAAATTTGAGAAGAGAAAGAAATTCATTTCAAAAACTTACAGGAGAGAGAGAAAGAGAGAGAATGGTAGCACCTACTAGTCTATTACATAGAAGAGAGAAAAAAAAAATTGGACACTAGAGAAAAGGAGAGAAGGGCCTTGGAGAGCGGGAATTGTTGGGAAGAAGAGATAAAAACAATATATATATATATATATATAGAAATTGGGGCCTTTCACAATCTCTCTTTGACAAAAAAAAAAAAAAAAAATAGACATGGTCAAAACAAAAATAGAATTGTTGGGAATTGTAAAACAAAGAAAGAAAGGGAACACGTTAAGGGGATTTTGATAACTTAAGAACATATTAAAAAATATATATATATATATATATATTACTTACTTAAAAATAAAAATGAGGCCTTGCTCTAGGTTGGGGCCTCAAGCAATGGCTTATCTTGCTTAAAGGTAGGGCTGGGCATGGTTTTAGGTTTAACCAACATCTATGCCTTTTTTGTGAAAGGTGAAAATTAGTGTTTAATTGTGGGTAGAATTGCAAATAAGCTGGTCAAATGTGCACCTCTTCCGCTGTAGCCAACTTGCCATGATTGATGCACACTCTCATTGTATTGACACCCAATTTAGTACATTAAAATTGGCCATAGATAATTTTTCCAATCTATTTATGCAAAAGGGCTTAAAAGACATACATGTTTGAAGGGATTACCGACAAGGAAGGTTACACTTTCAATATAAAATCCAGTGTCAATCAACCCTTTTGAAGGAATAATTCTTCAAGTTAACCACCACAGGAACAATTTTAACCTCTCACTTATTTTTGCCTCAAAAAGGATTTCCCACTTCGCGCTAGAGAAAGCACCACCCCCCAGCCTGCAATATCAAGATGTAGATATAAGATGCACATTCTCAAGTGTTTATAGATTTATGTCCATTTGTGTTTATTGGGTAAATATTCCTTTCACACCATCTGTACATCTTACACTACTCAAATGTGGATAATTTTGTTTATAAATTGTAAACATCATTATTTATAAATCTGAACATACTTTATAAGGATAATATTTTCACATTTAAGTGGTGTGAAATATATAGAATGTATCAAAAACGTCATCAACGCTCAATCTATTCTCATTCAGTACTGCAGCTCTTTGATGGGAAGAATTATAAAATAATTACAGAATTACAGAACACGCAATTCTGAACAACTTGGGTGAATATTACATCACAAATTCACAATTTGAAGTTCCTACTATTTCAGCTTTGTAATCCTGTGAAAAGGCAATATTCTATATCCTATAACAAAGCTGTGAGAGGCTATATAAGTTTTGATGAAGACAATAATAATTATTTTTTTTTGTTAAAAATTTGTAAAATTAAGACTCTAGTTTTTATATCTTTTGTCTATAAAAGAAAAAAAAAAAAAAAAGGAAATGGTATGACAACGGAGAACAATTTACGTGGATATCATCGTCTGACTATAATATCTTACACATTTTATCTCTTTATACAACATTTTAATAACATATAGACTACTTGTTCATACTTACGAGTGACAACTTGTGACCATTATTTGCTTAACTGAAAGCTTTTACAATTTTGAAATGTAGATATTTGACCATATATTGTTTAGCTTGTAACTTGTAAGAGATTGACAATTAAGCCTGGGCCTTCTTTTGTTGTCAGCGACGATTTGGAGGTGGTGTTGGGTCAAAATATCCATTAAGATATATGCTTCCTATTGTTACAAAGAGACCAACCGAGTATCCAATCACCATTCCTTCCCATGAGAACCATGTTTCCTTACTCTCAATCTCTATTGGTTTTGTTAGTTCTGTTTGGTGACCGGTGATCTTGTGGACATAGCACTTGAATTTGCATTCCGCACAACCCACTGTTGTTGGCATAAAAGTTTGGATTGTTCATTGTGTCCATTTGTCTACCAACAGGAATCTTGCCTGTAAGATTGTTGTTGCTCACATCCAAAACAGTCAATTGTTGTAGCTTTGCTAATGATTGTGGAATTGAGCCCGATATTTTGTTGTATGACAAGTCCAAACTCTCTATACTTTTTAAATCACCAAGACTTGTTGGTAATTTCCCAGTGAGGTTGTTATGTGAGATGTTGAGAAGCTTTAAAGCCTTTAGATTGCCTAACGAAGATGGAATTTCACCAGAAAGTTGGTTCATTGACAAGTCCAACAAAAAGTAAAGATCAAGGTTGTGGTTTGAGAGACCTTGTTGTGACTTCTTCCAATTTATTATCAGATCATTCAACTCAATTGAGTAGTTGTAAATATCAAGGAGTTGTGAAAATATGTGGGGTGTTTCAATCATACCAACAAGATTTCCAAACTTTGCAGGGATTTCATCAATAAGGTGGTTGCTTGAAAGATCAAGAATTTGGAGGCTACTAAGATTGGAAATACAATTAGGGATTGGACCTTGTAGGGAGTTGTTTCGTAAAATTAATACTTGAAGAGTGGAGATTTGGCAAATAAACTCTGGTATTTCACATGTGATTTTATTGTCATGGATATCTAGGTGTACAAGATTACTCATATTAATCAAGTTTCTAGGCAAGCTGCTAGAAAAATTATTTTCACCCAATGCAAGAAATTTAGTGAGTGAGGGAAAGTTTGTTGGAAGTTCACCTGAGAATTGATTTGAAGAAAAATCAATGATGTTGAGCACTAGAGAGCTCAAATCTGGGAAAGTATTTCCAGAAAATCTATTCTTGGACAAGTCCAACAATTTAAGGAAAACCATCTTGGAGATGGATTCAGGAACCTTCCCTGAAAAATTGTTTCCAGCCAGCATAAGAATCTCAAGTCCAGTGGCATTACCAATGTTGTATGGCAGCTCTCCAGAGAAGTTGTTTCGGGCCAGAGAAAGGACTGCTAAACTTTGAGAGTTGAAGAGACTAGATGGGAGAGAACCCATAAGACTATTATCTGACAAAATTAGGGCTCCAACTTCCATTTCCGCAAGCCATTGTGGGAACATTCCTTCCAGTTGGTTCTCACTCAAGTCCAAAAATTGAAGGGTTTTGTACGTAGAAATCCAATCTGGGATTTCTCCTGTGAGACCACAAGACTTCATAGACAACTGAAGTAACATACAGTTTGGCACTATCTTTGCATTGTTATTCCAAGCTAGATTATTTCCTCCGAGAAAAAGGTCCTCCAGACCATTGATATTGAACAACCAGGATGGAATTTCCCCGGTGACCAAGTTGTTTTCTAGCTTAAGTGTTTCCAACTTCGTCAAGTTTTGTATGGATGATGGGATCCCACCTGTCAACTTGTTGTTGCTCAAGTCCAAAGTGATTAATTGAAATAGATTGCCAATATGAAAAGGAATCTCCATTGACAATAAATTGTACCCCAAGTTCAATGTTTTCAATTCATATAAATTCATAATTGAAGACAAGTTTTGTATGGGTGATGAGATTCTACCTGTCAGCTTGTTGTTGCTCAAGTCCAAAGTGGTTAAGTGGGATAGATTGCCAATATGACTAGGAATCTCCATTGATAGTATATTGTACCCCAAGTCCAATGTTTTCAATTCTTTTAAATTCAGAATTGAAGATGGAATTTCACCGAAGAATTGGTTGCTACGAAGAAGCAATTGCTGCAACTTTGTCATATTCCCTATCTCCTTGGGGATATTTCCACCAAGAAGATTATAATTCAGGCTCAATAAACTCAAGTTTTGAAGATAGCCCACTTCCCCACTTAGGATGCCATGGAATGAATTGCCACTTATATCAAGATATTGAAGATACCTCAAGTGAAAAAGTTGAAAGGGAATGGAGCCATTGAATTCATTTTGCCTCAAATCAAGATAACGTAATTCGCTCAGATTGGCCAAGCCGTTGCCTGACAATTCTCCTTGTATGCTATTGGCGGGCATTCGAAGCCGCCTCAAGCTTCTAATGTGAAAGAGCGGTGTCATGATGGTGGAAGGCACCACAGATGAGTCCACATAATCATTGAAGACAACAACGCCAAAAAGATCTATACCAATCACAAGCCTTGATTCAAAGCGAGAACTACAATTGACATACTCCCATTTGCAACAATCTGAGCTAGAATTCCATGATTCTAACCCAAGATATTGGCTTTCTGATGAAGGAAAACCAGTAGCATTGAGGAGAGAGACTTTAAACTGGAGAAGAGCTTCTTTGTGTTCTTCAGGACAACAAAGACAAGGGGTGAAGAAGATGAGAAGTGCAAGGATGAGTTTGGCCATTATTGTGTTTCTTTGTTGTTTGTTAGATATGGTTATGATTTATGATATGATGGGAGGAGTGGTATAAAAAGAGGTTCTCAACTTCAGCACTACAGTGAATGAACATGGTCAATTCAGTACTCAAGTCAAGACTCATTTTACTAATTAATGCGACACTTCCATTAATGGAACACGTCATGGGCCCACAATACTCTACCAACTATACATTGATAGGCATGGATCACCCATTATTCAGTGTGATGTACTAATCCATTCACATGGTCGAATTCACCTAACTCTAGGCCAAAAAAACCCCCCAAAAATTCTATTTAACTACATAGATTTGGGATTAGTTTATGTTTTTAAATATACTAGATACTCACTGAGTGAGTCTTAAACCCCCCACTCGTCTTTTAGTTTCATTCATTCTAATGATGTGTTAATTCGATTATTTCGAGAAAGACCCAAAAGGAAGAGCATAAAATCCCTTCACATAAGCTATGAAAAACAAAAAATGATTAGTTGATGATAACTACCTCGTTTCCTGTCTACAGAGGCATTATATTTTGACATGCTTCAATGATAGATCACTTTATGAGGATACGTTGGTTGATTTTTGGACTTCCAAAACGTGTGGGGATTGGGGGGTTTGGAGACTATGAGATAGATAAATCACTTTCTGAGGACAAGTGGGTTGATTTTTGGGCTTCCAAAACGTGTGGGAGAGTTTGGAAATTATGAGATAGATAGATCACTTTCTGAGAACAAGTGGGTTGATTTTTGGGCTTCCAAAATGTGTGGGAGGGTTTGGAAACTATGAGATAGATATATCACTTTCTAAGAGCATTCTCATCAGACTCCCTATTTTTTTGGCCAATTTGGTTCTAAAAAACCCACTTTTACTCAAATAGCTAAAGCACTACTACACCAAACTCCCTATTTTAACTTTACTATTCCTTTTTTTAATATATCTTTATTATTTTATTTTATTTTTTCACAATTCCCGAAATACTACACTAAAAAAATATCTTTTTTATTCCCTCAATTGATGAACAGTGACTCCCTCATATGAGGGAGCTACTGTTCATCAATTGCCCATTTTCAATGGTATAGGGAGGCTGATGTTTTCCACTTTTGCTGCCTCCTCCCCATTTTCTGCTGTTTTCGCCCAAATATTCAGCCTGATACGAATGCTCTAGGAACAAGTAGGTTGATTTTTGGGCTTCCAAAACGTGTGGGAGGGTTTGGAGACTATGAGATAGATAGATCACTTTTTTAGTACAAGTGGGTTGATTTTTGGGCTTCCAAAACGTGTGGGAGGGTTTGGAGACTATGAGATAGATAAATCACTTTCTAAGGACAAGTGGGCTGATTTTTGGACTTCTAAAACGTGTGGGAGGGTTTGGAGACTATGAGATAGATAGATCACTTTTTGAGGACAAGTGAGCTGATTTTTGGGCTTCCAAAACGTGTGGGAGGGTTTGGAGACTATGAGATAGATAAATCACTTTCTGAGGACAAGTGGGTTGATTTTTGGGTTTTCAAAACGTGTGGGAGGGTTTGGAGACTATGAGATAGAAAGATCACTTTCTGAGGACAAGTGGGCTGATTTTTGGGCTTCTAAAACGTGTGGGAGGGTTTGGAGACTATGAGATAGATAAATCACTTTTTGAGGACAAGTGAGCTAATTTTTGGGCTTCCAAAACGTGTGGGAGGGTTTGGAGACTGAAGTGGTTCACGGCATATCAAAATCAGGAGTCCCAACATAATGAAAATGAATGGGCCATGTGATTAATTACGAAGACTTAGACTTTGCAACTTGCATCAAGTCTTCTTATTCCTTGAACAAAACAATTAAGGGTCCCAACATAAAGAAAGAGGACCTTTTAAGTTCTACTTTTGAACAACTAAATCTAGCAGTCCCCATTCACTCGTGAAATTCAGATTGATAATAATAAAAAATCATAAGAGATACTTAATTAATCTCTGTAAAAATAAAAATAAAAATCATGATATGCAAAGAATTAAAGTAGGCATCTTTTTCCTTTACATTAAAATTAATGTTTTCATAACTACTAAATGCCCACTACTGAGTATATGATGTGTGTCTCTTTGAAAAACAAGATTATTGCATTCACAAGCATACTTTTAGATCACTTTCTGAGGACAAGTGGGCTAATTTTTGGGCTTCTAAAACTTGTGGGAGGGTTTGGAGACTAATGTGGTTCACGGCATATCAAAATCAGAAGTCCCAACAAATTGAAAATGAATGGGCCATGTGATTAATTACGAAGACTTAGACTTTGCAACTTGCATCAAGTCTTCTTATTCCTTGAACAAAACAATTAGGGGTCCCAACATAAAGAAAGAGGACCTTTTAAGTTCTACTTTCGAAAAACTAAATCCAGCAGTCCCCATTCACTCGTGAAATTCAAATTGATAATAATAAAAAATCATAAGAGATACTTAATTAATCTCTGTAAAAATAAAAATAAAAATAAAAATCATGATATGCAAGGAATTAGAGTAGGCATCTTTTTCCTTTACATTAAAATTAATGTTTTCATAACTACTAAATGCCCACTAGTGAGTATATGATGTGTGCCTCTTTGAAAAACAAGATTATTGCATTCACAAGCATACTTTTAGATCACTTTCTGAAGACAAGTGGGCTGATTTTTGGGTTTCCAAAACGTGTGGGAGGGTTTGGAGACTGAAGTGGTTCACGGCATATCAAAATCAGGAGTCCCAACATAATGAAAATGAATGGGCGATGTGATTAATTACAAAGACTTAGACTTTGCAACTTGCATCAAGTCTTCTTATTCCTTGAACAAAACAATTAGGGGTCCCAACATAAAGAAAGAGGACCTTTTAAATTCTACTTTCGAACAACTAAATCCAGCAGTCCCCATTCACTCGTGAAATTCAGATTGATAATAATAAAAAATCATAAGAGATACTTAATTAATCTCTGTGAAAATAAAAATAAAAATAAAAATCATGATATGCAAGGAATTAGAGTAGGCATCTTTTTCCTTTACATTAAAATTAATGTTTTCATAACTACTAAATGCCCACTACTGAGTATATGATGTGTGTCTCTTTGAAAAACAAGATTATTGCATTCACAAGCATACTTTTAGATCACTTTCTGAGAACAAGTGGGCTGATTTTTGGGCTTCCAAAACGTGTGGGAGGGTTTGGAGACTGATGTGGTTTACGGCATATCAAAATTAGGTGTCCCAACATAATGAAAATGAATGGGCCATGTGATTAATTACGAAGACTTAGACTTTGCAACTTGCATCAAGTCTTCTTATTCCTTGAACAAAACAATTAAGGGTCCCAACATAAAGAAAGAGGACCTTTTAAGTTCTACTTTCGAACAACTAAATCCAGCAGTCCCCATTTACTCGTGAAATTCAGATTGATAATAATAAAAAATCATAAGAGATACTTAATTAATCTCTGTAAAGATAAAAATAAAAATAAAAATTATGATATGCAAGGAATTAGAGTAGGCATCTTTTTCCTTTACATTAAAATTAATGTTTTCATAACTACTAAATGCCCACTACTGAGTATATGATGTGTGTCTCTTTGAAAAACAAGATTATTGCATTCACAATCATACTTTTAGAAGGGCTACACACACACAAAAAAAAAAACAGTGCAGACTGTGAAGTAGCGCAGTTACTTTTACCCCCACCGAGTACGTAAAAAGAGTCGAAAGTGACGAGGAATGATTTAAATTCAAGCAAAGATGACTAAATTCATATCCCATCATCCTCATCCCCTTGTCCAATGGTGACGGAGAAAAAAAATTAAAGAATATATACTACAAATTGAATAAATTAATGTCGCATGTTCATGCTTGCAGTGACATGGTATCTTAAAGGTATTTGGCTTGAAAAGAAGTTTTCCCATAATTACCAAAAAACATTTCTAATAGGATATGAGCTCTAAGCACATGAAAAAATTTATAGGTGAAAATCATAATTGAATACTCAAGAAATCATATGTTGAGTGAAGCTGTGGCACACAAAATTTTAAGGCCAATTTTTTTCAGTCCCAAACAATGATCATGCATAATGTGTGCATCAGAGCAGTGTGGCACGCAACAATCGACATGCAGGTAGTCGGATACGTTAAAGTGAATCGAAGCTGCCAGTCTAGTGCACAAGATATATAGCTCAAACATATCTTCGAGTAGACCTCTTAGTAGGGATAGGATCCTTCTTACTTGTTAATTGTCATGTATTAAAATTCCAATTATCTATTGAATCGCATTCATCTTTTGCCATGTTTAATTAACACAGTATAAGTCCCAATAAGAAAATCTGTAAGCATCTTTTAATTTTACTAGTCGCTAATCCGTGCGATGCATGAAATTTTTTTTAGTAATGCTAAGATTTTAGCAAATGAAATGCTTTTATGTCAATTTGGGTGAGAAAATGAATGTCACTCAGCCCAAATTCAAAAGTCCAAATACATAGTCATAATATCATTCATAATAAAGTAATTAAATTTTATGTTAAAAATCCCAGAGTGATTATGAAATTATATCAATTTTCACATTCTAATAAGAACAAAATAAAAAAGGGTATTACTACTTATCCCAAATGGTCATGACTTTGGAAAGTACAACATACATAAATTGTAAGGACATTAATCACGTTGAATTAGTATTATTGATATGATGTGAGTTAATCTTGTTTCCCTAAGAATGATATATCAATCACAATTGCATGAAATGGCCAATCTAGCCTGAGTTTATGTTAAAATTTGATGAAGTGATCATTGCTTTAAAATTTGAAATTTCTATCTAATAAAAAAAAAAAAAAAAAAAAAGGGGAGCTAAAATGGCAAATGGGTTTCAGAATATGTTTTCTCCTCATGAGCCATACTTGTAATGAGGTATGTTTTCCCCTCATGAACCTCTTTTTTTCTTCTTCTTTTTTTTTTTAATGAAATCATTAGTAAGAAAAAATAGACATAAGTGAATTAAAAAAAATAATAATTTGTTGTTCACCAAATTTTTTTTGTTGTGACTGGACAATCAAGGTGACTTACCTTGCCAAAGAAAGATTAGTGGAGAATTCTTAAAACCACGAAATATTCAAAAACTTGTTCTTGGACAATTTACTCCCAAATTTTTTTTATCACAATCACCAAAAAAGGCACATGGAATCTCAACTTTGGATATTATGAAAATCTCATTATATACAGAGTTTCAAACCAAAATATTCCTTAAACATGGAGTCAAACATTTTCTAGTAATTAAAAAAACATGCAGCTTAAAGTGAACGGTGAGAATGTCCTTTGAAGCAATTTGGTGGAGAAACATGGTTGTTCTTGCATTCATGTTCTTCCTCTTAGTACTTGTTCTTCATCCAAAGAAATTAATGAAGCTAAGATAAAACTACAATCATCCAAGAAGTTTAGACATATTTTAGCATTAACTTTGATAAGAAAATTACAAACATAAAAAATACAGACCAACCTCAAGAAAATCTCATCAAGAGCTATGTTGTAGAGCCCAAATGACATGTTGCAAGCTTATATTCAACAAAATCTAAATTGAAAAAGTCTATCTGAAAAGCACAATACATGAATTGTTCCAAATTCAGCTTTGTATTCAACAACTTCCAAAATAAATTGATCAATATTGTTTCATATGATTCATTTAAAATGAAGTATGTGCCCAGGTAAATCAAGGAAGGTAGATTATCTAAGTTGGATCTAGGTGTTCAATAGAGATACTTGGCAAACTATTTTTCACTCCCTGTAAAATTATTACACATATTAAGTATGCATTACAACCATGTCAAATTATCAAAACTTGTAAAAGATTAAGGGAATTGTACCAGTTGGTCTCATAGTACATCTGACCTTCACCTGACCAACAGATTCTCTCTTTTTTTTATTATTATTTTTTTTTTATACTTGACCAACAAATTCTTGAATGTACTAAAATGATGAATTCACCCCGTGTACATCCATTTACGCATTGCAGTGTATTCAATATAGCACCAAAACACTTCTCGAGGGTGCGCCCACTGGATACATCAATCCTATAATTCCAGGCAGCACATCAATGGAAAGTGTACGTATTAAAACCTAAGCTAAGGAACAACTTTTCATGTTAATTAATATTTCTGAAACTCTGGGAGCATGAAGAGGTAGTATTATGCATCAAGAAACATTTCCAACACCACTAAGGCAATTCACTTCAGTTGTTCTTGTATTTACATGATAAATATAATCACACAGGTTATTGCATTGTAGGGAAAGAATATTGGCACTGGGGAGCTGTCACTCCTAGAAGTTGGCCTCCAATCGGATATTTAGTTAAACGTGCAATGGTGCTTCTACTACCTAGTGAGAAGTCCTATGCATGGTTCGGTTTTTTGCTAGTTGGACATTTCTACTTAAGATGTTTGCCTTAGAATTCATGCTGTGCCTTTTCTTTTTATTCAAACTTGGAAGACTCAGAACTAACCTGCTGAGCACTGCTTTCTTTGTCTCTGGAGGCTGAGAACTTGAAATAAGCTTTTTAAAGGTCTAAGGCTTACCAGAGGACAGTTTTATATGCTTGATCCAGTCAAAGAAAATAACAAAAAAAGGACAAGCATTTGTGCATCTATGCAATCTTTATGTCTTTAATTCTTACTGATTTTTTTGTAAAATCCAAAAGTTTGTTATTTAGCACATTTATGAAGAATCTGAAGTACATACCCGAAGATATTTACTATTGTTTAGTTAAATACTATATGATGAAATTCATTTGAGGGGCATCAAATTATACTAGGTTCTGTATAACCCATAAAAAAGACAGATTCTTGATGAGAACATAGTAAATTTGTAAGTTCAACTATAAAGGTCTAAGGCTTACCAGAGAAAATAAACCTAGAAACTTGTCAGTGTAAAATAAATGACAACCCCCAACTGAACTCTAAATAAAAGTTGTAGCTATGAGATAGATTACTTTTTGAGGACAAGTGGATTGATTTTTGGGCTTTCAAAACGTGTGAGAGAGTTTGGAAACTATGAGATAGATACATCACTTTCTGAGGACAAGTGGGTTGATTTTTGGGCTTCCAAAACGTGTAGGAGGCTTTGGAGACTATGAGATAGATAGATCATTTTCTGAGAATAAGTGGGTTGATTTTTGGGCTTCCAAAACATTTGAGAGGGTTTGGAGACTATGAGATAGATAGATCACTTTCTAAGGACAAGTGGGTTGATTTTTGGGCTTCCAAAACATGTGGGAGGGTTTGGAGACTATGAGATAGATAGATCACTTTCTGAGGACAAGTGGGCTGATTTTTGGGCTTCCAAAACATGTGGAAGGGTTTGTATGGCGGTCATGATTGCGGCGTCTTCAACTTGAAGGATGGAAGTTTGAAAACATTGTATCAATGTGATTTTGAGAGGATAGATCCGCCACCGTTTTGGATAATTCCTACTAGATGCTGAGATGTGATTCATATCAAGTCTTTGATGCTTGCAGAAGATTTTTTCTTCTTTTCTTTTTCTTATTTCTATTATTTGAGTAGCTTTATTTTAGATTTTTTATTTTGTTTTCTTCAACTACTGGTGTATCCGAATTTTGTGGTTTATGAAGAGTTATATTCGTCTTGGTTACTACATTTGATTTTATTTCTTTTAGATTAAAGAAAATACAGTTTGTGTGGTTTAACCAATTAATAAATGCTTTGTTGAGTTGAGTGGAATTGATTTTATTTTTCGTTGAATGAAATTTCTTTAGTAAGAACAAAACCAAAGGAATTGTTAGAAGGAATATGTTGAATAGGTCCCAAAACATTAAGAGCAATACCTTAAAAAAACTAGATTCATCCAAATTCAGCTTTATGTCTTAACCACCTATGGCGAGGAGAAACTTAATTAGGAAGCAATTCCTTCTGGTTTTAGCCTTTTAGGTTTAACCAACATCTTCGCCTTTTTTGTGAAAGGTGAAAATTAGTGTTTAATTGTGGGTAGAATTGCAGATAAGCTGGTCAAATGTGCACCTCTTCCGCTGTAGCCAACTTGCCATGATTGATGCACACTCCCATTGTATGGATTGGACACTTAATTTAGTACATTAAAATTGGCCATAGAAAATTTATCCAACCTATTTCTGCAAAAGGGCTTAAAAGAAATACGTGTTTGAAGGGGTTACAGAAAGGGAAGGTTACACTTTCAATATAAAATCCAGTTTTGAAGAAATAATTCTCCAAGTTAACCATCACAGAAACAGTTTTAACCTCTCACATATTTTTGCCGCAAAAAGGATTTCCCACTTTGCACTAGAGAAAGCACCACCCCCAGCCTGCAATATCAAGATGTAGATATAAGATGCACATTCTCAAGTTTGGTTCGAAAATGAGACATTAAAAGCTGACCACATGATTTGGGGCCATTCTTTGTAGATTCAATCAATGAATTCATGATTCTTTCATTCAAACTGCCAATGATATCCTAAGTGAAAATTGACTTGCAACAGTAAAATTATAACACAATGTGCTATGGTTAACTCTTAACAACTGTATTTTTATTTTGAATTCTTGCTCTTAAATAGGAAATGTAAATAATAATTAAAAAAAAAAAGATAGTAGAATAATCCTTGTTATTTGAAAGGAGAAGTGGTATAAAAGCTATTGAATCAAACTTAGATGGGCTTCATTTACATTACCTTACTAGAAGAAAACTGGCATTCCATGCGAAATTTATGTTGACCAGCATAAATTAACATGGATTCAACAGAAATATAGGGTGCTCAAGACCAAATGAAAAGTAACCAGTATGAGAGAACAGACATTGAAAGCTGAAAACAAAAAATATAATATAACTGAGGAAGACAATGAGGAACAAAAGTAGAATGATCTAATGTCTAATCATAATTACAACATTAACTAAACCAGAAACAAACAGAAAGACTAGCTAGTTTTCCGAAGGGGTTATAAATAAATGAAACAATAGCCTTTTTATTCTTTCTTTTCTTTCATATTAGAATATGAAATTCAATCTCCCAATTCACCACTGTCATGGTTTTCTCGTCCATTCACAAGTAGCTCTGTTGATGCTGGTGGTATTTTGGAATTATTGCAGGGCTTCATTGCTTTTGTATCACAGGGCTTTGATGCTTTTGTATCACAGGGCTTTGACTTTAGTTTGAAAGGAAACTTTTTCAAGATTGTGTTCCAACTACCCTTTGTCGTCACCAGCTTATCGATCTCTTGTTTCATGCTAAAGCATTCTTTCTCAAGCTCAGACACCCTTTCCCTCATGTCATCAACTGTTACAATGTTGTTTCGTGTGGTCCCTGCCTGGATAGGGGCATCGTTTCTAGCCAGAGTAAGATTCCCACTTTGATTTTGTGAGTTCTCAAGGTTGTCAGAGACAAAGAACCAACCAGCAACAGAGGTGCGCAGCCGAAGTTGTTCAAAGAATAAAACTTGGACAATGACACGAAGTGGCAACCTCTCGTTCTGGGCTGCATGGGTGCTGGCTTCCAAGGAGAGCTTCTGGCAATTCATGAGCCTGCAGATTTGTTCCCTTTCAGAGTCTGTTAGCCAGGGATGAGCCTGAAGTTGAGATACACATCAGTTTTCTTAGGCAAGGCAGGAAGTAATCTAGTGTGCATTGGATAGTAACAATGTAATTGACTCAGTTGAACTTGATAATGAAATGAGTTCTCAACACAATTTTTTTGGGAGTGTAGTGACATAGTAATTACACCATGAAAACACCATTGCCATTGTAAATAAATGAAATTGCTTGCTAAAGAAAGAACAAAGTGAAAGTTTAATACCCAAGCACCATATATACAATGCTGCTTCTCAAAAACATGAACTAAATAATAAATAGAGAGAGTAAAATTAAAGAAGTCCTTTTTATGCCGATCAAAAAAGCCGGTTCTCCTTTTGAGCCATTTCCAAAAATACACCAGAATTGATTATTTATTGTGATGTGAGTTAATGTCAATACAAGCACTCTAAAATGACTAATTTTCAAACTTGAAAGCAGATCTTAGAAGAGATTAGTGACAGAGTAAAATCATTCCTACACAAGATAAGGCAAAAATGCTCCGTTTTAAACTATGATATCAGAAAACATTGGAACTAATTTGGAAACTTGTAGCCTTCAATCAAGATGACCAGAACCAAAAGATTTTTGCAAGGAAAATCATCAATGAGATGAAGAAAATATAAAGTTCATTTACCTTGAGGAATATATCGATTGCACGGTAGATTCCATCATCTAATGGCCTGGCATAATCAGGGATAATAGCAGCAAGGGACTGAAATTTCAGTAGCTTCAAGTTAACATCAGGTGCCACCTCAGCTAAATAACCATCTACCAGATTAGCCACCATTGTCATTGGGGTCAGTGAATGGGAACCTCCCATTAACTGCCCCTCATCTACGATACAATTAGAATTAGAATCAATAGAATCACGATCAGCCAGCATGAAGTGATCAAGAATCCGCTGAACACAGTCAATATCATAAAGGGTCTCCACTGAGTACCCCGTATTTGGTATCAGAAGATCTTCAAGAGCTGCTTGATCCAACTGAGCACCAATCCTTTTCTCTAAATTCTCACGACATGATGGGCTAGCCTGTAAAATTATTGATGTTCGCAAAAGCCTAAGGAGGAAGTTGGTTGGTGTGACACCTTTTTCATTTGGTAGTAACTCCACTATTTCTTCAAGGAGATTTCTTTGATCTACATCAGATGGGGAAGATATAGTTGATCCTGGGCCAGCACGTTTCCCATTTTGGAAGCTTGATTGCCTACCTAGCAAGGGAAGATGCCTCTTTGCATAGTAGACAAGGGACCCAGAAATTCTCTCCGGCTTCATGCCTCTTGATCCAACAGCAAGAATCAATCTTTTATAAAGAGGTAGTCTAAGAAAGGACACATCCTCATACCACCAATCTTCACTCACAGGATGTGGCTTAGCTGCTGTGCGTATTCCATTCCAAAATACAGTCCCATCAGGGCTTTCCTTAGCACTCCGTCCTGACATGGGCCAGCTAAACAAACTGGGATCTGCACAAGCTTTCATTGCAAGTGAATTAATGCATCTTGTAATGATATGAAGCTCTTCTGCAAGTGGTAGAACCTCTTCACAAGTTTCAAGAGCTTTAATTGAGTCTGTCCAGTAACCAAAAGTCTCATTAAAAAAACTTTCTGTTTGCGTGATGAGATTTCCCCCTCCATAGTCTTCTGTCATCCGAAGATACTCGGATGCACACCTGAGACTGACTACATTAAATGCAGTGAGCTCTATTTTAACACCATAACAGAACTTGGCTACAAGCAGAAAGGTTTTGGCTCCTCCAGGAATGTCATGGAGCTGCAAAGTACACTTCTTCTCATCCTCTCCGGAAAGCTCTCCAATAAGGTTTTCTAGAAATCCGCTTCTGGACAGCAAGGGAAACTGCCATATATTCCAGAAAGGGAGGAAATGCAATTTGATGAGTAAACAAGAAATAAAAACTAATGTGTAGAAATATCCCAGAAATATATAAGATATGCACACTGTTATGTCCATTAAGATTTAGGAAGCAAGGCTGCTTTTCGACTTCCCAAAGGAAAGATTTAATTACAAGGCAAAATCATCACGATTGAAAAAAATAATAAACATAATAGGAAAATAACAAGATAGAGAGCTCCATGCCCATATTTTTCACACATCCCAAATTACAAGAAGTCCAATATTAAGCATCTATTTGGTGCACATGACTTTAATAACTTCATCAAT
This sequence comes from Fagus sylvatica, assembly GCA_907173295.1. Taxonomy (NCBI): domain Eukaryota; kingdom Viridiplantae; phylum Streptophyta; class Magnoliopsida; order Fagales; family Fagaceae; genus Fagus; species Fagus sylvatica. The sequence continues at coordinate 31,677,810 of OU015769.1, forward strand.
GTAATTGACAAATCAATTTTTTGTGTCCATTTTCAAATTTCAGATTTGTTCATTTACATTATCACAAATTTAGATTCCAGAAACATATGCAACTTAGCAAATAGTATACCTACAAAAATTTCCTCATAATATCCATTGCAGCACTCCATTGACATAAATATATGAGCTAAGAGCTCTCTCTCTCTCTCTCACACACACTCACCAATTTTGGAATCACAAAAGTAAAACATTTAAATGCAGACAAGATAAAATCTAAGTTTACGAGAAGCAGCTGCTTTTGATTGTTTCTAGTTGATTCTCATATATGAGGGAACCTCAAGCACAAAACATGCTACCAAAAGGATCAGAGGCTTAAGGTTGCACGTTAAGGTACAACCTTAAAGTCTCATCTTCCTTGCATGCCCCTTTAAACCATGGTGCCTAGATACACAAATGATATAATTAATGACAAATCAAGTAACAGGGTAGAGGCTTGGCCAAGTAAATTAAACCTTGTGGAGATGGAAGGTTGTCTCTCCAACTTCAAAGATGACATCGCTAGGAAGCCCAGTTGAGCAAAGCCTGCAAACGAAAATTTGACTTAAAAGAAATCTGACAGAGAACAAATTTTTCTCTAAAGAGAAAATGTAGATTCAGATGACATACATGATACAACCAACAATCAATTGGTAAAATATTCTTTAATTTTATCTTCATTCTTGTCATTCATAGCAGGAATCATTATAATCACACTAGATTTTGTTACTTATTTACTAATCAGGAAAGAAAAGTTTTATGTTAACCATTTATGAAGAAAAGAAAAAAGTTACTATTATCCAGTTCTGTTAGTTAATCATAGCAGGGACCATTTCAGTTGATACACAAACATCAATGAAGTTAATCATTAAAATTCGTGCACACAAAATTAACAATGGTGGTGACAAAACTGAAAGACTAAAATCATTAAAATTCTAAAATTAAAATTAAAATTACCAACCATCCCATCCTCAATATTAGTAATGTAATTGATTAATAAATTATCTCCTTCATATGAAAAAACCAAATTGGATTCATAAACTATTTACTTCATAAAGTAAAAGCCTTTACAGTAATACACACCCAAATTAACCAATCCCAGAAGTTAAATGATTTGATAATGCCAAACAAAACAAACCCATCACGTAAAATCAAATCTTATCACACAAACACAATGCAAAATCTCATTTTGAATTACAATTATAAGATAAAACGAAATGACTGACCAGGTTTGGCCATCTAGGTGAAAGACTTCGGATTTGGATCCCAGTTTCATGCACGCCATGTATTAGTCAACTACAGTTAGTTATCATGGACAAGAGCTACAATGTGTAGCAAAGAGAGCGAGAGAGAACAATGACACAGTGACGCTAAATGATGAAATGGGTAGTGACAGAATTGGCTTTTGTCTTTTTCCTCAATCTCTTTCTTTGTGCAATCTTTTTCAGCTTTCTGGGAGAGAGAGTGCGTGCGTGTAAGATGGTCCCGAGTCTAAGGGGAAAATCTAGGAGCAAAATCAGTTGCTGCTGTTACATGAGGCAGTGTTTGGGGGGTTATGGTTTTAAGCAATTAATTTTTTTTTTACGTTTTTATTTTTTTATTTTATTTTATAACAAATATTTTTTTACACTGGAACAGTAACACAACTGTAGCTGTATGCATTTAAAGATTGTTTGTATTGTGAAGGGCCCAAGTCAACTAGTAATATATATATATATATATATATATATATATATTTTGTGTGTGTGTGTTTCAATTAATTCCTTTGTTAAAGTTTATTTATTTATTATTGTATAAGAGACTTAGAATCAAATTTCACGTACACTAAAAGAAAAACACTCATATATGCCTTAATCTGATCATGAACGAATACAATAGTTACCATTCCTATCAGATCTTAAAATACAATACAGAAAAAGATAACCTTTCTTGCCAAATGTGCATTAGGAACAAGGTTATTAAAATCCCGATTCGAATCTTAAAATCTTACGATTTTACGATTCAACATTATGAAAACGATTCGAATCTTAACTGAATCTTAAAGGTGGTAGAATCTTAATAGAATCCCGATTTGAATCTTAGAATCTTTAGAATCCCGATTTGCTTCCGATTCTATACGATTCTACTACACAAGGTTTATTCGGATTTTTTGGTTTTTTTTTTTTTTTTTTTGGGCCTCCAATGAAAATTTAGCTTGTATTGGGCTGATTTTTACTTTTTAGTATGTTAGTAGCCTGCCCCTTTTTTTTTTTTTTTTTTTTTAATAAGAGAAGCCTTTCCATTTTAGTATGTTAATGTTAGTACTTAGTAGCAAAGAAATTTATAATCTTAGTAATTGTGAACTTGAAAATGAAGTATGAGATTTTGATGATCTTCCCATGGATAATTTAGATGGAAGCAACGACATTTATGGTGAAGGTCTCCCATTAGAGGACAACATTCATCAAATCAATGATGATCTTGGTTTTTAGATCTTGGTGATTCACATTGAACAATAAGTATTGTGTTACTTTTGTCACAAAATCACCATTGTGGAAAATGGTTGGGAAATATTTTGATTTATTTAGTGTTATTATTTGGAACATTATATATGTTTGTGGTTATGTGGTATTAAAACTTGGAACTTGAAAGTTTGAAGTTTGAAATTTGTCATTTGGTATTTAGTAGTTGATGACTTATTGCATTTTATAAATTTTATGCTAAAACTTATTTATTTTTCAATGATTTTTTAACCTATGTTATGAATTATAATTATTTATATATTTTTTATTTACGGAAAGTAGAATCTTACGATTCACGATTCGATTCTACGATTCGATTCGCGAAACCCTCCCAACGATTCAAGGTAGAATCCCAATTTTAATAATCTTGATTAGGAATCACTCATGTGTTTCGCATTTACTAAGCTTGAAAACTTATGTGCAAGTGCAAGCCCATTTGAAAGTAGTTGATTCCTATCAAGAGTCTTGTAACTCAATTCGTATTGTCTCAATTATCATTAAAGAAATAATGGAAAAGACAAAACCGTAGTGGTCCTAACTTATTATAGGACGATTGGTTACTAGGTAAAATCTATAATTCAATCCTTAATTTATCATACATAAGACTTATGCAAATACACATAACTCTTGAACACTTTTTTACACGATACATATTTTAAATTTGATAGAATTTATCTCCAAATCAATTTGAAGAAATCTTACTCAAACCCACTATGTAGCAACTCATAAGACTATCCGTGTTTATTTTTAGTCACATAATTTATTTAAATAATACAAGTAAATGATCTTATGAGTTGTTCCATAGTGGGTTAAACTAATTTAGAGATAAACTTTGTACTTCTAAATTTATATATCATCCATAACATAACGCATATGTTCTTACCTAATCATATAATAATCATAAAGAATACCATAGATTCAGAGGACCATTAGGTCTATAGAGTACATTATGTAGATAGGATTTAATCCTTAGGTCCTTCGCATATATATTTTAGTTGAATCAATTGAATGCCATGAATTTTTTTTTTTTTTTTTTTGTTCCTTTTAGTAGGGGATAACATTAAACATTAGTCCGAGTAGTTCCAATCACTAGAAACAATTATTATAAATGAGCATATGGACACCAATAGGTCTAGGACACATCCAAAATAACAACAAAACTACAAAAGGTTCAGTCTGGAAGTTAACTCATCCTTGCCAACATGTGTGCACATTAATTAGGCTCTCAGTATGAGTGGTGAAACTTAAAGGCAAAAGCAATGCAAAATTGACTCAATAACAAACCTTTAATGATTTGCAGTTAGGTACAGAGAAACGTTAAAGCTAGGACCACTATTTCTGTATCCAATTTAATCTCCAACATCTCTGTGCTCCTATATTAGCTACCCAATTCAATCTCCAACAACCCCAGGCCCGTGTTCATATTCTGAGCCCAAAAGTTAAGCTCAAAATAGGAATAAAAGCCCAATAGCCACCACAACAGAAAAAGCCCATTAAAACTGGCCCATTAAAACTCTCCCACTACCTCATAGTCTCGTCTCAGTCTTCAGAGCTCGTCAACTGTGAAGGAGAAAGAGCGAAAGCCATGGAAGCTCAGCTCAGTGTCCGAGCAATTCTTCGTCTCTCACTTTTAGCGCTTCTCTCATTTCTCGCCAGATCTTCCTCTCAGGATATTCAGATCGTCAACGCCGAGCGCAGAGTAAGCTTCGAATTTCTCTCAATTCTCGCTTCCCCAATCGCTCTTATCATTCGGAGTTTTAGAAATTTTTGTGTGATTAGGGCTTTGATTCATTGCACGCTGCGTTTGGTTGTTGAGAAAATTCGAGAAAAGAAAATTAAATGCTTAGTGTTTCAGCCTATGAGATCTTGGTTTTTTGTCTTGAATACTTGCTTGTTCACGAGCAAAATTTGAATTGCATTGTTACTGTGATAGAATTTAAGTGATTTAAGAAAATTTGTTTGAATATCAAGAGCTTTGTTTAGAAATGTTTAATTAGACATAATTCAAAAAATAAACCTGATAGGTTTGTGCTAATTAGGAGCTGAGATTACAAATAGCTCCTCTCAGCTGAGCCTAATACAAATGATCTGGTTCATTTGAACCTAACTTAAAATTTAATACCCTTGATATATTGATAAGCATAAGAAAGGGGTGCAACACGAGCACGTCCCGGGATATCCTTGATATTTTAAGAAATGCGATAAAATAAGAATCCTATCAGAATTCTTAACCTTCATTTCGTTGCATTATTGGATATTAGATGTTTTTCCAAGTCATTAAAATGAGTAACTTTCATTCTTATGTTAATGGGTAAAACTTAGGTACAGTTCATTAGATTAAGTATATTAGGTTCCCCAATTGAATTCAAATACATGATTGCATTAACCAATGAAACACAAACAATGTTATCTTTTCCAAGAATATTTAAATTCAACATATTTGAATTAAACTAGAAACCTAATGTACTTGACCTAAGGAACTATACCTAAGTTTTACCCTATGTTAATAATGGTGAATTTGGTAGCATTGAGGATTGTTGTACGGTATGCTATGTGACATGTAACTAACTAAGTGTAGTTCTCCTATGTTATAAAAAATTTAAAAAGAAATAGATATTTTCATTCTTCACTTTTGGTCTGAATGCTCCTTTTTCTATTACTGTCACGACTAATTGTCTGATCATGCTTGCAGATTGACTTGACATCTCACATTATAAAGGTTTTCCTAACCTTGAAGGTATCTTTCTAATGCTTATTACTACATAACTACTTTTAATTTGTGATATCAAGGCATTAGTGTCCGAAAGAAGGTATTTGTTGAATTGTTCAAATTGTACTAAATGGGTGGATAATTTTGAGGTTTTGGTTTTATGTACGTGTCTTTATCATGGTCTAAAAGAATGTATTTTTTAGATTTCCTTTTTGGGCCTATATATTACTTTCTCCTGATAACTTGAATTAAATTCAAGTTTTGGCATCACCAAATTTTTGTCTTCTAAATTGTTTAGCTAAGATTGACGAAATCTCAATCAAATCTCCTAATTGTTCATTTGAATTGCTGTATTTTCTTTTTGGTGCCTGAAATTGTACACTTGATCCTGTAGACATGTATGGGCTCCACACTAGACACCCACGGGGGACTTTATGGTGGGGAGAGGTTAAGGGTCTAACCAGAATCAAAATTATAGTTCTCAACCCAGTTTAAGTAGGTTAAAGGTTATGGAATTACCTTTTGTTTTTCAGAACTCTTTTTTTTTTTTTGATAAGTAAATGAAGGTTTTTCAGAACTCTTTTAAGAGAGAGAGAGAGAGAGGGAATTTGAGAGTTCCACTGTAATTCTCTTATCTAGATTTTCTCTGTCAAACAAATCATATAATTCCTGTGTTTCATGTGCGGTAATGCCATTATTTTTTCAATTCACCACTACCATAAACCCCAGTCCAAGGGCCTGCCATGAGTGACCCTGTCCATATGCTCAAATGAATAGAAATTATAATTAATATTGCCAAGTTTATGGCTAAATTTGGCCCAATTTGATTCAGGGTGCCTGTTGAAACCAGAATGTTGTCAATTAGTCTGAACTTTGAAATCATAGTCTTAGTGAGCGTATGTTAGTTATTGAAAATATTTATGTATTTCTACATTTTGTGCTAGATGGAAAAGAATACATGTTGTTGACCCTGATTAGTTTGTTAAGGATCCATAGCCGACTCCAAAAAATTTGGGACTTAGGCTTGGTTGTTGTTGTTGTTACATTTTGTGCTTGAAATTTGCAAATGTTTTGGTGCATATATTTGACTGATGGTTGTCTTTCAGGTTGAAAACATTGGGGCATCTCCTGCTTCAGATATACTTCTTGCATTTCCTCCGACGCAAGTTGATCATCTATCACTTCTCAAAGCTGCTGTAACTGTTGGAAAACGGAAGAAGAAAAGTTATTTGCCCCTTGAAGTAAACCCAATTGAGCTACCTGATGCACCAAATGGAACCAAGTATTTCTCTGTATCTTTGCTCAAACCATTAAGCACGGGTGAAACTGCAACAATAGAAGTGCTTTACATATTGACACATTCTCTAGAACCGTTTCCAGCTGAAATAAGTCAGTCAGAGTCTCAGCTAGTCTATTATCGTGATAGTGCAATAATATTGTCACCATATGATATTAAGCAACAAACAACTTTTTTTAAGACTCCAAGTACTAAATTAGAATCATTTACAAAAGTGGAACCGACAAACCGTGCGGGTACAGAGCTAAAGTATGGGCCATATGAAAATCGTCCTCCACATTCATTTTCGCCCATACTTGTTCATTTTGAGAATAACAATCCATTTGCTGTTGTTGAGGAGCTTGTCCGTGAAGTGGAAATATCTCACTGGGGAAATCTTCAGATCACTGAGCATTACAAGTTGGTGCATGCCGGTGCTCGACACAAAGGGGTGTTTTCGAGGTAGGGTCTATTGCTGTCATATGTCATAATGCTTTTTGAATTCTACAAAAATGTTGTCTCCTTTATCATTAGCTTTAACTTTGATGTCGTTGTACTAAGTTTTGAACTTTGGTTCAGAATATTAAACTAACTGAGAGAGTGTTGTACTAATATATTATATTATATTAACTTAAGTTCTCCTAGAATGTTTTTCCCTTTCTTTTTGATTTATTGTTTGATAGCAACAAATAAATGTAAACCATAGACAGTTACAATCCATTTTTTTTAAAATATTATTTTTCCTCTCTTGATCTTTTCTTCACTTGAATGTCCATATTTCTGAAGTTCCCTTCTGGCAGGGTTGAATATCAATCTAAGCCATCTTTTAGTGGGGTGTCTTCATTCAAACATCTTCTAGCAAGATTACCACCTAGGGTTCACTCTGCCTACTACCGAGATGAAATAGGGAATATCTCATCATCACATTTGCGTACAGATCCCAGGAAGGTAACATGTGACTTTATGTTTTACAGTCCTATTGTAGAAGATTGTTTGAAATATTTGTCTATAGGATATCTGTTTTCTTTGTATGATTAAATTTTACATTAATGAACAGGCATGCTCAAGTGGTCAAATCCATGATTAGGAAGTTGGAAGCGTTATGATTTAATTGCTAATTTAAATTATGCCTTTTTGTAGTCAAAAGCCATATATCATGAATTTTACTCATATTGACTCAAATTGAAAATTAGCTTAATCAAGATGTAAAATTTCCCCTGTCCACTTTGGTCCTTCTGGGAGAAATACACATTTCAGATAGTTATTGTAACCCAGTCAACTGTTGCTTTTAGGGCAGCATTTGCAATTTGCTATGACTTCTTTGATGAACTTGTATTCATCTGCCTTTACTAGGGAAAGTTTGACATGATAAGATTTGCACCTTAAGGCTTGCCAGAGTGTGTATTTCCTTCTTAATAGAATATTGGTCATATTTCAACTGGAAAAGTGATATTATGGCAATCGATAACTGAAGATCACTTTAGGATAATGGTGAACCTAAAAATAAAATAAAAAAGTTAAATGTGTTTTCACATATTGTGACTAATACTTGTTCTTTACAGTCAGAACTCGAAATTGAACCACGGTATCCTTTATTCGGAGGCTGGAAAGCTACATTTGTCATTGGATATGGGCTACCATTGGAAGACTTCCTTTTTGAGTCACCTGATGGTAGACGATACCTCAACTTCAGTTTTGGATGTCCTCTTGTGGAGACCGTGGTAGACAAGTTGACCATCAAAGTGGGTTTTGTAACACAAGTTTGCGTTTCTATTGTTTTCCTGTGTTTTTGCACATACTGCTTTAAGACTTATGTATAAAATCCAGATTATAAATATGCTAAGTGTTATATTTCAGGTAGTGTTGCCAGAGGGATCAAAAGACCCTTCTGCTGTGGTTCCTTTCGCAGTGGAGCAGCATCTGGAGGTAACTTAACTTAACTTGTCAATTCACACCCACACACCCACACACTGGTGCAGAAATCTTAACAGTATGTTTCAACTCTTGTTCATTGCAGAGTACATATTTATTTTATTTTTATCACATCGTCCATTATGTAATATGAGCAATGACAAGAATTTGTTGTTTTCAAAGTTTTTTTTTATTAGTATTTTCAAAGTACCACAGAATATCTTCTCTTTTTAGATGAACTTTTCACAGTGTGCCATTTGAGGCGCTGTGCTATTGTGATAATTTGCTGTTGCTCTATAAGCATTAATTAGCCAATTATTTACAGCATCAGTAATTTATGGACCACATCAACTAAGATGTATTTACATTTGGATCTCTGCAGACCAAATATTCCTACCTTGACATTGTTGGGAGGACTGTGGTGGTTCTGGAAAAGAACAATGTAGTTCCTGATCACAACTCCCCTTTCCAGGTAATTTTTGCAAACACATACAGTTTCTATGGACTTGAAATATGTTCTATCAGGTCATGAGAGAAAATCGGTGTAGCATTATTAAACTAGATCTCCCAAAGTTGAGTTTGGCGTCTGCATGTGCGGCCAAGGAAAAAAAGTTCATTTGAATTTGATCTTGAGTTTGAAAAAAATTTAAGCCAAGTACATTTACTTCTAAAGAATACATAATGATAACCCACATACCAATTGTCAGGAAGAATTATTTATAGTTTTAACAATTTTGGTGCAGATTGTAGGTTTTATCAATTCAATTCCCTTTTCCCCACTTTGATGTTATAAAAAATGCGAGAACCAAGAATTCTAATTAGGCTGAGTTGATCAGTAAAAAAAGAAGAATTGAATTTCAGTTATGTCTGCAAGGATAGTTGACTGTTCCATTGCATGTTGTGCTTTAAGAAGATATCCTTTGGTAAACTGCCGCCTCTCTGGCCCCCAGCTGATTCTACCATAGAGGCCAACGATAGACAATAACTCCCTCCTTAAGGAAGAGTATAGGGGCTTATACAATTTCATTTGTTCTCTCCTCTTAGTATCCTCTTGATATTAGTATGTCTTGTAGTAGATATTATTTATTAAAAATGAAAAATTGTCTGTGTGGATATTAACTATTCTTCTCTTGTCTCTTATTACTTTACTTTTCCAGGTTTACTACACCTTCAACCAAGTTTTCATGCTTGCAGAGCCATTGATGTTGGCGTCTGTGTTTTTCTTATTATTTGTCACTAGTGTAGCCTACCTACACATTGATCTTTCTATACGCAAGTGATTATTGGAATTGCCAGAGGTAATCTTACGCAACTTAGTAGTGTTATGTTTACATAAAATATTTATTATTGAAACTAGTTTTCTTTGCTCTGTAGCTTGAATGGTGAATCACTTCAACTTGGTTAACATACAGTGACTGAGTCAAATCAGAAGAAGCTAGGAATGTTGTAAGTGAATGTTGGAGAGCATAGCATTTAGAAAGTTTAGAAATTTTGTTGTTGGTTGTTTTCTTTTGGTGACTATAGGTTGCATTCAGAGATTTTGTTGTTTGTGCATTAACATAGCAAGTTGAACTTAGGCCCCATGTCCCCATCGGGGGAGTATTGTTGTCTTGATTTAAGAAATATAAGGATTCAAAAATGCTTTAGTGAAGAAAATGTGTTCTCAGTTCGGTTTATCTTTCTGAAAATCTGGTGTACGGCTGGACTCGTTTTTTCTGGTGTGCAAGAAGATGGAAATAAGAATGAGAACTCAGCAACCCATATGGCATTTTTGGTTATAATTTCTCAATGTACCCTTTTATTCCTCCACTCCTGACCAGACAGATTACTGTGCACAACTATTTTCAGAACAGATCAAACTATCATCAGAGATAATATCTGCAGGATATATTAAAATAAGGGTTTGGATTGGCTCCAGTGCACCGCTGCAATCGTGACACATGTCTAATTTTGGCCACGTGTCCACATCGCAACGGCTCCAGTGCACTAGAGCACTGGAGCCAAACCGTTCCCTTCAAATAAATAAAAAAATCAATCAGGCTTAGGGAAAATGACAGTATTAGTTGTGTGCACCATGAAGTAAAAAGAGGTGATGATTTGAACATTCTTGTCTGTTATAATGTCAAGCTTGTCACCAAAAAGACATGATTTAGGAATTTGAAACCGAAAATCCTTGGTCATACAACTTCTGAACAGGGACCTCGTTATTTAAAATCTCTTGTACTAGTTGAACAAACCTTCAAACAAGGATTGCAATGTGCGGATTATGATCTTCTAGACTTCTTAGAATAATTTTGCTATTGAGTTTTTAAAATCCTATCTAGTTATTTTAAAATGAGTAGATTGTAAAACCCTGAGAGGTACCTCAACTGGTCCGGTCTTGGGTGTGCTCCCCAATAATCACTAGTTCGAGTCTCTTCAAGGCCACCTATCTAAGACAAAGTCTTGCGTCTATTGTGGTATACGTGCTAGTAGAGTGTTGCGTGTTCCCTTGAGATTAGTCGAGGTGCGCGTATTTACGGAACGCTGGCTCGGACACTCAAGGTTATCAAAAAAAAAAAAAAAAGAGTAGATTGTATTTTGTTACACATCAATTTTTTTAATAAATATCAATTGGTGATAGTTAACATTTGTTTAAATGTCGTAGTAGAAAACCCAATCCATTGTAGGAAACCCAATCCATTCAAATGAATGGATATGATTTTAAAAATTTTATGATAGAGTTACCTTAAGAACTCTAAATAATCTCTATCCACAAATTACTTACCTCACTTCAACAATTTTGCCAAAGTTCCGCTTTGTTAAATCTCATGAGTCTTGAAAAGATATAATTAACTTCAAAAACATTCTTATCCCTCCCTTCACCAAAACGAACATGAAAATGTTTAATTATTCATACCATCGATGGAAAAGATAACAAAAAATAACCTGGATAAGGATTGATTATGTCACCAAAGTTCTCAACTAGTTTATTTTCTTTGGTATTTTCCATCATTTTTTTCTAACAGTAAGTGGGAGAGGGGACTTCCCACCTTTTCTATGTAAAGAAAGTTTGGATAATACCTTTGAAACACATTACTCTTGATAATTTATGTTGTTATTAGCTTTAATTTGTTAGGTGTTAACTTGCAGCCATAAACATATTTGATTTGGAATTTTGTTTTTGTTTTTGGGATTATGTGGAGCCTAACGAGTGTAGAGTAATATCATAGGCATAATAATTTGAGGGTTACTTAAATACACTGTTGATCCCTAACGTTTACCCAAGTTGTACGTTTGGTCCCTAAAGTTTAAAACGCGCAGAAATGGTTCTTATGTTTCAAAATGGTGCATCATTGGTTATTTCGTCTAACTCTATTAGTTTTGTATATACGTTACTAATAGATTGATGATGTAGCCAGTTTTTAATTAAGGTAATATTTATTTTCATTTACAAGTAGGCATATGACGTAGTATACCTAATTAAAATAAAATAAAACCTAAAACACACCCATCCGATTAAGACCCTACCCATTCACTAAAATAACCCATTGCTCCTCTCTCTACTGGATTTCTGTTCGTCACTCTCTCTATGAGCAAGATTTGAAAAAATTTGTACAAAACTTAAGTGAAAGAAATTCAGGAGCCTTGATGACCACCGTCGACATCATAAAGAATTCATAAAATCTTATGGACATTCCCCAAAGCTATGGTGATGAGGCGGAATCCAATCAGTCCAATGGCCAAAGTGAGTCAGACTCCTGGCTGAAAAGAGAGATCAAGTTACTGCTTTCAAGATTTTATCAAGTCTCTTCCTATACATCACTAAACTCCATTTTTTATTATTATTTGTTTTCTCTTTCACTCATTGAACATTTGAACACCATATATTTGTGTATTTTACAGGTAGATTGGGCACAAAACCATTGGTATAATTATATCTTTCCTGAGATTGCAAGACCACCACGTTGGTTCAGTTAACAAAATTTTGGGCCATGCATACAAATGCAGTTGCCTCCAGTAGAGAGAGGAACATAGAGGGCGCTAGAGATGAACGAGAGAGAGAAGAGCAATGGGGTTTTTTAGTGAATGGGTAGAGTCTTAATTGGGTGGGTAGGTTTTGGATTTAATTTTATTTTAATTGGATATGCCATGTCATATATGTATCTGTAAATAAAAATAAATGCTACATCAATTAAAAAATGATCACATTATCAATCCGTTAGTCATGTATACTCAAAACTAACAAAGTAAGGCAGAAAGATTAATAATGCACGATTTTGAAATGTTATAGACCATTTCTACACGTTTTAAACGTTAAGAATCAACAGTGTATTTAATCCTAATTTTGATAATATTTTTCACAACGGTTGAATTATCAACTTTTTATTAGTTCTCATCTAGACTCACCACTAACATTATTCTATTATCAATTATTCATAATTTAACACCTCGATAGTCGTGAAATAATTTGAAAAAATTATTGTACTTTAGTATTTAAACATTTTTGTTGTTGGTGCTACTAAATTAGCTTAGACAAGTCTATGGGCTTGTAGCCCGATTAGTACCTACTCTACTTTGTCTGTACTCAAGATTTCTTTAAACTGAAGTCTAGCGACAACCACTCATATCATTGGCATACTAGTAAGTTAAGTTTAGTTGTGACTTGTGAAATGAACCATCGCACTACTGCCCACCTTTACCCCTTGGGTTAGAAGGTGAAACCAAATACAAAGCAAATGGGCAGCTAATCATGGCATGGTCAATTTTGCATTTTTTATTTTGTATTGTTATTGTTTAAGGAAGAAAGGGGGAGACTGGGGACCACTGCCGGTTGTAAGACAAAGCCCCAAAACCCTTAGGGCAACCAAATGAAAAAAAAAAAAATGTATAATACATAGAAAAGAAAAAAATATATTGTTATACATAAAATAAAATATTAGTATATATATATATAATATATATATCATTTGATAACTTATCAACAAATTTAGATATAAACCAATAGATAACAAACTATTAAACATTTACGTGCATGAAACAGAGTTCATACTTCATTTGTGACAGGTGGCGTGTAGGAGTAGGAAGTAGGGTTATTGAGTTTGTTTCCTATTTTAATGTTATATTGTTACTGCTTAGAATTATTCGGTATATTTTATGTTAGTCTTTAATTATGAACGTATTAATCCCAGATGTCAGGATTTCCTCAATTAAATCCATCACCTTCTTTTAATTATATCATTCAATAATCAATTCTATTTTTTTATTCCTCCAAATATTGTGAACGTATTAATCTCAAACAAAAGTACAAATAAAACCACAAACAAATTTTTATTAATCCGGCAACACAATGTCACAAGCAGTTTCAACAAAACAAAGGCCACTAGCTACCAAAAGTGTAAGGACAAATCTCTAATCCTTAATCTCAATATCCAGGATTCACTTTGCAATGAGAAGCTATTTCTTTGAGTCAAATCATGCTAATTATAAAGAACCATAATCGGGTTACATTTTACTTCATTTTATTTTATCTTTATGTAATTCATGTTAAAAACACAATATATCCTTGATTTTGCATTAAAAAAAATTAAAAATCGGATCTTTATTTTTTTTAATATTTAATAATAGGTGGATAACCAAAATTGGGACGGACTTGGACAACCTAAAACTCGGAACCGACTTGAGTCCACAAAGAGCTAAAGATGTTAAAAATCACACCAGTTCCAAGATATCATTCGGCCAACACATGTAATTTGGAATTCTTTCATCATTCGGTGAGGTTAAAAAAATTAAAACAAATACAAAACTTCAAGTGCCCAGCTGCCACAATGAATTTGGGACTCTTTCATCATTTAAGTTAAGAAAAGAAAGGTTTAGGTGAAACCGTTGAGACATTAAATAAAGCCTACCTACACTTATGACTTAACATAGCTATTGGCAATCTTAAGATAGGCTCATGTGAGAGAGACAATTAGCTCCATGCATAAAGTAAATTTGCAAGTTTGACTGCCATGTTTCGACAATATTATTCCCGGAACAGTCAATTAGATTAGTTAGCTTTTGTTAAAATGTATAATAACCTTAGAATAGGCCCATCTAAAACCAAAATCATCTTCCTTATTCCTTAATCCTTGTCTTTCTAATTTAAACCTTGACCAATTTCTTGACCCAATGCATGCCCCCACGGTGTCTAACTCTTGTCGCTTTGTGCCTTTGTCACTTGAAGAGTTGATGAAGTACACTACATGAGTGATACAGTCTGATTAGAAGGGTAAATCCATCACCTGACCTTAAAATTTCAAAACTTTTACCACCTCATACGATACAACATAACAAATAACGTTATGTACTAATGATTTATTCTTATTTTATTGTACAAAAATAAGTTGTCTTCTTATTCTCTTCTTTTATTAGATAAAAGGTATACCGTATATCTCTGTTAGAGCGTAGTAATAGATACAACTTTCCTTCGAGATTTAATGTTATTGTTGTTAAAGCTGGCATTTGACGTTTGCCCTCTCATCTTTGGCAATTGACTTCAAACAAATCTTAAATTCAAACACAATATAATAGGGCTTCTGTCCCTTCTCATTATGCTAATTTTCTTTCTTGATAGACAGTTAGATACGAGTATGTTTGGACCATTGTGTGTGTGTGTGACAGAGAGAGACAGAGAGAGTATTCAATGTATGGATAAGAAGTAAATAAAGGCTTATCAACAACTTATCGGATTTAGGTTTGACAATCATAACAGTAGACGAAGGCTTTTAATGGATAGCTTTAAACAGCCCCTATTCCTCATTTTCTAATTTCTTGGTACATCTTTCAAACCACGTGAATTCCATCTAAATTTGCGTCTCACTGATCACATCCAACCCTGAGGAATGGGTTTACAGCTACCAATACTTCTTTCTTTTATTCCTTAGTAATAAGGAAGGGAATTACACTACCAATACAATCAATAATCAAGCAACAAAAAATTGCAAATCGTGGAAGTATAGGAACCAATTGTTGGGATATGCTACTTTCTAACCCTTTAACGAAGTTATTCATCTTCTCATGCCACTTATCACCTTTACTTCAAAGTGATAATGGGCTAATGGCACAAAAATAACCCAAAATCTAGCTTAAAAGTAATGAAAAGGTGGTTTAGTATGTGTAGCAGAGCAGGTATAGGGTTCAGTGTATTACTCGTTTCTAGAGCAGATTTTTTTTTTTTTTTTTTCCTTACAACAAGTAGAGGTGGAGGGCATTTGAACTAAAGATTATTTGCATAGAAAGAGTTAAACAATGTCATTAAACTACTACCAGAATGACACTTAAATAGTTATAGTGGCTATATATATATTAATCTATATAGGAATGAATATCTCTTTGTTCATGTAATAATGGAGCGAGGCGTGGTGGGTTGGAGCTTAGGTTCTTTTTGCAATTTTTTGGTTGGTGCGTGGAACTTAGGCAATCTTACCTTGGGGGCACAAAAAGAGTGAGAAGCTAATCAAATTATGCTACAATACAAATAAATTGTCACGTAGCATGCTTTTTTATTCAATGTCTCTTAAACTTTAGTCTAACCCGTGGATATTGGTTTTATAAATACTTTAAGTTATCTTCCGAGTTTTAGAGTAAACTTGAGACTTACACTTATAAAACCTTCATCTATTTTTCTCATTCTTCTTAATAAATAAATTAAAAAAAAAAAAAAAAAAACCTTTCGATTCTAAGCTTGAATTAATTTCTCCGACTATTATCACCACAAAATTGTCATAACAGAAAAATCAAAATCCCTCCCGATTCATTCAAATGTTATGATAAATAATTGTCACAGCCTAAGGTGAATAAAAAAAAAAATCTAAAATAGTAAAATGAAACCAACCTAAGTCAAGTTCAGCCCTCGTAATGCTAACCATATAGGAGAGAGAGAGAATTAGGGTTGTCACTTTGGTTTGACCAAGTAAAAGATTTGGATGATTCTTGAAATTTTAGGATGGACCAATGAATCAATAGATCACTTGAACACACAAAATCTTATTTTAAGTAAAAAAGACAGCATTTCTGTTCTATTGGGCCCTCAGGCAGTTATGTTGCTTTCCTAACCAATTAGTAAAAACATGTTCCAAAAGTTCAAGAAATTGGAAATTTTAGACAGGGGATTGTTGTTTATGTTTATGATTAATCATTACTACAAACAAAGATGATGACTCTACAAGTCATCTTTCTTCATGCTAATCATTTTCAGCTACTCAATGTTGTTTTCAATTAGGCGTCATACCTGTATGATAATTTGAATAAGAAAATTGGACTACGTTGCTTTGAAAAAAAACTATATCATTTAGAAATATATACACGCCAAAATCTTTATATCCTTGATACTTTTTCCCTCTTTTCTTATATCATTGAATTGCACACTGTTATGCCCGTGAGATAATAGGGTTTGAGTTTCTTAATTTCTATTTTGGAGAAAAAATTCTTTCAAATAAATATGTTCCCATTGCTCTTGAACAATCATGTGAAAGAAATTGCTCTAGGACGTAAAATAGTTGACATTAAAAATTATGATTAGTACTGTCAAACGCATTTATGACAATCATCTACCAAAGACATAATATCTTGAATGCAACTATGGGTAACTAACATGATACAATCATATTCAACTGCATAAAAGGCTAAAAATCATATTGTGCCAGCACATTTTAATTAATAAAACGAATATACTTTAAAAAAAAAAAAAAGTAAATAATATCTCACAAACTAATCATTTCTGTAATATATAATTCATATCATATTATTTAGATAATATTTTTGGTAAGAGGAAAAGAGAATACAATTTGCATGAGTTCTAATTTTTTATAGTAAAGTTTCAAATGGATTAAAATAATTAGTATTTCAAAAAATTTTAGAACTTTTGGCATTAAGTTTCAATTTGAGCATATTGTTCTCTTCAACTTAATTTTTTGTAATTAATATAAACTTTTAAAAAAATAGAATTACATAGATGATGTGTGATGTGCACAAAATGTAAAACCCAACTTTTATCATATTAGTATATTACATATAATATGTTACGATATTACATGTGATCAAAACTTATGTCCTATTCTTGTATGAACATAACTCAAAACATATCAGATCATGTGTCTAACACATCCTGTTATAGGATATGTACATTGATCTACTTATACCATAGTATTCGCAATAGAAACAAGACACAAACCAAAATGTTACATAAATATTCACAAACCATTATATGTATAAACAGTGGTAAATCATACAATTTACACATTCAGAATAAATAAATAAATAAATAATGATGACAAAGTATGAAACTCCAAATCTCACAATTTTACTTTTGACATCTTTCTTTTACATTTTGTCTTTAAGAATGGTTGATTTATGTCACATTGCAAAACTTCTTTTATTAATTTATATTTATTAAAAAAATACATGCAATACTTATAATCGTTTTGCCTATCAAAATCCAAAACTTCAAATATTGCCACATTACTAAATAAATAAATAAATAAATTAAGAATAATAAATAGTAAATAAATAAAGGTTAATATTGTAATTTGAGTAAACTGTGTCTCTTATACAGTTATACACGCCAAAAATCAGTTATTTCAAACGGGAAGAGAAAGTCTGGGAAAGGAAAAAAGAAACACAAGGCATTCCATTGCCTGAAAAACCCAGGACTTGAATTCCCCACCATTGTTTCTCTGATTCCTTTGGTTGGAATCAGAGGATCAATTTCCTTTCCCATTTCATAATTCTACATAAAAAAACTATAAAAAAAATTAATCTTTTTTACAAAAGTATAATATTCATATATAGCCACCTTGGCTCCTGGCTCTTCTGGTACCAAGAAAATCAAAGATTGGTAATTGATTCACGATTTTAAACCATAGAAACGTGAACTTTTTGTGATCTCTCAAATGGGTATCTCACAAACTGATGGTAAAATGGAAGGTTGGTTGTATCTTATTCGGTTCAACAGGATTGGATTGCAATACTCACGCGAAAGGTACTTTGTTCTTAAAGACAATTGCCTCAGGTGCTACAAAACGATGCCCATTTCTGAGAAAGAGGTATTCCTTCTTTTTGTCTGTTTCGTTTTGCTTTTTTTTTTTTTAATGATATTAATGGAATTCTAATCCTGTTTTGTCAGAACTTTTGAACCCATTTTGTAGATATTCATTATGATTTTGTTTGCTTTTATTTTATTTTATTTATATCTTTTAGTATATATATAATAATATTTTTTTTCTGTGTTTCTGATGAGATCAATGAATTGGATCATTCATATTCATGTATGAGCATTGTTAAGCAAAGACATGTAGCTGGTTTTGATTGAATTTTGGTTGATCTTTATTTATTGGTTTGAGATTTTATTTTTTATTTTTATTTTGGGTTAATGGTAGGAGCTTCTTCTCTTTATTGAAATTGTTTTGTGGTTCTTTTGTACGATCGCTTGATTCATATTATTGATAACATGTATTGCATTTAGAATGTGTTGCATTTGTTTGATTTAAGTCCTTGTAGGTGAATTATATTAAATACTGGATTTTTTACTCTCTCTTTTTTTTTAATATAAATTTTTGGTAGCCTTATGCTGTTTTATTTCTAGATGACATTTTTACCTCCTATAAAACTGATAAGAGGTGGAAGTAATCAAATTTGAAACAATTTAAGTTCCTATGGGAATTCGCCTTGGTCTGGTTCCACTGTGCCTGATCGGTACTAACACCTCTCTTAAAAAAAGAGGGGGCATGTTCAGAAAGTAATGCTCAAACAGCCATCAAATGTTGAAACTGATATTCTCTGATACTTTATTAAATAACTAGAGCTATGCAAATGAAATGCAATAAATTGACTAATTATTCATTCATTTTACATTCATGACCAGCAGTTTGAAGGGTGTCATTTGTTAATTTTTAGCTTCAAACAGGACAGTGTTTAGTTACTAGGGTAACTGAAACTATCCTTTTTTTTTTCAGGAGCCAGTTAGAAGTGCAGTCATTGACTCCTGCATTCGGGTTACAGACAATGGAAGAGAGACAATTCATAGAAAAGTATGAACTTTAGCTTCTCTATCTTTACCAGTAGCAATGGATTGTATTTATGGCCCTACAAATGATAAATTTTCCCTATCATATTTTTTTTAAAATTATTTGCAACTGCAGGTAATCTTCATTTTCACACTTTATAATACTTCCAATTCAAGTGATCAGCTAAAGGTATGGTCAAGCCCAATGCAAATATATTTATCTTTATTTTACAATATATGGTGCATAATCTTTACAATTTCAACTCTATAGTTGGGAGCAAGTAGTCCAGAAGAAGCAGCAAGATGGATACGTTCCTTGCAAGAATCTGCGTTAAAGGTTCCAAACTTTTAAGTTTTAACCTACAAGCATACTGGATTTTCTGTGATGAAAGCCTTATGTTTTACTGCATTTTACAGGAGTGGCCAAATCCATCAAAGAATAAGAAGTGGTCATCTTTAAGGTTTATTGGTTGCACTTCAGCATTTACCTTAATGGATATGAACTGCTTATTAAATAAAACATTTACTTATCAGAAGAGGAAAATATATCATAAATAAGAACCTTTTCATTTTTTTTATCATGAGTTCTTCTATTTTACATGATTCTCTGAGAATTTTAGGAATGTTGTTGATATCATCATGTCATAATGATGTGGAATGGACATCCCCATACATTGGCACAAATACATAAACACACACACATATTCTCTAAAGTTATAGTATTTGTGCCTCTTTCATTCATTCATTTCTTCTTTCGGCAGATTGGGTGGTTCAAAGAGAGAGCGTAAAAAGTCTATTGACTGGACTGTTTGCTCATCCATGCAGTTGGAGGCAATGACATCTGATGTTATTGCACCCTCACCATGGAAAATTTTTGGTTGTCAGAATGGTAAGAATTCTTTTTGTATCTGCTTTTCAAGGCTTACATGTGTATGTTCTAAATTTTGATTACTTATTGCAGGATTACGGCTTTTCAAAGAAGCAAAAGATTGGGATTCCCATGGGAGGGTGAGTTGCTCTTTTGATTCACTAATTATTGATTATTTTAATTGATTTATTTGCTGAAAAAAATGTTGCTCTTCTCAGCATTGGGATGATCATCCGGCAATAATGGCTGTTGGCGCGATTGATGGAACTTCAGAGGCTATTTTTCGAACTCTTATGTCTCTTGGTCCCTCAAGATCAGAGTACGACTGCTGAAATGTTATCTCCACTTCCCACATTGAAGTTTTAGTGTCATGAAAAGATTCGCAATAGTCATGTCTCATTGTTTGATGCTAATACTGAAAATAAATATGTTGTAAAAATATTCTTTTCTTTTTTAATCATATATCTGGTGCAAATGCTTGCCAAAATAAGCAACCAAATTAAGTAGACTCCATTGGCTTCTCATATCTGCTCACCATGGCAGTTTTGATTTGCAGACACTTTATTTTCGCTGCCAAACCCTCTACTGCAATTTTCTTTAGTAGAGATACATTCAAACTAAATTCTAGCCTTTTTTTCTTTGTTTTTTCCTTTTTCCCTGATAATGGACTGTTCTCATTCCAGAGGTTGAATTACCGAGTGTCTTGCAGATGGGACTTTTCTTTTTATCGGGGCAGCGTGATTGAGCACCTTGATGGTCACACAGATATTGTTCACAAGAAGCTATACAGCGAGTGGCTACCTTGGTCAGATTTGGAACCTCTTAAAAGAGAATTCACTTTAAAAATTGATGTTGTTAACACATCATGTTTTGCAGGGGGATGAGGCGAAGAGATTTATTGCTGCGTCGCTATTGGAGAAGAGAGGATGATGGCACATATGGTAGTAACTTTGAGTAATTTTGAATATATCACACAGCTTTGGAGCCATTATTATATTTTCCAAGTACTAACCTTGTTTATCTGGTTTGTCACAGTAATTCTATATCATTCTGTGTTTCACAAGAAGTGTCGTCCACAGAAGGGCTATATTCGTGCTTGTCTTAAAAGTAATGTATGCTTTGAATTTCAAATTTAAATTTCTCTTATACCTAGTGATGCTTCCCTAGAACAGGATATGTGCAAGATGCATAAAAGTCATCTCTTTTCACTTCTTTCAATAATTATGCAAATGCACCTTATATGCTCCCAGTGGAGATCTTTAGTTGCCCTCTCTTCATCTTGTCTTACGTACATCTCTTTAAATTTGAATGTGAAACCAAAGCATGTCCTTTTACGTTTCATTAATGTTTATTGGATGATGCTAACAACTATGTTTGGCTATTTCCTTGTCTGAGTTAAGCAATACTTAAGTCAGATAAGAGAAAATTGGAGGAATAATCCTTTTTTATTCTCTGTCAAACATATATTTTACATACATGACTCTAGGATGAACTAAAGAGTTCATTTTGCAAAGCTTCCAATACTTCGTTTCTGTGTTTTAATCAAATTTTATCCTCTTTCAAACAAATATATGATATTACTAAAGAATGAAACTATTTGCAGGTGGAGGATTTGTAATAACTCCTGTCAACCAGGGGAAACAGTCACTTGTAAAACACATGCTTGCTATTGATTGGAAGTTCTGGAAATTGTATCTGCGTCCATCATCTGCAAGATCCATAACAATTCATATGCTTGAGAGAGTCGCTGGTACTCTTTTTGTACTTGATAAGAGTTGTCCTTTTTCTTCCTTTTAGCTTTTCAATATTTAAATTGTTGTACATAAAAGTTTGACCATTTCTGCTTGTGCATTTGTAGCATTAAGGGAGATGTTCAGAGCCAAAGCAGGAAATCACTCCAATGAATTCTCATCTAGAGAATTGACAAGAGATATTGGATTGTCCCTACACGAAAAGGAGGATAAACACGCTGAAATTCTGTACCCAGAAGAAAATAAGAAGACTGAGGAGGCTGTTTCAATAGGGGATGAGGTGGAAAAACCACTTTCTAGCCGTGCAAGTTTAATGGGACTGAATGATGCTGCTGATGAGTTCTTTGATGTTCCTGAACCAGCAGACTATGCCTTTATTGAGAATGAGTGGCCTTCTGACCTAAGTGTAGAAGACCACTCTCCGGTACTTACTAGTCACCATGACTAGATTTTACTTTCCCAGAGTTGTTTAAATAAGCTTTACAAACTTGGGCTTTGATTTTATTTGCTCCTTATCCCAAGTTTTGGTTTCTGTTCATGCGCATTATTTGCTGCTAACAGAGGAATACTTAGAACTTGTAGCTAGCAACATGCAGTCGCCTTAGCATAGTTGAGGTTAATATATGCCTTTTGTTATGTAATGCTAGAATTATTGTAACATGTCCTGTATAATATGGACTTTTGTTTTTGGTACATTAAGTTAGGTCTTTGGTTTTGGCCTGACATTATGTTCTTTTTGCTGATGAACCTTGATGACTGGACAGAATGTCTACAGTGTTTTAAAATAATATATGTTTGTCACCATGTATTATATAGGGGAAATTTAGTATGATACATTTAAATGGTGGTATTTTTCTTCAATAAACTTACTTCGTTTTCGCTTAATCTAAAAAAAAAAAAATCCTCAATAAACTTAGGAGGACTTCAAAATGCAAGGATGGGAAGATGTTCTCCCCTTGTCATTTACAATTGTTATGACTGACATAGCTGGATGATTATAAAATATTTGGTTGTCATGTTCCTTTAGATTTAAAGTATGGTGAATGTTCTAGAGAAGAGGTTTTAGAAAATTTTATTTATTTTTTACCTTATTGTTGCTTTTACTCGTCACAAAAGAAGTCCTCAATGAAGTTAAGACTACTTCAAAATGCAAGGATGGGAAGATGTTCTCTTTTTTTCTATTTACAATTGTTAGATTGGCATAGATGGATGATAATAAAATATTTGGTTGTCATGTCCCTTTAGATTTAAAGTATGGTGAATCTTCTAGAGAAGAGATTTTAGAAATCTTTATTAATTTTTGTGGTCATCTTTATGTTCACTTCCAGTGAGAATTTTGGTTCAATCAGTCCAATATTGTGCACTTTATATTATCAATTGGTCTTGGGAAAAGCTTTCTCTTTTAAGATCTGCTTGCCTTATAATTTTGTCTACTGAACATGAGTCGCTTCAAAGTTCCTTCATTTTGTTAGGAAGTATATAGATCTCCATGAAATTTCAGGCAGTCTGATTCATTACACCTAGCATTTGAGACCAACTTGTGCAATCAAATTCTATGCAAGAGTTAAGACAAGAGGGAATCACTTAATTTCCTTGGGACTCTCTAATGTTTCCCATAATGATAATTATATCTCATTCTGTTTATTACTGTATATTATTGTTTAATGACAATGTTTTTGATAATATGTGCAGAACAAATGCCAGCCTAGACTATCATCAGCTGCTAGTTTTGTGAAAAAATTGCATGATCTTGCAAGTAAGTCTTGTTATGGTAGCCAAAGTTTTTAACATGATCAAGGGTTGGCATGTGTGTAAATTTTTTGTCTAGATTATTTTCTGATTGAGGAATGGATTGAAACTTGGCACAGTTCAGAAGAAGGGTTATATGGACTTACAAGAGTTGGCCAGGGAAGACAGCATACCATGCTCTTATGGAGCCACTCTTCACAAAGACCCAAGTTGTAGTTTACCTAGCAGTTGGGCAGCAGCTGATCCTTCTTCATTTTTAATACGTGGAGAAACTTATTTACAAGGCCATCAAAAGGTATTCTTTCAGTTCTAGCTATTGTTTGAGAAGAAATTGAGAGTGTGACACACATTAGATTATTTGAAAAGCTTATAACATGAATTAATATTGACCTGCACTGAAGCTGTAATTACTCAATACATGTAGAAACAGATATATTACACATAGCGTATTTTAGCTGCACACCTGTTATACTCTCTGACTTTGAGTTGAATGGTGCTGTTTACAAGGCTTTCAAATAATGAATCTGTTACATTGCATCGTGCATGTAATTATATTATTATATATCTGATCATCATCATCATTTTGGTAAGGAATGAGAAAGAGGATTAGAAGTGGAACAAGGGTTGTGTTGATTGATAAAGGTTCATTCTCTACTTACCTTTCCAACTTAAAAAATGTATATAAGGAGATGATTCAGACCAATACTACAGATTCATTTTCTTAAGTTGAACCTAGATTAAAATATGTCTTACAAAGGCCTCATTTCAGTTTTTGTTATTTCCATCTCTGGACTAAATAATCTCTCTTCTCCAGATTAAGGCAAAAGGCACGTTGATGCAAATGGTTGGTGCGGATTGGCTAAGATCTGACCGGCGAGAAGATGATCTTGCTGGCCGCCTTGGTAGTATTGTTCAGGTTTGACCTCTCATTCTATATATTTTTGTAATGATTAAGGGTTAATGATAATAAGCATCTGTACAAAATGTATGAACAAATATACAAAAGTATGCCATATGATTGGAAAGTAGTTCTTCTCATACAAGCTACCGATTCATCCAGAAATCTGCAGAACGAGGTGGATCAGAATTCTTCTTCATTGTTAACATACAGGTGAGTTTGATTCAAATTATTAATCATCATCAAAATTAAGAATTTTACTGTAAACTAAACTTCCATGCATCAGATACCTGGTATGACCATGTATACCTTGGCACTATATTACATGATGAAAACTCCTTTGGAAGACACTCCGTTGCTAGAATCTTTTGTGAATGGAGATGATGCCTTTAGGAACTCAAGATTTAAACTCATACCATATATTTCTAAGGTTAGTAAGAAATCATTTCACAAAAGAAAATATTGTAGAATCAGATGGCCATATTTTTCACATTTTGCATTGCTTGCAATATTGGTTTTTCTCAGGGATCATGGATAGTCAAGCAGAGTGTTGGGAAGAAAGCGTGCTTGGTGGGTCAAGCACTCGAAACACATTATTTTCGTGGGAAAAACTATTTGGAGGTAAGTTGGACCGATAATCATGTTTTTGCCTCCAATTCCTCTCTCTCTCTCTCTCTCTCTTCCTACACAATAATTTGCTAAGTCACATGGTATACAACTTACTAGAATCCTTTTGTAATGATGTTTTTTGTTTGGTTGTTATGTGATGAAATGCTAACCTTGCATTGTATCTAAAACCAGCTTCAAATCGATGTTGGGTCTTCAACAGTGGCAAGGGGGGTGGTCAGTCTTGTTCTTGGATACCTAAACAATTTGGTCATAGAAATGGCATTCTTAATACAGGTAAAACAACCAAGCTTTCATAACAATTTATATGTACACACACACACACACATATACATAGTTATATATGATACATATGTACAGATAGATAGATCACCATACAGGTTCCAGGTAAATATACTAACAAATTATTTTACCTGACTAGCAAACAACATCCAAACCAAAAGATGCAATGGAACAAACTTTATCAATGACACTAAAACATATGATTAAAGAAATAAAAATAAACTAAAAGCTGATAAGTGTTCCATTCAGTTCTGATGATTGATTAATTGGCTATGAGCAATTGAAAAGCAACTTAGGGAGAGCATTAAGTAGCTGTCTTGTTTACTATATGAGATGAAATCACTTGATGGAGCAAAACTTTTTTTGGGTGAGTTTGCGGAACCAAGTATTCACATATATGACCCAAAAACCAAATTCTGCAGGGAAATACACAGGAGGAGCTCCCAGAAGTCCTACTTGGAACATGTCGAATTAACCATCTCGATGCATCCAAATCAGTCCTGGCAAAACTGTGATTCTGGACTAGAAAATCTCATATATCCTTGCTGCACAGGTTATGTAGTTTGACTCAAGCACAGAACAAAGATCATGTCAAGAGAGATGTGCCATGTTCTTGAAATCAACTTGTGTATTGCCATTTTATCCATCTGATACTCTGAGTGAAATATAATGTGTAAGTATGACTGTAGGGTGGAACAATTCAATTTGTAAGGTGCTAATTCCTTGTGTTTATTTTTCATTTTTGAGTAAAATATGATAGCGGTGTGTATATTTTGTGATTGTAATATTTGTATAACATTAACTTTTAATGTAAAGTTCTTCATATTACCAATCAATACCATAGTGCAGACATTATATTTAACTGATCATGGTGTAGAAGAATTTGCACTTGGATATATAAATCCAATCTGTAAATGGACTCAGCTGAAACCAACATTAAGTCTTGGATTAAATATTTTCCTTCAGGTGGTCCAATCTAAACCAGGCCCAATCCATGGTTATATTCTAGGTGAATCTCAGAAAATAGATGGCAAAATCGAGCAGCCACCTCCTTTTAGAATAAGATGGTAGAACTTCCAATTGATTCATCAGGTTCGGAATGACATTGACAAGGTAAACAAACATAGTTAAAGAAAGTTATACTACTTTTTTTTTTTAATTATACTTATTAGACCTCATCAAATTATTTCCTTCTTTAAATGAAATTAACAAAAAATGGTGGTGGTATAACTTTCTCTGCATTTGTGTATCTTATATATGGCTTTCATAAACTAAAAAATTAGGGTAAATTGAATTTTAAACCTTGGAAGTTTCGGTAGGTTTCATTTAAACCTTAACTTTCAAAATATTTCATTAAAAAAAAAATATTTAAACCTTCTGTCACTAGTCCTCTAAGGTCATTTGAAGTACATGACACAAGTTTAAATGAAATTTATCTAAAACTATATGAAATTATAAGGTTTAGCACATTGGTCTATTTCATTTAAACCTTATATTTCAAATAGTTTCAGATAAATTTCATTTAAACTTGTGTCACATATACTTCAAACGGCGTTAGAGGAATAGTGACATCATGTTTATATCGTTGCTTTTGAAAACATTAAAGTTTAAATTAAACTTTTTGAAAGTTCAATATTTAAATGAAACATACCGAAAATTTTAAGGTTTAAAATGTAATTTACCAAAAAATTATCTATCTATGCTTTTGAATTAATTGGAAGTATTTTTTTTTTAGCACATTGGCTTAGTATCATGGGGAGCACTATTTATCTCTATGGTTGTTGGCTTGTTGCTAATTGAAGTCTACTTGTAAGCACACATTGAGCATATATTTGTATCATTCTTTTCGTTTTTTTTCCTTCGTTCTTTGTTTCCGTCTGTCCTTTCTTTTCTTTTCTTTTCTTTTTGTTTCTTCCATCATATGACCAATTTCCATAAACCGATCAACGGGCCCATAGAAATATATGAATTCTGATAAAAACAAAGGAAAGAGACCTATAATCAAAGCCTTTGCGTATTGAGAAACAATCCATGAGCTGCAAAGGTCCAGATAAGAGACATTCAAGATAGGATAAGGCACACTCAAATTTTCGGAAAAATGATTCGTTTCGCTTCTAAATAAATTAAATATTATAAATATAAAAGTACATCTATTAGTACTATGCAATTTGAAATTTGAAAGATGTTGCACCATGTTTAATGTTAGAAACAAGAAATAAAATTGAAATGAACTATATTTGATTCACTTGAAAAGAAGAGAATCTTACTCTCAAATGTTCCTAACCACTGAATACTTATTCCAGAATTGTAATTGATTGAGAAATAAAAACGACTATGTTTAATTCAAATATATCATTGTCCTTGTTTCCTATTAAGATGTACAAAAATATGTGCATTTGAATGAATAAATTAAATGTCATTTTTATTCTAAAGAATATATCATTGTGTAGCCTTTTTTATATATTTTAAATATTTATAACTTAAAAATGTTTTAAAATAAACTTTTCATTTTCAGAAATTTTAAATTAAACCTTATACATTCAAAAAACTTCATGTGAAACAATATACCTATTTACCATAACGTCATTAATGAAAAATACTTAAACAAAATAATCATATTGATTTTTTTTTTTTTTTTTTGATAACCTTGGGTGTCCGGGCCAGCGTTCCGTAGATACGCGCACCTCGACTAATCCCAGGAGGGCACACAACACCCTACTAGCACGTGTACCGGTCATATGATTATTTAAACATGTGTCTATTATATAAATACATTATTTACTCCAAGCAACCACTCTGTAGCTAGATAGGCTCTTTCCTATAATCGTTTAGGAACTATCCCTATCTCCTCACTTCCTACTCATGTTCTAAAGGAAAGAGGAAAAGGTTGGTGTTCCTCTCTTTTGTCTCATGTTCATGTTTCTTAATATTATGTTATGGCTACTTATCAAAAAAAAAAAAAACACAATCTCGTTTTTTTAAGTATTTTTATTGACGGTAATGGGTTCATCCTTCATAGTTTGGATTGAAATGTTTTAAAAAATGTAGGTTTTAATTTGAAAATTCTAAATATATGGGTTTCATTTAAAATAAACCCTAAATTATGAAGTGAAAAATATAATCTATATATCATTTTTTTAAGTAATAACTTTTTAAAATTTACTTTGGTTTCTGTTTCGAATCTAGTTATTCAGTCACTATCCCTGGTGACCCTACGTACTGCCATTTGATTCCACCATTCTAATGCCACTGCCACCACCATCACACATCACATTTGCCCATTACTTATTGCAAATCACCATGCATGCACCACTTGCCAAAATCGTCATCACTGTCACACCACCATCTCTCTCAATGTGGGAACTGAAATTGCACTTTGCACATGCTTCCGTTGATGCATACAAAGCTGATGTGATCAGATAAGGCTATAATTATGATTGTAAGCTAGGGTACATTTCGAAGCTTCGTGGAACTGATCAATTTTCACGTCAATAATAGAAGTTATTTGGCATTTATGTGTACATACATCAATGTTTCCGCTGCAATTGAAATAAGTTTAATGGATTTTGTCAACAAATGCTCTTAGATCATTGTTTAAAGAGTACTAATTGTCATTTTTCAGTATTTAACACAAATTTTTCTTAAAAGAAAATCAATTTATTTTAGATTTTAGGAAATAAAGTTTGTATACTATTTTTATATTTATCTCCCTTATATATCATATGATGGGATCCATGATAGGTCTCACTATCACTCACATAATAATGTGAAAGAAGTAAAATGAATAGGAAAATAAATGGTGTAAAGTGATGCTTATGAATTGTTTGGTCACATCACATGTAAAGAAAGGCA
The DNA here is from genome assembly GCA_907173295.1 of Fagus sylvatica. Classification (NCBI taxonomy): domain Eukaryota; kingdom Viridiplantae; phylum Streptophyta; class Magnoliopsida; order Fagales; family Fagaceae; genus Fagus; species Fagus sylvatica. The sequence continues at coordinate 31,707,273 of OU015769.1, forward strand.
ACTAATGTAAAGGAGAGGAATTGTGGTTTGAATCAATTGGAGGGAATGAAAAGGGATAGAGGAAGACTAAAAATAACACTAGTAGAAATAATCAAAGAGACATGTTAACTAAAAAACTATAACAAAGAGTGTGATTTTTGGATAGGAAAAGATGACAGCAAATTTTGGGACTAAGAGTGCTTTGTTATTGTTGTTGTTGTTGTTGATACTTAGGACTTGTTATTCACCTTAATATCGTGTTTTATTGTTTTAAAGGACAAAGTCTTATTTGAACTAAAATACAATCCAAGTACTAACATCCTAAGAACAATGATAAAGTATTTAATTATTCAATACTCGACGAATAATGATCTCTGCTCTTTTGTAATAGTAAGCAGGGACGGAACCAGAATTTTACATGTGGGGCCTGGTGTATCAACCAAATTTTTTTCATGAAAATCGAAAGTAGCATCCATATAGTATTAACAAAACATCAACAACTGAAAAGATACAAAATAATCATTCTTAATATAAATACATTGCATTTTTCAAAGAAAATAAAAGTCGGCGCATTTTTACATTACTAAAATCATCTACAACTCAGTACACAGCAAGTCAGCAATTAATAATCAAACACTTACTGATTGACATCTATTCTATATACACTTCACCCACCACTGACCCACACACCAGTTCACCCAACAAACAGACAATGAGACAAAGACAAATAAAAATTATTGAAACAATAAAAGCACAGAGTAATCAGCAAAAAAAAACAATTATTGAGATGTGAGAAAGTGAAAGACTGAAGAGAGAGAAACAAAAAAGAAAGAAAAAGTGTGGCTGTGTGGGATTATAAATTTATAACTTATAAGTAACATTGTTTTATTTGTTTTAAAGTTTGTGATTTGTTGTAATTTGAAAACAAAAACAAAATTACTGAATTTTTTGTTGTTGGGATAATTTTGGTTATTTTGTTACAAATTACTGAGTTATTTTGTTGTGATTTGGGCTAGATAATTTTGATTATTTTGTTTTGGGCTAATTTTTTGTAGAAATGGCTCAAAAATAATATTAGTAAGGGCTCAAAAATTATATAAGTGGGGACCAATCAACATACTTTAGCTTTTTTTTTTTAGAGCCAGCAGGGGCCGGGGCCCCCTTTGGTCCCCAAGTGGCTCCGTCCCTGATAGTAAGTCTCAATAATTAAATCCATGATGGGTTCATAATTTATGTGAGAGAAATGAGCATTGTTCCCAATAATTCAAAGTTCTTTTTTTGTTGTTGTTGGTTTGTGAGGGGATGGCCAAATCATGATCAAGCAAATCAGTTAGCCATTCCTTAATGAGGAATTCTGCTTGCATCAACAGAAAAACATTATAAAAAAAAAAGCATGAATTTCATTGCTTAAAAAAGTTTTATCAGGGTCTTCCAAAAAACATGGAGTTTTATAAAACTTAATCAATATGTTGGGTCAAGTTAAGTGGTCTACTCTGGGCTGGTTTGCGTTTGTAAAATTTGTATTTTGAGCACTTAAAATGAACTTATTGGAGGAGGCAGATCAGTTTGGACCTTTGTTTAGGCTTGTGATGAAGGCCCATGTTCAAACACCAGAGAATGGGTCCTTCAGGTACTGGGTCACCAAAAGATAAGCAGAACACCGGGCCCCAACCTACGAGCCTATGTTGCAATACTCCAACGTGTGTGCAATGTATTGCTCATAGATGTGGATGTAACATTTACCCACCAAAACAAAAAAAGATGGGGATGTAAGGGTGTAAGCTTCACCGACACAACCGACCAAACTGCAAGAATCGTACCGAATCGCACCTCACCAAACCGCAACCGATCTTAATAGGTGCAGGTGCAGGTGCGTGTAATAGGAAAACCGCACTAAAAGGTGTAGGTTCAGGTGCGTGTAATAGGAAAACTGCAGAAAATCGTACCGCACCTCTCCGATTACACCCCTAGTATATTATATTTGTATGCTAATGCTATATGTAGGTGATGTTACATTATATTTGTATGCTAATGGTATGTGAAGGTTGAGATTGAGTTATATTTGTATAAGGATGATATATATGTGCATGTTGAGATTTAAAATTATGATTCATTCTATGAGATATGTATGTTATAATTTTTTTTTTTCTTAAATATTCAGGTTGAGATTGGAAACTATAATTTATATTTGTATGCTATAGTTAGCCAAATTTTTGAGTTGTTGTAAATGTGGATTTTTTAAATTCAAATTAACATTTGGACTAGCCCAATCCGACCCAAATGAGTCCAGCCCAAACCGCAAGACCGCACCTACACCGCACCAAACCAAACCGCACCGCACCGTACCAAAACCGATCTTAATAGGTGCAGGTGCATGTAATAGAAAAACCGCACTATAAGGTGTAGGTGCATAAATCCGGAGAAAACCGCACCGCACCTCACCGATTACACCCCTATCATGTAAGAGATTTCAAAAATAGTAAGTGAGCCATATCTATGTATTTTATCCCATTTTAACTTAGACATTATTTGAATTCAACATCTTTTTTTAAGGTATTAATAATTTTAGTTTTTTAGCTTTTTTTCATTTTTATTTTTTATATTCTAACATAAAGGCACCTACAAACTCAACTCAAAAGCTAGCCATGGTAACTTGATTAGTGTAGTTGATAAAATTTTAAAGTATCATAAGAAGTATATATATGTGACCAAAAAAATTTACATGATAAGTGATTTCTTATGTGTAATCCATACACATAACTTATTTATAATAATTACAATACATTCTTCATTCTAATTCTACAATAATTTCATATATATATTCAAGTCCAATAATGCACACCGACATATTTGGATAACAAGATTCAAATTTCATAATTCTGATAATGAGAGGTTTTTAGAGATTGTGAAATGGTACTAGCACTACTACCGACAAATATTTGAAGCATACAATCTGCCAAATTTTGTATCTACAGCAATTTGACAATGCTTTAGAAATGGCCCAAAAAATAAAAAGTAAAGACCATTAATTTGTGGGGGAACTATGCTTCAATCTTAACTTCTGGATACAATGCTCCCTGCTCTTGGAATTGTCTCCCTAATAGCTTTTAAGAGGCGTGGGATGCCACACTTCCTTACAACATGTTCTACATTGGATTGATGTGTACCCTTTGAATAGGAAATCAAATTATATCCAAAATACCCTCACAAAACACTCTCATACACACTGTATTCCATGGTCATATGTGTCACTCAATATATAACATCCTAAAAATTAAATTCCTGATTGTTGTCTCCACGTTGTGTACACTGATTGAGGTACCCACGTGGCACATGGCTAAATTTCAATATTTTTCGTTCTCATATTTGCCTTTCAAAGATTTTTTTTAAATATTTTAATAAATTGAATGTTGTTTTCTCAATAAAATCTCACGTGTAAGCGACACTTTCTAATCCTTGTTACCGGCGCGTTATACGGTGTATATAATGCGTACATTATTTTCCAGGTCACAATCATGATATTGTTTTATGAAAATTGTATGACCACGTTGTTCTCTCACATGCTCTCTTTGCGATCCAACACACACTTGTTACATTTACAGGACAGCATGTTCTAAGATCGGAAATATATATATTCTCAAGTACTTTTTTTTTTGTTTTGTTTTGTTTTGTTTTGGGTAAGTAATATTCTAATTATCAAGTATTAATTAAACCTAATAATGGGAAGAAAAAAAAAATGGGGTGATTGTATCATATATAATGACAAAATTGCCTCCGGTTAATTATGCGATGTTTAAGAAAGAATCAATTAAAAGAAAATGTCACATTCATTCTGTTTTTAAGGTTTCATTGATTAGTCAAAATAATGAGTGTGTGTCAGCCTGTTAAAAACTCTTAAAATATGTTTTTTTTAAATTAATTTTAGCTAGGTAATAACTGGCCTAATGGTATCATTTTTCTTATGAATAAAAACAAGTTCATGAAGTCCAGTATACACAATAACGGGTTGCATGATGTGATTGGGGAAAATCAGAGAATGTTATTCAAAAGAATGTTTTCTAAAAAAAAAAAAAAATTTGTCTCAAAAACACAAAACTAAACAAAACCAAATAATTAAGAACACAAATATCTTATTATATGATTAAGCTTTTGTATTAAACAGCTTAAATTTAAGTTTTAAATACCTCATCTTATCTAGATATAATTATAAGTTTATTTGTACTATTATGTAAAACTGAAACTTTTTTTTTACTTTTGGTTAACTTCATGATATTGCGTTACATAAGTTTTTGAAATCTCACAATTTTACATCTCATTATTAATATATTTCTATTTAATTAGAAATAATATATTATTCTATATATAAACACAATCATAATAAATGTTAATACTATAATATATTCTATATATAAACACAATAATAATAAACTTAATAATTATCAATTATCAATTTCATATTTAAACAAAAATAAAAGAGAAAAAAAATCATATCATGATAAACTTTCCTGTGCATCGACTAGTTTTAACTTATTTTTGAACAATTATCATTGATAAAATATCATAAGTTCAAATCTTAATATATTTAAAAAAAAATAAGTTTATTTTAAGAAAATTATTAGTCAAGCTAAGTAGAACTTTTTAAAACTTCATTTTATTTAGATATAATTATAAAATAATTGATAGTCATAATTCAAATTTGTTATATTTATTAAAAACTTACTTTTTAAGCAAACTTAATAAAGTATATCAAAGGTACATTAACTCTTAATAATAATCATAAATTTTCTTTATCATCGTGTTTGAAATAATTTCTCCAAAATTATACTAGTACTAATATATATAGTCTAATAAAGAAGTTTAGATTTTTTTTTTTTTTCTTTAATGTTAAACGGTCCAAAATCCGGAGAAGAACGTAAAACCGTTGGAGAAACGGCATCACGAGAGTCAAAAATGAACGCACCGACGCGTTACTACAAATCATGCATGGGACTGTGGCCCAGTAACCTTCCGTAGCCGGTAAGAACTCCCGGTTGAACTTGCCACCTGATACACCCGGTAATCCCTGTCGGTGGCCACGAGTGTCGGCACCGACACGCGAGATTTATTCCCGGTAGTTTCTATTTTCATTTTTTTTTTTTTTTTTTAGTTCCTTCACAAGCCACGAAAAATCCCAGGTGTCTACGTGCTTTCTATATCGTTGCTTTGAGTGGTATTTGGGTGCGTCGCGGAAAAGTGTAATATGGTGGGTATCACGTTCAAAATAAATGCACTGATTGGTGGTGGGTGTGGGATTGGGACCCACGTTTTGCTTTCAGTTCCGTATGTGAGACTGTGTGAGGTACTTTGCTCACTTTTCTTTACGTGTAAGTGCACCTACTAGATCCTGTTGTAATTGAATCACAACCCTATAGCAAAGTACATTAAACTATTTAGTTTTGAGCTTGGACTTTGGACTTTGGAGATCTTTTTGGGAATAAGTTTTTTTTTTGTTTGTTTAACAAAAACAAGTGCATGATGTCTTTAGGTATTTTATTTCTTTAAAGCTTGACACGAATTCAAGGTTTCTAACTGTTGCTTTAAGCTAAAAAAATGTTGCACTTTTTTTTGTTGACTAAATATGCTGTTCACTGAAAGCTCATTAATATGCTCTCAAACTTGCTGCCATGACTATGGCACAACACAAAAAAAGCAACCATTTTCAAAGTCTTATTGTAATTAAACACATTAGGAGCTAAGACTAGAGGAGGTGGTGGGAATTTTTTACGCCCACTGATTTGCGTGAAGACAGCGCAAACTGTGTGGGTGATGAATTAATGTATTGACTTTCATTTTAGTTCTATCTTCTTTTTTTTTGGCTGCTGGGATGAATGGATGAGCTAGGATGATTGACTTGGATATAATAAAGGAACATGAACGAAGAGAAAGAAGAGAGATATTTCGGGAGTACATTAAATGCGTACTCCCTCCTCTCACAGAAGTGGTAGGTCTCGCTAATTAAATTCATGGTGGGACCCAACACTTCTGTGAGAGAAGGGAGTACGCATTTAATGTACTCCCAGAGTATGATATAATTTTCCTGGGGGGAGGGGTTATAAGTTATCCATGGAACAAGTGTAGTGTATCGATGTTATAATAAATAATTGAGAGAGATAAAATTAACTTATATGGATAGTGACTTTCTTTTAATCCAACAATTTTATTTGGCATGAAATGGGAAACCCCACTCATTTTCCATCATTCCATGTGTCTAGATCTTGAGCCACAACTTTTTCCATGAATCCATGAAATACTTGTGAAAAAACAAAAAAAGAAATATATTTAAATGAAACTTTAATTTTTGATGCAATGGACTTAATACAACATCTCCACATACTAAAATTAAATCCTCTTGTAAAAAATAAATAAATAAATAAAAAACCCATTGTCTTTATCAATCCCTTTTGAGTGCATAGGGTTCCACCATCAAGTTTATTCCAATCTTATTAGAAAAGAGAGTGATAATCCAGATTAGGTTTTCCAAATGTAATCAAGGACAGATGAAGCCAGAATTATCACATAAATATAACTTAAGCATAAACTGTGTAATTTATTTTTTAAAGCATAGTATCAGTTAAATGTAATTAACAAAAATAATCAATTTAAATTCATCAAAAAGAGTAATTTAAAATAGTCTTCCTAATATAAGAAATTAATGTAAACAAATAATTTAAAAACTTAAGAGTAAATAGAGAAAATAAACCAAAGTACAAGGTTGTTCATAATTTCTTAAAAGTAAACCAAATATTTTTTTAATTAGAAAAACTAAATACATAATTATCATTTGATAATTTTAATATGATATATGGCACCTAATTAATCAATCAAAAGTAGCTCATTAATATAAACTGCAAATTTGATTACATATAGTGTACTTGCAAATAATAGGTCATTGCGTGAAAGAGTTATTTATTTGCATAAAAACTATTGATTGATAAAATAACCTACCCACTGGAGTAAGCAACCTCTCGAACTCGCTTTGGTACTTTCATTGAACCCCTTTGTTTAAGTTTGGCCAAGTTTCTAAAAAGTATTGATCGAGACATGATACCATTTAATTTGCTCTTTTAATAAATTTAGTGAGACATGTAAATTTAAGATTTGTCACTAAATTTTGACATGGCAAAGTAATAAATATTTCTCCTTCTTTAAATAGTTGATACCATAGTTATACCTCACCTTCAAGGTTTGATATGCGTTCTTCTTCATGGCAATGGTCTAATTCAAAGAATTATTCCACCCGACAAGTCCTAACTAGTTGGATATTTGTTGCCATTGAAACTTCCGAAGTCGAGTTTGGTGAGCTTTGGAACTATGGTGTTGCTTGAGCTCGTTGATCCTTGGACCGTTTTGCGGTTGAAATGTCATGTGATCAAGGTGAGAAATTGAGAATTTATTGCTATGACCATCTCTCGTATTTCTTTGAACATATGTTGTTGGCCCGAAGCTAAGGAGACAACTTCAACTTCAATCTCTTCATTCGTTTCTTATCCTTTTCCTACTCTGATACCAGGTTGTTATGGCCACCTTTCCACGACCTCGCTTACCTCGTAATGCAATATGGTGTTAGAAGGAGCAAATAATGACAACACCTAAGAAGAGAGATGGTTTTACGTTGAAGGAAAACCAAAACTTAAAACAATAATTAACCAGCAGGAATTCTCATCTATTCATTGTTGATTTTATTAATAAACCAGAGAAATATAAATGGTGTTACACTTGCTCAACTAATCATATCCAAGCTAATTATAAAAATAAATGCTTATTGGAGGAGAGAAAATATTAAATAATTAGATGGTGTTCTCATTAGGACACGTGTTTGGGACAGACCAAACATATGGACAGTTCGGGAGGGATTAACGTAGGTTTTGTTCGGACAGTTCGAGAATAATTAAAATAATCAAGTTTTAGTCTAAAACGTAGCATTTAATGCCAGAAAATATCCATTGACTAGTAGAGCCATAATGTGAAATCGACTGTAGGGAAAAAAGAAAGAGTGAGCTGTTATACTGGGATCATTAATGACAGCCAAGAGGAAAGACGGTAATACAAGTTATCTAAAAATATCTTTACATTTTGGAAAGGGAGGAGATATAAATAAAGGAGGAGACAACATTAAAGGGTAAGTAACGATCGGATCAAGATCCTCTAGAGTTTCTAAGGTACTCTACCGAATAAAGTTCTTTTAATCTTGACCTTTCATTTTATAATAGATGATCCAGATTATAACATCTCATCATTCCACTACTAAATGTCTTAAAATAATGAACACATCTCCTTGTTTGCATGTGTTTTCAAGTATCACTCTTTCTTTTAGGAATAGTTTGAGTGAAGAGAGTAAAACTAAGCAACTACATTAAACAACCAAAATGTCGTGGCCTTGCCGCCTTGGTAGATCTACTAGTGCTGAAAACACCAAAAGTAGTGGATCTATAAAGAATGGTGTATGTCATGGCTGATGTATAGAGCCTTTATTGTCATTTGAGTTTAAGATTGTTCTTGAGCACTTACTAACAAAAGTATCGGAGAATTAAAGGCGTTACCCCTACTGGTTTGACCAAAAAATTTGAAGAGTTATTGTTTTGTTATTTGCAGGATTCAAGGTGGATAATCTGCTCAGTCACGAGAAGCTTAGTTTCTAATTTCCAACTTAGTCAGCTCTTCCAAACAAATTCAAAATCCCCCATTCACTTATCTCAATCCTTATTCAAACAGCCTAAAATAAATCAGAATAATAATGCAAATCTAATCTCTAAGATAATTTAAAATGATAAGAATTTATTTTATCTCAACCGTCACTTACATATCAGAAATATTTGAGTTGAGTAAATCTCATTGAAAACTTGATGTTTCTTTGCATCTTTCAGTTGACAAGATGCCTTATGAAGATCTATCCAGAATAATTAACGGGAAATGGGTATCTCAGTTCTCAATGCATTATCTTGAAGACAAGGTTGATCTTCTAGAATTATTTTCTCAATTATATACTTTGTTTTTTCAGTTGTACTTTTCCTATTTTGTTTAGGTCAATAGTCTAGAATTTTCTGGGAGTAATTTTACTTCCTTTTAGGTTTGGAATTCATTACGAATTAAGGTTTTGATAATTATATGTAGATATAATATGGTTTCTCTAGCAAAACAATAGATATAATATATTTTTTATTGTGATTAAATTTATTCTTAATGGTACTCTTTAGAGGCTAATCATCGTGGAAGTAAATATTTGGAGCTCTAATACCCTCAAAATGATCACTCTTTCATCAATTCCTATTTTCTTCTTTATTTTATATATACGATACAAATGCGATTTCAATTTTTCACCTGAGTGTGGGTTCCAATTAGCTCAACTAATAAAGTCTATACCAAGAACTAATTGGTGTCTTAGCCTGATGGTAAGAGAGATCATCATGGAGTAAACGTCATAAGTTCATGCTATCGTAACTTAAAGAAAAAAAAAAAAAAAAAGATGTTTCACCTGAGTATAAGTTCCAGTTATCTCAATTGGTGAAGTCTCTTACCGTCGAGTAAGAGACCTGAGTTGAGCAATTATCATGGAACGAACATAAAATTTTATGACTTTTCATCCTTTCCTCTGAAAAGTGAAACAAGGAGAGAATTCAAAATAATATCTATGAATACTTTTCATTATAATTTTTATTGAAAAAAATATTCAAACATAGATTTATATTAAAATACTTTCTTATCACTCCTTCCAGAATCCAAATACTTAAAATAAAATACATTAATGCGTTCGCTTTTATATGTAATTTAATCATTTTTGTTAAGGGTGTAAACAGGTCGAACCAAACCTAAACTAGCATTAAAAATTCAAGATTGATTTATTTAATGCAATTTCAAATATGAGCCAAGTTCAAGCTCATCACCAAGCTATATTACATATTTAAACTTGATTCATATTCTTGTTGACTATTTGATTAACTTATTCTTTGTCCATACATAATAAATAATACTATAATTTTTTTGTACCATTTCACAAATATATACTAATAATTAATAAACGAAATATAGTTGAAATAATATTATTTGAGTTAATTTAATATAATGATTTTCTTTTATAAACTTATAAAAATAAAATTGACCAACTTTGTATTGTTAAAAACTATATATAATTTTTACTTCAAAATTAGTTAATTATATTTTAAATAAATTACAAAAATAAGAATTTGGTATATTATGAATTTATTTACATACTTACACAATCCTTGATACATGTATACCTTTTTTTTATCAGAAAAAATATAAATATATCATATAATATTATATATACTTAAATCTAAACTCATACTTATTAATTTATTCACAAACATATTATTATATTATTTTGCTATATAACCCCAAGTGATAATCTAGTAGTATGACAAGACGTAATATGCGCATCAAAAAATATAAATGGTGAGTTTGACATCTCATAACAACAAATTTTATAAGATCACTCCAAGGATTATTGAATATGATAATTACCCAATACATGTAGGACATGAGACTACACATATTAATAAAATTAAGAGGAATGGATACCCATGTTATCAAAACAAAAAATTATTCGTTGGCTAAATAAAGTAATATAAACAACGTTGTTAAACAGTTCATAAATAACTCAATTCCATTTTTCGAACTATTTTTCTTATGCTTTCTCATTCAATCTCTTCTCTTCTCCCTCTACTTTTCTCCCACTTCTCGAGTCTACCAAATAGAGTTATAAGTTACAGCTCCTAACTATTCATGTTTGGACTAATATATGAACAGCTGAGAAGTACTGTTTTTGGACAATAATAGATGAAATTCTCCTAGTTTGAGGACTGATTTTGGACTACAGTCCATACGCGGAATGGCCCACAAAAGTCCCTTAGATAACATTTTGTCCCGAACCCTTTTTTTTGTACGGTTTTTGCCTAAAAGGGTCCCACAAAAAGCCTTGGTCCTCTGGTCCCACCGCCACATGATGCATCTTTGATATCTCAATCACGACCAAAAGGTGTATATATATAGTAAATATATTGAACAAAATTGAGATGGGACAGTTTCTTCCAACAAAAGTCAGCAGCAGCCACGTGGCGAAGAATCATAAGTCCAAGTTGACAAAAGTATTACATCGTAAGCAAGATTCGAATCCCTAGGCAAAGTCACGTGACTGTTGCCCCCACGTCGCGTGCTCCTCCTCCTGAGTACACACAAACACAGCTGGAATTGTGGGTTTGATTCGCTGTGTGGGATCCACAGTAACTCGGTGAATCTATGCTTGCCACATTGCGTAACGTGTGTACAGAAGCTTTCAACGTGCGAACAGGGTCCCACATACAACATGGGCTCTTACATCCTATCACGCACGATGCACATGCCACCTCCCCAACCTCCGCCTTTCGCGCCGTATACTGCCACATCAGCCCTCACTTCAACGTGTTATGAATGCACTGTCAAACTAACACCATGTCAAACTAACGAGTATATAGAAACAAAAAAAATTAACAGCTTTTTACACCATTGTTGACTGTTATGTTGTAATTGATGCATAATATAAAAACAAAAAAATTTACAGCTTTTTACACTATTGTTGACTGTTATGTTGTAATTGATGAATAATAAAAAAGATGTCGGTAATAAAAATATCATATATTATATTTTTTTTTAAATTGTATCTTAATTTTATATAGACTTGACAAAATCTGATCTGAGTCCATTTAACTATCCGAACCCAAAGGAAAAATATAGGAATAAATAGGGGTTTTTTTACCCTAGAATAAAGATGGTGTCAACTCGTACCCGATCCGTAAAATGATTGGTCGGGTCAGGTCGACCCGCGGGTCACATGGGTCGACCTTTTTTTTTTTTTTTTTTTTTTCTGAGTCTATATTATTATGTTAGGAATTAAAGTATTATGAGAGTTTTTTGTTTTGAATGATTTGGAATTTAACTATTATAAAAGTTTACGTAATGCCAATTAAAAAAACAATTCTTAAATTAAATTTGTATTTGAAATAGCCTAGACTTAACCAAAGCAACACACAAATTTGGATGTTCTCTCTTGGTAGAAAGAGAATTGTAATATATTTTCTTAGTTTTATTTAATGGTACACACTCTTTTGAGTATTATTATAACTGCGTTTACTTCTGAATCAACTTTTAGCATTTGAGATAAAATTCTTAGTATCAATCTTGTCTTTTGCCAAAAAGTGTAGAAACTTTGATTTGCACTTAAAGTTAATTAAATGGATTTGAAGATAATATCTAATCCATTAATAGAATAGCCATATTTATTAACTTTAAAATATTTATTGACCCGTTTACATTGTATACTAAAGTTATATTAAAACTTTGTATTGTAAATGAAAATATTAATGAAATTACTCACCAACTTGAGGTGCAATTTTCAAGTATAAATATTTTCACTACTAGAACTACTACCAACTTCGAGTAGATTGAGGTCCAATTCATATTAATTTATTTAGTTTTTTTTTTTTTACCTAACATATTATGTTTTATTCTTGAAACTTTATATATATTGTCATCTTGATAGGTAATTTAATTTAATTTCATAATTTTCATGCGACTAATACATCTAAGGAGGTTCAATTAGCAAAAAAAAAAAGTACATCTAAGGAGGTTGATAATTTGATATGGTCTATGACATCTAGTATTTTTTTTCCCATATTCTTTTATTTGTGAGTGTTTTTGTTTATGTGTTCTCTTATTTGTATTGAAAGGAAGACAAAGAAAACTAAATAATAATTTTGGATTATAGGATCAAGTTTATTTTCATTTTTTATATATATATTTTTTCATGTGTAAAAATACGGGTCAACCCGGTTTTGACCCGACCCTTAAAAGACCAGGTAAGGGTCATAGATTGTGCCACCCATTTAGGATGACCCGTTTTTTTACCCGAACCCATTTGACCCGAACCCGCATGGATCCAACCCGAACTTGATTGACCTGACTCGTTTGCCAGGTCTAATTTTATATTAATACCTTTTTTATTATTTTTTAGATAACTTGATGAAAGAGTTCTTAGAATCTTATGAATTTATAAAAAAATGTTAATTATCATCATTTTGGTGTCTAAATGTTAAATGGTTAATACACTATTTTTTTAATTATTGTATTTGATGATGTGATAGAATCCATTCTAATTATTCCAATCTAAAATTGTTTGCCAATATTATAATTTTCCCAATACCATGCCAAGATAAATAGGTATAATAAATGCTTGAGGTTGGTCTTGTTGTCAGATATGTATTAGGAAGAGGTTACGCAGTCATTTCGCATATCAAACCTATGTGTACGTAACAACTAACATGTTAATACAAATACACCCACTCTGTATTTGCGCGTGGTATTGAAGAGGAGCTCAATTGGAGCGTGTGATGCACGTGCAGGTGCAAAAGATGTTTAGTGGGAGCTTGAGAGGCAATGGGGCATAAAGCTCTCCTGTTAGAGGACAGTGAATGACCAACCATAAAGGGAAAGGCTTGGTTACAGTGTATAGAGCACTGGATTCATTGAGATGAAGCCACATGTCTAAAAACTGTATAAAATTGAACACGTGGTAGCATCTCAATGGATCCAGTACTCCTGTGCGCTGGACCCAAGTCTCTCCCAACCATAAAATTCCTATTATAGAATTTAGTAATGTGCATAAACAAGAATATAAGATGATCAATTTTGAATGGTTCAGAAAAATTATTCGACCACAAGAGCTTATGAAGCTAAGATAACAAATTCAAGTCCATGTCTAGGGGGATTTGCTGTTGATCAAAGCTACAATGACTTCAATATTATCTATTATAAGCGAATACGATCGAGTGATAGAAATGTGATTTGATATACTGATATTATTCATTTTATGAAAAATGCATGTACACCCCGATAGTCATTAGGGCACTCAAGCCATGTGCTTTTTTTCCTAGATGTCCATTACCACATTTTTCCTTACCGACATGGAATTTTAAAGAATCAGCATCACTTGTTTATATGAAAAAATAATCTCTTTTTTTAGGGTTTTGGACAACGACCAGAAGATTGTCCTGTTTGATGCTTCTGACTTTATAGATTCAAAGTCATCACTAACATAAAAATGTAGGGCTTGTTAAATGACCATAGACACGAATTCGACAATGAGTGTTGTTTGCTACGTGTATTTTCGTCGGTGTTATTGGTTTTCCTTTCGTTTTCTTTTACGTGCTTACCTCAACATTAGCTAATTACTTCTACAAATGTCTTCCTCCTTGATAATTAAGTAAGATCAAAATGGGTTGTAGTTTCTCTTTATAAGGAAAAAAGGGATTGATATGTTGAAACTTTGCCTATTAATTAAATTGAAAGAATCTTAATTAATGCATGAAAAAAAAATCCCCTTTATATTTATAGGATTAATGCATGTAGTCATTTACTGTAGTTGATATTTATCCTTATTTTTCTATTTCCATACTCTCAATGTCAAAGAAAATAACTCGCACGTCTTATTAATGAGAAAAGTACCCAAATAAAAATACTCTGAATGAAACCATTTTGATCAAACAAACCCTGCACATTTTAATCATCACAAAAACATCTTTAGACTATAGTCATGCCACAATGTATTATGTATAATGCATAATGTATCATTACTATATCGTGTACATTTTTTTATACTAAAAGCTAGGTGGGAAAAAAAGACATTGTTTATAGATGAACCTGCTCTCTCGGTGTGGCAACTACTCCATATATATATATATATATATATATATATATATATATATATAATAGTGCATGAAGCCCAACCCTTGACTACCTAAAAAAATAATTGGGTTTACCTAAATCTACTTTTTTGAAAGGAGAAGTCTCTTGGAAGGAAGTGATTCAAAGAGTGCAGTCCAAGTTAGTTAAAAAGAGAAGGGGGTTGCATGAGCCACATTCCCTTTCAATATTGAACTTTTTATTAGAGAGAGTAATTTGCAAGGGATCGATGCAAAGAGTACACATGAAGTTAGTAAAAAGAGAGTCAGTGAAAGTAGCTAGAAGACAGGGTATGTGAGTGAGAGAGTGAGTGAGTGAAGCCCATCATTACAATGAGGCCCAATAAACCAAACATAACATGCTTCAGTTGTGAAGTCACTTTTATTAATCTTTCTCAATTTTAAAGAACCCAATTTTATTATAATTTTAATTCCTGCTGCTAAAGCCTTCCCAATTTTGTATCAAACTTTGTGGCGCATTAAAGATTGCTGCTTTAATTGGCAATAAGATAAGATGGTAAAGGGTAAGATAGTCAAAAAGTTCCACCCCTACAAAGGCAAACAATGACAGCTTGCATATTTTGCACTTTATACGAAATCTGTATTGCTTTAATGCCCTGGAATTCAATTGAATTACCAACTATGCCACTCTGCTGCAGGCAGGTGACCTCCTTTCCCACTTTAAAGTTGTTTCAAATAGAAGCCAAGTTGATCTGATACTTCACAACGCTGAATGGACCACCAAAAAAATAGAGGGCCCCTTTTATTTATATTTGATTGAATTGCAAAATAAACATGTGTGATAACATTTTGTGCAGATCAATAAGTTGATCAACACCGTTATTTTAAGCGATGGTAGTTGATTGAGGTGCACTGAGAATTTCGTACAGCTCGAAGTACTTCATCTCCTGCAAGCTGTGTTGACTGCATGGAAAGCATGCATCATTGCTTTCAGTGTCTAATAATAATTTTTTTTTTTTTAATAAAAATATTATTATTATTATTATTTTAGTTTTCGTTAATGGCTTGAAAGGTGACCAGAGATCGAGAGTGTGAATAACGCAAAGAGAAAAAAATCAATTATTGCTATATTTCTTCCTTCACAATAACCTATTTACTGCAGGGGAAACAAGAAGAACAAAGCAAATGGTGACAAGGGGGTTTTAAAAGTCTCATAACATAAATGGACTAAATAAAATAAATGTGTAAACATAAAATTGGGGATAATTCTACCATATCCATATGAGTACAATACATCTAATAAATAAAATCTTACATTTATGGTACCAATATCACACATAATGGTACTTACCATCACATTACTTGGTACCCTAAATTTTTATTTATTATTTAAATTTAATATATATATAAAATCAGATAGTACCAATATCAGATTGAATAGTACCAACATCACATATGATGGTATTTATATCACATTTGATAATACCAATTGAGTAAGTACCATACCCACAAAAAGAGTGTTGGTATTATAGAAAAACCATAAAATTGAGGATTAATTGATATTCTTCTTTTTCTTTAAGGATTTTATTTTGAATAGATTAATTTAACTTGATATAATGTATTCACGATTATTTGGTCGTATAGGTGGTCATTTAAACTTATACAAATTATTTATTTTAATATTTTATGTGATACTTGTGAGCTAGCTATTGGGTTCATTTATTTTGACATCTTGTAAAACAATGATTAATTGAAGTTCTATTTGTCTAATTTTTTACCCCGGTTTATTTAATTTGATGCTTCTTGTAGGGACCAAAGCAAGAGAGCACTGAATTACGGTATGCACCCCAATGAAACGGTCATGAGTGTGATCAACCGACTCAAAGGAGGTCAGTAAGTTCCGGTCGAATGGTCCTAGAAAAACTGGATCAGGATCCTCTAGAATTCCTAGGGTACTCTACCACATAGAGTTCTTTAAATCCTAATCTTTCTTTTTATAATAAATGGTTCAGATTATGCCACGTTATTATTCCACTAACAAAATTCCTAAAATATTGGTTTTTATTTTTTATTACTTAACGTGTTAACACTTATCCATTAACATTAATATTTTAGGGGTTTTGTTAGTGGAAAGATGACGTGACATAATTTAAACTATTTATTATAAAAAGAAAGGTTAGGATTTAAAGAACTCTATGTGGTAGAGTACCCTAAGAACTCTATAGGATCTTGATCCAAAAAAACTTATGATTTTGGAAGGAAAACAACTCTATACATAGACCTCCCAAGTCCCACATGAGAAGGTATGTGAAAATATATATGTACATATAGGGAAACTTCTAAAATAGATCCACTTGCAATTATCTAACTTTATCATTGGAGTGGCTTCGTTCGAACCACCTAGGGACGACCTTCGCGGCTAACATGTTGACCAATACAACATAAAAAGTGATATTTCTCCTAAAGACCATTAAACTCAATCATATGGTTTATTAATCAACACTTGTTGAATTAAATCGGAGAATCTAAGATATAGTATATAAAGAATTATACCTAATTAAGTTTTGCTCTTGCCTAAATTAGCGACACTTATTGCTTTGGCATAATTTTATTGCATTTACTTCGAACTTGCACAAATTTCACGTGCCATCAACAAATGTTTTATCCTAAGACATCATTTTGTGTGTAGATTTTATTATAACAATCAAGTGATCAACGGCACTGACATAGGTTGGTATGCCTATTTTCTCATAAATATTCATTTCCAAACCTAACATACTTCTCTACGTTTGTTAATGTTTTTAACACCGACTAGTGGTGTTGAAATCGCTGGCAAGGCAAAGGCAATTCGGTGTAACACTGTAACCATTTAGTCAATTACAAACAATTTGCACAAAAATTCATGCATTTGAGTTTGACTTCATAATCAAAGCACACTAAATTTCTTCATTAAAAAAAAAAAAAAAAAAAAAAAAAAAAAAAAAAAAAAAAAAAAAAAAGAAAAAGAAAAAAAGCACACTAAATTTCTAGGATAATACAAAAATATGAGAAAATTATTAGATACTCCGGGAGTACATTAAATGCATACTCCCTCCTCTTACAGAAGTGGTGGGTCCCATCATAAATTTAATTAGCAGGACCCACAACTTCTGTGAGAAGAGGGAGTATGTATTTAATGTACTCCCGGAGTATAGTATAATTATCCCAAAAATATATATAGGAAAATTCTCTTGGACTTCTAAAAGTTGTTTTTTTTTTTTTTAGATTCATGGATATTGATATACAATTTTAACTCGCATCCCCACACAATGCAATGACATGAAATTGTTTATTACTCTAACTATTTATTAAATACAACAAAATTTTTTTTTGCAATTCGATATAAAAATGTTATGAGAATTTCTTGTATCCGTAAATGAACTCTTTATGCAAATACTACTTACCACAGACTTTATATTTGCACTCTCTTGATGACATATATAAATTAATATTTTATTTGCTTTGCAAATTTAATTCCTGTCCTTTACAAACCATATTGCACATTAAAGTACATCCTCATTCTGGTTTGTATATACGGTAAAGACCAAGAAGACCACCTTAATGGTTTTATCATATATGGCTTTCTAAGATTTTGACCTAGTTTCCAAAGAATAGTAACGTATAATTGCTGCATTTGTTTGGCAACCTTTAGGTATATGGCAGCGGAGTAATTAGCAAGCAGCATTGTAATTATAAAACCGAAGAATCCCTGTCTCATCCAAATTTGTTAGAAAAAATTATGATTGCGCCTTCTTGTAAAGTTTGTGAGACCTATATCCTATTGCCTATGTGAATTATTAACCAACTCTATAACTTAATTGTGAGACCTATATCTTATTGACTATGTGAATTATTAACCAACTCTATAACTTAAGGTGCAGGTAGAGTTAGGGGCACCAAAAAAAGAAAAACCTTGGATGGTTGCTTTCACTTTCGGTAGAAATAAAACCTGAACATTACCAAACCATGTGATGAGCACAAGGAAATAGTACCCATATATGATGCATGGTATCTTTATTTAGCAAAAAAGAAAGAAAAAAAATTAGACAATACCATCCATATACTTGAAAACTTTGCCAAATTAAGTTGTAACTTACCAAATGTAACGGCTAGTGCGTTAGGTAACTCACGTTTAAGAAAAGTATGAAACATCAACAGGTAGAGAACCACTCAGACAATTAGGAAGAGAAGAAAAAATTTAAAAAAAAAAAAAAAAAAAGAGCAAAATTATATTATAATCTTTTGAGATATAAATTAAAAACATTATAAGGTAACTTGTTGAAGTCTTTAATTTGCTTTTGACTTATCTAATTCACTCAATTTATCAAGAATTACTTTCTCAAAAAAAAAAAAAAAAAAATTATCAACAATTAAAAATGCTTAATTAGTTAACTTATTAGTAAAATAAATATTCAATTATACTTATTATGTTTATTTACATTTCATTGATTTGGTACATGAACATAAATCTAAATGTTTCAAATTTAATGATCCGTATTATTGGTTTTAAGGTTTTCGAGATGTCTCATTAACGGAATAGGTTTAGTCTTGTCAAAAACTGAACACCATTTACTTAATTAAAAATAAAATAAAAATCTTAAACATATGATCAGCCTGTGTTTGAAGTTTTAACCTCCATATTTGTCCATACAAATTAAAAAAAAAAAAAAAAATTGAAAAAATCAGAATAGGTAAACAGTCTCCCAGCAAGTGTTAAACACGCGCCAAAAAAAATCCATTTGTTTTGTCTTATTGTATTTGTTATGGCATTAAAAATCCTAATACAAATAAGTTTCGGACATTGGGATTATGGCTGTAAAAGATAAAAAGGTGTGAAAGAAAAGAAAGTTAAAAATAAAAAAAAAAAAAAAACAATGTCTGCCTTGAAACATACGGCGGTTCAATCAAGCCTGACAAATCCTGAACCCGTTTCTGTGTGTATAAGTAGTTGTACTACGGTACAAAATCCAGTCTCTCTTATAAACTCTTATCTCTATTAATAATATTTGTGTGCAGTGCAGTGTACAGGTCTTCACAAACCCAAAACCCAAGAAACTGAAAGAAAAGCAGTACCAGCCTCATCAGTCAGCGGTAAGAGAAGTTAGAAAAAAGTAGGCAAATTTGTCCCACTGTTTTCTCTTTCTTTTTTCCCTCTTTATCTCTTTCAAAAATAAAAAATAAAAATGAAAAATGGTTTTGAATAAAGAAAGGCAAAGAGCGGTGAAAAATCTGTGAAAAAAATTAAAAAGGGGAGAGGGAAGTTGGGTGAGGTGGGGTGAGTCTAGGAGAGCGGTGGACGTGTGGGACCCGTGTGTAATCAGAAGAGAGAGAAAGAGAGTTTTTTTTTTTTTTTTTGATTGGGAGAGAGAGACTTCAACATCAAGACAGTGAAGGAGATAGTAAAAGCCAGCTAGCAATGAAGGAGGAGCCTCACCTAACATTTTTCCCATCACAATCCCTTCTCCCTTTTTAGCCTTTCTCCTTCTCCTCTCTCTCTTTTCAAAACTCTCTCTTCCTCTTAATTCTCTCTCTCCAAATTCTCTCTTTTCAATTGGAGGTAATGACCTTAAACTTCTACTACTATCATTACTACTACAACTACTCTATCTAGGGGTTGGTGTTTTAGGATAGGCTAGTTAGAGAGGCATATAATACAATATAGTGGTGTGTAGTGAGGCGTGCCGTTTTTGGTTTTAATTGGTTGCTGCAGATATTGGGTTTTGCTTTGTTCAGTTGTTGTGCTGTTCTGCACTCTCCTAAACTCATTGCAACTTTTTTTGTTTTGAGCGGGAATTATATGTTCTAAAGCTCAGGTTTGGCTCTGGCTCTGCATTTTGTGGATTCTCATTCCAATTTTGAGTCGAATAATTCAAACTTTCTAGTGTCGGCAACGTTCAAGTTTCGGAATTCGAGTGTCGGTGGGGTTTGAGTTTCGGGATTTTAGCAATACTAATTTCACCCTTTGGTTGCTGAGAAAAGAAAAGAACATTTTAAAAATTCGGGACGTATATAGTGCCTGCTGTTTTGGTTCACAAAATTGTATAAACAGCCTAGTGAAACGAAATTTAAGAAACCCCACCAGGCCACAATTCAATTCCATTTCCACTTTCTATACTGGTTTTCCCAGCAACCAAACAGTACACAAAAGAAACAATTTTTACTCACTACATTCTTTCTGCAAATTGTCAATATTTTGGGTTCTATTTGTACTCAGAATGACCTTAATTTTTTTGGTTTCTGCAGGATTTCAAGTAAAATTCCTCGTATCCCTCTTCAGTTACAGTCAAATTAAGACTTCAAAGTTCAAACTTGTTCAGCTTCCTTCACAAAACTCGCACGTCAAATTCTAAAGGTTTGCTTCACTAAATTCCCTTAACCCATTCCTCATTCTTTTCTCAACCAAAAAAAAAAAATCCCTTCCTTTCAAAACCCATTAAACCCAACTTTGCAAAAATTGCAATGAGTGAGTAAGTATGACGCATTCTGGGACCAGCTCGCGCTACTTTGCGCCTTTGCGCCCATGTGTTTGTTGCCCTCTTTTGAAAACTCCATCTCATCTTGAATATCGTGCTAAATTAAAAAAAAAAAAAAAAAAAAAATCCACACCATTTCATTTATTTTGTTTTCCTTAAAAAAAAATATATATATATATATAGAAGAGTACGAAATGAGTAACCTTTGTTTTTTTTTTTTTTTAACGTATGGTATTTTTGCTAACATGCGCCACACTGTTTCATGCGTTGGCGTTATAATTGCTACATTGTCATTTTTCACTAACCCCCAAAAACCCCACCATCATTTTGTTCACACTCTTTATTAGTCTTATTACAGTTCTAAAATTTTGAGATACAAATTCTAAGACATTTTTTGCACTTGTTCAGGTTTTTATCTTTTAAGGTAAAATGATCGGACCGAACTTCATTGACGAAATAGACTGTGGTAGCTTCTTCGACCAAATTGACGACTTACTTGATTTCCCAACCGATGACGTGGATACCGGGCTTGGAACCGAGGATTGCAACTCGTTCCCAACCCTTTGGCAAACTCAGCCCGAATCACTCCCCGGTTCCGACTCGGTTTTCTCCGCCAAAAACAGCGCCTCAGACCTCTCCGCCGAACTCTCCGTTCCGGTGAGTTTTTTTAGCGTTATTTCGTAACTTGCACACGTGGCATTCCTTCGGTTTTTTTTTTTTTTTTTTTAATTTAATGAAAAAGTAATTGTTTTATTTTTGTAACTTATGAGTGCCAGCCTGGCAGACCTCGTGAAGGTTGTACGGTTGTTTCATGCAACTGGGGCCGATACTAGTGGTTAATTTGTGGCCGCCCTAAATTGAACATTATTGGCTAAATAGACTTTTTTGGTATATAGTGTATAATAAGTTAATAACTATGCCACTATATACATGGTATGTGACAGAAAATTTGAATTGTATTCTTCAAATTTTTTGTTCAAAGTTCAAAATTCAAAATTTTTGTAGCGTTAGGGATTGTTTTGTCGTTTCATGGCGTTATTAACGGGGGGGGTCTAAATTTGTAATTTTGTAGAATCAAATTGAAAGACTATACGACAGACGTATAGTTGTGTCCACCCTTTAATTCTAATGGCGTAATTAATGGAGGTCACGTGATTTGTTGTTCTACTTTTTGTTAATAAATAGAAAGTCAATCATGATCATGTGCAAAGTTGTGTGGCTTTTTTATTTTTTATTTTTTTCCATGATGTGTCAACAATTATCATGTTTGTAATTTAATAATATGAGGTGTGTAACAACTTCATGTGTGGTATTGTTTCATGTGTTTTGTCACTAAGAAGCAAGTTTTAATTCGAATTTAAGAATTGAAAGATAAGGCTCTTGGTGATTGATAATTGCTTTATAGTGTGTCACATTATGGTATTGATTTATGGAATATGGTGAAGTTACTTTGGTATTAGTAATGGTAAATTGTGAGATAATTTGATAATTTTGTGACTAAATAATCATGGTTGAGTGAATTTGAATTATTATGTGACTTGATGGATTTTTGGTGTAATTACAAAGATTAACAACATATTACTTTGAATGCTTAATGGTCTAGCTAAAGAGTAGAGATCTTCTTGTATGATTGTGAAATATCCATGTCAACCTTTCATCTAATTCAGCTTTGTTTCTTATTTGTGACTATAGTATGAAGATATTGTTCAGCTTGAATGGCTTTCAAACTTTGTTGAGGATTCCTTCGCGGGTGGAAGCCTTACAATGAAGAAAGAAGAGTCCTTCATCAAAAAGGATTCATCCCACCAACAATTCCAAACCTCCAGCCCGGTTTCTGTCCTCGAAAGCAGCAGCTCCTGCTCAGGGGAGAAGAATGTGCCACGCAGCCCAGAAACCATCACTCCTGGGCGACGTGGACGTGCTCGCAGCAAACGTCCACGCCCTGCTACCTTCAATCCTCGCCCAGCAATGCAACTCATCTCGCCAACCTCCTCTATTACCGAGACCCCTCAGGCATTCCTTGCACCGAAAGTCTCTTCCGATTCTGAGAATTTTGCAGAGTCTCGTCTGTTGATCAAGTTACCAAAACAAGCCAATGCAGAACACAAGAAGAAAAAGAAAATCAAATTGACAGTTCCTCTAGGACCCGTGGAGGAAAATCAAAATCCACCATCGCAATCAGTCAGGAAATGCATGCATTGTGAGATAACCAAGACTCCCCAGTGGAGGGCAGGCCCAATGGGGCCTAAAACACTTTGCAACGCATGTGGCGTTCGCTACAAGTCTGGCCGGCTCTTCCCTGAATACCGGCCAGCAGCAAGCCCAACATTTGTTCCATCCATGCACTCCAATTCCCATAAGAAGGTCCTTGAAATGAGAGGCAAAACTGGCGAGAAGATTGCTATAGTGGGGACAATGCCAACGATGGCTGCCTCACCAGAACTCATTCCAAATGCAAATTGCAACATTGGATTGGATTACATATAGGGAGGATGAGAGAATTGTATTCCTAGCTGGAATCTCTTCTCTTCACCACCTCCCTCTTTCCTCTCTTATGTTGTTTCTCTTACCGATATTTCATTACTTTCGTTCATTGTTTTTTTGTACAGGGATGGAATGGGGGGGAATAGGAGCAATAGATGACCTTATTTTAGCTAGTAGAGGAGGATTGTAATGAGAGAATTGAAAAATTGGGTAGACAAAAATGCAAGTTTAAGGATAGAGTTTAGGTTCAGTGATATGGGTAGTAGGTCCATTAAGGTAAGTAGGTGTTGGAGTCTGTGTTGTCTCTTCTCTTTTTGCATTCTTTGCTTTTCGTTCCTTTCCATGGGAATTCTTTTTGCAGTTCATTTGTAGTAGAAAATTCTGAGATGAGTAATGGAATTTGAGATTTGTTATGCTTGACCCAAGTGCCTTTACAAGCACTGTATCTTCTCCACTTTTTCTTTTTGGCTGGCTTCTCTTAGTCTCTTAGATACTCTCCATCTTGCTGCTATTTTTGCTTGTATCTTGGTTTGAACTCATCTTTTATATTATTTGATGCTAGTATCAGCACACTTGATAGGATTTAAGTAAGCACTTTAGAACTACTTTTTGCTACTTCTCCAATTAAAGCAAGACGTGCTCAATATTGGTTGGAAGTGTACTGCTTTCTGAACCAAAATTTGCCTAATGTTTGGCTCAAGAAAACAAATAAAGTTAATTAGGTTTCTCCCGACTTCTTTCTTTTCAGCTTCAGATTCTTTTTAAGTTTACTCTCCCACTTCATTCTTTCCAGCTTTAGATTCTTCTTTTTGATCCTTTCCTTGTTGCAGCTATTATTGCTTTGTTACTTCAAAGCCTAATTTGTCTACTGGTTTTGGTAAGAAGATACTTTTTCAGATTTAAAATGGAGTAAAGGGTTGCTAACAAAGCATAAATGTTGTCACATTAATATTTTTGTGCACATGGCAAGAGTGCTTTGCTGTTTTTTTCAGGTCTTTGTACACAATGCAAGTCCTCATCAGTCATCACATACCCCCCCCCCCCCCCCCCCCCTCCTAAAAAAAAACAGCTTAAATGAGAATGATATTGGTCTTGCCAAATTTAGGCTCATGGATCATCTTCTACTGTCCAATGAAAGTATATGCAAATAACTAGCTAAGTCAAGATCATAACAATAATTATCTTATGTATCGAATATGTGCATCATATTTCTCACAGTATGTGGATCCCATAACCTTATGGAATCGACACCCTATGAGAGGGAATATTCATATATTTGATACATTTTCGGAATAACATGTCCTAAATGTGTGGTTGTAGCACTCATGCTTATTGAAATTGAAACACTCCATATGTTTGATGGGTCTAGACGGTTAAAACATATTAATTTAGTGATCTACAAGCATCAGGAAATTGTAGAATATGTCACCTACTAACCAACAAATGGTTTTAAATAGGGTTGGAAGTCTTTTTCTGCACAGAAGCATAGAGGGATTTCATTTCAAACCCTCTTATTTTTTTATTCACTTGTTACCTCTTATTAGTTTGTCTTTATTTTGCCAATTTGAATTGGTGATGATAATTTTCTGAGGGTTATTTTAAGTGAACAAATCGAGGTTGTTTCAACTTTCACATGCCACCTGATCATAGAACAAGATAACAAAGTAAACGCGTTTAGATGCAATTAAAATGGCAATATCAACGCGTTTAGTAGCCAAAGTCTTGAACTGTTGACTATACAGATATAATTACAAATTGGTAAGGTTGAACCTGATTCAACTTTGCCCAAACACATCATTGGGTTGGTGATTTTCATAGGTTGCTTTGGGCTTCAGATAAATGATCCCCATCATGCCTAATGTCGTCTTGAGTCATTTGGCAATGTGTCCCTATCTAACCCACCGCAACCTAATGATTGAACATTTGCAACTTTATTACCAACAAATAAAATAGTGTTGTGAGCATAAAAACGAATTTGATTACATCAATCATTTCGGTTATTCTCATTTCTTATGCTGATTGGACTTTTAATCATACCGTATGAAGTCCTTTCCAAGACACATTTTTTAAGTTTGCTTGATTGTGAATATTTTGAAACAAACATTATTTGGACAAAGTTCTGGAGACATGTGAATGGTGTCTATTCTCCCCCCTAACCTGAAAAGCCCAGCTAACCTCATCCAATAGTCTAAAACGGGCAAACAAAATTTCGGCTTAAATTATTTGGGGCTAAAGCCTAAACCTTAATGCAATGTTATGAATCAATTCGGGAACCGCTTGGAGATTTTCTATTAACTTGGATGGATGTCTTTTCCTTGTTTTTTTATTATTAATTAATCATAGCTTTTTCAAATAATTGAATCTAAGAAATAAGGTCTCTAGGACAAAATTATCAATATAACAACCAAGTTGTAAATGCAGGAAATTAATCAAATTATACTGGACTGGAGAGGGGGACTCATCAAAAACTGTCCACGCGTTACACATAGTGGGGACAAGATTTTTCAAGAGTGGGACACTTGATTGATCATGGATGAAGTCAAAGCAGTGCTAAAAAGTTTAAAAAAATGGTCTGTATTGGATTGCTTGTATGTGGGAAAGGAAGGATGGCAATAGAGTAAGCAGCACACCATCTTGCGAGATATGCTCAACACCAACAATACACGGTTTTCGTTTATGGATGTAACCTGCCTCACTTCTTCCAAAGATATGTAGCACATGATGCAACATATCAAGTTTCCTCCTTTTTTTCCTCCATAATTTTGTGAAAATAAAAAACAAAAAAGTGTAAGCTCATATTTAACTATAAAATTTTGGTAGTAGAGTTTTTGTGATATTGAGTTTCAACTCAAACGTT
Organism: Fagus sylvatica; assembly: GCA_907173295.1. Lineage (NCBI taxonomy): Eukaryota > Viridiplantae > Streptophyta > Magnoliopsida > Fagales > Fagaceae > Fagus > Fagus sylvatica. The sequence goes on from OU015769.1 coordinate 31,733,834, forward strand.
ATTTAACATTTTGAGTGTTTGGCAAATTATTATGAATAGCTTTAAGGATTAAAACTCTTTAGTGAAATTGCCAAACATCACAATTTCTGCTAAAAGAGATTTAAAGCTCTTAAAACACTTTTATGATTGTGAGACAAGTCTTATGCGTTTTAGGAAGAGCAATACTACATACACAATATTTTCACAACAATAACGAGTTGATAGGTTTTTATTAGTTCTCATCCGGACCTATCACTTAGGTCATTTTATTATTTATCATTCACAACTTGACACCTCAGAATTTTTGTGAAAATATTGTATTTGGAGTTTTATTGTTTTAAGAAAATGTGTTTTTTCTTTCTTTAATAATTCAATAGTTGGGGGAGGTAGATTTAAACTCTAAATGTTTAATTTAATAGTTGTAAATGTTTTATTTTGAAAACACGAAGAGGTGTCAATCAGTTGAGCTACTAATTAGTTCTTGTTTCATGAGGTCACAACTTACAACCATTTTCTTAAAATTGGGCCAGAATTCGGCAGCATAGTTTGGACATGTTATATACATTTGGTCTCCTAGCAAGAAAATATTTTGGACTTTTGGGCCAGAATGAAGATCGTGACCGTGCCAAACATGACACCAAGATACTGTACCAAAAAATAATAATAATACAATACAAGTTTGTTCTTAAAATTTGGATTAAGTTATATTCTAATACTTTGAAATTGAAAATTCTTTCTCAGTTGTCAAAAAGTCGTGTAAATACACCATATCCTCCGTAATTTTACCGTTATGATGGACTTCTCACATGATTTTGTCTAATTGGACCAAGTTAAAGAAAGGAAAAAATAGAAAAGACACCGTAAAGTCCCAAACTGAGCTTTTATAAAAGTCTGACAAATGGTAGTGTTGCATTCCCACAAATTTTTGCCAGCAGCCCCAATTTTGAGCCATATTTTTCCAAGAGTCGAACTCCTTCTGTATTGTTCTTGATTGCCTTTTTCAATTCAACTCAATCTTTAAAGGGTTAAAGACAAAAAATAAATAAAAAATTTAGACCCATCAGTAGTAATTAGTTCCTTAAAACTCGGAACTATTTTTTAATGATTGCGCTGAGGATTCCCGAGTTTTAAGGCGTTAAAATAGCTTTAACTTCCAAAAAAAGAGTCGCTGTCCCTAATTTGTCAAAGAGCTTTTTTCCAGGTTCGTAATATACTAATATCTGAAGTCACATATGGGCTAGGCTGACTAAAATGTCTTGTGGACCGAGTTGGTTGATATTGCTTTTTAGGCCTTAAACTGTTTTTACTTGGTTTAAGACCTGTGCTCTGAACTTATATTTGTTGAAGAGCCCAAACTACAAAGCTTGTTTCCTTCATTGCTTTGCATTTTCTAACTCAGGCCCACTATTGAAACAATAGATGGACTTGTTCAGGGTTTTAGTTTGAGCCTAGTCTGCATAGACCAAGCTGAGCCCAAACGGACCCTAATATGATCCATTAACCTAACCGAATTGTAAGCCCCTAATGACCTAGAAGCTAACAATATGGTAATAACTATTTTGACCGTATAATATGGGATCTAATAATTTAGAGATTCATTCTATCATATATAATATATAACCTCCATAGTCTCGATTCCAATGTAACCTTTATAGTCTAATTTCTCTTCAATATGAAATTATTGAAACTTGCGTTTGGTGTTATCAAAGTCTCATAATATCCATGCTTGGAAATTAATGTTCACACCAAAAAAATAATGGAAACAATGCAAGCTAGTTGACCAAAAGCTGTATATTTGTAACTTTAATGTTGAAGCAAAACACATAAGCGAGGCCGCCGGCCACGGCCACCGGAGCGGCATATGAGCAGGCCCCGCCTACGTGAAGACATGTGTAGCATTCAATGTTGATGCAAGTCACTTGGGCCCAGAATTTATTGCATGCCTTTGCTGTCACTTCTGATGGGGAATCTTTGTTGCCCATTACAAGGCCAAAACTCACTCCCCCACATATTGCAACTAGTGCCAATCAAACTCAGAGAGGGCCTAATCCTCGTTGAGAGCATTCAATAGCTACAATTGACATAAATTTATTTTAGAGAAATAATTGCCATTCAAACTAAATATGATTTTTTTTTTTGGCTGATCAAAAACTAAATATGAAGTTAAAACTTACTATTAATACTAATTACCATGAAAAGGAAATGGATTTTTTTTTTTTTTTTTGTGGATTATCATAATAACTTAATTTTTTAAATTAATATTATAAATATTTATATAGATTTTTTTTTTTTTTTATAGTTATGATAGAATTTAAATCTATGGCGTCCGCTCATGATGGTTGCTCTTACCATCAAGCTAAGACACCAATTGATTTTTGATGTATGCGGGATTTGAACCCAAGTCTCTTGCTCGACGACAAGAGACTTTACCAGTTGAGCTAACTGGAACCCACAATTTAATATAGAGCTAAACAACAATACTATCCCAAAAAAAATTATCGATTCAACCGGTATAATTCCTAATTTTCTCGATTGAATAGTTGGTTGTCAGTTTTGAGCAAGTTTTCCTTAACAATATAGTTTTTAAATATAATAGGACTAGATTGGTGATCAATTCACCATCAGATTGATCAACCATCTCATTCGGTCAGATTTTTAAAACCTTGCTTATCACACACAACAACACCTTATCATGATATTTCTTAGAAGTTTTTATTCGAACCTCCATTTGATTGGTTGGTTGAGATTTCCACCCCCACCCCCCCCCCCCCCAAAAAAAAAAAAAAAAAAAAACTATTTATACGCATTATTATATTTGTCAATTATTGTGTATTTCTGTTTTATAATGATTCTACATCAACTATTAAAAATATTTGTCTTTCACGTAAATGGTGTTTCACAATTAACTCTCTTTTTCTTTTTAAACTCATCCGCATTTTCCCTTTACATGCATTTCTCATCTCAATCTCTTGTTTAAGAAATAAGTATAATATTTTGATTATCTATAACATTATAGTAAACAAAACCATTAACCTAGTTTTCTCTCTTTTACTTTCTTTTTCATAATTGGAATGGGCAACTAGAGTAATTGCTACGATGCTTATACGTACAAGTTACAATACTAAATTACAAAGGGAATGCTAGAGGTGTTCAATTTTGAAGTTTGAAGTTTTGAAGACCCCAAAACAAAACAAAAACAAGAAATGTTGGACAGTAGCTAGGTAGGATGAGATTTGAGAGTGTAGGGCCAGGAGTAAAGACAGAGATTCGGACATAGGCCCACCTTTTTGGTCCCCACACGTCACGTCAGAACACGTCAGTGACGAGATTTTCACAGCATGCATGTAGGGACTAAAGCTGCATGTCCCGCCACGTGTAAAATGTTTGAATTTTAACATGTACGGCACGTCGGCATTGAGCTTTTGGTTCCTGCACATGAAGTATACTTTTTGTGCTAGTACGTAACTGTCTATCTGTCTGTGTTTGTCAAGGATTCTAACTAGTTAAGTTAAAGTTAAAGTTAAAGCTAAAGTTTAAAAGCGTAGCCGGTTTGGTTAGACCACGGACCACGTTAACAGAACCGCCACTGACTCATTGCCGGTGACTATACGGATCCATCCTATCCAACAATACACTTTTGACAAAACTTTTCTTTTTTCTGTAATCAAAATGGGAAACAGTTTTTTTCTTATTAAATAAATATATTGTTATAATGTTTTTTTATTTTTTTTCAAATGTAATTTTCTGTGAATATGAATTTTTTTTTTTGAAAGGCATGGTGGTTTGCTTTCATAGTAATGAATTTAGAGATGCAAAATTAATTATTGTGGTATGTTGTAATTAGTATTAAGAAAAATAATGTTAAATAGTATATCTATGTGAAAATGGCATTACTTTAATAGTAATTTGAATAATTTTGAAAAATAAAATGATAAATTATACCTTAAATATTATATTATGGAATTTAAATTTATACAATTCTAAAAATCTATAGTTGAATTTGAAACTAACTAAATTATAGGATTTAATTTGTAATAATCTGAAAATTTAAGATTTAATTTGAATTTTTTGAAGCTATAATATTTAATTGAAACCAACCCTAGAATATAGGGTGTAAAAGGGTCTGGCTCCCCTCGCATTAAATATCCTCCAAATTTCTCTCATATTTATCCGGATGATGGACACGTGACAAATATAAGATCTAAAAGTCAAAAACAAACCAGATCAAACCACCATTTTTTTCCAAAGTTGTGAATATCGTTTTGGCACCCGTTTCGGTTTGGCCATTGGAATAGAATATTTCAGTATCGGTCAATACCGGCGTTCTGTTTCGGGTTTACTGCAAATATATATATATATATAACACATTTTTACTACCATATAAAATTATCAACTCTAAACAAGTAAAATCAAATAATACAAATAATTCTTAAGTCTTAATATCACATAACAGCTCAAAAAAAAAAATTAGGTTTTTGATTTAGGTTAGACAAAAAATAAATAAATATATATATAACACATTTTTAATACCATATAAAATTATCAACTCTAAACAAGTAAAATCAAATAATACAAATTCTTAAGTCTTAATATCACATAACAACTAAAAAAAAAAAAAGGTTTTTGATTTAGGTTAGAAAAAAAAAAAAAAAAAAAACCCCACTTAAAAGTGTATCGGCCGAAATTGATATTCCGCCTGAAATGGCTAGAATGAATCGGAATGGCCCGGAATTTAATCCAAGATGAATAGGGGGTACCTCGTACCAGTATGAGATATTCCGTCCGTTTCGGCTGAAACGGAACGGTATCCTTAACTATGCTTTTTTCTCTCCCAACCACATGTTTTAGCAACCTCCCATGAAAAACCCACCGCCCAAGCACCAACACCGATGTCTTCTGCCACCAAGACCTCCACCACCTTCTCTAACACCGATGACCACCACCTCCACCTAGGGTTTCTTCTTCATTCTTGCTTCAAGGGTTTAACCACACCAACACCACCACAACAACACATGTTTCACAGCCTAAAGAACAATGAAAAAAGGGGGGAGAGAGTAACCAGTTGCGACTGAGGACCACTTCGGCATGATAGCCAGTGGCCATCTCGAAGATGGTATTGATGTAGATGATGGGGTGGTCGGGCTCTAGGGCGTCGGTGACGACGAACCCACACGGCACTGTTTGTAGAAGGTTCCCAACGGGGGGAAGGGCAGAGGGCCCTCATTGTCCTCGAATCCGCTCAGATCCGACGAGTTGTTGCTATCCCACTCCATCTCTTTAACCCATTTAAAACAAAAAATTCCTTAAAGGATGAAAGAGGGGTTTTAGTTTTAGAGGGATAATGAGTATGATTGGTTTGTGTGCGCGAAAATGGGGGAGGTCGGAGAGAAATGAGTAGTGGGCAATGTTTTTGTTTGGCAATGTGGTGGTGGTCGTCGGTGTTGGAGAAGGTGGCGGAGGTCTTGGTGGGACGACATCGGTGTTCGTGCTTGGGCGATGGGTTTTCCATGGGAGGTTGCTAATACATGTGGTTGAGAGAGAGAAAAAAAAATGGTGATTTGATCTGGTTTGTTTTTGTCCTTTAGATCTTATATTTGTCACGTGTCCATCATCCGGATAAATATGAAAGGAAATTAGAGAATATTTAATGGGAGGGGAACCGGACCCGATATAAAATATAATTTTCCCAAAATAAAAGATTATTCCAAGTTTTATATCTTTAACTTTAATCTTTAGTTATGAATGTTATAGCTCAACTAACACCTCCTTAGGAACCAAATAGAACTTTATTGGTTAAAAAATAGAAACTCTGTCCTTAATGGGCTACTTCTATATAGACAAAGAATACAACAAAAGAACATGACACATCCAATAAAGAGAGTACAAAACATGCACCTTTGGTTTGCAATCAGTGGAAACGAAAAAAGAGAGGGATAAATTTAAGAAACTCCTCTCCACTATTGAAATTTCGTTTGCCCAATTGTTAGTTTCCACACTACAAGAATACAAGTAATTAATTGCAGCAGACGTGGTGATTTTAATTTGTTTGTCCAGCGTGGTCCTTGTCAGAGGGCACATGAAGAAAGACAACCACAAGACAATCTTTTTATTGTGACCCCATAATTCCATATGTGTTGGGATTGGATAGGGCGTGACAGTTGTTTAAGGAGTAAAGCAAACGGATGAGGAAGAAAAACTAACTACATCGTTGAGAGGTCAATTAATTAAAAATTAATTCGTGGGTCAAGTTGTAGAGTTTTGTTGAACAACAGGTTTTAGTAGATGGGCAAAGACAATTTGTGTCGTCATCAATGTTTGTTTTCGTCTCCAACTGTTTTTTGTTTGATCCAATCACGTCCATTTTTAGCTAATATGTCTGGTTAGAGGGTCTCTTTCTATTTTCTACTTCTCGTGAGTGGTTACTAGATTCTCTGGTATTGGGACACCACATAATAAAAGAGATTAGATGATTTTAGGATATACACCAAGTTAGTGTATTGTTGATTTTCATTGGCAATTCCTTAACCTATGTAAACAATTAGCTGCAGTAACTCAACTTGAGCTATTTACCATCGTGATGGATTGTAAGAGCATTCCCAACCGGTTAGGTAAAATAGTATTTAAGTCAAAGTATAACTTATGAACGCTAAAACCGCTCCCATTGGACTGACAACATATTAGATAAAATAACTTTAAGCTAAATGCTTGGCATTTTTACCCAAGCATTATAGCTTAAGCAAAGTAATATTTTATTATATCCTTTATTTTTAATTAGTTCTTTCATTTTCTCTCTCTCTACTTTTATTGGGTTGTGTATTTGAAAGTTTTGAATGATATAATAAAGTATAAGTAAAGAAATAATATTATAATAAAATAAAGTTGAAAATAAAGAATTGGTTGGGGGTGTTTTAAAAAGTGATTAAGCAAAATGAAAAAAGTAGTTCCTAAAGCTAAAATTTGACTTAAATTTTAGACAACTCATTGGGAATGCTCTAAATTCAATAAATATAGGGCATACATTATTTCACAATAAATTTCACGCTCAACTTCATTTTTAGTTGGCTATTCTCTACCAAACTTGATTTTTTGTGGGCCATACACGTGAGATGATAGGATGCATAGAGAATGTACGAAATTTGTTATGAAATATTGTGTGTCCGTAGACTTACTCTTGTAAAATTATGTTTTCCCAGTCGATCAACTTGATGATGTATTCACCAAGTCTCATTCTCGTGCCGTCTTCATGATGTCATTTCCAAACTCAAGTTATATGACTTCCTCTAAACTGTCTTAAGTTTGAGACGAGATGTTAGCATATTTATAATTTTTAATATAAACTATTTATATTTACTATGTATATAGTCAACATTCAATTATGGTTTCAATCAAGATATATCAATTAACCTTGATTTAAGAAATAATCAAGATTTTTTGGTCAATTATATATATATATACCCATATCTTGTTCCGACAATAGAGACTTATTATTTCCTCTTTATTTTCGAGTACGATGAGGATTAGTATGAGATTCATATTACCCAACAAAAATTAAAAAGGTTGTTGAGCTAGTTAGTCTGTTCATGGCTTTGAAGTTAGAAATCTCGCATCTCGAAATTGAGATGGACTGTCTTGTTGTTGTTGAGCTAGTTTTTTTCCAATAAAGTTGCTAATGTGTTGTTGAGTTCTCTCTTGTGGATGATTACAGGTGCCTCATAAGAAGATTTGATAATTTCAATCTCTGTCACATTTTCAAGGAAGCCAATTATTGTGCAGATGTCCTTACTAAAGCTGGCTGCCACCAACTAATTGATTTTATTTCCTTTATTACCCCTCCTAGTCATGTTTTGGAGGTTTGAAATTTGATTTGTCATACTTTTTATGTACTCTTTTTTAGTGGTTAATGCAATTTCCTTTTTCACCAAAAAGTAAAAGGCTAACAGCTCTTTATCAAAAAAAAAAAAAGGCTAACAGCTCTATTCATTCACAATCATCTGAATTTCTATTCGGAAAAAGACAATTGAGTGGAGTAGAAAGCTGACAAACAACAGAACTGCAACATAGAACCAGAGTAGTTTTTTTTTTACCACCAACAGTGAGAATTTCCTATACTTAAGACTCAAGTAACACTACCGGCAACTGCTTTATCCCCCCAAAAAATAAGGATAACAAATTGCCAAATTTCATATACTCAAGTATATATATTCTAAAAACATAAAGATATATGACGAAAAAAGAGTCTTCCCACTCCCACATAATTAAGTTAAAAAAAAAAAAAAACATGATGAGTTTACCATTTATCTGATTATGAGATAAATCCAAGCATTAACCAATGGATTCACAATCTTTTTAGCCATCCACATATGTGGGAGACAATTCGCACAACCACACTTTCTGTGGCTACCTAGAATATTAGGATTATGAAAAAAAATGTCCTATAACTAGACCGACCAAGGTCGTCTGCCGAATGTTTTTGGCTTTTCCAAGCAATCACATTTTCGTCAGATTACCTTGCATTTACTCTCTATGTCATTGTCACATTGCATAATTAATTCCTCAATCCAAAATCTGTTGCTTCAATCTCTTACTCTTGGCATATTATTAACAGCTTAGCACAATGTCCCTATTTGGATTAAGTCCCAGAAGCATAACTAATCCAAGTTTGATTACCTTGCACTTAGTCTCTCTGTCATTGTCACATTGCATAATTAAATCCTCAATCCAAAAGCAGTTTCCTTAATCTCTTCCTCACGGCATTTTAGAAGCTTGCTGCTTACCACAATGACCCAATTTGGAATAAGACCCAAAAAGCCTAACTTATCAAAAGTCTCCAGGTAAATCACATTTTTAACCCTATTGTTTAAGGGTCTAATAAATTAAACTCTATAATTTTAAAAGTAACAACTTAAACTTTACAATTTCAAAAAATAACAAATTAAAACTTAAACTCATTTTGTTTGAAGTTTAATTTGGTACATCCCTAGACTATAAGATTGTAATTTTTCCAAATTCTTATTAATCCCTTCATCATTAAGTTTGTAAATTGTAATCCACTTGTCCAAAAAGAAAGCTTGGAATTCCAATTCCAATAACATGTGAGTGTTTTACCAGACTGCCCTATTCTTATGACCAAATATTGATCCCGACCAAAAAATCGGGAACACACAACAAACCTGTGACAGAGGTTCTTGGTGTTGACCGATGACCATGGTGGGCTAGATTTTAACTGACCCTAGGGTTAGTTCACCATGGTTAGACCGAAGAGTTAGGGCCTTGGACAAAATGAACTTGATCATGGTTGATGTACATGGTTAGAGAGTTGTGCCTTCATTTCAGGAATGCACATGGAAATTGTGATGAGACATTGAAAATATTGTGGTGCGAAAGCAAAATCTCAACAGGGATATATTCAATTTTAATTAGTGTTGATAATCAGTAAATGAATGAATTATTATTTTTACTTAATTAAATAATTGGAAGGTTCTTTTGCAATTTCAAGGAAATTTACAATCTACTTGCTTGGTGTCGCGTGGAAGATAGTTGAATAATACGAGGAAGGACTAGTAGGGGATCCACCAATTGACTATGGTTTTGGGCCTTTGGCGGTGGTTAATTAACATAATCTTTCTTTTTAACCCATAAGACTCATCGAATTAACGATGTTGTAACTTTTAATTTCCAACTCATAAGAGACATCGATGCTGTAACGTGTACTAATTTCCCTGTCGTTGGTCTTGTCTAAGATAGATGTTTTCGTCTAATGCATTCTCTTAAACAAAAAGATAGATGTTTTCAAACTACTATCATTAGTTTAAATTTAAACAAGAATGGATATTTATATTTTGAATAAAGTTAATTGTAAGTTAGAAAAAGTATCAAAAAGAGATGGGATCCAACTTTACGTAGAGATAAAGCTTCTTGAGATTTATACTATCAAAATATAGTATTTATATTTATAATAATGATGAATTTGTAGGTGGGTAGATTTCAGGAACAAGTCAAAGATTGTAGTTGAGCAAAGTGGTATGGTGCCCAAGAGTTCAGTCATCGAGGACCTATGAGAGAAGAACAATCGGGCAACTAAGCTACAAACCAACCAATTGGGTTGATTGGGGGCACTTCAAAACTCAAGTCAGTAAGAACAATTGTAAAGTAACCATATATACGGGTGCATAATTTTTCCAATGGTTTTAAATGGGTATTAATAGGATTTCATTGGTGGAAGTTGGTGATATTTCTCCTTAAAATTAAGATAAATGTCTTATAACACACCATCCCCTTAAGTCGGTTAAAAGGACATGATCATAGGGCATGGTTCCATGTACAACATAGTGGTGACTCCTATCTTATTGCATTAAGTGTCAAGGTGACGATAAGTAAGAGTAATAAGTACTTAAGTGATAAGGTGACAATAAGTAAGAGTAATAAGTACTTAAGTAATAAGGGAAGTGACATTTTATAAACTCTACTTTTTAGGTCAGGGTGGTCAATCATGTAGTTTTGAATGCGAACCCACCCTTTTTGGCAATGGACCCTTGAGGTTCAATCCGAAACTGTGATTTTTAAGTATAAAAATTGATTCATTACATGTTTTTTAAGTGCTATTAAACGCGTAAAATCACGGTACAATTAGAAAAGATACATTTTAGTTTTCCCAATTGTGTTATCAAATGGATACAAAATTTTACAAATTCAAATTTCGGAGTTTTTATGTTTGAATTTTCACTTTGATGATTTGTGGGTTTAAAATATTTCCAACATTCGAGAATTTATCCAATGTTACACTACCCTTAACTTCGGAACATAGTGATATCAATATCACCCTTATGATGTTTACTTCAATTTAGTGGGGGAGAAGCTATACTTTAATTAATTTCTTTCTGATTTAGGAAAGAACGATCATTTGATACATGTTAAATGTATGAGGACAGAAAAGAAAAAAGAAATAAACATCAGCATGAAATTTAACGAATAATATATGATTCTAAATTCTTAATGGCCAAAACAATGTATGTGAACAATTCCCAAACCAATAAGCCACTCCATGTATTGATTGTATTCAATACATGCACCGTATCAACTGTGATGTATTCGTTAAAAAGTTGTCAAAACATTAAGGGTCCCTTTGTTAACGAAGAATTTTTTTATATTTTTTATTTTATTGCAATAATCATGATTTGAAAATGAAAGTCTGAGCTTCAGCGTCATTCTACGATTTTTTAGGTTTGAACTTCAGTGTCATTCTACGATTTTTTAGGCAAAAAATATTTGCATTCCATTTTTTATGGCTTTTACCAGACACTTACAATCTCATTACAGTGGCAAAAATCACGGCATGTACTTGCCACTAGGTTACCAAATGAGTACTAAAGACTTGAGTATTATACGACAAAGATTGAGATCGAGTGTAATAGTTTTAAACGACTAAGATTAAATGTTGCTTTTCAACATTTCATCTTGACCGTCTAAACAAATATATATTAAAAAAAAATTACATTTTTTGAATGACTAAGATGAAAAGTTGAAAAAACAACTTTCGACCATGAAAAACTATTGCATGATGCACCTGATCTCAATCCATACAAGAAAGTCTAACCAAAGTAATACCAACATCCCACTATTTGTATTCTATTTTATATTTCACTATTAAAAAAGTAAAAAAAAAAAAAATTAAAAGTTATTTTTTGTTTTAACGACCGAGATGAAAAGTTAAAAGAACAACTTTCAATTTCAGTCGTTTAAAACTATTACACCTGATTTCAATCCATACAACAAAACTCATTAAAAGTAATACAACTATCCCATTTTTTGTGTTACAATTTATGTGCCGTTATTATTATAATATGTAACGTGTGTGATTTATTGTAATCGTTAGAACATAAAATTAGAAGAAAAATGTGGGAGACAAGATTCGTATTCCCTCCTACCAAGGTACCAAAATTAAACAGAAGAGCGTAACCACACGCGTTTGACTCGAGAGTAAGACTAAAAATAACAATATAAAATATTAAAAGTACGTGTGCGTGTGTGTTCAGTGTTTAAAGATCTGAAGCCGAAACAGAAAATGGAAAAAAAAGAAAATTCACCTGAATGATAGCATTGGTCTAAACTTGGACTTTTCGAATCCCAAAAATCCTAACCAAAAAAAAGAAAGAAAGAGAAACTGTATTTTGTGTCAGTGATTTCCTATATGTTTGTTCTGTTCCGTCAAATCTCTCTCTCATTCACATTCACTCTCACTCACTCATTTGCACAGTTTGGTCGGCAACCAAAGAAGCTAGCTTTAGCCAGTTAGCTTTTCAGGTACACGGCTTCAAAATTAAGATAAAATAAAAAGAGTCACACACGAACTCAAACATTCATTTATCCGCCGAAGTCGCAAAGATTGAAGTGTTTGTTTTAGATAGGATACAAAGAGTCCTGGACCTGGAGTTTTTCTAATTCCTAATTCGATTGAAAAAGGTAACCTGCTCTCTCTCTCTCTCTCTATATATATACATATTTGTGCAAAGTTAGAATATGTAATATTCTAAAACGACTTGACCAGTGCTTGAAACCTGAAGGACAAGATTTTCAGGTTTGAAGCTTTGTGTTTTTTGTTTTGTTTTTCTTTTTGTTCAAGAAAATAAAGAAAGAAACCCAAGTCTCAGTTTTTTGTTTGTGATTTATTAGTGTTTAGATTTTTATCAAACGCTAGAATAATTCTTACTTGAGGTTTTTGAATCTTTGATGACTAGCAGAGTTTTTTGAAGTTTGAACAATGATTACGGTGATGGATTCTGTGAAAGAAACAACAATGAAGAACTCAGAGAAGAGCTTGGATTCTCAACTATGGCACGCCTGTGCTGGTGGGATGGTTCAAATGCCACCCATAAACTCAAAGATCTTCTATTTCCCTCAGGGTCACGCTGAACACGCCCTGGAAAGAAACGTGGAATTTGGGAATTCTCGGATTCCTTCACTGCTTCCCTGTAGGGTCTCTGGTATAAAATACATGGCTGACCCTGAGAGCGATGAGGTTTTTACCAAGATAAAGTTGGTACCTTTGAGAGACAATGAATGGGATTTTGAGGATGATGGTTTTGTAGGAGGAGCTAGTGGGGTTGATAATCATGGGCAAGAGAAACTTGTTTCTTTTGCTAAGACTTTGACACAATCTGATGCAAACAATGGTGGGGGTTTCTCTGTGCCACGTTATTGTGCAGAGACTATCTTTCCTCGTTTGGATTATAACGCTGAGCCACCGGTTCAGAACATTCTAGCCAAGGATGTTCATGGTGGGGTTTGGAAATTTAGGCATATTTATAGAGGGACACCACGTCGTCATCTTTTGACTACAGGGTGGAGTAATTTTGTGAATAGGAAGAAGCTTGTTGCTGGGGATTCAATTGTGTTTCTGAGAGCTGAGAATGGGGATCTTTGTGTTGGGATAAGGAGGGCTAAAAGGGGTATTGGTGGTGGAACTGAGTACTTATCTGGTTGGAACCAAGAGGCTACAAATTGTGCCTCTTCTTATTCTGGGTTTATGAGGGATGGTAAGAATAATTATAAATCAATGGAATTTGGGGGAAGAGTGAAGGGTGAATCTGTTATTGAAGCTGCAAATCTTGCTGCTAATGGACAGCCCTTTGAGGTTGTGTACTATCCGCGTGCTAGCACGCCCGAGTTTTTCGTTAAGGCCTCTGCTGTGAGAGCTGCAATGCAAATTCATTGGTCATCTGGGATGAGGTTTAAAATGCCTTTTGAAACTGAGGATTCCTCTCGGATAAGCTGGTTCATGGGGACAATATCTTCTGTTCAGGTCACTGATCCAGTCCGTTGGCCTGATTCACCATGGCGTCTTTTACAGGTATTGCATACCTTGATATGCCTTACTATGTTCTTACAGATTAGTTTCTCTGTTTATTTATAGCAAAAGATTTTGTTGGTGCATACAACAGGATATATTAACTAATATTGTGACTACAAGTTTTTGTGCTTGTAGTTTCTATCTTGATTAGTTCATTATATGGCATGTCTCTACAAATCATATAAATTAACACACTTTTGGCTTTGAAGGATTGTCTTTCTTTGATTATAAAACCTTTCCATGCTCAGTAAACAGAGTTCATACAATGCTTTGCTTGAATCATGGTGATAACTAGTACTTTCTGTTTTAATTATTTGTTTTAGAACGAATGGTTACTCTTTATGGTTATCGAATTTGGTTGATTATTCTGAAACATTTGTGCAAATGATCTTCCCAGATGGTACTCAAATTATTGTTGAATTGTTAGCTCTGTTTATTAAACATATACTGAATTTGAACAAGGAAAACTCCTAATCATGTGAAGTAGATAGACTTGTTAATTCATGATTGTAGTGCATCAGTTACTACATTGTTGTCATGCCTTGCATTGGTTTCTTGTAGACTTGAACTGGGTTTTATTTAGACAAATTCTTTGCTTCTAACAACTTCTTTGCAAAATACTATCTATCAGGTAGCATGGGACGAGCCAGATTTGCTCCAAAATGTGAAATGTGTAAACCCGTGGTTGGTCGAAGTGGTATCAAACATGCCAGTCATGCATCTCCCCCCATTCTCACCGCCAAGGAAAAAGATGCGGCTTCCACAGCATGCAGATTATTCCCTAATCAGCCAATTCCCAATGCCAACTTTTCCCAGCAACCTCCTTAATCCTAGCAGCCCCTATTGTGGTTTTTCAGACAATATTCCTGCAGGCATACAGGGAGCCAGGCATGCTCAATTCGGAATATCTTCTGAACATCTCCCCAACCACAAACTGCAATCAAGTCTGTTTCCCATTGGTTTTCAGCACCTTGATCATGCTGCTGCTACACCTTCTAGAGTCCCTGGTGGCGACTTCATTGACTGCGCTGAAAATAATGATGTATCTTGCTTGCTTACAAAGGGAAATACCGCCCCGAGTTTGAAAGAGAACAATGAAGTAAAGACGCCCCACATTGTATTGTTCGGTCAACTCATCTTCACTGAGGAGCAGATGTCTAAAAGTTGCTCTGGCGATACAATTGGTAATAGTTCATCAGATGGGAGTCCTGAGAAGATGGCAAACTTCTCTGATGGCTCTGCAGGGTTACATCCTAATGGTTCACTGGAAAATTCTTCGGATGGAGGGTCTCCCTGGTACAGAGCTTCAGAGACAGGTCATTGCAAGGTTTTCATAGAATCAATAGATCTTGGTTTCACCCTAGATCTGTCCATTTTCGGGTCATACGAAGAACTGCTTGGAAAGCTGGCCAACATGTTTGGCTTGGAGAGTTCACTGTTGCCGAGCAACATGCTCTACCACGATGCGGTTGGAGCTGTTAAACACCCTGCACATGAAACCTTTAGGTATTGAAATCAGCTTCTTTATTCACCAATTTTTCTTGTTTGGCATTGTGAGATTTTAACTGGTTCTTACTATTTCTTTTCCCATTTTTATTTTATTTTTGCAGCGAATTTGTGAAGACAGCAAGAAGGCTAACCATTCTTACAGATTCAGGCAGTGACAACATAGAGAGTTAGTGAGCGCGTAGCATCATCTTTTTATTGTACAGCTGAATTACCAACTTTGTTGTTTTAATTATCACCTAACTACTTCTGTTTTGGAGAATTTTGGGAGAATCCCACTTAATCCAATTTTGGAATATTGTAGCTTAGTTTAAGTTATTTTCTAAGAATTTAGTTATGTATTGGTTTTTATAATGCCAAATTCTATTCTGCAAATTCTTGGTTTTATCTTATAGTTTCTCTCAGAAATTATATAAATACATGCAATAAAGCAAGCCTTTTTTCTAAGTAATTTTTGATTAAAATGACATGAAAACAAGTTATGCTTCCTCACTAGTCTAAATATAGAAGACCTGTCTTCTTTTATCCTCGTGAAAGACATGTAGAATTGTCTTGTGGTAATAAATTTTGTCGGCTGCTTCTATGTATTGCAAAAACAAGTACTTAAATGTAATGTCTTGCAGTGATAGAAAATCTTCCTCACAAGTTTGTGTGCAGAGAAATTGTTGTACGTTTTTGTTTTAACTGAAATTTACTTTAGCTGATTATATGTATGGAGTCCAAGATATATTATCTGTACATTTTCATCTGCATGTTAATATATCCTAGCAGCAATAACTGCCTTTACATGGACCACAACCAAAAGGGACATGCTGAAGATTTTTTTTTGTTATGTCTCATCAATTTATAGGGCAATAGAATAGCAGACAATATTGCACGGGGCAGTGAAGGCCTAAGCTCCCAATAAATAAATAAAAAAGGCTCACAAAAAAGAAAAAGAAAAAAAGTGTTGTACTTGTATTTAAGTCGTTATCCCTACATAGTAAATTATAAATATTATTTATTCAATCTCACACATTGTCACACACCAACTAATCTCATTCTCAACACCAAAATTAAAATTGGAATTAGATTTTATTTTCCCTTCACCATGCATCACATTGTCCAATGTAAAGTAAAACTATTTTTTAAAAATATAATAAAATTTCATCTATTTTTGTTACATTATATGGTTGAACTATTATATTCGATTCTCTTTATGAAATTAGTTTTGGTTTGGTTAATATTAATCCATCAAGTTATTTTTCGAATTCTTCTTTATTCAGGTAGAATGCGGTTTTTAATTGATTCTATTAAAATGAAATACGATGCATTCATTTCATATTTTGTTTGCATTTTGTAAAATATTGGTGTTTTTTCTCACTCATTGGTAAATCCTAATTTAAGACGTGCGGGGGTTCTTACTTACTTGTCACACTGATGTCTCATAAAATGTCTCCATGAATTGTTTTAATTGAATCCAATAGAGAACAAATACAAAGCACTTTCTTTTAGGATGGGCATAGTGTGGGTCAGCCAATACGAGGATTGAGGTATGATGCACTAAAACCAAAATTCTATTCAGAATTACGTAGCCAAAGTCAACAAAATCCAAATAGAACTAAACACAATTTGCTAAGTCAAAAAACCTTACTGGCCAATTTGGCCATTACGTAACCTCACACAATATTTTAGTAGCAACTCATAGTAGTACTTGGAATATGGTCTATTTGCTTTGGATTTTTTCTATGATCAAACCTTCTTCTATTAGTTGATTATTGATTCAGTTAAATACCTTAACCTTTGCTTTTTTACGTGGCTCCATTCTAGTAATTATTCTTGAGGATTAAAACAAAATTATACTCGCACGAATTTATTATATACTTTTATCAACACTAATCATTCTAAACCATCTTAGCAATTGTAAAACTTTTGTATATCTAAACTTATTGTAATGGAAAAGAACCCTATGACCTATTGTGACGATTGATTAAACGGGTAATTATTAGGTATTCCGGGAGTACATTAAATGCGTACTCCCTCATCTCACAGAAGTTATGGGTCCCATTAATTAAATTCATGATGGGACCCACCACTTTTGTGAGAGGAGAGAGTACGCATTTAATGTACTCCCGGAGTACCTAATAATTTTCCTGACTAAACATGTGCTTAACTTAATTATTTTTTGCTAAAACTGTGCTTAACTTAATTGGTTATGATGTTGGGGAGACATGGAATTCATTGTGCCTCTATTGAATCAAGAAATGTGTTTAATTAATGGATTACTATTTGTGCATTCAAGTTTTCTAACTTTTAAAAAATCGTAACTTGAGTGGTTCCAGAGTTTTAATATCATCAATTTGAATAAACATGATTGTTAGCTTGAGGTCATAAACTAACCAGGATTCTTGCCAGCAAAATGAGACAAGCTTTGCAACTGTCTTTTTCTAAACACCTAAATATATATATATATTTTTTGTTCGTTAAAGTCGTACCAAACAGACAAAGATTCACAAGTCAAGGAATGCCTTGCCTAGCCCTACATTTTCTTTAGAGGACCTAAAAATTGCAAATTAAGATGACAGACAAAACACACTCTCTATCCGTGGGAATGGGATCAATAAATAATAAACTTTGACTCGTGTGATTATTTACTAATAAATTGGCAAATCCCAAAGCAATTAAAGAAAGAAAAAAAGGTACCAACGGCTAGGCATGCGCAGGAGGCCAGTGCCAAGGTCAACCATGGCACACGATGTTAGGAAACAAAGAAAATGTTTTAGAATTTTATTTTACTAATATTTTAGACCGACACAAAGTGTTGAATTTGAGAACTGACTACGGATTTCAATGGCTTGGATCTGTGTTTCATTACTCTAACATGTTATTTTAGTGACTTAGATCCAAGAATCCTATAAATATGTTCATGGGTCAACCTAAAAATCAGATTTCCAGCATGGGAATTGGAGAATCCAACCTGTTCTCCAATGTCTTGTTTCTTTTTTTATTCATATACTTATGGATCGCAAAGGAAAACAAGCTTAAAACATTGAACATTGAGATGAGACCAACTGTCTGTATTATCTATTTATTTATTTTAAGTCAATTCGCAATTTGTCAAACATCATCGTGTATTGTGAATATTGATTGTTGAAGATAGTATGGAAGATTAAATTATAATGTGCAGATTGGTAAATGGATAAGACCTAATAATTCAAATAAAAGAGTGGGAACATGAATGAGAACACAAAACTCCGTTTAATTTTTCTCATAAGCAGTTGTATATGTAAAGTAAGTTGTTTTCATTTGACTTCATGTATTGAAACTTGAAAGGAGAAACCCTCTTTGACAAAATAGCAACAATAATTCTATATACACACCAAATTTAACTTCTTTTTTGTTTTTTGTTTTTTTTTTCATAATTGATGAAACGGGAAATTGTTATTGGTGTATATTAAAAGTGATGCCAATGGTGGTCTTATGTGAACGTGATGTTACACTAATCATAATTTATTATTTCAAATGTTCTGAAAAAATATTGTGAAATTTGTTGTGTCTGTAACATTATTGAAGAAGCAATACAAGAGTACAACTTTTCCACAAACCTTTTCACAATTTGTTAAATTGATACGTTGTAATTAAAGTAACATTACTTTCATTAACACCAACTTTTTTTTATTATGCAACAATCACTCCAAACAATACCTAAAATTATGAAAAATGTTGTTTTCTTAGATTTTAGATTTATTGATGACAAAAATATGCTTTTTTCTAACTCTAGAATAGTATGCTTCTATATATCAATATTAATACTTATAACTCTCATTTAGACATCTCTTTTCAGTATGGAATTACTCACTCATTAGAATATAGAAAAAAGAAAAGAAAAAAAGAGTATGTCTTTTTGGTAGAGAAGGGCCCAAGTTTAAATGCATCTCTTTTTTATTATGCAACAATCACTCCAAACAATACCTAAAATTATGAAAAATGTTGTTTTCTTAGATTTTAGATTTATTGATGACAAAAATATGCTTTTTTCTAACTCTAGAATAGTATGCTTCTATATATCAATATTAATACTTATAACTCTCATTTAGACATCTCTTTTCAGTATGGAATTACTCACTCATTAGAATATAGAAAAAAAAAAAAAAAGAGTATGTCTTTTTGGTAGAGAAGGGCCCAAGTTTAAATGCATTGGCCCACAATCTTGTTTGTCTTCTTCTTGAACAGCCTATATGGCAGCCCACTGAACCACAACCAAATTGGGCCTTTCGTACTTTTCCTGGGAATTGGGCCTCCTCCCAACCTGGACCTTTTAGTTTATGTTCCGAAAAGAATAACATTTCTGTTTGACTGTTTGTGGATTCTCATGAGCCCAATTAGTTCAAGGTTATTTTTCTCTCGATGAATCTATTTTTTTGATAGCTCTCGATGAATCTATAGTTCTACACAGCTCCAGAAAAATCTTTAAATAAATTTTTATAAAGAATTTGTCATAAAAATTTCAAAAAAAAAAAATAATAATGAAAATTTGTTAAGTATCTCTCACCTAATATTTCTCCCAACTAATTCTCCTTATTTATTCTTATTTCCTTTACTAAATACTTGAATCATGATAATTTATCTTACCTCTATCTTTTAAACAATATTAATGTTGCAAATGTAGGTTTGAAATTGTCAAAAATAAATAGCAAACAAGAGTTATGTTGGAAAAGGGAACGGTACTGTTTAAGAGGGAAGTAGTGCTTGTTAAAGTGATTCTTTTGACGTGAGTTTCAGATTATGTTTTAATAACTCCATGATCCATCTTCTTCTCTCATTTTCAAATTTTACTTGCCAAAATAGAGAGAGAGAGAGAGATGCATGTTGAAGCAAAGTATTGTTTTGTTTAGAATTTATATTATAATGAGATAGTTTGTACTTTCTAGTTTCTACAAAGACAAAACTTTATGCAATAAAAGCATAATTGAGGATTTTTTTTTTCAATTATCATTAAAATCATGTTATTGAATTGTTCTTATACTTAAATTTTTCTTAGGAGCAATTTGTGATAACTAGTTTGTAACCTCTTAAATAACTAGATTGTAGGGTCACTAAAATATAGCTCTATAAACTTCCTTCTCCTATAATAATAGAATGGAGGGTGAGGTCATGGATTCAAAGTCTATTAGATACGTATGTTACTTACCAATAATAATAATAATAAAAAAATAATAATAATTATAATTAGATACATATAAAATGTTCATACCTAAATTACTAATATTGATTTTTTTTTTCTTTTTTCTCTTTTCTTTTTTTTCCTTTTCAATTTAACTTAATCCAAATATAATATATAATAAAATATATATATATCATTTGGTAGAATATGTATATTTCTCGATATTTTTATGCTCCATTTTAGTAAGAAAAATAAAGCAACTTGTTGACCTATTTATGTATTTAATTTTTACTTTTTAACATAATCTTTTTAATTGTAATACAAATACATGAATTTTATTAATTTTTATTATATTTTTCAAATAAAATTATGAAAAATCTATTGCACCACCAATGATTTAGAACATGGGTAAATTTTCATTTAGGTTGATCTCTCAATTTTCAAGTTCTTTATTTTAATACTCTACACCCAAATTTTTATCCAAAATTTGCTGATATATATGATTCCAAGTTTCCAACGAATAAAGTTTATTCCGCCGAATAAAGAAATAGAAGCAAAGGGGCAGAAGAGTTAAAAAAAGAGATATAGATATAAACGGCCACGTCGACTAACACGTGCGGGGCAGGTGATGAACCCTGAGAAAACCAACTCAGCAGCTATACACTCCACACCTACTCTTCTCTGTTTCTTTTCTCCGACCAAATCCAACTCCAATCAATACCGCACTTTCGCTCATCCAAAATGTCTGGTAAATTTTCATTTCCTTAACTTTTATTTGTATTTCTATGTTGATTGAGTTTAGATAATCCACACCAATTACTCGTATTGTAATTTCGTCATTTCCAATGTTATTTAATTAACCTTAGGTAAAACGTTAAATTTGATTTTACTTAGTTCATTTGATGTTATGTGGATTAATAAAACAAATGGAAGTATGACCTACAGAGATGTAATCTTATACAAATGTTTTTTGTTTTTTTGATAATTTAATTTTACTTAGTTCAGTTGATGCTTTTTTTATTAATTAACATTTCCAACGTTTATTTTTTTTACTCATTCAAATTATGTTAAAATCTACCTAAAATTAGAATTCATCGTATCCAAATTGATGTTAAATTCTTGTTTTAATTTAGTTTATTGTCCTTTTAATTCTAAGTGTGTGATTAATATGAAACATTTTCATGCTTGGGTGAAGCCTTGGGCAAGTGTAGTAATAAAACTTGCTGATGCTTAGGGCAGGATCAAGTTATATCTAACTATTTGTCAATGTTACAACACTTAAGAACGTTTCATTGGATTAATATTTTGAAAATCCCACAAACTCTCTTTATTCTTAACTTGTATGCTTGTATTAATTAGACGTTGTTTACTATTCAATCCATTAACTCAATAGCGCATGTATGCAAAATAGCGCATACGGTGGGTCCTTTTTAGGAGGAACGATCATTCAGTACTTTGGGAGTAATACTGTCTCCTCTCATATACTAGGTCTCACAGGCCAAATTCATGGCGCAGTCCATCATTCATGTGAGAGAAAAGCGTGTTGCTCTCAGAGTATTGAATAATTTTTGCCTCATTTTTAGGGCAAGGCCATGTCATTTGCCATCACTTGTCTCTACTTTGATAGCCATTGGATATGGCATGGATTTTATAACAAATCATGAAATTTAGAAAGAAAGAAGAAGGGGGAACTGAGAATAGAACTTAATGACTCAGGAAGCTCAAAATATGAATGCTGGAATATTCTGATTCTTGTTAAAGGATGTTTCGTGTTTTATAAACATTAAACCTTTGTCAACTGAAAAAAGAAAAGAAAAGAACAGTGGACATAGTAAAAGCTTTGTTCTGTATGGACTGAAGTTTCCCATTGGGAAATCTTTGGAGAGAATTCTTAATGTGAAAATTGGAGATGGGTCACAGTATACTTTATTGAGTTGCAGTATGTGATTTATGCGGTATTTATCTGCTATTGTTATCCCTAAAACCCAAATTACAGAGGTGAAGGTTGTTGTTAGGTACTGTTCACCTTTCAATCTTGTAGACTAATTTCGTCAGGAATGAAAACTTCACTTTTTTTCTTGGAAATTAAATAATAGTAATAACATAATAAACTTTTGATGAAGCTTTTATGAGTTTGAGTCTAATAAAAATTGCAAATTTTTATGCAGCAATGTCAGGGAAGGTTGTCCATAATGTTTTTGTATCACAGTGCTACCAACAGAATAGACAATTCTTCAGCACCCAATATCGAAGGGACTGTTGTGCCCCTTATGTGCGCAACTTGCTTCCCTTTCAAGGAGGGAAGTTGGCATGGACTGGCATCTCTTCCATGCAATTGCGCACCTCATCAAAACACCAGGGTTGTTTTGTTAACCGAGGAATTGTTCACTGCAACGGTCTGTTCTAGACTCTCACTATCCAGGTCGACATCAAGTGCGAAATTATAATTTTTAGACACCCTTAGAGTACCTGTTTTCTTTTGTGTCCAGCATGCGTCAAATTTTGTCCATTTTTCTTCACACGTGTGTATTTTCATTCTGTTATTTGAATGGCCTTGTTTGCAAACGATGTTAATTTTTTGACATGTTATCATCTTGTTTATTATGATTCTTAGATCTACCTTCGGTATCTATATGATTTCCATTTGGAATTTTCTTGCAGTTGCTTCCACTACCTCTGCAGTGCCATCTATTGACAAAGTTGATTTTTCGAAGCTTCAAAATGGCAGGTAGAGAATAGTGCCAGTAAAGCATGTTCTGGTCTCCTGAGTGCTTGAAAGTTTGTGGTATCATTCATTAACATTTGTTTCTCTTCTCCTTAACACAAACCCCGTTGGGGAAAGAAAAGAAAGTAAAGCAGGAATCTTGTCACCAGTTTTTAGCTTTGAATCCCATTTTAACTTTGAATCACATATGGTGTAAAATTTTGCATATGCTTCTTGCATTGTTTTGAAGTCAAAGGCTGGCTAATCATAACTTTTTGAAAAGTGATGGCTTTGCCAAATTACAAATGTTCTGGTGTCGTATTTTGTTTTAAAACTGCAGTGCCCAAACAAATAACTTTTAGTTTGAAATTTACAATTCAGGAGTGGTCTGGACATGCAGAAGAGTCCGAAGAATGAGATGGGTAAAACCATAAAATTTCCACAAAGTCTTGAGAGTGTTATGTAGTGCTCAGCAACTTGTTATGAACTGATGAAAGGATATGGTTTTCTGATATATAGAGCATATCACAGTCAACCATCCCATTAATTCGTTACATCTAATAGAATGCTGGTGTCACCCCCCTCAATTATGCAAAATCTCCAATTGTTAACTTTCAAGCCCATTGCTCATGGTAGTACTCAACTTGTAGCAGTAACAGCTTCCCGCTGGTCTTATGCGACCAAAATATTGCCTGTGTGAATTCATTTGGTCTGGCCTGTTTTTATAACTTTTGTTTTTCTTTAATTCCCTAACAAGCATATGATTGGTGTCACTTATGGACTGATGTTGATGTATACAGTGATATACGGGGTGTTGCTGTTGCTGGTGTTGAGGGAGAGCCTGTCAACCTCACTGAACAAGTTGCAGAAGCAATAGCAGCGGCCTTTGCTGGATGGTTAGTGGAAAAAAAGAAAGCTGATGGCTCTCAAAGTTTGAGTGTTTCTGTTGGCCACGATTCCCGAATATCTGCACAAGTGTTACAGGTTTCTTTGCCAAATATATCAGTGCTTCATTGACTGTGCCTTTTTTCGCACTGACATATTATAAATATATATATATATATATATATATGTATGGAAATTATGTAGATTTGGTTTTCTCCAAATTGAAAAAGCATAGATGAAAACTTGCATTTTAGAGTAGCATATGGTATGAAGGGTACCAAGAACCATGTGAAAATAACGTTTCTTGTTCCATTGTGTTAACCAAAGTTTCCTGACTTGTTTGTTATTATGGTTTTGGTGCTTACTTTCAGGGACATTGTTGTCCTTGTTTGGCTGATGTTTGTAGTCACTGAATTTTTCATAGTGCTAGAAAATACAGAATTTGGTCTTTTGGAGAAATCTCCTTTAGTACCTTCCAAGTGTTAGAACATATGTATAGAAGGTTTTAGTATTGACTACTTTCTACTGACAACTTTATAATTTAACTTCCAGGATGCAATTTCTCGAGGTATTGCTGGTGCAGGCCTGGATGTTGTTCAATATGGGTGGGTTATGATTTTCTTATCGTTTTCTGTTGATCTTAGTGTTGGCAGACGCTTTATGATCTGCAAAGATCAATGGTTTTTGCCCCATATAAGTCCCACCGCTGACGTGGACTAATAGCAGATCTTGCCAAAAAATGTCGGCTGTTTGGGTTGGAACTCATGTTCCAGAATTCCAGAATAATATCTATTTATTCAGCCATAAAAAAAAGGCTGACCTATGTGATCTAATGCCTTGGTCCTGTTCATGACTATGCTTTAAGTTGTACAAATGTTATAATTTGCCCAATTATCTGTTTACCATGTGTTAGGTGCATACTTTCGTTAGGGATTGCTTTTATTTTTGTTGACAATACCACTTATGAAGACCAATTTACTGTGTTTTCTTTGCTTTTTTGTAGTTTAGCATCTACACCAGCAATGTTTAAGAGCACAATTACTGAAGATGATGCATTTTTATGTCCAGTTGACGGATCCATTATGATAACAGGTAGATTACACGTGTTATTCTGTTAGACTGTACGTTATCATTAACAACCTTTGTTCTGGGTCTTATGATCAGAACCATTTCTATCTTAAAAAGTATCATAGATCTCAACTCTTAGTGACTGGCCTTTGATCTCATTCCCATGCTTGGCAATTTTCAGTTAGAGTGAATTTGTATTTTTAAAGTTCTCTCTCTTGGTTCTGAGGTTAATTTGACTTGATTGAAATTCTAATTTGTATGATCTGCAAACAGCAAGTCATCTTCCTTACAACAGGAATGGATTCAAATTTTTCACAAATGCTGGAGGGCTTGGGAAAGCCGATATCAAAGATATCTTGGAGCGTGCTGCAGATATATACAATAATTTTACGGTAGAAGGTTTGATGAAGTCAAAGGAAAAAGCTTCTGCATCAATAAAGAGAGTTGATTACATGACAATATATACATCTGATCTTGTAAAGGCCGTCCGCAAGGCTTCTGGAAACATAGGTATTACCTCAAGTAAATATTTATTTGTAGTAGAAATGTACCTGAGATAAAGATCTTTCCTATTATGTGAAGTGCATCATGAATAGAACTTAGTATCATTATTCTGTTTCCAATATTCCTTGTTTAGGTCTTAAATATCTAAAAATGCTTTCATTATTGTTTCTTTATTCTGGTTTGCTGTTACCTCGTCTTTTCTTTTTATTGGTGATTTTCTGAGACGCTTTAACCTGTTTGCTAATTTTTTGCAACTGTTAATCGCAGAGAAGCCATTGGAGGGATTCCATATAGTTGTTGATGCAGGGAATGGAGCTGGAGGATTTTTCGCAGTAAGTTTCCTTTGCAGTCTTACTTTGACTTTTGTTTTTACTCATAGCCAATTATATGAAAGCTTTGAACACATGATTATGGGCTTTCAGTTTTGAATTTGTAAAGACAATTGTTGTTTCCATCATTATTATCAATATTGCCATTACATATTATTGGGAGTTTGGCTGCCCAGGCGCTATGTTACCATTACATACTATATATATCCTTATGTTCTTACATGTTAAAGTCTGTACCGCCTTGGCCATTGCATGCCTTTGTTCTGAAATGACCGTAGATACCTGATGTTTGGAACTCTCAAATCTTATGAAATATTTTGTTGTTTATATAGTGCTATTGCCAATGGTCCTTGGACCAAATGGCATCTCCTCCCTCCATAAGTGGTGGAGGGTGAGGTGACGAGTTCAATCCTGAATGGGTGTGTGAGTTGTTTATTTACCTATCAAAAAAGTAGTTCTCATTGAGCTTTAAGTTACTGATATTTGTGTTTTATTTCAATGGTTTATCAGGCAAAGGTGCTTGAGCCTCTAGGGGCAGTTACTACTGGTAGTCAGTTCTTGGAGCCAGATGGTAATATTTAAAATTCAAAAAAAAAATTTAGTTAATTATTTCGAGATTGGTATATCAAATAAAAATCTGTTCTGGGATCAGGTTTGTTTCCAAATCATATCCCAAACCCAGAGGATAAGACAGCAATGAAAGCTATAACCCAGGCTGTTCTTGATAACAAGGCTGATTTGGGGATCATCTTTGATACTGATGTTGACAGGTAATGATTCTTTTGACTTATGAGATCATCAAACAAGCTCATTCAATGTTTATTTTTAATAAAGTTTTTTTCTTTTAGATCTGCTGCTGTTGATTCCACTGGCCGCGAGTTCAACCGGAATCGTTTGATTGCCTTGATGTCTGCCATTGTTCTTGAGGAAGTAAGATTTTCCTGTTTCTGCTGTCTCAAGGACTGTCATGGTTATATTTGAGCCTTGGCTCATCATTTCTTTTTCTTAATATGTTCTGTTTGTGTTTTTTCCCTAGCATCCTAGAACAACTATTGTTACAGACAGTGTGACTTCAGATGGTCTGACCACATTTATTGAGAAGAAACTTGGTATGGAGAAATCTAAATAGCCATATTATGTTTTTTTTTTTCCTCTTATTGATTGTGTTAATACCTTGCAATTTCTTCCAGGTGGGAAGCACCATCGGTTCAAAAGAGGCTACAAAAATGTCATTGATGAAACTATTCGTTTGGTAGGATAAATTGTGCACTTATCATTATTGGTATAATTTGATTAAAAAATTCACATTAGTTAACAAGAAAAATATTGAATCTGAGCATAGAACCTGTCAAGCATCTTTGTACTCGTACACATTATTTTTATATCAAAAATTTGGAACTACCATGGGTTCAGCAAAAATTCTGGCCATCTAGTCTTTTGTGTCCATTGACAATTAGAATGGAAGCTGATAATCAAATCAATGGATCTTTTGCTAATGCTTTTTTAAGGCCTTGCAGCTTAAGATATGTAGCATCTCTTTTTTATTCCAGACTAGCTTCTAGCACATAATATTCTCTATAATAATTGTTGTTTTTTGGTCTTGCTTTATTGTTTATTTTCACCTATATATTCTTTTGATCAATGGCATGTTAACCCTTGTATGTAATAATGAAAAAGTGTTTTTCCAATTTGTGGTGTGTTGAGTTGCAATTTCTATGACCCTGTTCTCACATGTTAATTAGCTTTTAACTCAAGTAATAGCATTGCTGACAGAACTCTATCGGTGAGGAGTCACATCTGGCTATTGAAACAAGTGGCCATGGAGCTCTCAAGGAGAATCACTGGCTTGATGATGGTGCATATCTCATGGTAGGACTTTTATTACATTTCAGTGAAGTTTCTTTTTGCATGTATGGTCAGCTGCCCATTTATGCATATATGTTTTTGATAAGTAAAGGATCAATTAATTAAGAAAAAAAGATTACTCCAGTAAACATGCAGTATATTAAAGTAACTCCTAAAAGATTACAACCTGAAGTTTAAAAGATCAGCAACTTCTATTTATAAAATAAATAAATTAAAAAGATCAGCAAATTCTACAAAGAGCAGTACTTGCTAATACTTTCATCCAATCATGCAAAGTTCTAAGGAACAGAGATTTGAGCGAAATCGCTGAGAGTTCAACTCCTTGAAAGGTTCAATTGTTCCTTTCTCTCGAAATAATCCACACAAGACATAGCAAAATAGCCTTACCATACCTCCTTTGCAACAAGCGAGCAAATCAACAACCCTCTTCCATCTTTAATTATCTTTTCTGTTGTTTATTTAACCTCGTGTGGCAATATTTGCAGGTCAAAATCTTGAATAAGCTTGCTTCAGCCAGAGCTTCGGGAATGGGTGGTGGCAGCAAAGTTTTAACTGATCTGGTGGAGGGTCTGCAGGAAGCAGCTGTTGCTGTAGAATTGAGATTGAAGATCAATCAGAATCACCCAGATCTTAAAGGAGGGTATGCCACTTTATATGATTTCTGTTTATAACCTTTTCCTTCGTGCATCTGATGTGAAGTCACTAATAAATTTAAGTGTCCAGATCTTTCCGGGACTATGGAGAGGCAGTGCTGAAACACTTGGAGAACTTTATCGAATCAGGTCCAAAGCTTAAAAAAGCCCCTGTTAATTATGAAGGGGTAAGATTAGCCCATATCAATTACTTTTCTAGGAGAAAAAGAAAAATATTTAACCAAGATAAAAATTTTATTGTTCAGGGCCTACTTATTATGATTTATTTTTTTGATAAGTAATGAGAAATTCCATTAATGAAGCAAAACACCTACTAAGTGCATAAAATATGCACCTAGCAGGAAAAAGTTACAAAGAATCTGAAGAAGGAATATATGTAAAAGATAAAGATACAACCATGACTGAATATCTTTAGTTCAGGGCCTACTTATTATGATTTATTGTAGATACAATCATGACTGACTAATTGTACAGTTGTGACATTAACATCACTGAGTATTTTCTTATCTCAATCTCTTTAATGTGGTATTAATGCTCCTTTACTGTGCCCACAAGGTTAACCACTTCATTTTACTTTCCAAGAAGGAAGGGGAGAGTTCTTCCTTTTCATCATTTATGATGGTTTTAGGTTTTGGCTGCTGAGAACTAAGTTTTTTTTTTTTTTTTTTTTGATTTGACGATAGCAATCTACACTACACACACGCACACACTGTTTGGGGAGGGCAGAGGGGATTCGAACCTCTGCCAAATGAGGGGGAATTTTCCCTTGCACCACTAGGCCAAATGCCTAGTGGGCCTGAGAACTAAGTTTTAAATAGTCATGACAAGCATATTATATATGTAGGGAAAGGTAGTTGGAGTTGAATTTCTTTTATGAAGTTTCAGATTAGTAGTCATGCCAAACTTTTACAAATTAATGTGGAGTGAGTGGAAGAGTTGAATTTTTTTTTTTTTATCTTCTTCAAATGGTTTATCATTATGTTATTGTTTTTTTGTCATCTTCATCATCTCTATTTGCTATGTTGTGTTCTTTGTTGTTGTTTGATGGCATTGTGACTGGTATTTTTCCAATTTACACATACAAACAGGTCCGAGTTTCTGGCTTTGGGGGGTGGTTCCTTCTTAGACTCTCACTTCATGATCCTGTGCTTCCCCTTAACATCGAGGTAGACATGTCTTCAAGAGTCTGTCTAAGCTGTTATGGTCATTATGAAACTTATTTTAACTAATTCAAAATAAACACACTGTAGGCACCAAGCAATGAAGATGCTGTCAAGCTTGGGCTTGCTGTGCTTGCTGCTGTTAATGAGTTCTCAGCTCTAGATAAATCTGCCCTGGACAAATTTGTCCAAGTATCATAGACTTCAGAGCTATCCAAGCAGCAAATTCTTCGACTTTCATGTCCACCTGTGTCTTGAAATTACCCACCAGTGAGGCTGATCTGCAACTTTGATGCTGGCTAATTAGATTCTACGAAGTTCAAGGGTGCCACTAGTATATTGCGATATAAACCGAGTTTTCCAGTTATCCGGGCATAGAACTACAGATATGAATAACATGAATTCTGAATGACATGACTTTTTGTGGGAGTTATATAATCACTGTCATTGTAATCCATTGCAGTTTTGGATTGTTATTTACTCGAACTTTCTTACTCATCCAGATATATGACGGGCATCACTGGCCTCTTCCTTGATTGTATCATTAGTTTTTTATTAGAACTTAGAAGGTTTGAAACCTTGTATCCTGTTGGAAGGTTCCAAATGTGCGTGTGGCAAGTATAGAAATATACAAACGGTGCATGGTTCCATCTTTTAGTTTTTCTCTAAAGAGCAAACTATCATCATAAAATGACTCGGTAGATTCTAAAAGACTGTTTTCTTGCTAGGTGGTATGTTGGATAACAGTTCTCACATGGCAACTGCTTATGAGATTTGAGATTTTTTACAGCGTAGGGGGCTGATATAAACCCATTGTGGCTTCATGTGTTTGGTACTGCGGATTTGTGGCGTAGGACATGAAACTGGTGGGGCCTTGGTGCTATTGTGGGATGTGAGGATTGCTGATAGTCACAACTTTCAATGGCTCTGAATAGCTCATTATGAAGCCCATGGCATATCCACTTCTTTTTTTTTTTCCCCTTATTTTGGTTTTTCCCTCCTTTATCACCTCTAAGACCTGGTTTTCTTCCTCTTACCATTTAAAAGAGACTTTTTTTTCTTTTTCTTTTTCTTTTTATAACCTTGGGGATATCCAGGCCAAAATTTCGTAGATACGCGCATCTCAACTGATACACCGAATTTGTGCACTGCACCCTAAAAAATTTTCTACACAAATTAAGGCAAATCGTTGGCTTTTCACCTAAGGGTATGGTCTCAAAGAATTGTTTGCACCCAAGAGGGCCTTCAGCACTTGGGCCAACCCCTTGGGGTTATTTAAAGAGAGACACTCGAGTTAAGTATTTTTAAGACCTAGGAATTACTCAGGAACTCAATCAAGGTGACCATTGGGTTTGAAAGAAACTTTTTTTTTTGGGAGGGGGGGGAGGGGAGGCTTAAGCCCAGCTAAACAAAATCAAATTGAGCCTTACAACTCTAATGTCCGTAATCCAGCACCCTTATTAAGTTGAATTGTGACTCAATATTGAAGGAAAAGAAGTATCCATTAGCCATTAGGCTACACATTCATTACAATTAAAACAGCCCAAAACCACATGTAATTGTAATTATCCAAACATAATATAAACCAAATTATCAGCTAAGGGCACTAAACTAGAATGGAAAGGAGCATCCACATCTGCTGGCAAATGTGCTCCTTAGGAGCTTGGTTTTGACTTGTGTGCGCTTTACAAGAATTGTGTTTATCATACAAACAAGTCAATGGTACAATGAAAACATGACATACTCCATAAATAATAAACTGCTACAAGATTGGCAGCCAATTCCTTCAGTTAATCACATTATCCATATATACAACAAACTAATTTCAACTATCCTACTCTTTCTGCTTTTGGTTGTAATGGTTATTTCCCTTTCTAACTTATCGCATGTTCATGGAGAATCTGTGCAGCAGCTGATGTGTTTAGAGGCTTCATCATGAAGTTGAACCTAACATCTGGAGAGGTCTTGGGTTGGGGCCACTTTGCTCCTACTGGCACCTTGATAGATCTGAAACCCTGGCCTTTATACAGCTTTATGGCCCCGGGATTGTTTAAGTCACAGTGCAATGCAATGGCACGGCAGCCCCAGCTCCTGGCTTGAGCCTCAGCCTTGGCTACGAGCTTTTTAGCTATTCCTTTGCGTCGGAATCTCTCCCGAACAGCAACATTTGATATATATGCAATTCCAGTCCTATGATAAATAAATAAATAAATAAGACTTATCCTTTCCTTCTCTTTGAGGGGGTTAGGGGGACATAATTGTGAATGTTCTTTGTATGTCTAACAGAAAGAAAGCGAAGATGATGGGTCAAACTGGAATTAAACTCTCATAAATTATGAGATGTAAAAGAGCTAGTTTTACTAATTACTATATAATGCTCATTATAAAACCATAAAGATCATTTTGAGCTATCGATAGCTACAGCTCCACATGCAGAACATACAAATATTTTTTTTACAAAGAAGATACATACAAAAGAAATCCAGAATGCCTCATAAATTTAGCACTGATGCATGGCAAAACTAGCAGAATCAAAATCACATAACTCAGTTATGAACCATGTGATTACTACGAGAGCACTGAAGATAAACAACCACGATGAATGCATAATGGTCATATTATAAAGTTCTACGCCAATGGCCATGGCTCTTGAATGTCCAGCTAATGAAGTAAATCCAAATCAATTACTTTTCAATCTAGAGTAGCATTTGTGGATGCCTTTTTAGGTGATTCTTTGTTTCACAAGCATGAAAATGTTTGTTTCTTATGTGATTCAATCATCAACTACAAATAAACAAATGGTGGTTTTCAGATAATATAGATGTCTGCGCTATGGTGCATCTAGAAAGTCATTCACCAGAAATAAGATAATAAAAGGTCATATTTGCTGCACAAAGTCAACTATCAACATAGCTAAAAATAAGTAGATAAATCATCTGGAATTTAGTTGCACTCAAGTTAGATGGCTCCGCAAGTTTTTATTGGTCAATAAAAATTCAATAAGGCCAAGAGTATATAAATATATAATGAGATCACCTTCTCTGCCGGAGTGGTCCTTTCCTCGGAAGGAAATCAGCCACAGTATCAATCGTTAGAATTCCAGCCACATACCCCCTATTGAGACTTAGTTTCCCGTCAAAACCACCGATTTTGAAATCTTCAGTTCCAAAACAGAAGGTTTCATCAGCAGAGCTACCAAGTACAGCAACCAAACAAATTCTCCTGCAACCATCAGGTACAGACAATCCAGCTAGCATTGCTACCAGCCTATCAATCCTCAGCACAAAATCTAATGGGAAGGAGTATTCAGGGAAGAAGGAGCTGCAGTGGGTCTCAGCCACTTCCCAACAGTCCTCTAACCTGGCCTCCCTGACAACAATTCCAGGAGACACAGTGGGATATAAATCGACCACTTGACTGGCTCGGCAAACTCCTGCACCCAAAAAACGTAGTAAACCGAATAAAACCTAATGGCACAAGTGCCCCTAATTATTTAACTGAAAACTATGAGGCACTTTTTTTTTAAAAAAAAAAGAAAAAGAAGAAAAGAAAAGGCTTCACTCATCTAAGCATACAAACCAAACCTAAGGAGCAAGAAATGGATAAAAATTCACATCGCATTGATTGATGAGGATATTTACACTGAAATTTTATACTATATTAAGCTATATATAAATTTTACATGATACATACGATGCAGCTGGTACCTATTTTTTAAGAATGGATCCTAAATATAAAAAATGGGAAGCTTTTTTCCATCATTCTGAAGAAGTGCAGTGCTGCCATCAAAATAGATCCTGCATTGCTGTCCCACTAGAACAGCAATTGTAACATTTACCAGATTTCAAGATCTAGTTTTCCTGCCTGCTAGTATCCTAGTACAGTTCTTAGCAATGGTAGCCATAATTTAACAAAGAAAGATTGCTGTACAAAAAGCTTTGCTTGACTTAATTTCTTCTTCTTCATTATCCTGGCAATTAAAAGAAAAAAACAAAGTAGATATCAAATCAAAGACTAGTTTCATCTTTCTTGTTTACATTATGTTCTCAACACCAAAGTAGGCTGATTGTTGCACCTCTTCACATAAATTGCTAATTCAGGGTGGCCTATAAATGTCATAAAAGAACAAATTGGTGATTCTTCTTTAAAATTTGGAAGCCAAAAAAGCAGAAGCTAACAGCTCAAACCCACAAAGTATTAAATACCCGATAGTGTCAGTGATGTTTCAGATCCAACAGCTATGTATTTTCAAAGAAAGGTACAAAATTTTTACATATACACACACATATAAATTGAGAAAAGACATGTAAAATCAATAAGGAAAAATGGGTTACCTGATTTGGAAGGAGTGGAGAGAGAGAATTCATGAGAGGAACGATGATGAGCCCTAGAAGAAGAAGAAGAAGAAGAAGAAGAGAAAGATGGGTTTTTTGGTTTCTTGAAAGTAAGACAAGAAGAGGTTTTAGATATGTTAAGAGAGGTTGAAGTTGGGGACACAGAGACACCAAGTGGCATGCTCCGCATTTCTTGGAGGATTTGTAAACTCTGTCTGTCACTCTATATTTCTTGAGCTAAAGAATCGGAGATTTTTTTGGTTGTTTTGCTATAAAGCTATGAGAGAAAACAACTCAACTAGTGAGAGTCATAAGTCGTTGCTGCGTAACTGACTTACATACCACACGTGTGTTATTGCTGAACTTCAAAATTGACGGATTGGGACGCACGTGTAAGTAAGAAATTTAGGTGGCCATGGCACTTTTAAGATAGAATGATTGAGAAATTACCAATTCTCTCAAAAGTTTAAGCTATTAGGATATGGTGAATTTAATCATTTAACCAATATTCTAACACTCCCCTTCACGTGTAGGCTTAGACTCCCCCTAATGAACGGGGCCCAACACGTGAGATTTTTAATTTTTTAAATAGGAGGTAGAGTGGAGTTAGGGTTCGAACTTGGGATCACCTGCTCTGATATCATGAGAAATTACCGATTCTCCCAAAAGCTTAAGCTATTAGGATATGATGAATTTAATCATTTAACCAATATTCTAACAATCATAACACCACTTGTACTACTACTACTCGGCTAATGGGAAATGCCTAGAATTGGATATTTGTGTTGTCCGTCAGGAACTATGATAAGTTTGTGTAAGAGTGTAAGAAGGTAGCCTTATGTTTTAGCTTAATATAAAATGTATATTTTATTTACATAGCAAAGATGTTATATATATTGTTGAAATATAAGGTGCTAGGGAGATTAATGGTTCCGCACAATGGCTTACGTCCACATAGGAAAATTTTTGATGTCTACATCTTTACTATATTGTTTAATTAGTTACAATGAGACTCAAGTTTGGTATATATACTAGAGAAACCTAATATAACTAGAACTAGGTTTACTTCTTTTACAAGTAATGGACCTACACTTAGTTTGAACCTCATGGCTTAATATGTCTCTAACATATATACATATATGAGTTCAAGTTATATTTTAGATATTGAGTCAACCTTGAGCTGCTTCTCATCCATGCCACAATCATCAGGGTTAGGTTTATCGATAATTATAGAATATTCTAGAAAGTACATTAATCTAGATAGTTGTAAAGAATCTAGATAGCTAGAAAGAATAAAGAAGAGAGAGAGGGTAGAGAAGATGAATACAAAGATTCTCTAATATGGCAAGCAATAAATTTTTAATGATGATATGGGGAGAAGTGTTTTTTTAACGGCTAAATCTCCTAGATCTAAAAAAAAATGTGTAACTTAAACTCAACATATATGTATATTTGGTATACAACACTTAATAACTTTTTATTAGATAAACAATTTTGACAAATCTATGTTAGATTAGAGTGTCTTCCAATACCCTTTATGCTAGCAAAGTACCAAGATATTGTATATAATAACTGTCTTATTTATTAAAAATTCAAATGTCAAGTTTTTTACATTTTTAAATTATACATAAGACTGAGCATATAAGTTGAATGACAAATTATATCTATTAATAAAGAATTATATCAACTTAACTTAAACATAACTATATATATTAAATAATCAAATATAATATTTAGATTTAAAAAATAAATTATATATTGAATATTGGAGGGCAAAAATAGAAGTGTAAATTTTTATGTTTGATAAATTGGACCGGTTCACCGGTTCAAATGTTCAATTGGTGAAACAACCAATTTAATCCAATCCAACTGCTAAAACGGTTTAAAAGTACGAAACTATGAATCAAACTGAAAATGAGATTACTTATGGGTTCAATTCAATTCAATAGTTTTTAAACCATTGTTTAATTGTCATAAAAGAGAGATGAAATGTTAGTCATTTGCCAAATTTCAATGTGTTTGAGAGTTTTACTTTACAATAGGATTGTTTGTTGGCCAACCAACACTCTTTCATAAGATTCTTTTCTTTTCTTTTCTTTTGTGTGTGAATGATTGACAAACAAACATTTTGTCCTCAGATAATATTGGATTTGGCAAACAAACACAAACGTTTGAGTGTTTTGCCATAAGCAAAATCTAAAATTTTATTTCATTGTTGGGAAATTTTATAACACCCTGATTATTTTAGGGTATATTATTCACTGTGATCATACCATGTCTTTTCAAGTATTTTAATGAGATTAAAGTACTTGAAATAAATGGTTTTCACTATAGTGGGTATGATATTAGTAGAGATTCTAGAGAAAAACTCTTTTATTTATCAATAATACTACATACACAACGTTTTCACAACATTGTTTTGGTGTTAAATTGTTAATAGTTTTCACAAGACCTATCAGTTACACTATTTTATTATTTACCATTTATAGTAATGTTGTATAAATATTGTGCTCGTAGCATTATTGTTTATTTATCGCTAAAAACCAAGCTCAGAGAGAGAGAGAGAGAGAGAGAGAGAGAGAGCATTCACCATTGAAAACATCAATCAACCATCGGAAAATTTGACATTAAAAAGAACTCTTTTTTTTTTTTTTGGCTGAATAAAAGAAAAAACTCACCTGTACCTCTTCTATCTATTTATACATGATTCAAGAAACAGAATTGTCTTCTTCTCTTCTTCTTTTTTAACCTCTTTTTGCCCTATGAATTTTGATGTGACAATTTTAGTTTCAATCACTTGTTAAAATATAGGGTGGCCTTATTTTTGCACCCATTTTGTATTCTTCCACACCACCATGTGAGACATGGTGAGATCCATCCAATAACATAATGGTACGGAAGAATGCAAACATGGCTTTGGGAGCATTATTTCCCAAAATACAACCTGGAAATGAAATTTCAGATCCCTAGAAATTAACAGGAAGACTGCTTAGAAAAGCTAAGGTGTAGGGAGACGTGGATTTGCCAAAGAGGGAACACCAAGAAGGAAGCCTCTCAAGAACTCTTTCAATTTTTGGTGTTAACCTGTTCACATCGGTTCTCAGCTTCAGAAGTGGTCGCTGCTCCCCTCTCTGCCCATCCACCTTGTTAGCAAATCGTGCAGAATCTACCTTCCAGACAAGAGTTAGATCAAATATTGTTGGTGCATTCTTCCCACCCGAAAATTGAATAACGTGCCATCCATCTATGCTGCTCTTGACACCAAATGGAACTAACTCCTCTGAATTTACTGCATTCAAGATTGAATATTTAGAGAGAGATAAAATAATGTTGGGTAAGCTAGCAGTCATATGGGGCACCGCAGACAATAACAACATTTGATATACAGAAGTTTTGTACTAAAATGTGCTCCATATTTTGCAAAGAGGAATAAACCCTACCAACTATACCTGGTCACATTGAGCTCAAAACCGATGCTCACAGCAAAGTGTGTTATGTGTCAACTTAACATACTATCCTAGAAAACTTGCAAAAAAGTTGACCTTCATCACATGGCACAACTTGCATGAAACCAGAAATGACAAGATACATTTAAAAAATAAATAAAAGACATCATTCATTATCAAATCCTTGTGTTAAAATAAGTGGTTTGGACTTTAAAAATACATATACTATGCAAGTTTAAATTATTTTAATATGCTATCAATTTCTGGCCTAGGGCAACCAACTTTGGGCAAGCCCTATACCATGGCATCTGGATTATATGGAGCACCAGTCTCCATGTAGCATAACCCCCGTTGACAACAGAAAAATGATTGTTGGCAGAATAACTATGCCTTTCACAAAACACAAATAGCATGAATGAATGGAAGAATGAAGTTAAAGAGGAATAAAGAATGCACATTGATTAAAGTTCATTGTACCTTCGAATTTGAAATCTTCTACTTCCTCAGTATTGACTGCAAGAACCCAGCGTATCGAACCTTTTGTATCGACTGAAACTCTTGTCATTCTTGTATTTCGACTTAGTATCCCTATAGACATGAAGCATGGGAATATCTGATTCACTCCACCCATCTTCAGTGTCATCATAGGTCCAACAACCATACTTGACTGAAAAAGTAACAAAATCAACAACTTTATCTCTACCACAATTGAAACCTTCTTTAATATGTTCAACCTCATTGTTCAACTTTCCAGGAGTTGTAGAAAACAGAGATACATATGAGCTGGTATTTTGCTTTCCCTCAGATATTCCAGTTGTTTCGACAACATGCACAACCTGAAAAACATAAAATATTTAAAATCTCCACAAATGCAAAACAAGGGGTACTGGCATTCAGAGACTAGACAACAACATAGCAATGGATAGTCAGTAGTTGCAACTTGCAAGCCATTATATTTCATGGCTATAAATTGAAAATCTACAAGACAGCTAACTTCCCTCAATTGTGCTCCTCAACTGTTGTAACAGAAATACGATACTCTTTTCTCTTAACAAGTGAATATATATATAAGGGCAAAACTTAGGTACAGTATCTTATATACTGTTGGTTAGGTTCCCTCCCTAAAATTAAGACATTTGGCTAATTCACTCCCCAATGGATAGTCAGTAGACCCATAAAATCCACACTTCAAACCTACAAATCCAAACACCATCAAAATTTGCACAAAGGTATCAACCAATCCTGATATATCACAAAATTAGGCAACATCCAGCACCTAAAGCTGGAACCAACCAGCCTCTGTCATATTTGGGTGCCGCCGATGACCCACAAGCAACCCCAGATATACAGACAGCCTCCGTTCGACCACCATGCGCCACCACCACCATAGAAATGCCTATAAACCAATCTGACCAGTCCCATGTCACCCAATCTGCAAAGCAAGGTGGATCCAAGAAGGACAAACCCACTAGAAATCGCCCATAAACCACTCTTGACGGAGACCCATGTCACACATGTCCATGGAACTCATACTGATTTCGACCATGAAAAAAATAGATGAGATAGAAGTATTACCAAAAAAGGGGAAATAGGGGATCATCGGTGATAGTGAAGGGCGACCGGAAGCAGCCATGGAGGGAAGAAGAAAAGAACGGTAAGTCGTTGATTTGATGGTGTTTGGGTTTGTGAGTTTGAAGTGTGGGTTTTGATAGACGATACTCTTTTCTAACTTAACAAGTTTTAATTTTGAACCTAACCAACAATATAAGATATATAAGTTTTGCCCTATATATGAGTATATATGAGTGTGTGTGTGTGTGTGTGTGTGTGTGTGTGTGTGTATAAGAATTTTGAATGATTCATAGTCAGTACAGTATCGTGTGAACAATGCAAAGTACAACTACTACTGTCAAAGCAAACAAAATAAGTGGCAAAGAGAAAAGAAAAGAGGTGCGACTGGAAACTTACGTTTACAGCTCTGGCAGTCTCTTCAGTAAATGGTGGTACAATACCTAACAATACGGCAGTGAATGAGAGGCCAAACACTAAGCAAGTTGCAAGGACAATTGATCTTTTTGCACCTAGACACCAATTGTACACATAAATACAGTTAGACTAAGTTATACCAAGTAGTACACAACCTCATACATGCAGATGCACCACCTTAATAATTTGGGGGGAAATATGCCAACTTAGGAGAAAAAGAAAACAGTTAGTCTAAAAATAAGCGAGTCAATTCTTTCCAACAAAAAGAAAAAAGATGAAATGAACTAACACCTGAAAGATGAACATATGAAAGGAGATACACCAAAGTCAGGCACACGTTAACAGCAATAATTGCAGCAATTATCACATTCCCCAGCCATTCAGGTGTGCCACCAGGATTCCTGCATGAAAATACAAGGCAGGGTAAGCAGTCATTTCTTAAATGTCTAGCAAATGAAGAATAGAAGTTCAAATTGCATAGTTGAAACATGCATGGATCACTATGAGAACATGGGTATCATGCATGGGGAGTAGCTGAATGTGCCAACTTTTGATATATGATAGAAATTCTAATCTAAACTCACACACACGTATATTTTGAAGATCCCAGGGATTCGAACCCACACCCTCATAGAGGGGTGGGGCTTTTTGGGGAGGGGGATTACCACTGGGCCGAATACCCAAGTGGCAATGTGCCAACTTGCTGAAAAGAATCACTCAAATGGACCATACAAGACTAGGGTGTTATAATTGATATTATTTATTAACAAGGTCCATCAATGATCATTGTGTTCAATATGGCATCTTACCATGCTAAACAAACAATGAGAACATGGAAAGAGAGGCAAGAAATTCAACTCAAATGCATGAGGCTCTTTTTTTGCTAACAGTCACATCATGTTTGTAGATTAACAAGAGTGCCATAAGCTATACCTATCAAATCGAACCAAAGTTGCAATTATCGTGCCAACCAACTGAATTAAAATGCCGGCAGAAATTAAAATTGGTACAGCTAGGCCCATCAGCAATGTTGCAAGTTTGAGTGGTTTTGGTAAACGGGTTGGGCTTAGAGTCGCCTCAAGCAAGCCATCTAAATAGTCAAGCATACCAATTCAGTTAGAAGCAAAAACTACCAACAAAATGAGTCCCACACGTCAGATATGCATTCCATAGATCAAAGAAGAGCCAGTTAAGATGGTTATATATGTAAACTTACATGCAAATGCTGGTGGAACCAGCCAAACAAGAGCCAAATAAGACGAACCAATTTTGTAATAGTTTCCGATTACAAGAAGAATGAGCCACTGAACAGATCCAGCTTTATAAAGCCATCTTTCAGCCTCTAACTTGATCAAATCAGCTTGAATCGCAGGTGAGAGCAGCTTCCTCTTGGAATGCACATTGGGCAAATAAGTTTGAAGAAAAAGGTAACCAAGGTGTTGACCAGTCAATGCGCCAAGAAGAGCGGGTGCAGCAAATAACCCAACTACCAACCATGGGTTTGCGACATAGGGAACTGGTGATGACAATACTAGGGGTAGAATAAATGCAATAAGTACAGAAAAACCTAATGCCAATATCCACATAAGGATAATGCTCAAACATGACAAGGCCAATGAAACTGCGGCAGGATAACCACCCACAATCAATGATGTAGCCCAAATGAGAAGTGATTGTATTATCACTGAATTGTGAAGAATATTTGCGAAACGTTGGCGGTATACAATCATATATGTCCCCTGAGATTGCAACAAGTGTTAGAATCACCACATTGCAAACTTGAAGAAAGAAGGAAACAAATGATGGAGGAATGGAGTGCTAAGACAGGAACAGTAATAAAAGTCTGCAGTTATAGGTACCAAAATGTCAAAAAATATGGCAGCATTCTGGCCTTTATTTTCCTCTTGTTCCGTTGTGTTGCCTTTCGGAAGATTAGAGGATGCAAGAATGTGAATCAGAAAAGAAAGCATATTTTCTCCAAGATGCTGAAGAGACCCTGCTTTCAGAAGCTCTAATTTGTCATTCTGCATGAGGTTAAAAATTTCAAATAGTAATCAGTAAATTCAACATGAAAATCCTATGAAATATTGTGTAAGTCGTATTTTCTTAATCCCGCTTTTTCTAGGGAGATATTCAGAATCAAAATGTTGTAGAAATTTATATAGCTTTCAAGCTTCACATGCCCTTTCTAATTTCAACTAATTAACTATGTCTTGGCACATTAAAACTAACCCAAACTTCCAAAGCAAATAAAGTTACATATGATAGGTGTCATAGTTGTGCTAAGGACTTTTTTTCAAGAGTTAATTGGTTCCAAGAAATCAAATAGCTTCATTGATTCAAACGCTTAGTTTTCTTCCCCCAACCACCCACCAACCCCACCTCCAGGGGCGGATGCAGCGTGTGACCAGTGCCCACCCTCAAATTTGAAAAAAAAAAAATTAGTAGGTATATATAAATTCAAAAAAATGGATTTGCTAAAGTGCCCACCCTCATTTTCGTTTTAAATCCTCATTTTCGTTTTAGAAAAAAAAATAAAGAAGATAAATCTATCAAAATAGCAAACAATAAACAATCCAAAATTACAGCATTCACCACACATAACAAACACCCAAATAACACAAAAAAACCCAAATGAAAATCATAACACAAGAAAAAGCCCAATAATATTCAAAAGCCCAAAAATGAAATTACAACAACAAATCAACCCAAATAAAAACAAATTAGCCCAACACAAGGATTTTAGTTCTATTATTATTATTATTATTATTTTTTAAACCCTAACTTTAATCATCCCTCCCCTGCCGCTCGCCCCGTTGCCCACTTGGGCACTTAGTTAATTCGAAAGAGAGAGAGAGAGAGGTGGAAGAAGTCTGGAACAAGCTCCAGCTCAATCGTGTTGAAATAGCTCCACGGCCAAATCAGCTCCGGCCTCCAGATCGGCTCCCTCCCGATCACGGCCAATCCGCTTAGTCCAGCCTCCAGATCGGCTCCCTCCAGATCCACCCACCGACGCCTGGACCCAGCTCGAGGAGGCGAGGACTGCCCACTGGTATTTCTCTCTCTCTCTCTCTCTCTCTCTCTCCTTTGCTCTCTCTGACTCTGTTTTAAATATTTATTTTGTTTGATGTGCTGAGTTGAATATTTATTTTGTTTGATGTGCTGAGTGCTGACCATGTGGTGTTTTGGTGAGTGGTCCGAGTGGACCATGTGAAGTGGTCCCGGACTGGTCCCAGTGACTTTTTTTTTTTTTTTTCCTGAATCCCAGTAACTTGGATTGTGAATACTTTTTGTTACTGTGTAATATAATGGAGTGTGGACTAGATGTATTATATGTATTAAAGTTTGAAATTAAAAGACAAAAGGTGCCCACCCTGAATGAAATTCCTGGATCCGCCCCTACCCACCCCGTTTTCTAGATAACTTATAGAAGACAAGTATGTTTGTCTCAACCCCTTCCTTGTTTTTTTCTTTGGTGATTGGTTTAACTTATGTAGGTCAAAATACAAGCTAACAGGCAACATTAACACATGTGAGCACCTGCATCAAATCTGCTCTCCTACACATCACCTCATTATGAAGGTGCAGATCGATTAACAAGATTCTTCCTCAGGCTGCAACCCATCACAGCACATCATACCGTCCATCATGCACTGAAGCATGCATGCTACAGTGCACCCAACCAATGCCTTCCACCTAGTTACGCAAGCATTCTTCTTTCTAAAATCTCCATGCACCTAACCCCACCAACCCCCCCCCCCCCTCCCCCCCGCGCCCAAACACACCAAGGCAGGCCATAGCATGATTAAAGTCAAAGTCCAAGGTCAAGTCAAAAGATTGGGCTGTGAAAGTTAGGCCTTTGAGAACAATGACATCACTTCAGATCAAGTTAGCAAATGGTTGCAAAAATGTGCTTCATCATACATAACCATCTTTAGTAGTCACTGTCTTAATTCTACCATTTGACCAAAATCGAAGAAAAAAAAATCTATGTACAGTAGTGAAAAGCAGAAAGGAACTGTTTCAGATGAAATCAAAAAAATAAAAAATAAAGTGGAAAACCTTAGTGTGGTATACTGCACTGTTATCTGTGTATGCAAAGTCAAGCCCCGAAAGGCCAGCAACCTCTTTGTATACTTGGAAATCTGTTGCAGATTTTATGGCTCCAGAAGAAAAAAAATCCTGCAGCATTAAGTTACTCAGCTTAAGTAAGCTTCCAGAAGAAATGCACATCAACTATAGGAGAGAAGAAGAAAAAATGCATCAAGAAGGAGAATTACAAACCTGTGCTATGACTTGGCCGGATGGGTATTTAGCTACCAAGGCAAAGTTTTCAATAGCCCAAGGATGAGGACCAGCCTATTAGATGAGGAAAAATAGATAAGATGGGAAAACCATTATACAAAGCAAATCATGGGGATCAATGGACAACCTTTGAAAAGTACAAAGAAATTTTTTTTTTTTTATAAGTAACCTTTGAAAAGTACAAGGAAATATAGATACGTATCTGATGCATGCTAAATATTTTACAAGAAATATCAAATTAGAAGGCAATACAGAGTGGACAGCCATAACAATTGGACCATTTTCACAATTCAAGGTCAATGGTCCATCATTATCTATGATAATTGGCTATTTCAGGTCTGCACTGTGAGATGTTGGGCACCCACGTAAGATACGACAACATGGGTATGGTGGACAAGTGCCCAACTTGCCCATATCAGGCACTTGTCCAAGATGAGTCCGTGAAATGAGTTTAATTTTTTATAAGTAGGTTTCAGCCCCAAGGGTTCAAGAGACTTTATCCCTAGAGAAACTATTTCTTGAGTAATGAGTACTAATAGATCCCAAGATGCTTTGTTTATTATGTTTCTCTGATGATTGTCTCAAATTGACTGGAGAGACCAACTCGAACACAGTAATACATCATGAGAATTCAGCGGTGTCATCTTGACAAAATAATGTGATTAGACATCAGACATATACAGATGTCAGCTTACCCAAGTATATGTAACACATATTTTTAGACAATTACCATCTATGTGGACTGGTGTCAAGCTAACCAGAAAGTTGATGTTAACCACACAGTGCTATAAAAGAATGCAACAGTAAGGAAATTCTGATCCATAAATTAGACCTGAAATATGCCAGATTTCCCTCCAATACCCATGGCCTCCAAATCAATAGCCATACGAATAGTTTCATTCCAGGGGTGCTGCATCAATAATTCAATATTAATACTTCTATTGGTAAAATACGTGTTGTAGGTAATTAAACAAGGTGGAGCAATGCAGAGGAGTAATCACCCATCAATACAAGCAAGAAACGATTCATTAAACAGATTTTTCAAAAAAAATCCCTCAATTGTAAAGATGGTTATATAATAACACTAATGTAAAACCCTCGTACA
Source organism: Fagus sylvatica (assembly GCA_907173295.1). Classification (NCBI taxonomy): domain Eukaryota; kingdom Viridiplantae; phylum Streptophyta; class Magnoliopsida; order Fagales; family Fagaceae; genus Fagus; species Fagus sylvatica. Next base: position 31,778,653 of record OU015769.1, read on the forward strand.
GCCACCATAATAATGAATCATCTCTATAAACATAGCTTTGTTTGCTTGGGAAGGATGGAAAAGGTTGGGAGGATAGAAAAGTGGAGGGATGGAAAATATTTGCCTTTTCCACCATGTGTGTTTGGTATAGAGGATGGATGGTAAATTACTATTATACCCTTATTATATAAAAGTGGAAGAATGGAAAAGTGGAGGGAATTTTCTTCTTAATGTCATTTCTCCTCCCATTTTCTTCCTAATTTGGATGGAAAAAAAAAAAAAAAACGGTGGGTCCAAGTAGAAAACTCCAACCACCCCATTTTCTTTCCTCTCCCTTTGCATTCCAACCAAACAATGGAAAATCACATTTTCCTTCCCTTTTTCAATTTCCATCCTCTCCCTTTTCACAAGAAGCAAACACAGCACATCTAATGCATCCGATCTAAAACATTGAACAAATTTCTCCTTCAAATTCTATTCACAAACCACATCTAATCGCATCAAACACAAGATTACAACCCTGATTGGAAAAAATTTAAGTTGTTTTCTTCATTGATCATTAATATTTCTTTAAAATTTTGTATTTTACCCATATATCTGAGATTTTATTTCAATCAGTTTTGTGGTAATCCATGAATGAAAACAACAAACCTACATAAAAGTTAACATGTGCAACTGCAACCATGGGTAAACAACTTCTTTATGTTTTGTGTATGTATCTTAAGAACTGGATACAGAATCAAATCTTGTCATTTATTATAGTAGAAGAAAATATGAAAGCACTTGATCTCAAAATGAACTAAGGCATGAAATAAACAACTTCAAGCACCTTCACTTAAACCATACATTATGCTAGTACACTACAAATTGATATGGTCTATTCTATGACTACTTACTGAAGCTATATGAGAAAAGATTGAGAAAAAGAAATCCACAATTAGAGGATACAATAAAAATGCTTCCAACCTGAGTTATAAAGCTATGAGCACCATTTAGACCCTCCTCCTCCCCAGTATTAAATAGAAATATAACAGCATGCTTAAATCCAGCCCACTGAGAAATCCCTCGAGCAAGCTCCAACATAACAGCTATACATGAACTGCAATCTCCAGCTCCTGCCCTGCAACATGCATTGCATCTTTTTTGAAGTGACAAAGTAGACTTTATGATTTACAAGGATATATTTGCAGAAATATACGTTAAAAGTGTCACGTGCGAAAAGAAAGCAGAGAATATGCTAAGATATCTTGTAATTACCCATGCTATCATTGAATGAGAAGAGGAAGAAATAAAACATGTCACAATAAAATTTCCATTGCAGAAGGGTTAACACAACTGCTTCTTGAATCTTGTTAAGGATTAGCTTAGAGGTATCACAATCTCAATTTTAGTTTGGATGGTTTTCACCGAATGTGGGTGGCTGGTGAGTTTCAGCTGTGTCTCACAGCAATGCTTGAATCAAGATCGTATTTTGCTCTTATACCAAAATTTGACGCAGGACAAAACCAAAACTGAAGAACAGAAAAATAAAAACAACCTAGGAATCAGCACCTAGAGTTGACTAGCATCAACACCAAACCATTGTGAAAATTTCAACAGAAATTTTATTCATCAAGCAAAATCTAAACAATAGTAAATCCTGGGTTCCTTAAATAGAATTCCAAACTTATTATCTGAGTAGTAATAAAAAATAACTCTAATAACCTAATAAGAAAAGAAAATAATTTACTACACCAAGTAGGAAAGGAAATGTTTTAACCAATTACATAAAATAAAATTAATCCTAGACATCAAGTGATTAGGCCTTAGGCCTAATGTAGGCTCCATCGAGAAAGTCACTAGTTGGGTTGTGTTATTTTTTCATCTACATCTATAATCGGTGTAATTGGAGGCCTATATCTTGCGTCTGCACCATAGTTTTGCACAGACAAAATATCCATATAAGATCTTTCTCATCTTTTGGTTAGTTGGCCAACATAATAGATTGTGCATTACATAATTTTCTTGACTTCTCTCAATGTAGTAGCGCACATTACAAAATTCAAAACACATACGACATATACTATACGAAATCAAACAAAATTTTAGTCCTTAGATTTTGTCTAATGATACAGGAACTCCGCGGCGAATACTAAAACTTTTAGCATCTCGATAACTACGCATACATTTCACAATGATAATCATCACTCATAGCAGCAACTACATAAAAAAAAAAATTGCTTTCTCTACTGAACATATATCAAATAATTTGCAATAAACTGAAAATACAGAGATTAAAGAACAAAAAAGCATACGTGGAGAAAACAGTATCAATGTGAGAAGAGACGAGAATAGCATTTTGTGCTGCTTCAGATTCAAATTTCGGCAAGATTCTCAAAACGACGTGATTTAGATCCGAATAAACTAGTGTTTTCCCCGTAAACAAGTCACTGCCCATATGGTGCGCACCAGATCTTGCATGAAAAACCTCCACCTGAACATCAACCTCCCAATGCGCCTTTTCCTTGATTTTCTCCGCCGCTTCCAAAACATACTGCGCAGAGTGGAAAAAGCATTTCACAAACAGAGATTTAAAAAACACATAGTATGCAATACAATATATGAAAATTATGTATTATTTACCTGTACGGCGAGCTCGAGAGCATCGGAACCAACGGGATGAGGACCAAATTCGGTCAAGGCGTTGACGTGCTTTAAAGCTTCGATCTCAGAGAAGCCTCTTTTGCCGGCCTGCGCGGCAGTGAGAGGCGCCGGTAAGTTCTGAAACTGGTGCTGATACACAGACCAAGAGCTATAAATGATCAACGAAAACAAAGTCAACCACACAAACCGTGATCTCCGGGGGCTATTTACACGAATATTAGCTTGCACATCTTCATGGTCAATCGCCGATGTGTCACTCGCACTCGCTTCGTGACTAATTGAACTCGATTTCGCCGAAGAGCTTTCCGGCCTCCGTCGCATTTTTGAATTCTAACAGTATATAATTAAACGCACCGTGTTGAAGAAGAATTCGAACAAGTATAATATACGAGTGTGGAAAAGCGAGTGTGTTGTACAGTGTGTGATTGGTGGTGGTTGGGATTAAATAATTTACGACCTAACAATGCTCCGCGGGACCATTAGCTTTGATGAAGCTCTACAATTCAAGACCGTTGAGATTTCAGTTATAGTAACTGTTCAACCAAAAAATAAATGATAACGATAATACAGTTAATAAGGGAAAATTATTAGATATTCTAGCGTATTTCCTTTTATCAAGTGGTGCATCTTAGCTGATTTCATCGTTTATGTGAGAGGATAAAATACCTATTTAATATACTCTGAACTATTTTATAATTATCCGTCAATCAGTGTCACGTGTACCGCTCGTTATGTGAGAGGATAAAATACCTATTTAATATACTCCGAACTATTTTATAATTATCCGTCAATCAGTGTCACGTGTACCCCTCGTTACAAAAATCATGCTGCAAATAAACGGAAAACCTATTTTAAAACGACGTCGTTTTAGTTATATTGGTTGCAGCGCCAGCTAGCGGTCCCCCGTGAAACAAAAAGCGAGGAATAGGATCATCAATCCCACTCATGACTCAACTTTCTCAACCAAAAGACATTCATATTCCTTTGGAAGAGAATCTCAGAAATAGTGTTTTATTATATATTTCAGAGAAATGCTAGAGTGACTGATCAGTGAGTGAGAAGCAATGAACGTGATCCACCCTACGGTGCACCCAGTAGAGGCACCACCGGTGACCGACGCGGCCAATAATGCGATTCCCAGAGGGAGGATGAAGGATATCCAGGGGACTCCCGGTACTCCCGGTGGCCTCGCGTTGCGGGTTTCTCAGTTCGCTTTTGCACTCGTCGCACTATGCGTCATGGCCACCACTAATGACTTCCCTTCCGTCACCGCCTTCCGGTACCACTATCATTTCTTTTTTTCTTTTTTTGCGATTTTATGTTAGAGAACTGGTTCTCGGAGTTTATGATTGGAATTGGGTAATGGGTATTTTTAGGAATTGGGGGTGGTGTTGATTGCAATTGAATAATAATATAATTTTAATAATATAGTATTTTGTTTCTTTGGAATTAATAAGACAAACGCTTATTAAAATAAATTTAAAAAAAATACTATATAGCAATTTGGAGATTAAGGTACTAGTTTTGCTTGGCTTTTTCTGCATAAGCAATAAATAAATGGTTTAATTATAGCCTATCGGGCTAACTTAGATAAGAGTGCATGGCCACTTTACCCAGATTACCAGATACACGGATCTAGCGGATGGGTCATGTATCCGGTTTTTACTACCCCAATGGTGGGATCGAAATTCTATTGTCAAAAAAAAAAAAAAAAATGGGTGATCTCGGTGTGTCTTGGATCATGTGGCTGGTTGGAGGAATTGGTTTGGTAAACATTCTTTGGAGGTTTGGAACCTTGTGCCTTCTTGTGTGATGTGGTCCTTATGGAGGGAGAGAAATAATCGTACATTTGAAGATTTAGAACATTCGGTGGGCCAGCTTATTGAGTTTTGTATGAGTTCTCTCTTTGATTGGTCTAAGGCTTGGGGTTATACAACCTCTACTTCTATTGAGGGCTTCCTTGAATCCTTAAGTACTCCTAATAGTTTGTAATGCTTTTTGCTGCTGTGTGTTCATGCTTTATGTACACCATGTAGTTTTTTAATGAATTCTTTTCTTTACTGATAAAAAAAAAATGTTCTTGGGTAAACTCCAGTCTCCTGGTTTTTATTGTGTGAACTCTGAAAGAGACTGAAGAACTTTGAGTTGAACTTGAACCTCCTTCCAAGCTAGTTTAACTTTTTAGAGTGAGTTTGACACTCTGAATAGCTCTCAGAGGTGCAGTTTTTCTTGTCTATTTTCTGAAAGATCAGTGGAATTATATTATTTCTGGATTTAGTGTTTGCAAGTTGGTTTGTGAAGCTTACCATTAGATTAAAAACACAATTTTTTGCTTCTTATCTGTCCTAATTGTGATACTGTTCAAGGTGATTATATGTGGGTTTTAGTTTTTGAGTACAGTGTCAATCACATGCTCCCCATTTCTCGTCTAATGGCACGGCATAACTGGATTTTATGGTATTTTGCTGTGGCAGATATCTTGTTGCTGCTGTCAGCTTGCAAAGCGTTATGGAGCCTCACTCTTGCCTTTCTTGATATATATGCCATTTTAGTAAGGCGCCGTTTCCGGCATCCCAGAGTTATCAGCTTGTTTGCCATCGGTGATGGGGTAAGAAATTTTTTTTGCTGGGGATTTAATAAATTTGAGCAGTTACTGTGAAAATCAAAATATGCCCTTGTTGATTGCCTTGTCAAATTGTTAGTGGCTATTGTAAAAGTTTTATCCTTATGGTTGCCAACATGTGTTACCCAGATCCTTCACCGCATCATACTTGTGTTGAACAACATGACATGGAGTGATTTATAGGCTGATTAATCGATTCTTTACCTAGTTTATGAGTTTATGGAAGAGCACAGAGTGAAAGCTATGGTTCTTACATCTCTGTATGGGCTTCCATCTCCAAAACCTTTTAAAGTAGTTACTCTTCATCCTACCCTTGGAGATTTAAAGCTTGCTTCTTGTTCCATACATTGTTCATGCCCATCTAGTATACAACATGCTGACCTTTTTTAGGTGTTAGAACAATATGGTTAAATGATTAAATTTACCCTTTCTTGATAGCTTAAGCTTTTTATCGAAGGTAAACATGGCATCAACTAGATTTTGATAAACCAAAAAGATCATATTATCCTTACCTTCTTACTTTCTTTTTTCAATATGTATACTATATTTGCCTTCTCTAGAGCTTTTGGTATAGATGACACCAATTAGGCAGATTGGAGCTCTCTTGATTGGCTTAGGGGAACTGTCTCATTTGGCAATTATTTTTGAAATTCTAGACCATTACTTTTTCCTTTAAATATTATTTTGTGGGGGAAAAAAAACCCTAATGATCTAGAGTTCTAAATACCATTGTTCGGATGAGATAGTTCTAATCTAGTTATATTATTAAAGTTATGTTTTGGGAGCCATTAATGATTATCCAATCTTTCAAGGAAACTGTTGACCTCTCTAGAACTGGGGAACATGCTTTTTCTTGGGCCCTTAGAATGTCAAACAGATAGTGTTTCTGTTGCTTTATGAATTTGGAGGAGAATTGTGAGAGTAGTATAACTCAGTGGTGGTATATTGCATATTGGTCTAGTCTTTACCTTTTGTGATACCTTTAGCTCTATTCCTTTGTTTTCTTTTGTTTGGAGAAATTCTATCCTCTTCTGTTTCCTCTCCTCTTTTAATAATTACTTCTGATGGTTAACAAAAAAAACTGTTTGTGACATTAAATATTTTTATCACCTAGACCCTTAACATCTTTGATTCAAAGGTTCTGCTTAACCTCTGTTTTCTTATATAATAGCAAGGAGTAGTGAAGGATCATTGCCTCCAATGTGAGAATTGAGAAGCAGAGCAGTAGTTTTGGTTATTATGATCCTAACACTTTGCCAGACCTTTTATTTTTCCTGGTCTTTCTCCCAATTAAATTGCTTAACCTGTCCAACTCTTCAAGAAAACTAGACACAGTGATAATTAGATGTAAAGCGGATTTGCTTTATTGATAATCTGATTCATACATAAGTTTCTTAAGTTACACAAGACTAAGTGTTGTTCTTTTGGACCCATTCGGTTAAAACTGTACTATTTGCTAGAAAGTCATAAGTGGAACTTTTTTTTGTTAGACTCATGAACCAATTGTATTATATACAGATGCTTGTTTTTTGCCAATAATAATCTGTTTTATTTATTTTCCGACCTGAAATATGGTTTTCTTTCCCTTTACTAAGCCTTTTTATATATATATATAACTGCAGATCACTTCCACACTTACGTTTACTGCAGCTTGTGCATCTGCTGGTATCACTGTACTTATTGGCAATGATCTGAATGATTGTGCAGAGAACCATTGCTCCAGATTTGAGACAGCGACAGCCATGGCATTTATGAGTTGGTTTGCTGTCTCACCATCTTTTTTATTGAATTTTTGGACACTGGCATCCAAATAAAAAAGAAAAAAAAAATGAAGTGTAATTCTGTGTTTTGCTATAATCTCTGAGGGCTGGTTCATCAAGTTCTACGTGTGATGTTGTAGTTTTCTATCCAGTCCTTTGCAAAATGTGTAGCTGGCCTAAAGGTTCATTATCACATGAATGATTTGAAGTACAATATATTTTTCAGGCAGAAAATCAATAGGTTTGAGTGATTGGAGAGTTTATTATGACGGAATATCAGATTTGCAGTTCTTTAAGGTTAAGAATCTCATGTATGTTTAGAGTGTCTATCAGGTTAGTAATTATATGGTAGAATTGATACAAACCAAATTGCAAGTTTCCCTGAAAGAATCAGGGAGATTTGTTTTGTGGAGTTATGACATTTTGCATGCAAAATTTGATGAACTCATCACTTTTGTTTAATTAAGAAATCAATCTCAAGCATGTACTGAAGACAGTGAATATTAAATTGCACATGTGATTATGAAAGAGCACTATAGCCTATAGGGGGTTGAGCATCCCTTGAATGCTAATGTTATGGTCTTATGGAGAAGTAGTGGGTGTCAGTTTAATCTTTTTCTAATTTCAGGAGATGTGAGTTTTGATTACTCTTATTGTTATGTTAGTAGAATGATGATATGGCATGATCCTAGCCTTTTATTTTAAAATGAATGGTTAAGATTTAGAGAACTCTATGTGATAGAGAACCCTAAGAACTCTAGAGGATTTTGATCCCTCTTCCATCAGATGTTTCAAAATGAATTGTTAAATTAGGATTCTACTTCTCAGTATTCATTGGCAGTTAGGCTCCCAATATAGCTGCATCGATTTCTATTAGTGGAGCATAGATGACAATGTTTTGGAAAACTTTTAATGAGTAACATTGTGAGCCGTTCTACTGGTGATGGCAGAAAATATTGGTGGCATCAATAGTGGTCCCTTAATGTATAATTTACGAAAAAAATTAATTATGAAGTAAAAATCATTAACAGATTATAATTTTAACAAGTAAAAAGAAGATTTCCGAATGGTGTGAAGAAAGTATTTCTTCATGCAATATTGAAAGTTATTTGATGGATAGATATTAAAATCCTACCCATCCAGATTAGATTTTATTAAGTTATCAATATTTAAACAAACATTAATTAACATTATATTAGTATTTATTTAAATTATTGATGACATAGCAAAGTATAATTCGCTTATTTAAAATGAATGGATAGGATTTTAAGAATTTCATAATAGAGTTACCAAGAAAATAAGTTGAAATATAAAGAATGGCATTATCCTTCTAGTGTGTTTGAGAGCATAAATGAATGAAAGAAAAAGAAAATAAACAAATTTGTGTTTTAACAATTTCACCGTTCTTTTTTATTTGTATTTTTTTAAGATGGGAAAAATAAAATTTCCAATTATTTAAAGAAATGAATTAAACATTCTATCTACTTTAAAGACCTCACCCTAAACCTTTTATTCCATTTCCTTAGATGCCCATTGTTTAGATGAAGAGACCCCAAGTAGAGAGAGAATGGTACATCGCTTGATTATTTGCAATCTTTATATTCCCTTCATTTTGGGCTTGCAAGCAAGTATAATAGACTAAAAGTTGCTTTTTCTTTATAACCGAAAAAGGTAGGTGAGGGGCGACCTTGGGATGACTCCCCTCCCTGAGCGCTACCATGGGAGCCTACTACCCGCGGGGAAGCGAGTCATGAAGGACCTACAGAGAAGACAAAAAATCTTGCAAGACAGTTTTGAGCAAGCAATCGTATTTAGAAAAATAGTGTAATAGTTATTCTAACTATATTTAATAATGAAAACAAAAAACACGACCTGCTTACCTGTTAATTTTTATTTACTTTTCATGAAATACTTAATTGTTAATTAGAAAGCCATTCATTTTTTCTTTATATTAATTTCCATTTTATTCTACAGAAAAAAAAAAGAAAATACATGGTTATTGTTCATTTAAAAAATGAATAAGATTCTGGTTTGACAACTAAGGAAATTCATGGGTGTGGGCTTTGGAAGGGCATCTCTTTGGGGTGGGATGTTTTTTTGGAGAGGATAGAATTCGCTGTGGGTAAGGGTGATCGAATTAGATTCTGGTTTGACAACTGGTGTGGTAATTCTCCCCTTAAGGATCTGTTTCCGACTTTGTTTCTTTGCTCTACTAATCGTGCCACTTCTGTGGCGTCGGTTCTGTCCAGACCAGATTCAGTGGCCTCTTGGTCCTGGAATATCTCCTTTGTCAGGGATTTTAATGATTGTGAGCTGCCAGAGGTGTTGTCGTTCTTCAAGTTCATTCAACCATTTCTTCCGAGTAGAGAGACTGAGGACAAGTTAGTCTGGTCACTTGGTAAGTCTGGTTTGTTTGATGTTCGGTCTTATTATGGGGCTCTTCAAGCTTCAAACAGGTCCAGATTTCCGAGGAAAATGATTTGGGGTGTCAAAGCTCCACGTCGCATTTCTTTCTTCCTTTGGATAGCTGCTCGAGGTAAAATCCTTACTTGTGATAATTTGATGAAGAGGGGGCATGTGCTGGCTGCGTGGTGTTGCATGTGTAAGAAAGGTTGGGAAACTGTGGATCACCTTCTTATTCACTGTGAGGTTGCTGCTGCATTATGGGATTTTGTTTTCCAACGGTTTGGGATTCAATGGGTTCTTCCGGACAAGGTGATAGAATTGTTGTTTGGCTGGTTTAACGGTTTTGGGAAACATTCTTCAGACATTTGGAACCTTGTTCCGTCTTGCTTAATGTGGTCGTTGTGGCAAGAGCGGAACTTGCGCATTTTTGAAGACAAGGAACAATCTTTAATACATCTTCAAGAATCCTTTGTGGGTCTGCTTTATGATTGTTCAAGATCGTGGGGCTTTACGACAGCATCTTCGCTTCCAGAATTTGCTGTCTCCTTTAATGTTGATTAAGTTTTCCTTTGCTGTGTATTTTTCCCTCCTGCTAGTGCATATTTTATGCACTAAGGAGTTTTTTTCAGATTGAATAAAGATCTTATTACCTATCAAAAAAAAAAAAAATGAATAAGATTAGTGTAAGGGACAATATCTTCCCAACATTAAATGCTCTTCAAAGGATACGACATTAAATGCATCTTATCAGGTTGCAATTAATACATGCAATGAGTCTCATTAGGTCCCTTTAACGCCTCTTACCTACGGGGAAACGAGTCATGAAAGACCTGCAGAGAAGGCAGACAATCTTGCAAGACAGTTTTGAGCAAGCAATTGTATTTAGAAAAATAGTGTAATAGTTATTCTAACTGTATTTAATAATGAAAACAAAAAAGGAACCCAATGGTCATGCCCTATCATTTTATTTTATTTTATTTTATTTTATTTTATTTTTGTGATAACCATCCAACCCCATCTCTTACAAAAGAGGGGGGAGATGGGTTCAGGCCACGACCTCTTACAAAAGAGGGGGGAGATGAGTTCAAGCCACGACCTGCGTACCTGTTAATTTTTATTTATTTTTTATGAAATACTTAATTGTTAATTAGAAAGCCTTTCATTTTTTCTTTATATTAATTTCCATTTTATTCTACAGAAAAAAATAGAAAATATATTGTTATTGTCCATTTAAAAAATGAATAAGATTAGTGTAGGGGTCAACATTTCATATTAGAAAGTCAATCAAAATAGGTCTTGCGATCGAAAATCATGTATAACCTAACCGATCACATTCAAATGAGGAAAATATCTTCCCAACATTAAATGCTCCTCAAAGGATATGACATTAAATGCATCTTATTAGGTCACAATACATGTAATGAGTCTCATTAGGTCCCCTCAACATTTAATGTTTTTATTTTTTGTTAAACAAATTTAATATTCTCTATCTTATTGAGAAGTTAAAACATCTGTCCATAGTATTATCGTAATTAATGCACCTTAGGAAATCAGTCAAGTATGGTTATTGCCATCACTAACTTGACATCTTGGCTAGACGTCTGTCTCCCTTCACCCTATGCCCTTAAAATACAAGGATGTGTTCAAGCAAGAAACAAAGATTTTCGCGCCTATAAATAAAGAATTCTTTTTTTTTTTTGCTAAATTATAAATAAAGAATTATCATCTATAGAAAATAGTAATGAAACTCATTTACCAATAAAAACTTTCTAAGCAAGTTTTTTTTTTTTTTTTTTTTAGATGAGTAACTTTCTAAGCAAGTTTCTCTAAAAAATTATTGACTTTACTCTCTTAAAGACTTTGGTTATCCAACCCTTCAAGCCTTCAAGGTGATCAGTCTCATAATGTAGATTACATCGGTTTGACGCCTTATCCTATGTTCGAGGGTCTTTCTCAATTATTTTGAACCATCCCCCACGGTTAGTAGGACAATTTTTTTTTTTTTACAATTGTAATTGAACCATAATAGTATAATACCATTTTTTTTTTTGATAAAATAGTATAATACCATATACCAATTATTAAATATTCCGAACTAATTACACTATAAATTACCTCAATATGTATAGAAACAAAATTGTATGTGAAAATTTATCCAAAAAAAAAATTGTATGTGAAAATTAAATTGTTTCTATCGACCGGTTCGGTAACTGCACAGACCGGTTCTGTATAAATTATAAAAGCTCAGTTCTTAGAGCGACGAAAATTCATCAATCTTGGGAAGTGGCGAAAGTATCTGCTGCTCTGCTAGAGCTCTCGATCTCTACGGAGCTGAAAGAGCTCCTCCTCCTTCTCCTGCGAAACACGAAGAGTTATTATAATTAGGGTTTTATTTTTAGGAGTACAGTGAGTTCAAAATCAAAATCAGAAGGCCATGTCCGGCATCCACCGCTCCTCTAGTGCTGCACTCAAGAACGGCCTTCCTCCCCAGGAACTCCTCGACGATCTCTGCAGGTCCGTACCATTCTTTTTTCTGATTCCTTAACGTACTGTTTGGTTACAGTGAAAATGCAAGAAAACGCTAGAATCTCCTGAGCATTCTAGAAGAATCTTTTGTTCCTCCAAATTCACCTCTATAGCTTTCTCATTTCTTTTTAATATATTTTCTTACATGTAGTTTTGTTGCTATTAAAGTTTTAGGGTTTGATTGTACTTGTTACTGACATGTATGGTAGTTGAAAAATTGGTAGTAACAATTTTCAGAAACTGTGGATGATTTAGGGTTTTTTGTTAAGCATTAGTCAATTTTGGGTCTGAAGAAAACTGAGGAAAAAAAGAGGAGAAAATTTGGACTTGTTTGTACTAATTTTGTTGTTTGGTTAGTGAGAAAATCATGAACTCAACTTAGAACACATTTTTAACGAAGTGTGAATCCTGGGTGATGTAGGTTTCAGTTTTAAGATGCCGCTGTAGTATCACATGAACTAGCATTTGTTACTGACTAAGTGGAAAGGTGGAAGATCCAACTCTTTTGGCCGATATGGGAATGTTACAAGAATGGATTTAAGTCTGGTTAAATTGACGAGAGTGTGATCTGTCACTTGGTAATTTGTGCTCAAGTTGAATGTGATTATAGTACAGTGCTAATTGATGATAGCTAGTTCAGCATGTTACTGCATTGATGGATTGAGAACTTTTCAGCCATCACGATTCTGAAACCATTATGTGAGAAGTCAGCTATCTAGGATTGTTTTGACAGAATTTCATGGTCTATTTTTATGTAAATGTTGGAGGAGTATGCAGATGTGTTGTTGGGATACACAAGCATTCTTGTTCTGGTTGCAGAAAAACTAGTTTTGTTCATAATAGGCTGATCTTTAATAATTTTTTGTTTATTTTCTTGAATTCGAAATCTATAGGATTGGGAACCATTTCCCTGCCCTTCTTGTGTTTTGTTCTTTCATATTTTACACCTAGTTCCTTCTATTTCTGAAATATTCTACTAATTTTCTGCAGTCGGTTTTGTTTTGAATGTGCCAAAAGAAGACCTCCAGTCATTTGAGAGAATTTTATTTCTTGTGGAGTATGCACATTGGTTCTATGAAGACAATTCAGTGGAAAAAAATCCGTCGCTGAAGTCGTTCACTCTGAAGGAGTTCACTTCTTTATGTATCCTATGCTGATTTCCCATTTCCTTCCCACCGTCCCCCAAATTATTTTCCATGATATACTATTATATGCTAACCTACTGTTTGTTTGAATGCAACTATATCACTTTGCATATTCTTGTGGAATGAGCTTCAACAGTATCTCATTGTGAATTTTTACTGTACTTGAAAAGCCATATCAAGCTAAAGACAAATACAATCTGTTTAGACGTCAAACGTATTACCTTTCTTGGCCCCCCTTGTTAGCTGTGGAATTGCAATTCACTGTCAGGGGCACGCACATGCAGAAACAAGCATGTGTGTGCATGCACACATGGACAGACACATAAATATTAACATTTGTTCACACATTTGCTCAGTCTACCTTGTAATATGATACTGCCATTTGATTATGTGGCATCCACTCTGAGAAGGAAGCATTCTTATTCTTAGTTGTCTGATATCTTAAACCAAATACTACACTTCTATTATATGATCACAACATTTCAGTGGTATGCCATTGTAAACATGCAAATATTACATTTCTAATATATGATCACAAGATTTCAGTGGTATTCTTTTGTAAACATAAACTGGAAAGCTTGTATTGGCTGTTCTTCCCACTTTGTCAAGTTGTATGATGGTTTGTGTGGTCTCTGCTAATTTGATGACCTTAGTCCAAAAAAGAAGAAGCTAATCCTATGTATATTCTTGCTCATGCTCAATAACCTATGTTAATATGTGTATATTTTCTCCATCTTGTGAATGTGAATCATTTGATTCCTTAATACATTGCAGTATTCAACAGTTGTGACGTCCTAAAACCTTATGTTGCCCATATAGATGACATATTTAAGGACTTCACTTCCTACAAGGTCCGAGTTCCTGTAACTGGGGCAATCATTTTGGATGAGACCTATGAACGGGTAAGTCTCTTGGGGATGAAAGCTATAAATCATACTCATCTTTGGGCCTTTATTTATTGATTAGAGTTGCCATATATATATATACATATACATATGTGTGTGTGTGTATGTACATATGTTGCTAATGATCTGTTTTTATTTTTATTTTTTTTACTAGCTTAGAGCTGGCGATGATATAATGTTGTCGCAGCATGAAAATACATGATTTTGTATTGATCCCTGTCTATCATCAAGCATTATTGGTCAACAATTGGAATTTTTATTGAAGCAACATGAAGTTATTGCGTATTACCCTTGAGTCTTCATCGTCATGAGTAATTTAGAGTTCAAGACTCCCAAGTAACTAAGTCAAGAAGAAAAGGGAGAAAACACGAGTTGTAATTCATAAGTATGGAGTTCTAATGTAGTATTTTGGGAAAACTGTAAGCATTAAAGGTAGTTTGAAGAGAAGACATTTTTATTGTTGAACTTGTAGAGGTAATAGAATTTTTTTAAAAACATACAGTTAAAGTAGTAATATTTGGAAGAATGTGGAAAGGTAGGCATTCATACTTTAAAAGCATTCATACATAAAAACATGTAAGAGATCCACTCACACAGGCTGTAAGTCAATATATAAGAATATATTTTTGGGACCTTTCTCTTAAAGGTTTACTTGGCTGACTTTCATTTACTGGCTCCAAAACCCTTATAGTTCCTGTCTCCATTGACCAGAAATGTATCAGCATATGATTACATCATAAACTGCATGCAGAAGAGTTCTTTCCGTTTGATAATCTTTTCAAGGAATTTTTGTGTGATTCAGGATGTAATATTTGAACTGCTTAACACCTTCTTTGAACTCTTTGTTCATGCCATTGACAGTGTGTACTAGTGAAGGGTTGGAAAGGGTCAAGCTGGAGTTTTCCACGCGGCAAAAAGAGCAAAGATGAGGAAGACCACGCATGTGCCATCAGAGAAGTAAGCTTTTTTCATATGGAGTATACTGACTGTTTTGTATACCTGATTCTTTTATTTTGGTGTTCAAATTACTAATGTTGTCAATACCGTATTGTACCTGCTGGTACAGCCTGAATTTGTCGTACCAGTTGATGAATCGGTACAAAATGACCCTCTGACACATATCGCTCTAAATATCATACTTCAGTGGCCATACTAGATATAGCGGCCAATTTGGCCGATAAATTGAAACCAGCCGGTACAAAATTGCGCCTCCCTCTTTGTTTTCTTCTTCTTGGATGCTCTCTGCCTGCCACTTTCTGTTTTGTTCGTTTCTTATGTGTCGCACAGCCCTTCTCTTTTTCGGTCTGCGTCGCACTACCACTTTCTGTTAAGTTCGTTTCTTTTGCTTCATTTGTTCCTTCTACTTCTCTTCTTATCTACTTTCTACATTATATACTAATTAAAAATTAAAAATAAGCCCTCTTATAAAAAAATTAAAAATTAAAAATAAATCTTTCAATCAAGGGGGGACATTTGGTTTGCCCGCCCAACCACCCACAAATAACTTTATACTTGCATTGAAAGACAAAAGAAGGGACTTTGGCTCAGTTTTTTTCCCCCTAAAGTCCCTGCCCCAAGTGTAGTTGTAAGCTTTTTAAACTTTAATAGTTTATTTTATGTGTCATTTTTATTGGGCTTGGATTGGTATGATGGTTAAAGAATTGACATATTGGCTGGGTATAGATTTACAATTTTAAGCACTCTTAACAAAGGTTAAAGAATTGACATATTGGCTAGGTATAGATTTACAATTTTAAGCACTCTTAACAAATTATATGAACTCTAACCCAAACTTATTATTTTAATGATACATAGACAATGATATATGTATTATAGCTGTAACCCTGAAATGGTACACTGGTATTAACTGGTACTGAAATATTTCATTCCCATGACCAAACCAAAATGGTTCCAGGTACGGTATTGACAACATCGAGTTGGACACTAATTTATGTTGACTTGAATCATTGAACATGACAGTGAAATTGTAATGTAGTTTTAATATTGGAGTTGATTTTTTATTTCCAGTTTCTTATTTTTATGTGGGCTAGAAATGTACTTCTTTGTTAGCAAATTTGATGAAGATGAATGCATGTATAGTGATGTTTTGTTCAGATTTTTCTACATCTTTAGATAAAATCGTTTGCTGATTGAAACAGTTGAGTAGAAAAGTTACATTTGACATGATGGTGGGAAGTTTCAAACTCCCTTTTGTAGCAATAATTGTCTCATGAATTGGATATATGCATCCTCTCTCTTATAGTGTGTGGATCCCACATGCTATGAGATGGAGGATGCATATTTCCATTGCATGAGATACCTTCTCCTTCTGTTGGATGATAACAACCTCCACTTTTGAGAGACATGAAAGAAGAAAAAATATAAAATATTCCCTTTTGTTTTTTAAAGTATGCTCTGGAGGCTGGAGCATTTCCCATGTGTATAGTATGAAACAAAGGTTATGATTTCTTCATTACAGTTTGCTTTTCTTAATCCGTCTGTGGGATAACCCAACACTGAGCCATTAATATATAAGATTGTGACATACTGATTGCGAAGATGTGTGCTAGGGGGGGAGCTCGGTTTGCTTTGGTTGGGTGTAGGGGGGGTTCTTTTGGGCCAAACTGAACCGGAATGAGGTAATAATTAGATCCTAGGATCAAAAATGATAAAATCTTCACAAACAGCCTTTAGTGAATAAAAAGAAATTTACCTATGAAACAATGGCGGTGCAGTGAGGGAATCTGAATAAAAGCTTCGGTCAGTTTCAGGCTGGAAATTTCCAAAATCGGGACTAAGTGAAAACTGAAAAAACTAAAACTAAAACTTAACTGACCAAAACAGTCAGTTTGGTTCACTGTTTTTTTTTTCCGCTGCCCTAATTTGCACTCTCTGTAACCAATTTGGAATTTTAAAGTGTTTTGCTTCATATTTATTTTTTAATGAAACAATTGATTCACTACAGTTTGGTCTTACTAGCTTAAGAAGCCAGTATCTGATTAAATTTTCTCATAGAATGCCAATTATTATTGGTATCCTAAACAGCTTTCTCTCTCTCCCTCACCCAGGATGCAGCCTTGCAGATATGAATGTTGACCCATTTGTTCTCTGTGTTGAATGCAGGTCCTGGAGGAAACAGGTTTTGATGTTTCTAATTTTCTTAACAAAGATGATCACATTGAGTTGATATTTGGACAGCAGCGGGTGCGGCTCTACATAATTGCTGGTGTGAAGGATGACACTTCCTTTGCTCCACTTACCAAGAAAGAGATAAGTGTATGTGATCATCTCCATATATGTATTCGTCTGTTGGGTTTTTGTGCTTCGAGGTTACCACTTCCCAATTGTCTTCCTGATTGAGATTGGGATCTCCCCACATATATCCCATCTGAGCAATTGACAGCTACCAAACCCTCAAAAACTCTCCCATTTTTTAGGGAAGCTCCAAAAAACTTAACTGCAGCTACCAAAGCGGATGCTGAATAAGTATGGACTTAAACCCACCCATTCAAGGGATATATTTTGGAGCTTTTGAACTACTATCACAAGTTTGGTAATGCATTTTAGATTATATTCAATCTATCTATAACCAATGTGCAGGAAGTGTGGGCAGCCTGATGCTTCCCATTCTTCTTCTTCTGTCCCTCCAATAAAAGAAATAAGGGGAAAAAAAGAGCAAGGGAAAACCTTTAATTGTGAAGTGAGAATGCTGTTATTTAGCGCAACTGCATCCAGAATCTTTTTTTTTTTTTTTTTCTCAATACAGAAGTCAATATATAGGCACAGATAATAGATATTGCTTAATAACTTCACAGAACATCTTTTCTAGAACTGTACAAGCCACCTAACTAGAATCCCAAACTCAAAAACATGAATTCTTCTGTTATTGCTGCCAATGCTTTAGCCTCCGTCAGCATTCTATTGTCCATCTTCCTGAACCAAACCCCTTGCATCTGTTTAATAATCTTCCAAATGTTCTCTACTGATTCAGCTTGCCAAGCAGCCTGAACGGATCTGTCACAGATCTTGATAACTTGCATATTTGATAGCACAAAAATCAGTTTATCAACCCTTCATGTCTTGAAACCTGCAAGGCCTCTTGTTCAGCATCGACCTGGATTCATAAAAAATACTCTTTTTTCTGAATATCCATATAGACCACAGGATTCCTGCAATGATATAAGACATCAGTAAAATCATCACCACTACCCAGCTTGCCACATCCATTTTTTTAATCCAGCAATGTATATTCGGGGTGTCATTTTATCAGTTCTCATATAAATTTCTGACCCAAACCAAATGTCTCTGGCCAGAGGACATTGCAGAAACAAATGGTCCAAAGATTGATCCTCCTTGATGCCAAACGGATACAAAGTATTTATGTTCCATTTGAAAGTTCTGGAATTTTTTTATTTTTTTATTTTTTACATTTAGCTAAAGATAGTTCATTGTCTGGCTCGCACTGCTTTGGTCTTTCTT
Organism: Fagus sylvatica; assembly: GCA_907173295.1. Lineage (NCBI taxonomy): Eukaryota > Viridiplantae > Streptophyta > Magnoliopsida > Fagales > Fagaceae > Fagus > Fagus sylvatica. Next base: position 31,797,119 of record OU015769.1, read on the forward strand.
TAGTATTAAACTTTTTTTTTTTTTTAATAATTCAATTGTTACAAGTGAGGGAAGGGTGATTCAAATCCTAGTCCTCTTCATAAGGACCAGCCAATGAAACTGAACAACAAGACTCTTGACTTAGTATTTAACTTATTTGCTTGGCTTGTAGGACTTTTTCAGATTTTGATAAGTCTTTCTTAATCATTGTTAGACAGAATGTTATACCTAGTAGCCCGTGAAATATTGTAATGTTGAAGGATTTACTGCCTAGAGGCGAGTCCAAAGGGCTCTTTCTTTAGAAAGGTTCCCTATGATATATAGATAAAAAAGAATATTGTAATGTTGAACAGCATGCTTGGTATGATCTGCTTGCAGGAAATTGCATGGCATCGGCTTGATGAACTTCAACCAGCAAATGATGATGTGATATCTCGTGGGATCACTGGCCTCAAGCTTTACATGGTGGCCCCCTTCTTGGCGTGAGTACTTCTGTTTTATTATTTTGATTTTTTTTTCCTTCGGTGTTTAACATCTTTGCCCAGTGTTTTAATAGATTCAATGTTGTCATGCAGATCTTTGAAATCGTGGATTTCAGCACATCAGCCTCCCATAGCTCCAAAACCTGATATGCCTCTCAAAGGTTCCCCCCCCCCCTCTTCTTTTCTTTTGAAAATTTGATAACTTATAAACATCAGATTTATATGAATCTAACAAATGGATACACTAGAGAAGGGAAAGTGGGATTATAAATCAGATTTCTCAATAACTGATGGGGACAATTGGAAAATGTGGGAGTTGACATACATCAGAATGTGGGAAAATGTATCTAGAGTCCAAGACAAAGCACCACACCTGACACCACAATGATGTTTGTCGAAATTGGGCATCTAGGCACCCAAGCCAAATGCTGCATTTCTTGTACATGCCATCCTGCATTCCTGAAATGATGGAGTTTCTTTGATTTTTTTTTTTGTGAAACCTAGGTGGTGTGACAGTTTTCTTGTGTGCTTTTGCTGATGATGAGCATTTTATGATTTTTTTTAGGTATTTGTGTCTGGAAAGCAAAGAACACTTCGATTGGGAATAGCATACCCAACACAATGATAATGGAGAGCCAGTCAATTAAGCCTGAGCCTCTGAACCCTGCACCTGGCAAGAGCTTCAGAAACTTTAGATTTGATACTGCATCCATCTTACAAGCAATGGAAACTGCTTTTGCTGCTTGAAGTCCAAATTAGTTTTTGTAAAGTGGTTCGAGTTCACATAGTTGGGTTAGTTTCTGCAATTTCACCTGTATCATTCCGTTCAGGCAGGCTTGGTAGGTGTACTAGCTGTATATGTTTGTGTCAGATTTTCAGGTTTGGGTTATATGTGTATTCTGTACAGAAACCCTTTTCTGGCAAAGATATGAGCTTCACTTTGTTCATCTATGTTATCAGTGGAATATAAGTCTACTTAGCAGTGCTTGTAAGTTTAGTTTAGTGTTTTTATTTTTATTTTTTCATGCTTCAGTGCGTGTATGTTGGATAGCAATTTTATTTTCTTTTAAAATCCTGGCCAAATGCCGCCTATGTTACCCGGGATCCATTGTAAGCTTGAGTTATTTCACAATGGTAAGCTCATAACCGGAAGTTAGAGGGGTAAGAATCTTGAGAATGAAGGGCTTTACCATCAGCCACACCTGAACTGAAATGCGTCACAATCCAAACATTCTATATAGAAACAAACAACAATGTCAGGTCAACCTACGTCAATGGTGGGTAACCTTAATAAACAACGATGTTAGAGCATTCACATCTCATTAGCAAAAAGTTAAGCTATTTTACCTCTTCAAAATATCATTTTTCTACTTTACCTATCAACTTTACATAACATCTCCCATCCCATTCTTTATTTTACATTACTTCTTTATTAAAATATTAATTTTTTTTCCCACGCTTTCCCAACCAGAAATACCGACAACCCACACGGCCACACCCATTTTTTTTTCCCCACACTTCCCCAACCACACATGCCGACAACCCACACGGCCACACCCATACTCCACACCCCATGCTGGCGACCCACACCCCATGCCGGCGACTCGCACCCCACGCCAACAACAAATCACTCACCCACAGAGCCACCACTATCACACAAAAATTCCAGCCACCACAAACCCACAGCACTACCGGCAACCCATACCCACAATCCAGCACAAACCCACTTTCGGCAACCCATACCCACAATCAAGCACAAACCCACTGCCATTATTAAACCCCAACCAAACTCAAATCTTCAACCCATACCCACAAATCCACCATAAATACAGAAAATCAAATCACGTCGACCCAAACCACCCATCACCCACGGCCACAACCCACAAACCATCACCAAAACCCACGCCCAAACCCACAGAACAAACCCACAAAAACCCACAGAAACCCACAGAGCCACCATGCCGGCGGTGAACCAGTGAGTGCAAGGGAGAGAAAGAGAGTTTATGAGAAAGTGAGAGTGTGAGGTAGGGGAGAGAGAGAGCTTTCTGCCGAGAGAGAGAGAGCGCGAGGCAGGAGAGAGAGTCCTTTCTGCTGAATAAAATAAGAGGATTTATTATTTACCTCTTCAACAGTACTCGGTATTGATACCGAGTACTGTAGTCTTGTGTAAAATTTTGAGCTACAATACACAACCGGATGTGAGTTGATTTTTGGTGTTTTGTAGCTACAGTATTAGTTATTTTTGCTAAAAGGTGTGTTTAGCTAACCGGGTGCGAATGTTCTTACAATATACTTCTAGCTTTGTCTTCACTCTGTCTCTCGCTCTTGTCCTGAAAATGCAAACAACTAATAGTTGCTCAGAAGAAAAACATGTTAATTGTTAATGCAACCTAAGAGATAGCTCCTTTACTCAACACTCCTGCCTGCTTGGTTCCGTGCGTGTGTATGCACAATCCAAATACAACACATTATACATTTTTGACAAATGTGTTTTCACTACTCTTCCCTTTGTTTTTAATTTTATTCCACGACTCCACAAACAAAAATATGCCAAAACCAAACAGATCCCAGGGATAATACATTAACCAATAACCAAACACACCACTCAAAATAAACAAGTTGAAAAAAAAAATTAAAAAAAAAACCCCAAAACCCTAGCGTTATAAAACCTGAGTGAGAACCCTACTTTCATTTCTCTCTCCACCGCTTGAACTAGCATAGTTAAAATTCTCACCATGCCTCCAAAGTTCGACCCCTCCCAAGTGGTGGACGTGTACGTCCGTGTCACCGGCGGTGAGGTCGGTGCAGCCAGTTCACTCGCCCCTAAGATCGGTCCCCTTGGTCTCTCCCCCAAAAAGATAGGAGAGGACATCGCAAAGGAGACCGCGAAGGACTGGAAGGGCCTCCGCGTGACGGTGAAGCTGACCGTCCAGAATCGCCAAGCGAAAGTCTCGGTGGTCCCTTCCGCCGCTGCCTTGGTCATCAAGTCCCTCAAAGAGCCAGAGCGCGACCGCAAGAAGACCAAGAACATCAAACACAACGGCAACATCTCTCTCGACGACGTCATCGAGATCGCCAAGGTCATGCGCCCTAGGTCCATGGCCAAGGAGCTCGGTGGCTGCGTCAAGGAGATCCTCGGCACCTGCGTTTCCGTCGGCTGCACCGTCGACGGCAAGGACCCTAAGGATTTGCAGCAGGAGATTGCCGACGGTGACGTCGAGATCCCTCTCGACTGAGACAGAGAGAGAACGCGAGGTTTGTTTGAGTAGTTTTGAGTTTTGACTCGCTCTCTCGCTTATTTTGTCTCTTATCTTGATTGCTCTATTTAGAATTTTGAGAATGATGATTATGAGACTGTATTGGAACTTGTGTTTTGTATTCCTATCTTTAATTTCACAGTTTAGGTTTATTTTTGAACCGTGGGCTTGTAGCTGATAATGCTGGTTTAGAACATCGTTTATATTTAATTCTGTATGGATTACATGTTAGTTTTACAGTTTCTTTCACATATGATCGCAATTCTAGGCAATTTATAGTCATCTTGGTGCTAATATGAATGCGATCGAATAATGCATTGCAACATGTGTTTGTTTGAGGTGTTGGTAGTTTAGTCAAAGGTGTATTGATTTAGTTATTGCTGATGGCCGAGGTAACCTGACTAAGAAAGGGGTCTAAGGTCTGTTTTTCCAAAGTGATTATAACTAAATGTGAGTTTCAGTTGGAGTATATGTTCTTAGTGATGATCTTGATCTTTTGTGATTACTTTCACTTGTGGGTATTGTTTGTTTTTGAATGTAACGTGTTGTTAACTATTTAGTTAAGACATTTAAAACTTGATAGTGTGTTGCCATGTGGCCCAACATTATTGGAAAATTTGATTTATTTATTTTTGCCTGTAGAGGAGACAAGCAAGGGCAATAAATTTTTCTTGTAGCTTATTACTCATCAAAATGGTGATAAAAACACATTAAGGTCCTTTAATTAACACCCCAGCCCCTCCTCCCACCCCCAAAAACATATCACTCTCTGGTTTTTTGAGATATCTTTTTCTGGTCTTTTGGAAATGGTTTGTTTGTGAAGTCATTGCTTTGGACTGGGGGTCTTGAGTTCTGTCCCTATGGGATGCTGATTTTAACATATGGAAAGTGGTTATTTATAATTATGAAGTTAGATATTGCTCAATTTTTATAGTTGTTAATAGACATATCATTGCTTTTAGAATTCAGTGACCTTTTCTGTATGATGATGTGTACACTTCCTGTTTACATAGTCTTCTTTTTTTATTAATGAAATACTTATAAAAAAAAAAAAAAATTCAGTGACCTTTTCAAGCACTGCCAATTTTGAATTGATGTACAATGATATAGTTGCCCATTGTTCCCCTTGAAAACCCTTGTGACTATTAGCTTGTCTTTCCTCCAGAAGTTCCAGGAGCCAGTTTGCATTGCATTTAGATTTTCAAGTGGTGCTCAAACTTGGTAGAATGATTTTTGGTTTTGTTAATTGCTAGGTATATATATATATTTTTTTAAAAAGACTTATTTTATTTTATATTGATTTATTTACGATGTGGGTGTTATAGCAAACAGCCTTTATTTCCTTCATCCTGGACGATATTTTCAACAAATGGTACTCCATCTGTTTGTTCTGTTCTGTCCTTTTCTGGTCTTTCTTAATGCTGTTTGTCAAGATGTTGCTTTTCCTGGGGGGCTTTGAGTTATATGCTCCACAGCCCCACGAGAGTGCTGATTTTGAAATTACAAAACTCTAGAATATGATTAAGTGATTGTTGATTTTTTATGGCTATTAATATGCAACATATCTCTCCTAAGTAACCTCTTGAATAGCTGCCAATGAGCCCATGTTTAACGAAGATGACCAGTCCTGTCTCCCAAAGAGTCCTTGCGCTTGTCTTTCCCACTCCTGGGACTCCTGAATCCTTATGCCCCCTTAAAAATTAGTTTTTGAAATGGACTAGTGTTGGGAAAACCGTAATCAGCCTTTTTGTCCTTTTAGCATATAATCTTCCTTGATTTCATTTTCACTGCATATGTTTTCTGTGTTTGTTCCCATGAATGTCTATTGATTACCCCAACAGCTGATTCTGGCGGGCAGGTGGGGTGAGTTGCTCCTAGGTTTTATAGCCTAGAGATGATTTCAAGGGACTCTTCTTTAGAAAGGTTCTCTACATTATTTAAAAAACTAGATAGTTGAAGGCATCTCATATTTCCTACATTCTTGAATGATTAAAATGTAGTTCCAGTTACTTTTAGCTCAAGTGTTAGGGCCTAGATGTATCAAAATTTGGGATGTGGCTATTTCTATAATCTGGTTAGCTCATTTAGCTGCTTATATATATATTTGATAGTTGGGGGCGGACGAATTTGAACCCTGGATTAAGTGAAATATTAGGAGGTGTTAGTTTAGTTACAAGGCTTTGGACATTTCGTTAGCGTTTTATTCATTTACTTATTAATGGAAAAAAATAACGTGACAAAATTAACCTTTACCCTTTACCTCTTTTGTCTTTTTTCAACCGCTTAATCTCCATTCTTTTTTAGGTATTTTTCGGTTCTCTTTGTCCTCTCATTTTCAACCTTGGCACACTTTCGCTATTTCACACTTTCTTTCATTTTCCTAATATTCCTTCAAACCTTTTCCTACCTTCACAAAAGAGTATTTCCTAAAAGAGTATTTTGTCTATTTTCTCTAAAAAAATCAAGGCCACATTGAAGCCAGAAAAAATAAAAAAAATAAAAAATTCCTGGACACGCTATCACTATACCCTATCTTTTTTTACCTCTTGGTGCTCTCACATCTCTGAAGACTGAAAAGGTTTTTCTTTTTCCTTTTTCCTTTTTCTCTAAAACTTAGATAGCTGCGTTGATGCCAAAAAGAGGATGAACGGACCACTTGCAGAGGCTTTGAACAAAACTGTTAATAGTGTATAATATGTTTACAATTGAAGTATATTTTCTTGGAAATAGTTTATCTCCAACCCAGTTTGGAGGAATCTTCCTTCAACCCACTACGTGGATAAGTAAATAGACCATTCACGTGTATTTTTAGTCACATGATATTTTTAATAAGTCATGTGACTTTTTAAAATACACATGTAGATAGTCTATTTGCTTGCCACATAATGGGTTAAAGGAAGATTCTTTTAAATCAGATTGGAGGTAAACTGTCTTATTTTCTTATTCCTTTTTCCCGTATACTTAATTTGTTTTCGTATAAAAATTGTAAAAGTTGTGCCATGCTTAATTTACAGCGTGCTTTTGCAATATGGCTTATTATAAATTATACATAAATTTAAATGGCTTATTATAAATAAATAAAAAAAATTAAAATTATTAGCATAATTTGTTTGAAGTGAATTCATATTACAAAAATAGTCAAGCTAGTAACGTAGTTAGATATTTTTTGGTGTAAAGGGAAAAACGTTAAAAAAAACACACACACAAACACAAAAAAGATCTTTAGGATGAGGTGGGAATATAAACAAGATTCCATCCCCTCAAATCCCATACAAAAGTTTGATTCACAATGCATTAATCATATACTTTTGAACATTACATTGCTGAATTCTTACCATAGCTTGACAACTTGTTAGGCTTGAGAAAACAAAACTAGGGTTTTTTTTTTTTTTTTTTAAATTGAACTTTTTGGCTTTATTTTTGTGGTTTTAGATAAAGAAACGAGCTAGTCTTTAAAAAATAACCAAAGATGAGGAAGAGATATTTGTGTATGGAGGTTTGGAGTATTAAAATGTGGTCGTTTAAATAATGAAGTTGATATATTTCATTAATTTTGAAGTCGTATTGAATGTGATAAATAAATCTTCTTCTATTATTTATTTATAATAATGAGGCTGTGAAATTGCTTAGGTCTATATCAAGATAAGAAGGGTTTTTAGAATGGGAAAACAAGTTTAGCAAAAAAAAAAAAAAAAAAAAAGAATGGGAAAACAAAAAAGTGAACTGAAAATACGCATCATCCAGATTTCCTTATTATGTAATGTGGTAGAGAGAGTTTTGTTTTTTTTCGTGGGCCTAGAACAAAAACTGAATCATTTTACTCGTGACATAATCTCATGGCCTGTTAAAAAAATCCAAGCCCAACACTTTCACAAAATTTTACGAGATGCCTTTTCTGTCCCACACAAAATATTCCAATTACACAAACTTTGTGTCCTAGGCTGGGTTGGCATTTCATGAATTAGGTATAAATTTGCCGTGACTAACACCTAGTTAATTATGGGACCACTAAGATCAAAAAATGAATTCCTGGACCACTGGGAAACGTTATTATTTTTATTAATGCTACTGTAATGTAGGACCCCTATTGATTGTGGCGTGCTGAAATTTTAGGTGGTCCAAGTTTTTTTTTTTTTTTTGGGTTTATGGATCTGAGGTGGGCCAAGAATTGATGTTTCCTTAGGAATGATGTTGAATTGCAAATCACAGTACCAGTCTCTCTCTTGGGCCATACTATCCAAAATCTAGTGTTGTCTTAAATGATATTCCTATCTCATTATCTTTACCCCTTCTGAAACATAACTTTGTTTGCCATTGCCAATGTATGGAAGCTATAGATCACATGCAGGAACGTCAGCTTCAAGGCCATACTTTTCAGTTCTTATTATTATTGGTGGTATTTGGGAAGCATAATTTTGTTACCGTTGTAGCATATTCCATTTGGTAAGTGGGTAATTGGGTTCATCACCTTTTACTTTTAAAAAATTGGAAGTACCTGCTTTGCTGTAAAAATAAGTTTCTTATGAATCTATTTGGAGTTTTCATACACTCATACTCAAGGATAAGTCACTGCCTACGTACTTGACGGGTTTTCCAGTTTGTACTGCCTAGCTAAGAATTTTACTGCCCCGAACGTCACGGATAACCTTAAAACTTTAAAACCCAGGACCGTTGCCTTTATGCCTACGTATCTCAAACCATCTACTTTTCATTTAATTTTTCATATTGCTTTCAAATTTTAGTACTTCTATTTTTAAGAACTTTTCTTGACACTTGAATGCAACGGTTCCTTATTTTCAATCCAAATTTGTTTGCCGAGGAAAATCTTGAAATCGAGCCTACAGCTTTATGGCTTAATGTCAAATCCAGTTCAAAGAACAGGCCCAGGTTCTTGACTTTATTGTGGTTGTTAAAAAAACTAATATATTTATCCATTTAATTTTGCATATTACTCTTAAATAAAGATAAACTCATAATGTTTTTACAACATTATTTAGATGGGAAATTGTAAATAATAGATAATAAAATGGTTCAAGTGATGAGTCCATCTAAAAACCAATAACAACTTAACACATAGATAATATTGTGAAAATGTTGTAACTCTGTCATTGCTGTTATAAATATTTGAACCAATTCTTGACACAATTTAAGGAAATATCATTGCGTTATTTTATTACATATATCCCATAATTTTAAAACCAAGGAAGTATTTGATCTTTTATCAAACTCATATCAGTAGTGAAGTACAGTCGGAAAAGCCTAATCAATCACTATTCCTCACCCTTTCATAGCTTTTGTCGTAAGAGCCCCATTTCAACGGTTATTAATTTGATAAGAATCTCATTCATTGTCATTAGGGGAGGGCCGTCCAAAAATCCTAACCAATCACTATCCCTAACCCTTTCATAGCCTTTGTTGTAAGAACTAAGAAGCCTCATTTCAATGGTTATTAATTAATTTGATATCGTCAAAAGCATAACCCTCTAAAATCTTTAGAGTTTTTATGGTACCTCAACATTTTTAGTATTTCAAATTTTATTTACTTGACTCACAATAGATAAATAAAATTTAAAAAACTTGACAACGTAGTGAATTTCTAATTTGTAAGTCTCGTAATCTTTCTCATTCTTCCATTCTCTTATATTATATATTACACTTCTTTATTTTATTTTTATTAAAATTTTATATATATATATATATATATATATACATATAGGATTTTCTCATTTAATATTTTCAAAAACAGTGACAACCGACCTGATTTCCAGCAAAATTCGGACCTATTAATATTTTCAAAAACAGTGACAACCGACCTGATTTCAAGCAAAATTCGGACCTATTAATAAGTACAAACAACCCGTGTGTTAAAAAACTCAAAATCAAATGGCTGATGCGATGTGTCTGCACACGTGTTGAGATTATATAGCGGAAAATTTCTTCGTGTTCAACTTTGACACAAAAGAGATTGCGGCTGTGAACTGTGAAGTCGGTGACACAAATCATTAATGTATAACATGGATTGTAACAATGGAGGGGTCCTAAACTTTTAATACGTGGTGTACTCCTATTGGTTTGGTGACTGATTGAAGAATAGTCGGCGGTGATGGTCGGCTTGTTATTACACGAGGTTGCTATGTTTCTTAATCAGCTTCTTTTTTGGTTCAAGGATTAGTGAGCAGTGGTGGACCTATCTTAATTGTTCACTTAAAAATGCTAATGATGCTGTAATGTATCAAGAAGAAACGAGACAAGAATTATCATTTCATCATCATTAACATTTCTTCTCCATTTGTCATATTTACTACCAACAATTGCATCTATTTTATATGCTTTTTGATCTGTTATGCATGCTTTTTCCTATTATAATAATCTATCAAATTTTTGCTGTACGAGAAGAAGCAAAACATTTCATGAGTTGTCATTTTTTTGGCTTTCTATAGTCTCACACTTTAATTTTGTCGTTTAATTAATAAATCTTACGTGTACCTTTTTTCTTTTTCTTTTATGTTGCTAAGAATAGTAGGTGTAATCTTAACTGCTCCTTTATAACCAAATGAATGATGTCTCTCCTCCCTTGATTAAAAAAAAATTCAATAAGGAAAAATGGGAGGTGAGTGGAGCCATATTAAGATCTTCTAAGTTTACAAAGTAAATAATAATTTTTATAGTTAAATGAATGGCTCAAATTTTATTACATCATCAATATCTTAAATTGATAATAAAATTAATAGTTATAGTCATTAATTGTTTATATAAATGTTAATGACTTTACAAAATTTGAACAATGCATTGAACTATAAATTATTAGAATTTTAAGAACTTTATGATAGAATGACCTTAAGTTCTTTAGAGAATATCAGTCTGGAGTGAAACAATACTGTCAATCTAAATGATAATTACCTCTCATATGTAAGGACATGGATATACAATTATATGAGTCAATCTAAACTCGGCTTTATTTATTAATCATGTCAAAACCTTTAATGTTATCACAATATGTTTATTGAACGAGTGACACAAGACAATTTATAATAATATATAAATCATTGAGTTGACACAAAAATAATTTCAATCATGATTGACTAATTTCAATTCATTTTAATTTTCATATTTTATAAGGATATAAATAATAATAACTATAAATAAAAATATTCCATACAAAATTAATTTGATAATAACATCAACTAAACACTCTTAGTGATTCAACAAAAAAATAAAATTTTCTCAATGCATATATCCAACAAAAAAATCCCAATGAAATTTCATCTAAATTTAGCCAAGCCAATTCAAGCTAATTGCATGTTAAGTATGCTAACACGAATTTATTATTATTTAAATGCCAACAAGAATTTTACCAATTCATTAATCATCTCTAAGCTAGTCCACATGTTTTTACTCAAATCCAAAGACAGTAAACCCTAATCCAACTTGCTATTAATAGGATTTTGCATGTTTTTGGTTGTTTTTTTTCCCCCTCGCCCAAAGGCATGTGGGAACGCTTTATGGCATGCCAACTAAATTAGAAGTAAAAAATGCAGTTCAGTTCAAGTCTCACAAACTATTCAAAATATAGCAGCTATGGTCAGATAAGGAAAAAAGTCCAAACGTTATTTTCTGACCCAATATTACAAGGAAAAAAAAAACCGTGGACAACATCTTCGCATGGTTTCATGTCCAATATAGTAATGAGTGTGGTGTCTGAAAAAAATTACATGGCTCATGGCTGACGAGATTTTTTTGGAATAATATACCCTAACATGTTTTTTTTCCTCCTTCGGGGTCACTAGTTTATAAGCAAGTTGATTGTTATGATGTATGGATTTATTATAGATTTGTCTATGATTCGTTTCGTTGAATAAGATTACCAAGGCCCAGCTGAATTATTAAGTATGATGAACTTTATTCTCATATTGATGGCTGGAAAATTCTCTTTCAATTTTCTTCTGGAAAAGATCAATTGGCATTGAATTCTTTTTTGTTTTCATTGGTGGTTAAGAGCAACTCATTAAAAAATAAAAATAAAAAATTGTGGTGAAGAAGAGCATCAATGGGTGTGGACAAAACAAAAATCAAAATAAAGCAAAGAGCATACAAGCAAAAATGAAAAAAACAAGGTGGAAAAGAGCTTAATGAAGAAGTGTCACTAAAACGTGCTCAAAGGTCAAAGTGTGATAGGTCAAGCATAGACAGCAGCTTCTTTTGGTGAACTGTAATCTCATATCATATGCTTGAGGTTGAGGTACATGTATTGCTTCGCTGGCTGACTATCCAATCTCATACGTCTGTATGTATCCAATCTAGGACCACCAGCTTCTTTATCTCTGTCCAAATGAGGCCAATCTCAATTTGTATGTCACAAATTTCTTGCCAAATTCATAATCATCCTCTGGGGTTTGGCTAGTTGCAAACATCCCCTAGGGTTTTGATTTTGCAATATAACCACCTGTGGTTTTTAAATTGGTGAAAGACCCTTCTTCTTTTTTTTCGATTTTGTTAGTAAAAATTTGACACTCATTATATGTGACCACTTTATAATAAAAAATTCATTATTATCCAAATGATTTTGTTAGCAAAATTGACAAAAAAAATCTAGGGGTCAATTTCACAATTAAAAACCTAGGTGGTTATATTGCAAAATAGGGGGTCTGTTTTGAGCCACTAGGGGGTGATTATGCATTTTAGCCTTTCTAAATTTATGATAAATATCCTAATTTGTAAAATCCAATTCTAACGTAACAAGTATGATATAACGACAATTACAAAACTAAAGCTTTTCGTTTTGTTAGAAAAAAACAAAATAATTGTACAGCATGGTATTATCCACAAAATCACAAGTTTCATCCTCCATTCTTCAGAACCAAGTACTATTCACGTTTTCTTAATAGATTCCATGATGCCAAGCCAAAAAGACTGTTGGTATTGTCACTTTCATTCTAATTTATTACTTAACAGGTCATCAACATTTTAGTAATAGGGTTAATATTATAATATATACCTCTAACTACATTTGGAGGGCTCGATCAGTCTTTATATCAACATATTGATTTAACGCCAAAGCCAAAAAAGTCTGCTGGTATATGTCACTTTAATTTGAGCATATTACTAACACGTCATTACCTCTAATTTCATTGGCAAGGCTCAATCTTAAACCTCAATAAAGGATGGCTTTGGTGGCTACAAACACTATACCGGTAATCACTTTTCAAAAGGAGCACGTGATGGGAAAAAAATGAATTTTTTTAGTTAAAATATAACTTATGCTCATTATTATTTATTAGAATAATTAACTACAAAAATAGCAATTTTACTAGATTAATTCAAACGTGAGACGTATTTGGATTCAAATAAATTAGGAGTTTGTCAAATCCTATTCTATATTAACCGCGTGAGAAAAAAGGTCGAGTAATAAATTTTACTTAAAAATAATAATAATAATAATAATATTAACTTTGATATATAATGGTTTATTTATTTATTTTTTATTTGATGATTTCTTAGAATAGGGAGCAGTATTTTGAGAATAGTGAAATAGCACATCATATGCATGTAAAGTTATTAATTCATAAAATATAGATTAATGGTGAGTTTAGTAACACGATAACAAACCATGATTTTTGGCTAATAGTGTTTTTTTTTTTTGGGAAATGGACCCTTAAGATCCATTGTTAAAACATGATTATTTAGACCAAATCATGATTTCATTCCATGTTTTTTTAACTTCATCAAACTTGCAAATACAGTTTTTTAGTAATAAAAGGTGCATTTTAGACTCAAAATGAGATTCCAAACGAGTATTAAGACCTAGACTTATAAGCTGCGTGCAGTAACTTCAATACCATCTTTGGAAAAGTGATTACCGGTTGGCCAAACTCTCTTGCCCATGTGAACATATCAAAATCATTGTCCCAAATACAGTGTATTTGGGACAATGATTATTGATATGGACAATGATATTGATATGGTCACATGGGCGAGAGAGTTTTGCCGACTCTGCCTTCAAGAAGTAAGAAATAAAACGATTGTAGAATTGGATTTGTATCAATGGAGTGCCTTTCACTGCCCCCTTTTAAGGAAATCAAATCCGCTAGAAATCCACCCCCAAAAAGAGAAATTTATTTTTTTGATGTCACCAATTGACATTAAACAGTACAAAAATCTGTGAACCAAATTGTGAAACTAAGGACAAAGGGTCCATGCCCGAGTCCCACTAACCCTGCATCCTAGTTCAACTCCTGCCCTCATTCAGCATCAAGGTCAACTTCTTTGTCTTCTTTTCATGGTGGGTGTCATGAGCCGCACGCCATTTCTTGTTCTTCTTCATTAAACTTTTATTTTTATTTTTTTAAATTAGGATATAAAGTGAACATAGTTTTGAATCTTTTGATAGGATTAGGATTGGTGAATTTTATTGAATGTTGTTAGGAGAAGATCTTGCATCGATTTTTTTATAAACTTTAATATCAATGAGATAAATATGGAAAAGCGAGAGTAACGGATAAGGCATGTTATTCTTATACGTGCCTTATAATTTTTTTGATCTATTCGTAACTTATAATTGTTGTATGATTTTTCCTTTTTATTTTGGCATAAATTTGCACTTTATTTCTAAGTATGAAATGAAGTAAACATCACGTCGAAATTGAAAAACAGATTCTTTGTTATCAATTGAAATTTAAGACATAGTACTCCATCAACTATTGAAAATTAAAACAAGCATATTATCATTTTAATCTGTATGCAATTTTTTTTAATTGAATGTCTTAAATATGAGACGAGCGATTGACTATTTAAACAAACAAAAAAAAAAATCACTTTCAAATATTACATCTCCATTTAAACTGAACTTTGTCTCATAGTTCGAATTCAATATTATAAATTTAAATGATTTAGTACAATATAAACGGTCAGATAAAAGAAATAAAATTACTGTCAAATCTCTTCATAAATGTTATTCAACATAGAACAGATTGTTGAAATCTATCATTCATACGAAACTATGTTTTATTTATCATATTATTTTTTTGCTAAACATCTTTTTTTTATTAATCATCGTATAATAAACACAACTATTATTAGATTATTCTCTTCATCAACGTTGTTCAACATAAGAGCCTATTGTTCAAATTTATCATCCCATTGATATGAAACTCTTTTTCCTTTACAATAAGGTCACAACATTACTTAATTTGGTAACAAATGATAAATAAATAGTAACTAATAAAATAGTGTTAATATTATGTCTAAGAAATCAATAACAACTTATTATCATTTAAGTTATTATGAAAATTGATAAATTTATCATCTAATAACAAATACAATTATTACCGGATTCTCTTCATAAATGTTATTCAACCTAAGAGTAAAAGCGGATTACCACCGAGGGTGGTGGTCTAGCGGTAAAAAGTGTAGTCCCAAGTGGTTTGGGATGTGGAGGTCCCAGGTTCAAATCCCGCAATGGGAAGCGCCTGAGATTAAACCCTATAATCCCCACTTTGGACCCGCTAGTGCCCTCGTGGGGCTGGGATAACAGCTATGGCTCACCAGTTCTCTCTGGACCCAACGGATAGGATGTTACTATGGTCACGTCCAGATAGGGAAGCCACTCTAGTCATCTCCTCCTACCCAATTTTTTTTTTTTTTATCAAAAATATGTAAAAGCAATGGTTAAGGAATATTAAATGATTGTTCAAATCTAAATCTAAAATCCATTAAGTGGAAGTATTAAATGTAACCATTACCTTAAGGACACTCGTTAACATAACCATAATTAATACAATTAATTAATGTCCAAAATTTTCAGAACCAATTGGTACATCCATCTATTTGTAGTAGTAAATGTGGATTCGCATACAGGTTTGCTAAATTCTAAAACAAGTGGCCTCGTTAATAGTTCCCGAGAAAGAGTCCTTTTTTCTCTGATCAAAATTAAATTTGCTTAAAGAACACTCTTCCTCCTCATTAAGCCTAGCTACCCTTCAAGTACTATCTATAAACATGACTATTCAAGCAGGCTGGATGGGGTCCTTGAATCTTGAATCTTGAATGCTTAGAGTACATGACGTGGATAGTGACGTCACCTCATCTCTCTCTCTCTCTTGTCCAATCTGTGACTGTGACTGTGACAGTGCATGGGGCCCACTTTCCCACACACACTCCACGCTCTCAACGTTTACAGCCAAACCACCGCCAAGCTATCTGAAGCCACCAATTCCCACCACGTGTTAGCTGTTTTCTCTCTAAAGCATCTCAAAATCACACCAACAAGTGGCTCAAAAACATCCACGTCTAAATTCTCACATCAATGCCCATTTGCCCATTTGAAGGGTTCGATTTGAAATAGGACATTTTCAAACTACACCATTTTAAAATTCAAAAGTTTTTTTTTTTTTAATTAAAATTATTTTCATTTATAAATATAAATAAAAATTTGTTTTTTATCTCTAAATTTTTAAAAATTCGTTTTTCTTCCCAAACTATCGAAAGTGTTACATTTCCTCTTCTTAATCTTTAAAATATATCGTTTTGCATCTTTTAAAAATCATTTTTTTTTTTTTGGGTGTACGAGTAATTTACACACACCTAGATTAATCTTATAGGATCCGTTCATCACATCCTTAAAAATTTTCTTACTTGCCCACCTCGATTAGAGTTTTGATACAGTTATTTACTTTTCTTTTTAAAGATTGATACAATTAATTAGAAAAGATCATGCTATTTTAAAAAATAAATTTAAAAATTTATGCATAAGGTTTTAAATTGTGATCCTAAAAGGTTATAAACTATATGTTTGGATTAAGTTTTCGTTGAACTCTTTTATTTTTTATATTTTTAGAATTGACAAAAATAAATTTAATTATACTTAAAATGAAAATAAATATTTTAAAAATATACATAAACCCAACAAACTGAAATTTGAGAGAAACAATTAATCTATAATCATATTAAATGATTAAATGACCCGCACTATTATTATTAGTATGAGCTATGATTTTATTTTTGACAAATGAATTATGAACTATGAAGGCTCTTTTGCTATTCGTAGGAGTTGGCTGGTGAATACTGACTATAGATAACCGTGTCGACTAATCACTGCTTGCATTAATAAGTATGAGATCCTTCGTGAATTATCTTGTATATTGGATATATACGACTTTTCTTTCACAAGTACGATTAGATTAGTAGGCTTTTCACGTGTCCTTGGCACTACTGCATGACAAAGGTCGTAAAGCAAAAAGGCAGTGTAAAGCAAGAATAGATTAGTAGATCTCCTACTCCTGGGTGTCCCACATTTTCAGCGGAGATTTTTTCATCAATTAACTATTTTCAAAGTAATTAATCAGTCATAATGAGAATTCTCAGATTCTGATGACGCGGTGTTTGATGTGATTGGCGTGGACAAAGTCTTGTCACGTAGGATCTTTTGTGGATTCTACTTATATTTGAGCAGACATTATGGTTCAAATCATGTTGAAATGAGGGGATGTTGAAATGAGGGCGTGAGGGAATGGGATCCCATTTGTAGACCGTTTATAACTTTCTTTCTTTTTTTCAGAGTTAAAAGATCATCTTGAAGAACCAAACCTCTCTAGAAGTATGGAAAATGATGTAATAAGAAACTACAATTTTGATGGGATTAAAACGTCAAAATCAACCTCTGGGGAGACACGGAGATTTTTTAAAGATAAAGTTTTGCGTAAAGTATTTTATGAGGACTTTGAGACGGAAAAGAAGAAGATACTGATCCTCGAGGACAAACTATTAGCCAATGGAGCAAGATTTACGTATTCGTGGATCCTTTATTTTTATTGTTACCTATAATCTATAACCAAGTGTGCGTCGATAATAAAAGGAACCTTGAAATTACCCTGACAATCATATGACTTTCATTGATTTTTTCAAAACCCATCCTTTCTTCCTCTTGCAGTAATGAAACTAATTCAACGCAGTAATGGAAGGGCGGGGGGTTAATGGCTGTGCAAGGAGGTTAGGGATTTGGAAAAAAAAAAAAAAATTGAGTATCGGTCCCTTAGAAATCATGATGGAAAAAAAAAATATTTTATTTTTAAAATTTGAGTTGGTATTTTTTTTTATTAAAAATTGAGTTGGCACTGGCAGATCATGTCAGATATTTTTAAAATAAAAAATAAACCATTAGTCACGTCAGTATTTTTTATCTAACACTTAACGGTAAGAACTATTTTGACACAAGGTTGAAAGGTTGAGAATCAATTTAACACACTGTTAAGGACCAATTTGACATAAAGGCCAAAAGTTGAAGACCAAAACGTTATTTAATCCTTTTTAATATATTTAAATCGACGACTGAGATCAAAAGTTACTTTACAACTTTTTATCTCAACCATTAAAAACTATTGTCAGGTGCATCTTCAGGTGCATTCATATTTATAATGAGTTTCTTAAAGGATTACGTTTGTAACTTCAGGTGTTCGTATCTCTCTCTGAAATTATTTAATAAAATTATGAGATCCTTTATTATAAAATACCTAGTCCTTTTAATCTATCATAGAGATGATGAATAAAAATTATTACTTTTGCACGATCTTGCTGGAATGTGTAGTTGTCATCTTAATTGACTTAAAGTAATAAAATAAACGTAATGAAATTGCTTAATTTATAATTAACCATATTTGATAATATCATTAGATATAATATCTTTAACATAAAATCCATAAGTAAACATTAAAAATTGTTGGCAATAAATCAATATTATAACATATAAGTAAGATAATAAAATTATCAATTCTTAAGAATAAAACTTAAAGTGAGTTGGAGACAAAGTAAGAATAACTCCTTTCTTAGAATTTGATTAGAGTTTCGTGTTGATAACGTGTTGTAAAATAAAAGAAAAATAACAAAATAAGATAAATATGAATGAGAGAAGATATATAAACTTCTTTGTTCAAGTGGTTATCCACAATATTTTATAAACTTTCTGAACTGATATTTACTCAATTCTCATGTATCTATTACAACTGATATCACCCTTATATATATACTTATCTTCGGGAAGTAGTATTTTTTATAAAGTAATTAAACCTAGGTGATAGATATATAGAGAGTAACTACTATCTGCATTGTATTTACATTTAGTATGAAGACTTCATTGAATTACTTTGTCGGTAAACGTTGGCTTTCAAACCATCTACTCATAACATATGAGATTATATGTAAAATAAAAGAAAAATAACAAAATAAGATAAATATGAATGAGAGAAGATATATAAACTTCTTTGTTCAAGTGGTTATCCACAATATTTTATAAACTTTCTGAACTGATATTTACTCAATTCTCATGTATCTATTATAACTGATATCACCCTTATATATATACTTATCTTCGGGAAGTAGTATTTTTTATAAAGTAATTAAACCTAGGTGATAGATATATAGAGAGTAACTACTATCTGCATTGTATTTACATTTAGTATGAAGACTTCATTGAATTACTTTGTCGGTAAACGTTGGCTTTCAAACCATCTGCTCATAACATATGAGATTATATGGCAGATGTTAGCTTTCAAACTATCTGCTCATAACATATGAGATTATATGATAGATGTTGGCTTTCAAACCATCTGCTCATAACATAGGAGATTATATGATAGATGTTGGCTTTCAAACCATATGCTCATATCATATGAGATTATACGGCAGATGTTAGCTTTCAAACCATCTGCTCATATCATATGAGGTTATATGGCAGATGTTGGCTTTCAAACCATCTGTGATATATATCGTATGTGAACATAGTCAACAAAAGTTGCTGACTATTCAATCCAACTCTTGACAACAGAAATACCATAATTCCAAATGAAAATATAAGATTCCGTCGACAACTTGTTTTTTCTTCAAATAAATAATAAAACAAAGGAAAATGATCAAAGGCATAGTAAGTGCGATGCACAAGTTTTGCCAGGAAATGCAAGACAGAGGCAGTGTAGTAAGTAAGTGGGAGGTAGCGTGGTAAAGTCAGGTAGGGACGGGTCCGTGAAAGCGAAAGAAACCAAGAATTATAATTAGTAGTTTTTTTCACAACTCAATTTGCTATAATTTAACGTTAAACCCAAAAATCCATGTCCTTCCCATATTATATATAGCCCCTACACTCCTTCACATTTTTCCACACCCAAAAAACCAGAAGCTCTCTAACTCACGCACCAAAGCTTCAGCCTTTTGCTTTCTCTCTTATTGCTTGTATTCTATTTACATGGCTAAGGACGTGGAAGTAGCTGAGCATGGTCATGGCTCTTTTCCAGCCAAGGATTACCACGACCCACCTCCGGCACCACTAATGGATGCTGTGGAGCTGACCAAGTGGTCCTTTTACAGGGCTTTGATAGCTGAATATGTAGCTACTTTGCTCTTTCTATATGTGACAGTGCTGACTGTGATTGGGTACAAGAGCCAGATTGACCCTGACTTGAAAGGTGACGCCTGTGGTGGTGTTGGGATTCTTGGAATTGCTTGGGCCTTCGGTGGCATGATTTTCGTTCTTGTTTACTGCACTGCTGGAATTTCAGGTGAGTTTTTCTTTTCTTTGTTACTTTCCTTATTTTGTTAAGGTATGTTTTCAAGTTTCAGTTAAGGTTGTTTTTATATTTTTGGATAAATGAATGTTTTAGGTGGATTTTTCTTTCTATGTTTCTTCTCTGTGTCTGTTTTTCTTTTTTAGCAAAAATTTTCAGCTTTAAAAGTTGTGACTCACTTTTTTGTTTTTAGTTTTTCTTCTCAATTATCTCACCATTTCAGCTCTATGAACTTGTCTCTTAAGCATTTCATCTTGTTGAGGTATGATTATAAATACATTTAGCTAACTTTAATTTGGATTTATGTGCAGGGGGTCACATTAACCCGGCCGTGACTTTCGGGCTGTTCTTGGCTCGCAAGGTGTCTCTGCCCCGGGCTGTGATGTACATGGTGGCTCAGTGCTTGGGAGCCATCAGTGGTGTTGGGCTCGTGAAGGCCTTTCAGAAGGCCTACTACATGAAGTATGGTGGTGGTGCCAACACTCTCTCTGATGGCTACAGCACAGGCGTTGGATTGGGAGCTGAGATCGTAGGGACCTTTGTGCTTGTGTACACCGTCTTCTCTGCCACCGATCCCAAGAGGAACGCTAGAGATTCCCATGTTCCGGTATGCACCTACACATTCCTCCTGTTTAAACATTCAATTTGGATTTGTGAGTGTCAAAATTTCTAGGTTTTATTTATTTTTTGTTTTTCGTATTTAAGCATGTCCTTTTAATATTTTTCATGGTTCTTACTTGAAGGAAATAATTGTCTCAAATTAACTTATTTGTTATTTTTTATATTCACGCGTTTAGGTGGTGTGTGATAAAAATATTTATCTCTTATTTTAAACTGTTTTGCCTTTTTTTGGCCTTGTGAATCCTCGGATTCCAATTAGTTAGAATGGTGAAAACTTAAATTCTCTGGTCCCAATCGGGGAATTTAGGATTGAATTATGTATGCGTAAAAAAAAAATACATTTAGTGTTTAGGCATGATAATAAAAAATAATTATAATGCCCTCAGTGTCAGCTTAGTAGTTGGTATAACGAAAGATTCTATCATACTTGCGAGTCCATGAATTGTTGAGTTGTGTGGGGGTAGTAGTGACTGACACTCTTCATTCTGCCTTGAGTGTGCCCCATTCTATATCACAGTGGGAGAGTGGGCCGAGGACATGATGACAACACCGATCCCTTTTTTTTAGTATTCTTAAAATGAAGGCAAAGATGTTTTTACCCAAACATAAACTCCTTAATTAAGAATATTAGAAGTAATTTGGGGTAGAAATTCATAGGGAGGAATCGGGGATAGTCCCAAATATTGACTAGAGGTTTCTTGAATTAAGGACCCTATGAGATAGTTCTATAAATCTCATGAGACATTTGGAAGGATTAGGCCAAGATGGTTTTCTTGAATATTTTGAGGTGCGGTTGGCTAAGGGGGGGTCCATGGGTTTGTGGTTGCTGTTATAATAAGGGTAGCTATAGCATATGTGAGGGTCACCTTCTAATTTTGTTGCTTTTGAGAATATGATTCTGCGTTGTTTTGGTGTTTTCTTTGATTAAAGAACAGTCTTATCGTAAGCCGTGGGTCCTAATGTATATTAAATGCCTTTTGCATATTTTTTATTTTGAGGATGATGTCGTTTTCCCCCTCAGCTTGAATACTTTCTGAACCTTTCCAGCCTCATCTCCCTCGACATATCAAGATCAGCTTGGAATTTGTATTAAAAAAATCCAAACTTAATTTATTATTGTTTGTAGGCTTTATGGTGAGCGAATCATTATAAACGACATAAAATTTTGGGTACATATTAAAACAATGGTTTAATGTGAAAATGATCTTTCAATTAAAATTTGTCTTCATTACAAATGGTTAAAAAAAAAAAAAAATTGTGTTTTTAACTTTATTCATGAACACCCTGTTCCAAACTTCCAATCCCACCTTTATTATGTGATTCCAATATTGCAAGTTTATGAGTTTTGGGCACGTTTAGAAATTAGAATTTAAAAGTACAACTATGGTTATGCCGGCTTGGTACCATTTATTTATTTTTAATCTTTAAACAAAGTGAATATTAATTTTAAAATGCTGTACTTTGAAAAGTACTTTTCCCAACCGGACCCCTAAAAAAATTAGAGTAAAATGGCAAATTACTTTTCAAGTTGTACTAAGTTTAATTGGTGCTGGAACTAGCTTAATTCAACTTGTAAGAAAAATTTCTTAACCACGAATGATTGTGCATAATGTATCAATGTTTTCTTTACATTGTGTACTGTCTTGAATTTTCAAGGTTTTGGCACCACTCCCAATTGGATTTGCGGTGTTCATTGTTCACTTGGCCACAATCCCAATCACTGGCACTGGCATCAACCCCGCTAGGAGCCTTGGAGCTGCTGTTATCTACAACAAGGACACGGCCTGGGATGACCAAGTTAGTATACTTTCCTAATTAGACTATTTGATTAATTAGCATTATTATTGTTATTAAACCTGTTGCAATGTTTTATCATTTAATTATATTCTTTTCAATTTTTTGTTTCCAGTGGATCTTTTGGGTTGGACCATTCATTGGTGCAGCTATTGCAGCTTTCTACCACCAATTCATCTTGAGAGCCGGTGCTGTGAAAGCTCTTGGGTCATTCAGGAGCACCACTCATGTTTGATTTCTAAAGAGGCTTAATTAACCGATACCTTCTTCATGGTTTTTGCTGGGAACACTACATTGGAAGAAGGATTTGATATTTGAAGAATAATGGGGGAGTGCTTAAGTTATGATTGTGTTTAAAGGTTTCTTTGGCTCTCTTATCTCCTTGGACCTTAGAGAGTCAAGGAGCATCAAGTTGTGTAGATAAAGCCTCTTTGAGAAACGAGACATTTTTCTATCCCTGTTGTACTTCAAACCCACTTGCCTTTGAATTTACTTCTATGTCATCTTTTTCAACTTTTCTCTGTGGTTCTTTGTACTCGTCATGCTTTTAAGTAAAGTTTGAGCTATGTGGTCAGTGTTCACTTTCTAATGTCTGAATTTGCTCGATAGTGCCTAGTGGAATAATAGCATATGTTGAAAGGCAATATATCGAATTCTAATTGTGCACAAAGTCTCACTATATAATCATGAAAAAGAAGCAAAACCTTTGTAACATCAAACCCAAAGAATAAAACTCTTACTTAATATGGTGGTTATTAAAGTGCAATATAACGAATTCTAATTGTGAACAAAAGTCTCACTATATCATCACGACAAAGAAGCAAATGTAAAAAACCATAATCAAGAAGAATCTAAAGAGATTGAGAGAGAGCGGAGTTTAGAAAAACCATGTGGTTTATCACTATGACCTGCGCCCACTGGATAAAGTATTATAAAGCATTGATATGTTAAATCTTTTATTATTACTAGTCGTAAACATGTAAGATTAGTAAAAATGTCTTATATAAATATATAAGAAATTTATTTATAATGTAGACCCGTGAACATCTATAGTATTGACTTCTTGAATAGTTTCAATTGTGATTATCATCACATTTATGCAATGAAACACACACATATATATATATATAAAAGAACCCATACCACAAAACAAAACAAATCCAATTTGACCATAACACAAAAAAAACAACTCCAATTAGAAAACCAAGAGGAAAAAAAAATACCAACAACTGCAAAACTACAACCCAAGGTTCAAAACCCACAAATCCAATATCAAAATAAAAATAAAAACTACAAACCTAATAATAACACATACCACAAAATCCACAAATCGAATCAAAGAGCAAAAAGAGAAAAAATTGCATCTTTCATACACAAACTACCACAAAAGCACAGGGGCAAAAAAAATTTTGAGCGTAGTATCATCAATTGTTGGGGCAGTAGTAGATAGTGGAGAGTTTAAATAGGAAATTGAGGGTGCAATTAATTGGGGAGATGAAGAGGCAAGGGGGAAAAACCCATAGGAGATGAAGAAGTCAATTGGAGAGATGAAGAGGTGAGAGAAAAACCCATGGGAGATGAAGAGGTGAGGGAGAGGGGGGGGAGAGAGTGGGAGATGAAAAGATGAAAGATGAGATGTGAGAGAGAGAGAGAAAGTGAAAAAGAGGGTAAGATGATATGGACGTATGTGGGTGTTGAAATTATGACATGACGGTGTTTGGAGGAGAAAAAAAAATTTCTCTTTGCTTCAGCTTTTAATTTATATATTATAGATTTTTTTATATGTTTCAATGTATTGTGTGAGGTCTTAATTCTAGGAGAATAATAAACAATCATGAACATTTTTAAAGTGCAATAATATAAAATCAAATCCAAAGAATAAAACTTTACTTAATATAGCTATTAAATTGCAACATGCAGAGGTTTACATGATAACAAAAGGAAAGGACATGAGAGTGGTTTACACTTCACATGGTATCTAATACCACACTTGTCAAATACACTTGTCAAATACAATGGATTCGGTGCTGTGGGTCACGTTCATACCGTTTAAATGAGATTTTTAACATAAGAGATTGATGTGCCTAATCTAATATTGCTTGCTTAATCTAGTGCTTGGATAAAATAAGCAATAAAATACTTTCCTAGTAATCTTGTCGTAATCAGATCATAAAGATTTTTGTGGCTTAATTAAAAATTAGAATTGCAGGATTTGGAAAACCAGCACACAAACTTTGCACGTGAGCATTACTCGTTTTGTCTGATAACGACATTTGTTCTAAACAAATTCACGAACTAATTGATTGTGCCATTACGTGGCTTCTATTATATTATTGATACAATTTCCCATACTACTATGCCAATGTTCGTGCCATTAGCATGCATGATCCATGTTACTACATCTCTCACTCTTGCTTTTTCTTTTTTCTTTTTTTGTCTGGAAGCGAGGCTGGCTGTATATTTTCAGAGTATACAGCTAATTGGATAATTGGAATTTGGAAGAGTGGTTAATTTCTTGTTGGTTCATCTTGAGAGTATTGTATAGCCGGCTATTCCCACAGGCACATAGAAAATAAATTTTTGGGCAATGCAATAGGGATAGGGAGTTAGTCCTTTGCCATGTGGCCCATGCACTACTAACCTCAGAACTCACTCAACTGAGAAGTGCACCAATTATAAGTAAAAGTCCACGGGCCACCTGAGCTAAAGCCCAAAGGGTCAAGAGCATCTTTCTAAATTCAGCCCAGACAAAATGTAAACTAAATTATATAGTGCATGAGCACTTGCCGTGGTGTTGGATGACCCAATTGGTTTTGTAGTTTTGACTTTTGAGTAAATTATGTTTATAGGTCCATTGTAGTATTGTTTTTTACTTTTATGTTATTTAAAATGAAATAATTTAGTAATTTTCTATGAGTTAAAAACTTAAAACAAGTCAAATAGTGAACAACATTGCAACGTTATTTACTTATTCAACCGTGTTATGTTTTTTGAAATTTTGATTTTGATTATATTACGTGAGTGGGTTTTAGACTTAATTTTATTTAGTAATTCAAGTATACTTATTTTCAATTTACATGTTTACTTTATGATTTTTCAAACTTATTTTTATATTAATTTTTTATTTGATTTGTGATTCGATTGATGACCCACTGATTGAATTAGTGACCCAATAATTCGTCTCTTAAAACGGATTAATGTCCGTTCTGGATTTAATAATGTTCAATCTAACAACGTACCACACTATCAACTCGTGAGGTTTCCGGTATGTCTCATGAGTAGGGAGCGGATTTAGTCTGATTATAACGTCCGAAAAAATATGTATTTTTCTTAGACTTGTAGTCTTCAGTGTAGGGATGGCAATAAACCCGCGACCCGTCCCAAAAAACCCGACCCGACCCGCCCCGTTTATATAATAAGGTATTGGGTCGGGTTTCAAAACTGAAACGGGTTTTTAATCGGGTTTTTAAACGGGTCGGGTTTTGTTAAAAACCCGAATCTGACCCAAACTATTCTTTTTTAAAAAAAAAAACCTGAAAATTGTGGACCTCAACTCATCGAGATCTTCGGCGGCGAGGTCGAGCGTTTCTGATTTTGAGGAGGACGAGTTCCGATTCGCGAGTGAGTCAGTCTCTGAGGTGGAGCGAGTTTCGATCGCCGTTGATTAGGTGGCTTGGTGTTTGTGGTTGTGGGTTTTTTGGGTGAGAATCGGGGACCGATTTCTTGGTGGATGTGGGTTTTGATTGGGTTTGATTGTGGGTGGATGATGTGGGTTGCCGATTGGTGTGGGTGGCGGTTGGAGGTGGAGGGTTAGTGTGGGTGTGGGTGGCTGATTGAGTGGTTTTCAAATGTTGCCGCCGGCGAGGTTTTGTTCCTTTTTATTTTTTCAGCTTTTGTTTATTTGGTTTGATTAACTTCAAAGAAAATTGTGATGATTGCGTTGATTTGGTCGTGGAGGTAGCACTCGGAGGCGGAGACTTGTGTCGTCTGCACGATCTTGTTGTTCATGCCGTAACCGTGAATGTTTCAGGTCGGGTCGGGTACCCGTCGGATCGGGTTAAACGGGTACCCGTTGAAGCAAACGGGGCGGGGCGATAAACGGGTATTTTTAACGGGTCGGGGCGGGGCGAAACCCGACCCATACCGCCCCATTGCCATCCCTACTTCAGTGTCACTAAATAACATTTTGCAATGAGAGTTTCTAGTTTTACTCATATGGAAATGTCTTTTTTCGTTTCTGGGTGATCATAATTAAAAGTTTTTATTTATTTATATAAAAAATCTCATTTTATGCTGAAATACCATAATTCCAAAAGAAATGGAAGATTCTTTGCCTCGACAACTTCTCGTTCTTTATATCAACGATGATATAACAAAAAATGATCACAGTAAGTGCCATGCACAAGTCTTGCCAGGACATGCAAATTGCAAGACTGTTTCAGAAAGAAACGAAGAAATTCGGTAAGTAAGTAGGAAGTTAGCGTGATAAAGTAAGGTTGGGATGCGTCGGTAAAATTCCTTTTGTCCTTTTCATTATAATATAATATAATCCCTACACTACACTCCCTCACATTTTTCCGCACCCAAAAACCACAAGCTCTCGTGCTTACCAAATTAAGCTTTAGCCACGCCTTTATATGGCTAAGGACTTGGAAAAAGCTGAGCATAAGGATTACCAAGACCACACACGTCTGAAACCGCTATTCGATGCTAAGGAGCTGACCCAGTGGCTCTTTTACAGGGCTTTGATAGCTGAGTATATAGCTACTTTGCTCTTTCTATATGTGACGGTGCTGACTGTGATTGGGCACAAGAGCCAGACTGACCCTGCCACGCATTGTGACTCCTGTGACGCCTGTGGTGGTGGTGGTGTTGGGATTCTTGGGATTGCATGGGCCTTCGGTGGCATGATTTTCGTTCTTGCTTACTGCATTGCTGGAATTTCAGGTGGTTTTTTCTTTCCTTCTTTTGTTAAGGTTTGTTTCCTTGTATGAAAATATATATTTACTTCTATATATACAAGACAATTTAAGATGCGCAAGATTCTTTTAAGGTTGTTTTTTTAAGCATTTTCATTTTGTTGAGGTATATAATTATAATTATAAGTAGTAACAAACATGTCCGTACGGGAAAGCTACAAAGCATTAAATCATTTAAATGTGAGTGATATAAATAGTGCATCAGTTTGTTTTAGAGTATATAAAAAAGATTAAGGGACATTCCAATGAGTTAATGGTTGAAATTACAATTTAAATATGTAAAAAAAAAATTGATACATAATAAGTGATTTTTCTATAATAAAAACTAAAGAAAGAAAATAAAGAAATTTGTGAGCAAACCATTAAGAACGACAAGTGGTTAGCAACCCCAGCCTCTAAGTCTTTGATAAACATTTAACATAAAAATTGATGATCATGAATCTAGGTCCCACCAGTAGATAACTTTCGCTTTTATATTTCTATTTGGTTTGAATTTATTTTAGCATTAACACGTAATAAAGTTTTAGTTAAATTCTATGAAGTGAAAAGTTTGGATTGATTTAGTACAATAGAGGTTTTTTTTTTTTGGTTTCTATTTTTGTTGTTGTTGAAGGTTAATAGAGTTTTAGTTAAACTCTATGAAATAATGATGTATAAAATTGGTTTTTAAAAAAAGCCTAAATACATTGTTGGTCCCTAAAATTACTTATTGAGTGCTATTGGTATATGAATTTAAAATAAGTGTTATTAGTCCCTAAAGTTTCAAAACTGAGTATTATTGATCCGTACATCCAATTTTGTTAATTTTTTTGCCTAAGTGATTGATAAAAGGATGATTTGACATAATTTAAATTATGTGGAAATTATTTTTTAAAAATTTAAAATTACACATTAGCATTTAGACTCAAATTTATCAAAATAACCCATTTAACTGACCCAGTTCAATTATTAGCAACAAAACATAAGTAGAAGAACAATCTTCAAATTAACATCTGAGAAACCTGGTGACCTAATCCTCTTAGGTCCGACCAATCCTTCATATCCGATGTATGTTTCCTGATGGAAAATTGGAAATGAATGTGCATTTGCAATTTCTTTTGGAGAAAACCACATATTTAAGTGTTTATTTTGACGTCAGGAACATTTATTGACACAGATTTGCATTTCCTAAGCATAAAAAAGGTTGATATGCAAAGAATTAATTTATCATTTTTATGTTTATAGAATCTATGAAATAAATGATCAGACACATGCATATCAGACACAGTTTTAAAGAATAATCTTTATTGAGGGGTGCCGACTGTTTAAATACAACGATGTATTCGTTCAGTGTTTATTTTGACGCAGGAACATAGGTAACCGGCATTGGACATGAAAGAATGATCTGGTCTCAGAGGGTTGAGTCACCGGGTTTCTCAAATGTTGATTTGAGGATTTTTTTTTTTTTTTTTTTGATATATGAAATGGGTCTATTAAATGAGTTATTTTGATGGATTCGGGATGATGATGAGTAATTTCAAATTAAAAAAAAAAAAAGAGACAATTACCATATCATCCTCTATTAACCATATAGATAAATAAACTAACGGAATTAAATAGAAATATTAGTAACACTCGGTTTTGAAACTTTAGAGGCCAATAATGTCTATTTTAAACATTAAGGACCATTTAGACCTTTAAAAAAAAAATGATGATGTGTGAAATTGTGAAGGAGTTATCAAAAAGTCAAATATTCTTAGTTTTATATTATACTAGACTATAACCCGCGCAATGCGCGGCTCTTTTTTATTGTTTTTCTATAAATATATTCCTAACAAAGCAACTTAACCAAGAAGAGGGAAGAAATAATAACAATAATGAAAAGGAAAAAAAATAAGAAAGAAAAGAAAAGCGTATAATAGAAAATGTAAATAATTTTTTTTTTTTTGCGCTTAAAAATAGAAATGATTCTTCTTATATTTCATCAAATGTATTAAACTAAGGCTATAAAAATAATTACCAATAACTTTTTAGCCTAGTTGCATCAATTCCTTTCAATGGGGGTTTATATCTCGGGGTTACATTCACTTAGAAAAAGAAAAAAAAAAAACTCACTTCACATCTTTTATGAATTTTAATCACTTTGGTGAACCTTAATTGTTACATACAGGGATTCCAAATATTCAGAGGTTCCTTATTTCAATTTGTCACATATTTATCCCATCTATACATTTTTTGACTTTTTTTGTTTCTCTTTTTTTTTTTTTTGGGTAATTTCTTGCTTATTAATAATCACAGATCTAGAAACAATATTTGTGACCTTAGAAGTCTATCCTATAACAAATTGGTCGACGAAGATAAAAATGACAATGTCATCTTAAGTCTAATACGTATCTTAGGAAAATTTAACACAGAGAACAAAAATGTTAAGATGTTATTCCTCTGCCCCTAAAACAAATTTACAATTGCCTTTTTTGGTTATCTCTAAATGATAGTTCATTGATGTCCTAAATCTAAGATAATTTGAATGTTGCCTCATCAATTCCAATATGAGTGATGAAATATAATTTATGCTTAACACTTCCCCCCAAAATATATATTAAACATATACTTACCACGCAATTTAGCATATCCAATTGTATAAAAATAAAAAAGATCAAGTCAAACTAAATTTTATATGCAATCAGATAGTATCAGAAATTGTAAAAAAAAAAAAAGGCATTTTTGGTTGCATAAAATAAAGGATTACAACTTAACCAAGCAAAAATATTTTGAATGTAAAATATACATACGTCGTAAAATTATATTCTAAACGATTTGTGGATCTCGGGAATTGAACTCACACCCTCACAGAAGGGTGAGACTTTTTGGGGAGAAAAATGACCACTGGGCCAAATGTCCAAGTTGTAATTTAAATGCATATTTGAAACAACATATTATAACTATTGTGTTTAAGGATTAAAATAAATGGGTTAAAAAAAATATATAAGGTCATTTGACATTTTTGGCAATTTCAAAGTCATGGAATATGAATGATTTGGAAAACTGATTTGCAAATGAGAAATTCAAAATTATATATATATATATATATATATATATATATATATATATATATATATATATATATATATATATATATATATATATGAAGAAGAAATTTGAAGGGACATTTTTTATGTTTCAAATAATTAATTGCCATATATATTATATAGATAGATATTGACACATATTAACTCGTGACAATTAAGGAGCAATAATATACACTATTAAAGCTTCATTATTTATAAGTTATTTTATTTTATTTTATTTTTTCCCTTGGTGAAACCACATAATTTTTGAAGTATGAATATAGGAAATTAGTGGAATTAATAGTTCACATTTAATATTGCACATTTAAGGGCATTACTTTTTTTTTTTTTTTTTTTCATTTATTATAGATAAATGGCAAATACGTGGCAACATTTATCCAACTAAGTTACCACGTGTCATGCAGAAGACGTTGCCATACATGCCAAATGGCAGATAGATGGCAACGTCTTCTGCTTTAATATATATATAGATTAGTCGTAAACTAGTGTTATGCATGAGAAAGCTACTAATTAAATATATTGACAAAGCATTAAATCATTTAAATGTGAGAGATATAAATGGCATAACAGTTTGTTTTAGAGCATACCAAAGAGATTAACTAAAGAAATTAAATTGAGACATAATAAATGAATTTTCTATTAAAAAAAACAGAAGATCAAAAGAAAAAAGAAAATAGAGGATTTTGGGAGCAAACCTTTAAGAAGGATATGTGGTTGGCGACTTCAGCCTCTGGGTTTAATGAACACGAAACAATGATGTGTAAAATAGTTTTAGTTGGTTTGGATTGATTTTATATTATAGTTTTAGTTAAACAAGTAATAGGGTTTTGATTAAACTCTATGATCAAATAACAATAATAAAAAGTGTATACTATTGTGAAGGGAGTTAAAAAAAAGTCAAATATATTTTTGTTTTATACAGATATATATGTATATATATATATATATTATATATATATATATATATATATATATATATATATAGATTAGCTAACTCTAATTTGGCTTTTTACGTAGGTGGTCACATTAACCCGGCTGTGACATTTGGGATGTTGTTGGCTCGCAAGGTGACGCTGAACCAGGCCGTGATGTACATGTTGGCTCAGTGCTTGGGAGCCATCAGTGGTGTTGGGCTCGTCAAGGCCTTACAAGAGGACTACTACTTCAAGTATGGTGGTGGTGCCAACATAGTCTCTGATGGGTACAGCAAAGGCGTTGGATTGGGAGCCGAGATCATAGGGACCTTTGTGCTTGTGTACACCGTCTTCACTGTCAATGATCCCGAGAGGAAAGCTACTGATTCCCATGTTCCGGTATGCACCCTTATATTCCTCCAGTTTAAACATGTAATTTGGATTTGTGAGTGTCAAATTTCTTCCTTGGATTCTAGTTAGCCAGAAAGGTAAAGACGTCAAATTTTTGGTACATAATAATAATAATTTTGACACTGGGCTAAACATTCATTTTCCAAAATTTTGGTACATAATAAAACAATGATGTTCCAATTTCAACTTGTCATCATAACAAATTAACATGAAAACCCTGTTCCAATCCCAACTTTATTCTGTGATTCCAATATTGCAAGTTGTTGATTTTGTTTTCTTTTGTTTCACGGGTGGAGTTTGGGGCACATTTAGAAATTAGAATGTTAAAGTAAGACTATGGTTATGTCGGCTTGGTACCATTTATTTTTGTATCTTAAAACAAGGTGAATTGTAAAATACTGTACTTTGAAAAATTTCTTAACCACGAATGATTGTGGATTATGTATCAATGTTTTATTAACATTGTGTACTGTGTTGAATTTGAGGTTTTGGGACCACTCTCAATTGGATTTGCGGTGTTCCTTGTTCACTTGGCCACAATCCCAATCACTGGCACTAGCATCAACCCCGCTAGGAGCTTTGGACCCGCTGTTATCTACAACAAAGACAAGGCCTGGGATGACCAAGTTAGTATACTTTCCTTGGACTATGGATCATTATTATAAAAGCTGTTGCATTGTTTCAATTATCATTTAATCATATGTATAATTTAGAAAGAATATGTATCTTATATTCTTCTCATTTTCTTGTTTCCAGTGGATCTTTTGGGTTGGACCATTCATTGGTGCAGCTATTGCAGCTTTCTACCACGAATTCATCTTGAGAGCCGGTGCTCTTAAGTTATTCAAGAGATAAGGATTTGATTAATTGATACCTTCTTCATGGTTTTTGCTGGGAACACCATTGGAAGAAGGATTTGATATTTGGAGAAGAATGATGGAGGAGTGCTTATGATTGTGTAGGAAGGTGATTGGATATATTTGTATAACTTAATTTAATTTTGTGATGATTCTGTAAACAAGAATAACAAACAAAGAATAAACAGTTTATTATTCAAAAAAAGAAAAGAAAAGAATAAACAGTTTAACATATAAATAAACAATATCATTAAATGAACTCATAGGCCAGATGAATGCATGATCAAGATTAGTATTTGATACTATCTCTTAAGAAAGATTTCGCTCCACACTATCTAAGTGGTGCTTTGAGTCTTGTGGATGTATGCCTCTCAAGATACAATGATCAACAACACACAAAAGAAGCACGCTAGTCTCTTAGTAAAGCGAACAATATATGTATTTTTTCTCTCTCTTGACTCTTATGCAAATAAGACTCCAAAATCGTTGGAAAAAACTAACTAACAACAACCTACAAATGAATGAGGAGACACTCAATTTATAAATAGAGTCGCACATATTCTGAAAGTTACAACTATTCAGGAAAAAGCGTAACACTTTATGAATAGACACATTGATTTAGAAAAGACACAACTCGCTCTTTATGAACAAAGACACTCTTTTAGAAAAGAAAAAATTGTTTGTGAGAATAAATAAAATCTTAATAAATAAATTGGACAGATTGGGCTTAATCCATATTGACTCATTAAACCCACTTGTGTAGGTCCTCCAACCTCCATAGAAGTGGGTTGGCCCAAAAACCCAATATTCAAGATTATTTTATTTTAAACATACAAATTGTCTATTTCCTTTCTTATGTGAGATTCAACTATTTACTATTTTAATCCATACTTAAGTAGATACATTACAAGGCAATTTCTCATTTACTCTTAAATAGTTTTGGATAAGTGATTACATGACATTAATCTCCTCACGAAAAAGAACACATCCCAACTTAGACCCCTCCTCAAAGGACGTGTGGGTCTCACTTATATTTTGGCTCAAAGATAGACATTCAATCACTTGTCCAAATTATATTTCCAACAAAGGTTTCTTTGGCTCTATTAATTTCCTTAGAGAGTTAAGGAGCATAAAATTGTAGATAAAGCCTCTTTGAGAAACGAGACATTTTTCAATCCCTCTTGTACATCAACCCACTTGCCTTTGAATTTACTTCTATGCTGTCATTTTCAAAATTTCTCCGTGGTTGTTTGTACTTGTTATGCTTTTAAGTAAAATTTGAGCTATGTGGATAGTGTTCACTTTCTAATGTCTGAATTTGCTCATAGTGCCGAGTGGAATTATGGGGACTTGGATTGGGTCCAGTGTTCCAACTGCGATCGCGACATGTGTTATTGCAATCGTAGCGGATCTAGTGCACTGGATCACTGGACCCAATCTGTTCCTAAATAATGGCACAAATTGAAAGGAAATCTATTGAATTCTAATTGTGCACAAAGTCTCACTATATCATAATGAAAAGGAAGCAAAATCTTGTAGCATCAAAATTGAACCCAAAGAAGAAAACTCTTGCTTAATATTAAATTGCAACATGGAGAGGATTTACATGATAACAAAAGGAAAGTAGTATTAAGGAATAAATCCTACATTGCTTAGATATGTTAATTATTGTTTATTGTTGTCCTATAAATAGGACCTCACATAATACATTGTAACACACTGAGAAAATAATAAAGATGTAACCTATAAAGGTTTATCCTATGTACGTAGACCATAGTTAAACCTTTCTCAATCTCTTCTCTCATTTATATTTCTCTTTATTTAGCATCTTTATATTTTGTCCAGTTTATGATTTTCTAGATGGTACCTAAGTCATCATTTCTCAAAATAAAATGGATTCGGTGCGCTGTGGGTCACGTCCAGCCAGGTGATACCGTTTAAATGAGACTAGTCGCAAACCCGTGCGATGCACGGGAAAATTACTAAAAATGAAATTAAATAATTATTGAAGTAACATAAATTGCCCAAGTATCTTAGAGGTCTTTAGAGATGAACCTTAGGAGCATTGCTGCTTTAGCATTGCTTGTATGGAGAAATAAGGAACTTTTTCAATTGTATGAGGGGGCCTTAGCCTTTTCTTGTATTGTCTTTGGCTCTTTGCATGTTATAATACATATCCCTTTACCAATTTTGTTTTATAAGCAAATATTTCATTAATTAGAAGCAAAAAAATATTTATTGGTAAGTTACGCACACACTCAATCTTGAACCCATGACCTCACAAGTGCACAAAGAATTAAGCTTCAAATGAAAGTAAATGTTCAATTTATGAATAAAATGATACACACTGACTTTTAATATAACAAATTGAAGCAAAAGTTACCGATAGTAGAAATTAAAGAAGTAGTGGCTATAAATATGATTCTACTATCACTAACATACACCCAGTTATACACCCATTTATGGGAAGACTCTCTTTTGGTGCATGGTAGTTGCATCAAAATTGGGAAAGAATGTCATACATTCCACAATCAAGCACCAAACCTTGAACATCACAAAATTATTAATTATTTAAGAAAGGATTGACTTTGAAAGTTATGATAGAAAACAACGCATTATCCAAGATCCAACTTACTCACTGACTCTCAAAAGTAAATAAAATATAGAAAGTCGAAAGGTATTCAAGGCATGTTATAAGAAAAAGAAAACTACTTTTCAAGTATCACAAACACATCACAGACCTTGATTCAGTATTCCACACTTGCAGTAGCAGCAACAAAGCCAAATCTTAGATCACATCTTGAATTGACCAAAACATTACTTAGTTTAATGGTCACCTTTACAACATGAGAACAACAAAATAAGAACAAATTTAAAATTTGCAAAAAAAAATCCCAAACTTTAATCCCAATGCACAAACCCACCACAAACTGAATCATAAAAATCAAACCCACTTCTCAGTTTACCCTAATCTTTCAAATTCACAATCTCAAAGACCAATGTGATTCAATTCTAAAGAAAAAAAATATATAAAAAATTCCAACTTGGATCAAATAGGTTAAAAAGAGTACATTGTGTTCATTGAGGATATAATCGAATCCCTCACATCAGGTAAGCTAATCTGGAGACAAAAAGTACTAATTCACAATCCTGAAGAAACTCGACAGGAAATTTCTTTACAACTCAGTGTCAAACATTTATACACACACATATAAATTATACTCAACAGGTGACATGTTCCATGCTTACTGTATTAGTCTCAGACATGCAATTGAATCTCCCAAGCCATCCCAAGGTTCTTTAAATAGAGCAGTCTACCTACAGAAGGGCTCAGTTCAGGCAGAAACTCAATTGAGGGTAAATAAAAAGTTCAGCATAAAATATATATTATCTATTTTGTATTATAATTTGTTTAATATAATCATGAAAGAGCCCCAAGGTCTTGTTCACTTGTTGGATAAGAGTCTTTATTATTGGTCTCCATGTGAATGTAACTCCCCTCCATAATTAGGCTCCCATGGATATGCAAAAAATGCATTAGTTCTAATTGGCAGCAAAGATAAACCTTAAAATGATTTGATAGTCAGTCATATAAACAAAATTTATCTGTCTACCAATATGAATTTTGGAACCTAAGGCTAGAAAATAAAATGGAAGCAAGGGAAGATTTCATGTTATGAAAGAGACTGTCACTGCTCCTTATAATTATCTGCTATGCAGAAATTATAGTACTGTAAAATTTAACACAAAGGAAAAGCTATTAAATTAGTATCTTCTATGCAGAAACTATTATTATAGTGTTTGATTTTAATAGGTTTTATGCCATTAACACTAAATCAAGATACTTTGCCATTTACGCCATGAACTAAGTCAAAGATTCAAGTTTGGTATACATCCCATACAATAACTTAGAAGGCCACAAAGTAATGAAGTATATGTCCTAAACTTCCTAAAATGCAGAAATCCAGAATTTCTAGTATGTACGCACCCAGTTATTTGGTTAATTGGAAAATTTAGGAGCAGAATTCAAATCAGAAAATTTTTTAAAATCAAGAAAAATTTAACAACCACAGTATTTAAGTACTCAGCTTGTTCTTTAGAAAAAATAGTAAATCATTCAAATTTACATATTTTGAAACTAATGATTTGTGCACCATACGGCTCAGACATGCAAATTTATATTAGGATGAAGGGGAGAATATCAAATAATAAAAAAACCACTATCTTGTCTAAAAGGAATTTTATCGAACATATGACATTCAACAATAGAGTAAGAGAGTAAACCCATAGGTAGGATGTACAAACTCAGAAAACAGAAACACTAACTTACAGGTAATTCTGAGACCATATTGAATGAAAACTGATATTTTTCACTATAAATTTGATGTATCAAAAGAAGAAAAGAAACAGAAAAAAAGAAAAAGAAAAACACGCACCGTCAAATCATCGCTGTCTCGCTGACCACAGGATATAAAAGAATTTGAAAGAAGCATCACAACCGAAGTTTCTCTATAGAATCTGCAAAGGAAAAAAAAGGAACTCAGCATCATGCAGAAGACCACAGATCCAATTAAAAACAAAAAAACAAAAACAAAAATTGAAGAACTTCTCAACCAGTCAAAACGGCGCCCACTGAAATGGGTTTCAGACACAAAACACCACAAATCCACAGGGAAACATAAAAGGAAAGCGTAAAAACAGAATAAGAAAGACTCACATTGGGTTGTTGTTGGGGCATCGGGTACTGAAGGGTTTAAATAGGAGATTAGGTAGATGAGTGAGGCAAAGGAACAGTGAGCTGCAATCAATTGGGGGAAATTGGTGGTTTAATGGGTAAGAGGAAAAAACAGAGAGGGAGATGAGGAGTTGAAGAAGAGAAAAAGACAGTGGAAAGAGGAAAAAAAAAAAGGATATGAAGAGCCAGGGAGCCCAAGAGCTGACAGAGAGAGAGAGGGATTTATTAGGCATGATTAAGAGGAGACGACGTGTGATAGAGAGCAATTCAGAATAAATTAAAAGAGACGTGAGAGAGAGAGAGTGTTTGTTAAATAGAGGGAAGGATGATATAGACTTATGTGGGTGCAGGGATGCTGATATGGCAGTGTTTGAA
The DNA here is from genome assembly GCA_907173295.1 of Fagus sylvatica. Classification (NCBI taxonomy): domain Eukaryota; kingdom Viridiplantae; phylum Streptophyta; class Magnoliopsida; order Fagales; family Fagaceae; genus Fagus; species Fagus sylvatica. The sequence goes on from OU015769.1 coordinate 31,835,138, forward strand.
GGAGGGCAAAGACTTTCTCTCTGCTTCACCTTTTAATTTATATTATAGATTATAGATTTAACATAAGAGATTGCTGTGCATAATTTAATACTGTTTAATCTAGTGCTTTGGTCAATAAGCTATAAAATTCTTTTCTAGTAATCTGGTCGTAATCAGTTCATAAAGTTTCTTGTGGCGTAATTTAAAAAATAGAATTGCATGATTGGGAAAAACATTACCTGTTTTGTCTGATAACAACATTTGTTCTAAGCACATTTAGATTTAGGAACTAATTAATTGTGCCATTAAGTGGCTTCTATTATATTGTAATTGAAACAATTTCCCCAATACTATGCCAATTCTCGTGCAATTAGCCTGAATGTTCCATTTGCATCTACCAGTCTCTTTGTGGCCACTACTACAATACCTTTTCTGGGCTTTATTTTCTGAAAGCAAGGCTAGCTGTTCTACAACGTTCCTGCAACAGAAACTGGGTAGCTAATGCTTTAGTTAAGGGATATCAGGATCAGGATGCACTTTTTTGTTAAATTATTGGATCATTGGAAATTGGAAGAGTGGTTTCTTGTTGGTTCATTTTGAGAGTATTGTAAAGGCTATTCCCACAGGCACATAGAAAATAAGTTTTTGGGCAATGCAATGGGGATAGGGAGTTGGTCCTTTGCCATGTGGCCCATGCACTACTAACCTCAGAAACCCCTACGGAATCAGCTTATGAGATTAGAACTAGATTCAACTGAGAAGTGCACCAATTATCTTGAACGTGAGTATGATGCAGAAGCTACAATTCCTTACCGAATGGTATGTTAAAACTGGACAGAAGCTACAAGTAGTTTACAGAGAAAGCAGAACAAAACGACAGCAGCTCAAGCAACAATAAAGAACTGATCACATGGAGATCACGTGGTCACTTAGACAGGTGTTTCATTGTGATTAGGCACTGATATAATCAGTTAGTTAGTTGGATAAAGCTAGCTGTTAAGCAAGTTGTTAAGTCGGTTTTTGTAATCAAACAGATTGGCTCAATGCTTATCTGTAGGTAATCTTTGTGTATAAATAGCAGTAAGCTATTTGTAATCATAATCAAGTAATATACAATACATCTACAAAGTTTCTTTTACAAACACTTGCTTTCTATTTGCATTTTTTAGTTTTACTCTGTTTTAGTTATGGTATCAGAGCAATAAACATTGCTTTCATGGCGAATAACGAAACTCTCAATTCTGGATCTACACTTCCAATTGGTTCTTCTGTGAATCTCAGTGATGATCCTGCCAACAAGTACTACTTACACCATGGGGACAGTCCCGGTGCGATTCTGGTATCGCAGCCCCTAGTTGGGGATAATTACCATACCTGGTCCAGGTCCATGGTAATGGCTTTGACTGCGAAAAACAAGGTTGGTTTTGTGAATGGGTTGATAGAGCAACCTAAAGATGAATCACTGCCTGCTTATAATGCTTGGGTTCGTTGCAACACCATGGTGATTTCATAGTTATTGAACTCTCTTTCCAAGGAGATAGCATCCAGTGTCATCTATGCCAATACAGCCAGAGAAATTTGGGAGGATCTCAAAGAAAGGTTTGCTCAAGGTAACGGACCAAGAATCTTTGAGATTCAGAAATCCATCTCCACACTTTCTCAAGATCAGTCCTCGATGAGCAATTACTATACAAGGCTTAAGAGTCTTTGGGATGAACTGAATAATTTCAGATCCATTCTAGACTGTTCATGTGGAGCATTGAAGGTTCTTCTGGACAACAAGCAACACGAGTATGTTATGCAGTTTCTCATGGGTTTGAATGATAGCTTCTCACATGTGAGAGCACAGATCTTGATGACAGATCCACTTCCAACAATAACCAAAGCTTTTGCTTTAGTGGTTCAGGAAGAAAGGTAAAGGAACATTAATATTCCATCCCTTGCACCAGCTGGTGATTCTGTGGCTCTTTTCACCAGAGGAGAAGCACCAAGGAATCACTATGGTGGAAAAGGCCAGTTCATCAAGAAAGAAAGACATCTATGCAATCATTGTGGTATTACTGGTCATACTGTTGACAAGTGTTACAAGCTACATGGGTACCCTCCAGGTTACAAATTCAAGAACAAGATGCATTCTGCTAATCAGACCTCTGCCACTGGAGAAGAACCCCATCTGCCCTTTACACAAGTCCAGTGCCAACAATTGCTAGCTATGTTGTCTTCTCAGTCTTCTTTGAACCCTTCACAGCCACAAATGTCCAACCAAATTACATGCCAGAATCAAGATGCCTCTTCATCTACCCCTCACCAAGCTGCTTCAGCCATATCTCAATTCATGGCAGGTAATGTCCTAAATTCTTATACTACCCTGCCTAAACATTCCATTTTTTCTCTCCAAACTGTTAATAGGACTCAGTTTAGTCATAGTTCTTGAATTTTGGATACTGGAGCCACATATCATATGGTTCATTCTTTAAGCAAATTTTCTTCTGTCATTTCAACCATCAATACATATATTCATCTACCCAATGGTGAAAAGGCTCTAGCCACTCACATTGGAATTGTTCAGGTCACAAGTTCATTATTTCTTATTGATGTTCTTTGTGTCCCATCCTTTTCTTTTAATCTTATTTCCATATCAAAGCTGACCAATTCTCCTTCCTGCTGTGTGTTTTTCCTTTCACATTTTTGCTTTATTCAGGACCTGGTAGCTTGGAAGAGGATTGGCTTGGGTAGAAAGAGGAATGGACTGTACTTCTTGCAAGTGTCAACCACTGCAACCAAACCTCATTCTTTTCCTTCAGTTGCAGTCCACACTGCAGTCAATAATACACCTACATTTGATGTATGGCACCATAGACTAGGTCACCCTTCTTTCTCTCGTTTATCTTTATTAAAACATGTAATCAATGACTTAGTCATTCCATCTACCAATGAGCATTGTAAAGTGTGTCATATATCCAAGCAGAAACGATTGCCTTTTCCTAATTCTATTCATATTACTGTTGTGCCTTTTGAATTGATACACTGTGATATTTGGGGTCCTTACCATGTACCTACATTAGATAATCAAAAATATTTCCTTACCATTGTTGATGATTTCACAAGATGCACTTGGGTGTTTTTAATGAAACAAAAGTCAGAAACTGTTTCCCTAATACAGTCTTTCTTTACCCTCATCAAAACTCAGTTTTTAGCAACCATTAAGAAAATAAGATCAGATAATGGACTTGAGTTTCATATGCCCTCTTTCTATGCCCAACATGGTACTTTGCACCAAAAAAACTGTGTAGGAACCCCACAATAGAATGCAACTGTAGAAAGAAAGCACCAACACTTGTTAGAAGTTGCTAGAGCTTTAAGGTTCCACGCTAATCTTCCCTTACCATTCTGGGGTTACTGTGTACTTGATAAGTCATGAAATATGACTTATTTACCTATGTTTTAGAGAGAATTTAATGGGATTATTATGCATGATACTTTGAATTACACATAAGTTATACAATTCTTTAATTTCATTGCATCGCATGAAATTTACCATTTATGTGAGTTATATTGATCCCATAGAGTGTTAACTTAGTTTATTATATTTGTAGGTCTTAATGAAGCAAAAGAAGGTCAGCCCAATTCAATTGGAGTCCAAATAAAACAAGGAATCAAAGAAAAATCGCAGTCCAATTCGTACTAGGATTCCAGCTTGCATATGTCTTTGTATTTGGGCCATAACTTTCAACTCAAATATCGGATTGATGCGATTCAAGTTGGGCTGGAAAGCTGATTCAAAGGGATACAATTTTGTGTCTAATGAGAATTTCCTAATTCGGACTTATAATGGGCCAAACGTGGCGGTCAAGTAAAGCCTAAAAATCTGGGATTTTAAACCTACGAAAATTCTAGTTTTATTAGGATTTCTAGACCTATTTAAAGGTTCATTAGGTCAAATTTAAGAGCTCTTCACTCTTCTCTCTTCTCTCTTAGCCTCCTCTCTTTTAGTCTCTCTTTGCCTCTCTCCCCCAATGTTTTCTTTAGATTTTTGTTTAGTATTTTTCATGGAAGGCTAAAACCTTAGCTTAGACTAAGGGGGATTCCCCTTTGTAAAATACTATTTATTCTTTTAATGCCATGAATGTGTTTCAATGTTTATAATTTCTTCTATTGATTGTTCATACCTATTATATTATTTTTTTATTTGAAACTTTTAGGGTTTGAACCGTTTCATAAGTTCAGTCAGGCTTTTCTTATAGTTATGTAAGAACCCTAGATTTATCAAATACAAAACCTTAATTGCATTAGATATTATTGTTTGCTGCGTTATTGCTTGAGAGTATATCGTCGTCTTATGATTTTTCTAGTGTAGTTATTCGATTTCATGCTTTAATCAATGGACAATCTTTAGAAAAATTTATATTAGAATTATTTATAAAGTCTTTATTGCAAATCTTCCGATTGATGGTTTGGGATGAGAAACCATCAATTGAGTTATGACATGGTAAAATTGAATTTATAGTATTCTTATAAAGTGGATGAACCTAAAGTCTAAGCATTTTTACTCATTGCATTTTTCTTAATTTTAATTATTAGTTTTCTACAAACCTCAAAATATTATTTTCTTTATTTTTACCGTTTTAAAAGTGTCTCTTGAATTCCAATCTCCCTGTGGTTCGACAACCCTCTTCACTACTATACTATCCATCCCTCATCAAAATTGACCCGACATCAATTTTTGGCGCCGTTGCCGGGGAGTTTCGGTACATTCAAAGACAACTTCGTGGAACAAAGATTACCGGTGGAATCTACTCTATTGGTAACCTCGTTCCATTCTCCCTTATTTTTGTTTTACATTTTTTTTTTCTTTTTGCATTTACTTTAAGTTATTTGTCTGCATTCACATTGTGTATGAGCACTTGGGTAAGGAACGAAAAAGGAAGATTAGAGATTTTTGAAACATATTTTGCAAACCTTTTTGATACACCAACATCTTCACCCAAATCATCCACAATGGGTGACGACACAGATAGCAATCATGAAGGGAATAGAAAAACTATGTATGATTTGTTGCATCCCACTCAAAGTTCTATACCATCATGCATCATGTTTCCACCTAATGCACCATATGTTGAGTTAAAACAAGGACTTTTGGCTATACTTCCAGATTTTCGAGGTCTTGAAAATGAGAACCCTTATGTGCATATTAGGGCTTTTGAGGAAGTGATTAATAGTTTTTATGCCCAACATGCTGTTGAGACTGCTAAGCTTAGATTTTTCCCATTTTCTCTTAAGGATAGAGCAAGAGGTTGGTTATACACCTTGAAGCCTAGGTCTATAGGTAATTGGGGTGAGATGGGGCATGAGTTTTACAAGAAATATTTTCCTCCCCATAAGGTCCAACAAGTTAAGAGAAAGATTTCTAGTTTTATCCAGGGAGAGAATGAGTCATTATTTCAAGCTTGGGAGCGGTATAAAGATCTCTTTAATTTTTGTCCAACTCATAGCTATGAGAATTGGAGATTGGTGGCTTATTTTTATGAGGGTCTTACACCTAGAGATAGACAATTTGTGCAACTCTCTTGTGGAGGAGGATTTTTACAAAAAGAACCTGAGGATGCAATAGATTATCTAGATGAGATTGCTGAGAACTCAAATACTTGGATTGGGCCAAGTGCTACTGAGAGCACAGATAGGTCTAGGACCACCTCTACTACTGCTGGTAGAGGAATTTATCAACTTAAGGAAGAAGATACCATGAAGGCCAAACTAGAGAGTTTAACCAAAGAGATTGAGGCCTTAAAGTTGAAAGATACTATTGGAGCCAAGCAAGGCTACCAAGCTGAAATTCATGAGGTATGCACTGTGTGTCATAATGAACATCCCATCAAGGATTGCCCATTACTACCTAATCTTGTAGGGATTTATGAGGAACAATGTGGGGCTATAGGTAATTTTAAGAAGCCTTATTCCCCTTATTCTGAGACTTATAACCCTGGATGGAAAAATCACCCTAATTTTGGTTGGAAGAATGACACTAGTTCTCCCCAACAATCATCCTTGCCACAAAGGAATTTTTCTCAATCCTATCCCACACAACATGCATCACAACCATCATCATCATCATCTAATTCACTTGAGCATAATCTTAATGCATTCATTGAAGCTCAAACTAAGGCTAATCAAATGTATGATGCATTTAATCAAAAGCATGAAGCAACCATTCAAAAGCATGATGCTATTCTCAACCGCTTGGTTGAAGATAATAAAGAGTTTAGGAGCCATCTGTCTAAATTGACCACCACATTATCTGTTAATGAAAAAGGGAAATTTCCATCCCAAGCTCATATCCCACATGGTCAATATATGGCTCAAGGTTCTCAAGATAAGCCTAATAATGAGCATGTCAATGTAGTCACCACTCGAAGTGGAAAGACTGTGGTTACTCCCCCTGTGGAGGAACAAACTGAAAATAGAGATAACATTGAAGAGCCCACCATTAATGAACCGGTTAGGAGACCAATTTCTGTCCCATTCCCTCAAGCCCTAAAGACTTCTAGGAAATTGGACTCTAGCCCTGAAATTTTGGAGAACCTAAGGCAAGTAAGAATCAACCTTCCTCTTTTGCATGTGATTAAACAAGTGCCTAGTTATGCCAAGATTCTAAAAGATTTGTGCACCATGAAAAGGAAACAAAATGTGAAGAAAACTGCTTTCCTCACTGAACAGGTTAGTGCTTTAATTCAACATAAAATACCTCCCAAATATAAAGACCCTGGTTGCCCAACGATTTCTTGCATTATTGGTGACCATGATATTGAGCAAGCTTTACTTGATCTTGGGGCAAGTGTTAATTTGATGCCTTATTCAGTGTATTTACAACTCGGTCTAGGAGAGTTAAAACCCACCATGGTGGTGTTACAATTGGCAGACCGGTCTGTAAAAACACCTAAGGGTGTTGTGGAGGATGTTCTTGTTCAAATTGATAAATTTTATTATCCTGTTGATTTTCTCATTCTTGAAACTGAATCTGTTGTGCATGCTAATTCTAAAATTCCTATTATTCTTGGTAGACCCTTTTTGGCTACAGCTAATGCACTTATTAATTGTAGGAATGGCTTGATGAAGCTCTCCTTTGGGCACATGACTTTGGAAGTGAACATCTTCAACATTGGGAAGCAAATCTTTGAAGATGAAGACTGTGAAGTAGTGAATTGGATAGATGCAGTTGTGCAAGAGCAATTCACCAAGACATATCATTCTGACCCTCTTGACTCTTGTTTATTAAATTTTTCTGATGGTGACTCTAGCATTGGTTCTAATATTGCAAATGTTTGTTCTTTGCTTGACTTACAGGTTATGGAGCTCAATTGTTGGAAGCCAAGATTTGAGGAGCTACCTAAAAGTGAAAATAAAGCTCTACCCTCTAGTGTTGCAATACCAAAACTTGAACTAAAGCAACTACCAAATGGGTTGAAATATGCATTCCTTGAATCAGGTGATACCTTTCCTGTTGTTATCTCTTCTATTTTAAACATGGATCAAGAAGGTAAATTGGTTGAGTTGTTGAGAAAACATAAGACCGCAATTGGTTGGACCATAGCGGATATCAAGGGAATTAGCCCTTTAATTTGTACTCATAGGATTAATTTTGAGGATGAGGTCAAGGCCTCTAGACAACCTCAACGTAGACTAAACCCAAACATGAGAGAAGTTGTAAAAACTGAAGTTTTAAAGTTGTTGGATGCGGGTATCATTTATCCAATTTCTGATAGTAAATGGGTTAGTCCTACTCAAGTGGTTCCTAAAAAGTCAGGAGTCACTGTTGTGAAAAATGAGCATGGGGAGTTAGTACCCACCAAACTTGTCACCGGATGGCGGATGTGTATTGATTATAGGAAATTAAATACCGCCACCCGAAAAGATCACTTTCCTTTGCCCTTTATTGACCAAGTCTTAGAGAGAGTGGCTGGGCACTCTTTCTATTGTTTTCTGGATGGCTATTCTGGATACTACCAAATTGAAATTGACTTAGAAGACCAGGATAAGACCACCTTCACATGTCCCTTTGGCACATATGCATTTCGTCGCATGCCATTTGGATTATGTAATGCTCCGGCCACTTTCCAAAGATGTATGATGAGTATTTTTAGTGATATGGTCGGAGAAATTATGGAAGTGTTCATGGATGATCTTTCTGTTTTTGGAAATACCTTTGATGATTGTTTGGATAACTTAGGCAAAGTATTGGCTAGGTGTGAGGAGAAAAACCTTGTGCTTAATTGGGAGAAGTGTCATTTTATGGTGTCTTCTGGAATTGTCCTAGGCCATATTGTTTCATCCAAGGGGATAGAGGTAGACAAATCAAAAATTGAATTAATCACTAAACTACCTACTCCTAAAACTGTTAAAGATGTGAGATCTTTTCTAGGCCATGCTGGCTTCTATCGTAGGTTCATTGAAGGATTCAGTTTAATTGCTAAACCATTGTGTAAGCTTCTTCTTAAGGATACTCCGTTTGACTGGACGGAAGCATGCCAAGAAGCTTTCACTAAGCTTATTGGCAAGCTCACATCCGCTCCTATTATGCAAGCACCTGATTGGAGTCTTCCTTTTGAACTTATGTGTGATGCTAGTGATTATGCTATAGGAGCTGTGTTAGGGCAACGTAAAGATAAGAAACCACATGTAATTTACTATGCTAGTAGAACTCTAAATAGTACTCAAATGAATTATACCACAACTGAAAAAGAGTTACTAGCTATTGTGTTTGCTTTAGATAAATTCCGCTCTTACTTGATTGGCTCACCTATTGTATGCTTTACTGATCATGCCGCACTTAAGTATCTTTTTACCAAAAAGGATGCTAAAGCGCGCCTAATTAGGTGGATCTTATTATTGCAGGAATTTAATCTCATCATCAAAGATAAGAAAGGAGTCGAGAATGTGGTGGCAGATCACCTTTCAAGGCTCATATTTGAGGATAACATGGAACACTTACCTATTAATGATGAATTTCCTGATGAGCATTTATTTTCTTTATCAAACCTACCATGGTATGCTTACATTGTTAATTATCTTGCTGTAGGTGAAATTCCAAAGGATTGGAGCACTCAAGACAAAAGAAAGTTTTTGGTTGAGGTACGTAACTTTTATTGGGATGATCCCAACTTGTTTAAATATTGTCCTGACCAAATAATTAGGAGATGTGTTCCAAACGATGAAGTCATTAGTGTTTTAAAATTTTGTCATTCTGAAGCATGTGGTGGCCACTTTTCTATCAAGAAAACCGCTGCAAAGATTTTGCAATGCGGATTTTATTGGCCTACACTATTCAAAGACACTAATAATTTTTGTCGTTCATGTGAAAGATGTCAAAAGTTGGGGGCAATTTCTCGTCGAAATATGATGCCTCTAAACCCCATTCTTGTGATAGAGATTTTTGATTGTTGGGGTATAGATTTTATGGGCCCTTTTCCCCCATCTTTTGGCTATCTTTACATTCTTGTGGCGGTGGATTATGTGTCCAAATGGGTAGAAGCCGTGGCATGCAAAAACAATGACCATAGGACAGTTGTGAAATTCCTTAAAGAACATATACTGTCTAGATTTGGAACACCACGGGCCATCATAAGTGATCAAGGCACTCACTTTTGTAATAAACCATTTGAAGCTCTAATGTCAAAATATGGTGTCATTCACAAAGTAGCTACCTCATATCACCCACAAACAAGTGGACAAGTGGAACTAGCCAATAGGAGAGATCAAACAAATTTTAGAAAAAACGGTTAACCCGGATCGCAAGGATTGGTCTTTAAGACTAGTTGATGCACTTTGGGCTTATCGTACTGCTTATAAATCTCCCCTTGGTATGTCCCCTTATCGACTTGTTTTTGGTAAGCCTTGCCATTTGCCAGTTGAACTTGAACATAAAGCCTATTGGGCAATTAAATCTTTTAACTTTAACATTGATGAAGCTGGCAAACTTAGAAAACTCCAAATGAATGAATTAGAGGAGTTGAGAAACGAGGCATATGAGAGTTCTAGAATTTACAAGGCAAAGATGAAAACTTTTCATGATAAAAGAATTTTAAGGAAAACTTTTGTAGTAAACCAAAAAGTGTACTTGTATAATTCTAGACTACATAAGCACCCTGGCAAGTTGAGGTCTAGATGGGATGGTCCATACATTGTTAAACATGTTTCTGAACATGGAGCCATTGAGGTAGAAGATCCTAGGGATGGATGCACTTTTAAAGTTAATGGCCAAAGACTTAAACCAGCCCTAGAGAGGTTTGTTCAAGAGGAAGAGACTATTCCCTTGGAAGATCCCGTTTATCGGGATGACTAGACTTTCTTTAAGTCTATGTTACCATTGTACCATATTTTATATACTTTTTCTTTTTGTTTGTTTTCTTGGCTTTCTAACAACTTTGCAGGAAGTAGCTTGGGTATAACTACATCATCTCAGGTGTTTTCACTCCCTTTTCCTTTTATTTTATTCTATTGGCATGCCTCTCATTATCTTTCATTCATGCAAATATTTTAAACATTGAGGACAATGTCTGATTTAGGTTAGGGGGAGGATAATGTATTCATTGATTGATGTACCTCTTGTTGTCTTTGGTTGAGAAGTTAGAAATCCATGCTTTCTTCTGAAAAAAAAAAAAAAAAAAAAAAAAAGATATGAAGTCTTGAATTGTTGGATAATAATGTTATATTCACATGTTTTATTATGTTGTCTTTGAGAATTCTGTTGAACATTGAACTATGGTTTGAAAGTCATTAGTGAGCTTAAGCATCTCAACACATAATTATTTGATTGAGATATTTGAACATGGCCCTTTATTACTTGTGTTTTGAGTGGTGATTATTACACTTGTACCTTGAATTAAGCACGAGCACGAACATGTAATTTGTGGGGTATGAAGTATGCATCCAATTGTTATGCAATTAAATTGGTTGACTTGTTAGGTAATTAACCTTGGCAAAAAAAAAAAAAACCATGCGAGCCTTTGATAAAAAAGGTAAACAATTCAAATGGTTGAGATATGAGTGACTAGTTTAGCTTCGTAGCCTTTTTGACTCGAGTTAGTAAACTCTTAGAGGTGTCTCTACATCTAGTGCCCCTTGAGCCAACTGGTTTGGGAGTCATTGGTCTAACACTCGATACATGGGTCAATTAGAAAGCTTAATGAAGTTAAACATTGCACAGTCCTCACGCAAAAAAAAAAAAAAAAAAAAAAAAAAGCCCTGGTTGATTCATCTAATGGGAATTCCATTGTTCTATATTATTATGTTGGAAAGATATTAAAACCCCATAATTATAGGTTATTTCACTTCACACATCAAGGAACTTGTGTAATGTTTTACTACTTGAATTTAAGTGATTTGGACTTAGTTAAGATTTCTAAAGATTTGAAAGTGGAGTTGATCTATTTAAGCTTGCTAATGAATCAAAACCATTGTTTGTGTGATGTTATATTCTCATTTGATAACATGATTTAATATGTGTTTGTTTTGAAACCAAGATTGAGCAATTCATAGCGTTTGTGGGTATCACTTCTGGTAAACCCTCACGAGACTACAACTCGTCCACTAGGGACACCTAGGGGTTTAAAGGCTTGTTGCATATGCTAAATGCAATCGAGAGTGCCAGCGAAAGTGGCTTAGTTAATTTCGTTTTGATTTATTTTTTTGATATTTTTGTTTTTAGTTTGCTAGGGACTAGCAAAGTTCAGGTTGGGAGGTGTGATAAGTCACGAAATATGACTTATATACCTATGTTTTAGAGAGAATTTAACGGGATTATTATGCATGATACTTTGAATTACACATAAGTTATATAATTCTTTAATTTCATTGCATCGCATGAAATTTACCATTTATGTGAGTTATATTGATCCCATAGAGTGTTAACTTAGTTTGTTATATTTGTAGGTCTTAATGAAGCAAAAGAAGGTCAGCCCAATTCAATTGGAGTCCAAATAAAACAAGGAATCAAAGAAAAATCGCAGTCCAATTCGTACTAGGATTCCAGCTTGCATATGTCTTTGTATTTGGGCCATAACTTTCAACTCAAATATCGGATTGATGCGATTCAAGTTCGGCTGGAAAGCTGATTCAAAGGGCTACAATTTTGTGTCTAATGAGAATTTCCTATATCGGACTTATAATGGGCCAAACGTGGCGGTCGAATAAAGCCTAAAAATCTGGGATTTTAAACCTACGAAAATTCTAGTTTTATTAAGATTTCTAGACCTATTTAAAGGTTCATTAGGTCAAATTTGAGAGCACTCTTCTCTCTTCTCTCTTAGCCTCCTCTCTTTTAGTCTCTCTTTGCCTCTCTCCCCCAATGTTTTCTTTAGATTTTTGTTTAGTATTTTTCATGGAAGGCTAAAACCTTAGCTTAGACTAAGGGGGATTCCCCTTTGTAAAATACTATTTATTCTTTTAATGCCATGAATGTGTTTCAATGTTTATAATTTCTTCTATTGATTGTTCATACCTATTATATTATTTTTTTATTTGAAACTTTTAGGGTTTGAACCGTTTCATAAGTTCAGTCAGGCTTTTCTTATAGTTATGTAAGAACCCTAGATTTATCAAATACAAAACCTTAATTGCATTAGATATTATTGTTTGCTGCGTTATTGCTTGAGAGTATATCGTCGTCTTATGATTTTTCTAGTGTAGTTATCGATTTCATGCTTTAATCAATGGACAATCTTTAGAAAAATTTATATTAGAATTATTTATAAAGTCTTTATTGCAAATCTTCCGATTGATGGTTTGGGATGAGAAACCATCAATTGAGTTATGACATGGTAAAATTGAATTTATAGTATTCTTATAAAGTGGATGAACCTAAAGTCTAAGCATTTTTACTCATTGCATTTTTCTAAATTTTAATTATTAGTTTTCTACAAACCTCAAAATATTATTTTCTTTATTTTTACCGTTTTAAAAGTATCTCTTGAATTCCAATCTCCCTGTGGTTCGACAACCCTCTTCACTACTATACTATCCATCCCTCATCAAAATTGACCCGACATCACTGCCACACACCTCATAAATCGTACCCCAACACCTCTTTTAGCTAATAAATCACCCTTTGAAGTGTTGTTTAACAAGTCACCAAATTACTCTTATCTCAGAGTTTTTGGCTGCTTGTGCTATGCTACAACTTTATCTCACAATAGACACAAGTTTGCACCTAGATCCATCCAGTGTATCATGCTTGGTTATCCACAAGGCATAAAGGCTATAGACTTCTTAATCTTTCCACCAGATAAATCTTTGTCTCTCGAGATGTAATATTTTATGAAAACTCCTTTCCATTTCATACATCTTACACTTTACCTACTACTTTTATGGTTTTACCTCATCCTGTCACAGATACACCTACAGCTATATCACCTATTTCATTTGACAGTGACAATTCTGTTTTATCTTTGTCTGATCACAACAGTCCTACTTTATCTGATTAAATCAACACTTCTTTACATAGCAGTCCTTCTCATAGTCCACTGCATAATACATCCTAGCCTGCATTTGCTGTTTCTGTTCCTCAGTCAAATCCCACGGTTCCTATACCAGAAAACATGGTTCCTTCTCATCCCTCAATAGTCCCAGCTATTAGAAAATCTACTAAACCACATAAAGCCCCCAGCTATTTGCAAGAATTCCATTGTAACAGTGCTTCTTTGTCTACTGCAAGTCACTCCTCTTCAACTGCTGCTCAAGGTACTATCTCAACCAATTTTCCTCTTTCAAATTTTCTTTCATACTCCAATTTAGCACCTTGTTATCATTCCTTTGTGTTAAATGCATCCACTATCCGAGAACCCACTTCTTTTCAAGAAGCCAGCCAAGATCCAAAGTGGTGTGAGGCTATGCAAGCTGAACTAGTAGCCCTTGAAGCCAATAACACCTGGACCATTCAACCCCTTCCTTATGGCAAAGTTCCCATTGGCAATAAATGGGTTTTTGAATTTACTTCTATGTTGTGTAGATAAAGCCTCTTTGAGAAACGAGACATTTTTCTATCCCTGTTGTACTTCAAACCCACTTGCCTTTGAATTTACTTCTATGTTGTCTTTTTCAACTTTTCTCTGTGGTTCTTTGTACTCGTTATGCTTTTAAGTAAAGTTTGAGCTATGTGGTCAGTGTTCACTTTCTAATGTCTGAATTTGCTCGATGGTGCCTAGTGGAATAATAGCATATGTTGAAAGGCAATATATCGAATTCTAATTGTGCACAAAGTCTCACTGTATAATCATGAAAAAGAAGCAAAACCTTTGTAACATCAAACCCAAAGAATAAAACTCTTACTTAATATGGTTATTAAAGTGCAATATAACGAATTCTAATTGTGAACAAAAGTCTCACTCTATCATCACGACAAAGAACAAAAGTCTCACAATATCATCACAACAAAGAAGCAAATGTAAAAAACCATAATCAAGAAGAATCTAACGGGATTGAGAGAGAGAGCGGAGTTTAGAAAAACCATGTGGTTTATCACTATGACCTGCGCTCACAGGATAAAGTATTATAAAGCATTGATATGTTACATTTTTATTATTACTAGTTGCAAATCTGTACGTGTAAAAATGTCTTAATTTTGTATATATATAAGAAATTTATTTATAATGTAGACCCGTAAATATTTATATCATCGATTTCTTGAATAGTTTCAATTATTATCAAATTTATGCAATGAAACAACACACATATACATATATATATATATATATATATATATATATATATATATATATATATAAAAGAACCCATACCACAAAACAAAACAAATCCAATTTGACCATAACACAAAAAACACAACTCCAATTAGAAAACCAAGAGGGAAAAAAAATACCAACAACCGCAAAACTACAACCCAAGGTTCAAAACCCACAAATCCAATATCAAAATAAAAATAAAAACTACAAACCTAATAATAACACATACCACAAAATCCACAAATCCAATCAAAGAGCAAAAAGAGAAAAAATTGCATCTTTCATACACAAACCACCACAAAAGCACAGGGGCAAAAAAAATTTCGAGCATAGTATCATCAATTGTTGGGGGTAGCAGTGGGTAGTGGAGAGTTTAAATAGAAAATTGAGGCTGCAATTAATTGGAGAGATGAAGAGGTAAGGGGGGAAAAACCCATGGGAGATGAAAAAGTCAATTGGAGAGATGAAGAGGTGAGAGAAAAACTCATGGGAGACGAAGAGGTGAGGGGGGGGGGGGGGGAAGAGAGTGGGAGATGAAAAGATGAAAGATGAGATGTGAGAGAGAGAGAAAGTGAAAAAATGGGTAAGATGATATGGACGTATGTGAGTGTTGGGATTATGACATGGCAGTATTTGGGGGAGAAAAAAAAATTTCTCTCTGCTTTAGTTTTTAATTTATATATTATAGATTTTTTTTGTATGTTTCAATGTATTGTGTGAGGTCTTAATTCTAGAAGAATAATAAACAATCATTAACATTTTTAAAGTGCAATAATATAAAATCAAATCCAAAGAATAAAACTTTACTTAATATAGCTATTAAATTGCAACATGCAGAGGTTTACATGATAACAAAAGGGAAGGACATGAGAGTGGTTTACACTTTACATGGTATCTAAGACCGCACTTGTCAAATACAACGGATTCGGTGCTGTGGGTCACGTTCATACCGTTTAAATGAGATTTTTAACATAAGAGATTGATGTGCCTAATCTAATATTGCTTGCTTAATCTAGTGCTTGGATAAGATAAGCAATAAAATACTTTCCTAGTAATCTTGTCGTAATCAGTTCATAAAGATTTTTGTGGCTTAATTTAAAATTAGAATTGCAGGATTTGGAAAACCAGCACACAAACTTTGCACGTGAGCATTACTCGTTTCGTCTGATAACGACATTTGTTCTAAACAAATTCACGAACTAATTGATTGTGCCATTACGTGGCTTCTATTATATTATTGATACAATTTCCCATACTACTATGCCAATGTTCGTGCCATTAGCATGCATGATCCATTTGGCCACTGGCTACTACTACATCTCTCACTCTTGCTTTTTCTTTGTCTGGAAGCGAGGCTAGCTGTATATTTTCAGAGTAGACAGCTAATTGGATAATTGAAATTTGGAAGAGTGGTTAATTTCTTGTTGGTTCATCTTGAGAGTATTGTATAGCCGGCTATTCCCACTGGCACATAGAAAATAAAATTTTGGGCAATGCAATAGGGATAGGGAGTTAGTCCTTTGCCATGTGGCCCATGCACTACTAACCTCAGAACTGACTCAACTGAGAAGTGCACCAATTATAAGTAAAGTTCACGGGCCACCTGAGCTAAAGCCCAAAGGGTCAAGAGCATTTTTCTAAATTCAGCCAGACAAAATGTAAACTAAATTGTATAGTGCATGAGCACTTGCCGTGGTGTTGGATGACCCGATTGGTTTTGTAGTTTTGAGCAAATTATGTTTATAGGTCCATTGTAGTATTTTTTTTTTACTTTTATGTTATTTAAAATGACAAGTCAAATAGTGAATTACATTGCGGGTCCAACTCTCCTCTCATTCAAAACCCTCCTATTTTCTCTCATTTTTATCCCAATGAAAGACACATGTCTTAGGCATGGGTGAGAGAAAAATAAAATGGCTTTGATGTGGTTTATTTCTGATCGTAGGATCTTAGATTTGCCACGTGTCTTTCATTGGGATAAAAATGCGAGAAAATGGGAGGGTTTTGAATGGGAGGGGAGCCGGACCCCTACATTGCAACGTCATGTTCCTATTTACTTATTCAACCGTGTTATGTTTTTTGAAATTTTGATTATATTACGTGAGTGGGTTTTAGACTTAATTTTATTTAGTAATTCAAGCATACTTATTTTCAATTTACAAATTTACTTTATGATTTTTCAAACTTATTTTTATATTAATTTTTTATTTGATTTGTGATTCGATTGATGACTCACTGATTGAACTAGTGACCCAATAATTCGTCTCTTAGAACGGATTAATGTCCGTTCTGGATTTAATAATGTTCAATCTAACAACGTACCACACTATCAACTCATGAGGTTTCCGGTATGTCTCATGAGTAGGAAGCGGATTTAGTCTGATTATAACATCCGAAAAAATATGTATTTTTCTTAGACTTGTAGTCTTCAGTGTCACTAAGTAACATTTTGCAACGAGTTTTACACATATGGAAATGTCTTTTTTCGTTTCTGGGTGATCATAATTAAAAGTTTTTATTTATTTATATAAAAAATCTCATTTTATGCTGAAATACCATAATTCCAAAAGAAATGGAAGATTCTTTGCCTCGACAACTTCTCGTTCTTTATATCAACGATGATATAACAAAAAATGATCACAGTAAGTGCCATGCACAAGTCTTGCCAGGACATGCAAATTGCAAGACTGTTTCAGAAAGAAACGAAGAAATTCGGTAAGTAAGTAGGAAGTTAGCGTGATAAAGTAAGGTTGGGATGCGTCGGTAAAATTCCTTTTGTCCTTTTCATTATAATATAATATAACCCCTACACTCCACTCCCTCACATTTTTCCACACCCAAAAACCAAAAGCTCTCGTGCTTACCAAATTAAGCTTTAGCCACGCCTTTTGCATTCTCTTTTTTTATTGCTTGTAATCTTTGTAGTAGTTGGAGGGGTAAAAATCTATTCGGAAACTATTACCTTAAAAGTTAACCTTATCTCTTCGGATTAGAACCGAACAAGGTTTATATTGAACTCTTGTTCGGTTCTATTTAATACAAGTACGGAAAACTTAAATTAATGACAAGGCAGAGATTTATTCCAAAATACCGCATTTAATGTGAATTAAATATCAAGCTAAAATCAGGATCATTAAATATAGACAAAATATCAAGTTAATGTCAGGATTATTACAAATCAAATGGGGGATAAACGATACAAATGCGTCGTAAATGGCAGGCATTAATGGCATGTAGAAAAAGAAGGAGGAAGAGGATAATGGAAAGAAAGGGAAATATCTCTGAAAAATATAGGGTATAAATAGGATCAAAGATAATGAAAAAGGGATTCCTCTGATTACAATCTTTGATATGAGAGAGAAACCTTGAGAAATATTTCTTTGCTTATACAAGTTCTTTTAATTATGAGATCATTAACAAAATCATCGGAGAGTTATAGGTCAGCCTTCACTGGGTTGACCAAGACCATCTGAGAGTTTGTGTCTTTGTCTATATTGCAGAATTCAAGTGCATCAGGTTGCTCGGGCATTATTATATTCTGTTCGGATTAGTTCGGATCCAGTCTATGGAGTAAGTTACATCAGTATTGATTAGCCTTTCCTTTATTGTGTGAAAAAATCCCACTTACAGTAGTATTCTTTTTATATGGCTAAGGACGTGGAAAAAGCAAAGTATGTGCATGGCTCTATATATTCCAGCCAAGCTAGGATTACCACGACCCCACCTCCAGCACCGCTATTTGATGTTAGAGGGCTTTGATAGCTGATTATATAGCTACTTTAATCTTTCTATATGTTACGGTGCTGACTGTGATTTGGCACAAGAGCCAGACTGATCACCCTTTGAATTTGGGCTTGAGCTTGGATTGTTTAGAATTTGCATCTCACACTCAAGCTATTCAAGAGCAATTTGATTCGTTTTAGAATCTTAAAAATCTTCACTCTCTTTCTTTATTCTCTTTAACTTAGTCATTCATTAATAAAATTGTGGGACTCTTTTATTTCCACTAATTAATGTTTTTTTTTTTTTTAAATGGAATCTACTAAATTCACTTTATCCGAATTCATAAAATAAATGTACTTAAAGTTTTCAATGTCTTGTCATATATTGTCGAAATGTCATGTGAAAAAAGGAAGAAAAAAAAAGCATCGATCAGACAAAAAACCAATCACAAAACTAAAAGTTATACATGTTATAAAATAAAAGAAGGAGAGAGGCAAGACAAAGAAATGTGAGAATAAAATGATATCTGAGATTTCTTAAGTGATCATTTACACACTATAATTTTGATATAGATATAGTGTAACCCAACAATGAAACTGAAAGTTATTAATTTATAGACGTTCAGTAATTTAACAGTACAGTAAAAATATAATTGTGAGATGAAGAGGTGTTCTATCAATTAAAATTGCACTCTAAAAGGCTGCAACAATTTGGGGAAGTATTAGCTGCTATTGTTGACTGAAGAGAACAATAGGTTGGGACGGAATTGTTGACCAAAATACTGAAATGGTTTGGCATGAATGCCAAGACTGAGATATTTACAACAATACAATTTTTTTTTGACGTATTTCCTTATATTTTATTCTTCTTATTCTCTTCTGGGGTCGTTATTTTATATCTTTTACACTTAGATCTTAAAAATGTTAATTAAATTCAAAGTTAATCTCAAATGAATAATACAGCGCAAAGTTATGGGTTTTTGAAGGTATGATTTAGAAAAGAAAAATACAAAAGATATTACAAATTTTACTGTATAGTCTTTACAAACAAACATGATAATAGATATGATTGATGAATTTCAAAATATAATAAATAAATATCTAAATTATTTTTATTGTGATTTGTGGCATATCGTTTTTTAAATGCTATTTAATAAAATTTGTAATATCCAAAGCATCACTCTTTAAAAAATTATGTTATCTTTTTATACCATAATGATTGTCTAAATTGCAGCTAACAACTCTTTGGTAATGCGAGTTAAGACTCGTTACCACAATTTTCTATTACAACGAGATTGTAGCATTATGGAATTTCAAATTTGGTTGCCATTTCAATTACTAAAAAAATTTGACATTTTGAATATCTCTCATATGTGGATCCTACATGTTGTGAGAGGATAGTCTCATGGAGATGTTCTATAAGATAATTTTTCCTTTGGTTAGGAGTATATTCCATGCCTTCTATGTAGCAATCATGCTGTGATCTAGGACCTTACCAGTTTAATTAACTTGTGTTCATCAATCATCATGGGTGTTGCTATCATTAATAGTTGTTGTTTTGAAGTGAATAATTTTAAATTCTCAAAACAAAGGCTTTTATGCTATTTCCTCCCCTTTTTCTTTTTTGGTCTTAGCCGAGGAGTGAGACCCATATACAAAAACCTCACTAATCTACAAAAACAATACCATACTTTTTTATTATTTTTTTATTATCTAGATGCATAAAAGAAAAGTAGATGACCTGCAAACTCTTTAGGAAGGTGCAGTACTGTTTTGTGAGCGTGACAGTGAAAGTAGTAGAAGCTAAAGGGAGTTTGTTTGAGTCACAGTTTCCATGAAATAGGTTCCATAATCAAATTGCTATGAGGATTATAGCAAATGATATATTGGAATGGTGTGACTTCAATCCAGACAACCTACAAAAGTTTCTAACAGTATAAACCAAATGTGATTTTAAATTGTGCTTGATATGGATATAATTACATACTGCAGTCTGCATGCAATAATACAGCCAGATTACTACTTAGATACAGATTACTTCCATGGGGCAATAGTTGATCGATTGAAAATGTTTGCACATTTTCATGGAAACTATATGGAAACTAGGAAACACCTATTCTATGAACATGGCCTCCCCAAACGAATATGGGAAAGTCGGAAAGTCTGCTTCAAACCTGTTTCATTAATAAAAGAGTAAGTGATTGGATTTGGGACTTTGAGATCAAATGGGAAGTTGCCAACTAGAAAGGGACGTCTGTGATTGTTACCTTCTTGAAACTTTCTTGAATGTTCATCTGCACCATATATAGATCGAGACAGAAGCTCGTACTAAAAAAAATGAAAAAAATAAAGATGAAGAAGCTATTTTTAAGACTAAACTATATGTGCATGGCTGATGTTGGATTTCGAGTTGGCTCTTTTAAAAACGATGAAATGTTCTGAGCATAACAAAAGGCCTTTTAATAAGTCAGGCGTTGCGTGAATTGCGTCTGAACATGTTTTAAATAAATTATTTAATCCTAAATTTGAATGGAGCGAGATGAAAGGAGGGTAAATGAGAAGGGAGGAAAAGATGATTGAAATATACTAAAAGTTATTACATTTAATTAACATTCCCTTCTCCCCTCCCTCTATATGCTTTCATCCCAAACATATCCTAGCTGGTTGGTTTTGATTAGCCTTCAAGATCTATTTATTTGTAAATCTTGTTTTAATGATCCCACTTTACCCTACATCTTCTAGGTTAGGTATTATATATATATATATATTTAAAAGGTTGGATTTATATATATATAACAAGGTTGGTAAAAAATTCAATGTTATCTTACAATACCATTGGAGAATAAACTTCAATACATAACTGTCAGAAGCATAAATTATTTGGTAAGAGGAATTAATGCACGGATAAGTAAATTATTTGGTAAGAGGAATTAATGCACGGATAAGTACTAGTTATTATTCTATAATGTAAATTTTACATAATTAGGAAATAACTCAAGGGATGAATAATAGTTTCTTAACAACAATGTTGGTATTATTTCTTTTGATAGTAGACTGGGCAAAAAATTAATTGTAATTTCTTTTATAGTAGCTTGAGCAACAAATTAACTATTAATGTCTGGGACCCAATTTCTACTACAACTTTGGCACATATATGCAAATAGCTTCGCTTGAAGACTATTCGCGTTTCTTAGAATACTGAACAAGATACCTAACACCCAGAATCAAATGCTTGCGTGTGTGTAATAAATAGAATACTGAACACGATACCTAACACCCAATACTTTATATCGAATGCAAATAGATATGGAATTGACATATTCCATTTCAAATTGAAGTACAATATATCGGGGGGTGTTTAATTGAACCACTTATACAATTGAGCAAATTATGTTTATAGATCTATTGTAGTATCATTTTCTACTTCTATGATATTTAAAATGAGACAATTTGGTAATTCTACATGTGTAAAAAACCTAATACTAGTCAAATAGTGAACTGCATTGCATTGTTGTGTCCCTATTGACCTACCTATCCTACCGTGTTATTTTTTTTCTATGCTATTACTTGTGAAACTTTGATTTTGAATTATCTTAGGTGATTAGATTTTTATGACTTAGTTTTATTTAGTATATAATTCAAGATGCGTGACCCAATAACTCATCTCCTAGACTAGATTAATGCCTTATTCGAGTTTAATAAGGTTCAATCCACCACACTTTCGGCTCATGAAGTTTTTGGTATGTTTTATGAGTAGGGAGTGGATTTAGTTAGTTTGTAACATTTAGAAAAATAATATATTTTTCTTACACTTTTAGTCTTCAGTGTCACTAAATTAAATAACATTTTGCAATGAGAGTTACTAGTTTTACTAAATATGGATTTGTCTTTTGTCGTTTCTGGGTGATCATAATTCCAAAAGATATGGAAGATAACGACAGTATAACAAGAAATGATCAAAGGCATAGTAAGTGCCATGCACAAGTCTTGCCAGGAGATGCAAAACAGTTTAAGAAAGAAACGAAGAAATGCGGTGAGTGAGTGAATAGGAAGTTTGCGTGATAAAGTCAGTTGGGACACGTCGGTGAAAGCGACAGGCACACGTGATGTTTAACATAACTCTAATTTTAGTAATTAAAATCTTAATCCTTTGCTGTTTGAACTTTAAACCAAAATTCCTTGTCCTTTTCATTATATATAGCCGCTACACTCCCTCATATCTTTCCACACCCAAAAACCACTAGCTCTCTCACGCACCAAAGCTTTAGTCTTTTGCTTTCTATCTCATTGTTGCTTGTAATCTTTGTAGGAGCTACTATTCTTTTTATATGGCTATGGACTTGGAAAAAGCTGGGCATAAGGATAACGAAGACCACCCACGTCTGAAACCGCTATTCGATGCTAAGGAGCTGACCCAGTGGCTCTTTTACAGGGCTTTGATAGCTGAGTATATAGCTACTTTGCTCTTTCTATATGTGACGGTGCTGACTGTGATTGGGCACAAGAGCCAGACTGACCCTGCCACGCATTGTGACTCCTGTGACGCCTGTGGTGGTGGTGGTGTTGGGATTCTTGGGATTGCATGGGCCTTCGGTGGCATGATTTTCGTTCTTGCTTACTGCATTGCTGGAATTTCAGGTGGTTTTTTCTTTCCTTCTTTTGTTAAGGTTTGTTTCCTTGTATGAAAATATATATTTGCTTCTATATATACAAGACAATTTAAGATGCGCAAGATTCTGTTAAGGTTGTTTTTTTAAGCATTTTCATTTTGTTGAGGTATATAATTATAATTATAAGTAGTAACAAACATGTGCGTACGGGAAAGCTACAAAGCATTAAATCATTTAAATGTGAGTGATATAAATAGTGCATCAGTTTGTTTTAGAGTATATAAAAAAGATTAATGGACATTCCAATGAGTTAATGGTTGAAATTACAATTTAAATATGTAGAAAAAAATTGATACATAATAAGTGATTTTTCTATAATAAAAACTAAAGAAAGAAAATAAAGAAATTTGTGAGCAAACCATTAAGAACGACAAGTGGTTAGCAACCCCAGCCTCTATGTCTTTGATAAACATTTAACATAAAAATTGATGATCATGAATCTAGGTCCCACCAGTAGATAACTTTCGCTTTTATATTTCTATTTGGTTTGAATTTATTTTAGCATTAACATGTAATAAAGTTTTAGTTAAATTCTATGAAGTGAAAAGTTTGGATTGATTTAGTACAATAGAGGTTTTTTTTTTTTTTTTTTTTTTTTTTTTTTTTTTTTTTTTTTTTGTTGTTGTTGTTTCTATTCTTGTTGTTGTTGAAGGTTAATAGAGTTTTAGTTAAACTCTATGAAATAATGATGTATAAAATTGGCTTTTAAAAAAAGCTTAAATACATTGTTGGTCCCTAAAATTACTCATTGAGCGCTATTGGTATATGAATTTAAAATGGGTGTTATTAGTCCCTAAAGTTTCAAAACTGAGTATTATTGATCCGTGCATCCAATTTTGTTAATTTTTTTTGCCTACGTGACTGATAAAAGGATGATTTGACATAATTTAAATGATGTGGAAATTATTTTTTAAAAATTTAAAATTACACATTAGCATTTAGACTCAAATTTATCAAAATAACCCATTTAACCGACCCAGTTCAATTATTAGCAACAAAACAAAAGTAGAGGAACAATCTTCAAATTAACATATGAGAAACCCGGTGACCTAATCCTCTTAGGTCCGACCAATCCTTCATATCCGATGTATGTTTCCTGATGGAAAATTGGAAATGAATGTGCATTTGCAATTTCTTTTGGAGAAAACCACATATTTAAGTGTTTATTTTGACGTCAGGAACATTTATTGACACAGATTTAGGATTCTTTCCATTGAATAACAATTGCATTTCCTAAGCATAAAAAATGTTGATATGCAAAGAATTAATTTATCATTTTTATGTTTATAGAATCTATGAAATAAATGATCAGACACATGCATATCAGACACAGTTTTAAAGAATAATCTTTATTGAGGGGTGCCGACTGTTTAAATACAACGATGTATTCGTTCAGTGTTTATTTTGATGCAGGAACATAGGTAACTGGCATTGGACATGAAAGAATGATCTGGTCTCAGAGGGTTGGGTCACCGGGTTTCTCAAATGTTGATTTGAGGATTTTTTTTTTTTTTTTTGTTGATATATGAAATGGGTCTATTAAATGAGTTATTTTGATGGATTCGGGATGATGATGAGTAATTTCAAATTAAAAAAAAAAAAAGAGACAATTACCATATCATCCTCTATTAACCATATAGATAAATAAACTAATGGAATTAAATAGAAATATTAGTAACACTCGGTTTTGAAACTTTAGAGATCAATAATGTCTATTTTAAACATTAGGGACCATTTAGACCTTTAAAAAAAAAATGATGATGTGTGAAATTGTGAAGGAGTTAACAAAAAGTCAAACATTCTTAGTTTTATATTATATTAGTCGTAAACTCGTGTTATGTATGAGAAAGCTACTAATTAAATATGATATATTAAAGTATATTGACAAAGCATTAAATCATTTAAATGTGAGAGATATAAATAGCATAACAGTTTGTTTTAGAGCATACCAAAGAGATTAACTAAAGAAATTAAATTGAGACATAATAAATGAATTTTCTATTAAAAAAAAAAACATAAGATCAAAAGAAGAAAGAAAAGAGAGGATTTTGGGAGCAAACCTTTAAGAAGGATATGTGGTTGGTGACTTCAGCCTCTGGGTTTAATGAACACGAAACAATGATGTGTAAAATAGTTTTAGTTGGTTTGGATTGATTTTATAATATAGTTTTAGTCAAACAAGTAATAGGGTTTTGATTAAACTCTATGATAAAATAACAATAATAAAAAGTGTATACTATTGTGAAGGGAGTTAAAAAAAAGTCAAATATATTTTTGTTTTATACAGATACAGATATATATATATATATATATATATGTATATATATATATATATAGATTAGCTAACTCTAATTTGGCTTTTTACGTAGGTGGTCACATTAACCCGGCTGTGACATTTGGGATGTTGTTGGCTCGCAAGGTGACGCTGAACCAGGCCGTGATGTACATGTTGGCTCAGTGCTTGGGAGCCATCAGTGGTGTTGGGCTCGTCAAGGCCTTACAAGAGGACTACTACTTCAAGTATGGTGGTGGTGCCAACATAGTCTCTGATGGGTACAGCAAAGGCGTTGGATTGGGAGCCGAGATCATAGGGACCTTTGTGCTTGTGTACACCGTCTTCACTGTCAATGATCCCGAGAGGAAAGCTACTGATTCCCATGTTCCGGTATGCACCCTTATATTCCTCCAGTTTAAACATGTAATTTGGATTTGTGAGTGTCAAATTTCTTCCTTGGATTCTAGTTAGCCAGAAAGGTAAAGACGTCAAATTTTTGGTACATAATAATAATAATTTTGACACTGGGCTAAACATTCATTTTCCAAAATTTTGGTACATAATAAAACAATGATGTTCCAATTTCAACTTGTCATCATAACAAATTAACATGAAAACCCTGTTCCAATCCCACCTTTATTCTGTGATTCCAATATTGCAAGTTGTTGATTTTGTTTTCTTTTGTTTCACGGGTGGAGTTTGGGGCACATTTAGAAATTAGAATGTTAAAGTAAGACTATGGTTATGTCGGCTTGGTACCATTTATTTTTGTATCTTAAAACAAGGTGAATTGTAAAATACTGTACTTTGAAAATTTTTTTAACCACGAATGATTGCGCATTATGTATCAATGTTTTATTAACATTGTGTACTGTGTTGAATTTGAGGTTTTGGGACCACTCTCAATTGGATTTGCGGTGTTCCTTGTTCACTTGGCCACAATCCCAATCACTGGCACTAGCATCAACCCCGCTAGGAGCTTTGGACCCGCTGTTATCTACAACAAAGACAAGGCCTGGGATGACCAAGTTAGTATACTTTCCTTGGAATATGGATCATTATTATAAAAGCTGTTGCATTGTTTCAATTATCATTTAATCATATGTATAATTTAAAAAGAATGTGTATCTTATATTCTTCTCATTTTCTTGTTTCCAGTGGATCTTTTGGGTTGGACCATTCATTGGTGCAGCTATTGCAGCTTTCTACCACGAATTCATCTTGAGAGCCGGTGCTCTTAAGTTATTCAAGAGATAAGGATTTGATTAATTGATACCTTCTTCATGGTTTTTGCTGGGAACACCATTGGAAGAAGGATTTGATATTTGGAGAAGAATGATGGGGGAGTGCTTATGATTGTGTAGGAAGGCGATTGGATATATTTGTATAACTTAATTTAATTTTGTGATGATTCTGTAAACAAGAATAACAAACAAAGAATAAACAGTTTATTATTCAAAAAGAGAAAAGAAAAGAATAAACAGTTTAACATATAAATAAACAATATCATTAAATGAACTCATAGGCCAAATGAATGCATGATCAAGGTTAGTGTTTGACACTATCTCTTAAGAAAGATTTCACTCCACACTATCTGAGTGGTGCTTTGAGTCTTGTGGATGTCTGCCTCCCAAGATACAATGATCAACAACACGCAAAAGAAGCACTCTAGTCTCTTAGTAAGGCGAACAATATATGTTTCTTTCTCTCTCTTGACTCTTATGCAAATGAGACTCCAAAATCGTTGGAAAAAACTAACTAACAACAATCTACAAATGAATGAGGAGACGCTCAATTTATAAATAGAGTCGCACATTTTCTGAAAGTTACAACTATTTAGGAAAAAGCATAACACTTTATGAATAGACACATTGATGTAGAAAAGACACAACTCTTTATGAACAAAGACACTCTTTTAGAAAAGAAAAAATTGTTTGTGAGAATAAATAAAATCTTAATAAATAAATTGTACGGATTGGGCTTAATCCATATAGACTCATTAGACCCACTTGCGTAGGTCCTCCAACCTCCATAGAAGTGGGTTGGCCCAAAAACCCAATATTCAAGATTATTTTATTTTAAACATACAAATTGTCTATTTCCTTTCTTATGTGAGATTCAACTATTTACTATTTTAATCCATACTTAAGTGGTTTTGGGTAAGTGACTACATGACATTAATCTCCTGACGAAGGAGAACACATCCCAACTTAGACCCCTCCTCAAAGGACATGTGGGTCTCACTTATATTTTGCCTCAAAGATAGACATTCAATCACTTGTCCAAATTATATTTCCAACAAAGGTTTCTTTGGCTCTATTAATTTCCGTAGAGAGTTAAGGAGCATAAAATTGTAGATAAAGCCTCTTTGAGAAACGAGACATTTTTCTATCCCTCTTGTACTTCTACCCACTTGCCTTTGAATTTACTTCTATGCTGTCTTTTTCAAAATTTCTCCTTGGTTGTTTGTACTTGTTATGCTTTTAAGTAAAATTTGAGCTATGTGGATAGTGTTCACTTTCTAATGTCTGAATTTGCTCATAGTGCCGAGTGGAATAATGGGGGCTTGGATTGGGTCAGTGCTCCAACTGCGATCGAGACATGTGTTATCGCGATCGTAGCGGATCTAGTGCATTGGATCACTGGACCCAATCTGTTCCTGAATAATGACACAAGTTTAAAGGAAATCTATTGAATTCTAATTGTGCACAAAGTCTCACTATATCATCTTGAAAAGGAAGCAGAATCTTGTAGCATCAAAATTGAACCCAAAGAAGAAAACTGTTGCTTAATATTAAATTGCAACATGGAGAGGATTTACATGATAACAAAAGGAAAGTAGTATTAAGGAATAAATCCTACATTGCTTAGATATGTTAATTATTGTTTATTGTTGTCCTATGAATAGGACCTTACATAATATATTGTAACACACTGAGAAAATAATGAAGATGTAACCTATAAAGGTTTATCCTATGTACGTAGACCATAGTTAAACCTTTTTCAATCTCTTCTCTCATTTATATTTCTCTTTATTTAGCATCTTTATATTTTGTCCAGTTTATGATTTTCTAGATGGTATCTAAGTCATCACTTCTCAAAATAAAATGGATTCGGTCTGTGGGTCACGTCCAGCCAGGTGATACCGTTTAAATGAGATTTAACATAAGAGATTGCTGTGCATAATTTAATACTGTTTAATCTAGTGCTTTGGTCAATAAGCTATAAAATTCTTTTCTAGTAATCTGGTCGTAATCAGTTCATAAAGTTTCTTGTGGCGTAATTTAAAAAATAGAATTGCATGATTGGGAAAATCAGCACACAAACTTTCCACGTGAACATTACCTGTTTTGTCTGATAACAACATTTGTTCTAAGCACATTTAGATTTAGGAACTAATTAATTGTGCCATTAAGTGGCTTCTATTATATTGTAATTGAAACAATTTCCCCAATACTATGCCAATTCTCGTGCAATTAGCCTGAATGTTCCATTTGCATCTACCAGTCTCTTTGTGGCCACTACTACAATACCTTTTCTGGGCTTTATTTTCTGAAAGCAAGGCTAGCTGTTCTACAACGTTCCTGCAACAGAAACTGGGTAGCTAATGCTTTAGTTAAGGGATCTCAGGATCAGGATGCACTTTTTTGTTAAATTATTGGATCATTGGAAATTGGAAGAGTGGTTTCTTGTTGGTTCATTTTGAGAGTATTGTAAAGGCTATTCCCACAGGCACATAGAAAATAAGTTTTTGGGCAATGCAATGGGGATAGGGAGTTGGTCCTTTGCCATGTGGCCCATGCACTACTAACCTCAGAAACCCCTACGGAATCAGCTTATGAGATTAGAACTAGATTCAACTGAGAAGTGCACCAATTATCTTGAACGTGAGTATGATGCAGAAGCTACAATTCCTTACCAAATGGTATGTTAAAACTGGACAGAAGCTACAAGTAGTTTATAGAGAAAGAAGAACAAAATGACAGCAGCTCAAGCAACAGTAAAGAACTGATCACATGGAGATCACGTGGTCACTTAGACAGGTGTTTCATTGTGATTAGGCACTGATATAATCAGTTAGTTAGTTGGATAAAGCTAGCTGTTAAGCAAGTTGTTAAGTCGGTTTTTGTAATCAAACAGATTGGCTCAATGCTTATCTGTAGGTAATCTTTGTGTATAAATAGCAGTAAGCTCTCTGTAATCATAATCAAGTAATATACAATACATCTACAAAGTTTCTTTTACAAACACTTGCTTTCTATTTGCATTTTTTAGTTTTACTCTGTTTTTGTTATGGTATCAGAGCAATAAACATTGCTTTCATGGCGAATAACGAAACTCTCAGTTCTGGATCTACACTTCCAATTGGTTCTTCTGTGAATCTCAGTGATGATCTTGCCAACAAGTACTACTTACACCATGGGGACAGTCCCGGTGCGATTCTGGTATCGCAGCCCCTAGTTGGGGATAATTACCATACCTGGTCCAGGTCCATAGTAATGGCTTTGACTGCGAAAAACAAGGTTGGTTTTGTGAATGGGTTGATAGAGCAACCTAAAGATGAATCACTGCCTGCTTATAATGTTTGGGTTCGTTGCAACACCATGGTGATTTCATGGTTATTGAACTCTCTTTCCAAGGAGATAGCATCCAGTGTCATCTATGCCAATACAGCCAGAGAAATTTGGGAGGATCTCAAAGAAAGGTTTGCTCAAGGTAACGAACCAAAAATCTTTGAGATTCAGAAATCCATCTCCACACTTTCTCAAGATCAGTCCTCGGTGAGCAATTACTATACAAGGCTTAAGAGTCTTTGGGATGAACTGAATAATTTCAGATCCATTCCAGACTGTTCATGTGGAGCATTGAAGGTTCTTCTGGACAACAAGCAACACGAGTATGTTATGCAGTTTCTCATGGGTTTGAATGATAGCTTCACACATGTGAGAGCACAGATCTTGATGACAGATCCACTTCCAACAATAACCAAAGCTTTTGCTTTAGTGGTTCAGGAAGAAAGGCAAAGGAACATTAATATTCCATCCCTTGCACCAGCTGGTGATTCTGTGGCTCTTTTCACCAGAGGAGAAGCACCAAGGAATCACTATGGTGGAAAAGGCCAGTTCATCAAGAAAGAAAGACCTCTATGCAGTCATTGTGGTATTACTGGTCATACTGTTGACAAGTGTTACAAGCTACATGGGTACCCTCCAGGTTACAAATTCAAGAACAAGATGCATTCTGCTAATCAGACCTCTGCCACTGGAGAAGAAATCCATCTGCCCTTTACACAAGTCCAGTGCCAACAGTTGCTAGCTATGTTGTCTTCTCAGGCTTCTTTGAACCCTTCACAGCCACAAATGTCCAACCAAATTACATGCCAGAATCAAGATGCCTCTTCATCTACCCCTCACCAAGCTGCTTCAGCCATATCTCAATTCATGGCAGGTAATGTCCTAAATTCTTATACTACCCTGCCTAAACATTCCATTTTTTCTGTCCAAACTGTTAATAGGACTCAGTTTAGTCATAGTTCTTGGATTTTGGATACTGGAGCCACAGATCATATGGTTCATTCTTTAAGCAAATTTTCTTCTGTCATTTCAACCATCAATACATATATTCATCTACCCAATGGTGAAAAGGCTCTAGCCACTCACATTGGAACTGTTCAGGTCACAAGTTCATTATTTCTTACTG
The DNA here is from genome assembly GCA_907173295.1 of Fagus sylvatica. Classification (NCBI taxonomy): domain Eukaryota; kingdom Viridiplantae; phylum Streptophyta; class Magnoliopsida; order Fagales; family Fagaceae; genus Fagus; species Fagus sylvatica. The sequence continues at coordinate 31,866,213 of OU015769.1, forward strand.
ATGTTCTTTGTGTCCCATCCTTTTCTTTTAATCTCATTTCCATATCAAAGCTGACCAATTCTCCTTCCTGCTGTGTGTTTTTCCTTTCACATTTTTGCTTTATTCAGGACCTGGTAGCTTGGAAGAGGATTGGCTTGGGTAGAAAGAGGAATGGGCTGTACTTCTTGCAAGTGTCAACCACTGCAACCAAACCTCATTCTTTTCCTTCAGTTGCAGTTCCATACTGCAGTCAATAATACACCTACATTTGATGTATGGCACCATAGACTAGGTCACCCTTCTTCCTCTCGTTTATCTTTGTTAAAACATGTAATCAATGACTTAGTCATTCCATCTGCCAATGAGCATTGTAAAGTGTGTCATATATCCAAGCAGAAACGATTACCTTTTACTAATTCTGTTCATGTTACTGATGTGCCTTTTGAATTGATACACTGTGATATTTGGGGTCCTTACCATGTACCTACATTAGATAATCAAAAATATTTCCTTACCATTGTTGATGATTTCACAAGATGCACTTGGGTGTTTTTAATGAAACAAAAGTCAGAAACTGTTTCCCTAATACAGTCTTTCTTTACCCTCATCAAAACTCAGTTTTCAGCAACCATTAAGAAAATAAGATCAGATAATGGACTTGAGTTTCATATGCCCTCTTTCTATGCCCAACATGGTACTTTGCACCAAAAAAGCTGTGTAGGAACCCCACAACAGAATGCAACTGTAGAAAGAAAGCACCAACACTTGTTAGCAGTTGCTAGAGCTTTAAGGTTCCAAGCTAATCTTCCCTTACCATTCTGGGGTTACTGTGTACTCACTGCCACACACCTCATAAATCGTACCCCAACACCTCTTTTAGCTAATAAATCACCCTTTGAAGTGTTGTTTAACAAGTCACCAAATTACTCTTATCTCAGAGTTTTTGGCTGCTTGTGCTATGCTACAACTTTATCTCACAATAGACACAAGTTTGCCACCTAGGTCCATCCAGTGTATCATGCTTGGTTATCCACAAGGCATAAAAGGCTATAGACTTCTTAATCTTTCCACCAGACAAATCTTTGTCTCTCGAGATGTAATATTTTATGAAAACTCATTTCCATTTCATACATCTTACACTTTACCTACTACTTCTATGGTTTTACCTCATCCTGTCACAGATACACCTACAGCCATATCACCTATTTCATTTGACAGTGACAATTCTGCTTTATCTCTGTCTGATCACAACAGTCCTGCTTTATCTGATCAAGTCAGCATTTCTTTACATAGCAGTCCTTCTCATAGTCCACTGCATAATACATCCCAGCCTGCATCTGCTGTTTCTGTTCCACTGTCAAATCCCACGGTTCCTATACCAGAAAACATGGTTCCTTCTCATCCCTCAATAGTCCCAGCCTATTAGAAAATCTACTAGACCACATAAAGCCCCCAGCTATTTGCAAGAATTCCATTGTAACAGTGCTTCTTTGTCTACTGCCAAGTCACTCCTCTTCCAACTGCTGCTCAAGGTACTATCTCAACCAATTTTCCTCTTTCCAATTTTCTTTCATACTCCAATTTAGCACCTTGTTATCATTCCTTTGTGTTAAATGCATCCACTATCCGAGAACCCACTTCTTTTCAAGAAGCTAGCCAAGATCCAAAGTGGTGTGAGGCTATGCAAGCTGAACTAGCAGCCCTTGAAGCCAATAACACCTGGACCATTCAACCCCTTCCTCATGGCAAAGTTCCCATTGGCAGTAAATGGGTTTTTAAGGTCAAGCTTAAATCAGATGGGTCTCTGGAAAGATACAAAGCAAGATTGGTTGCTAAAGGGTACAATCAAAAGGAGGGTTTTGATTATTTTGAAACATTCTCTCCTGTGGCCAAGTTTGTCACTGTCAGAAGTCTTTTGGCCATTGCTGCTGTGAAGGGTTGGTCATTGTACCAACTAGATGTCAACAATGCCTTCTTACATGGTGAGCTAGCTGAAGAAGTCTATATGACTTTGCCTCTAGGTCTTCACAGCAAGGGGGAGACATCTTCTAACTCTGTGTGTAGACTTACCAAGTCATTATATGGGTTAAAGCAGGCTTCGAGGCAGTGGTTCTCTAAGTTCTCAACAACCCTCCTCAGTCATGGATTCACACAATCCAAAGCTGATTACTCATTATTTACAAGGCAAGATGGTTCAAGTTTTATTGCCTTGCTTGTATATGTAGATGATATCCTGATTGCCAGCAGTGACATAGCAGCAGTCACCAAGTTAAAGCAGTTCCTAGATGCCCAATTCAAGCTTAAAGACCTTGGCCCAGTGAGATATTTCTTAGGTCTTGAAATAGCCAGGTCTACTCAAGGCATTTCAGTTTCCCAGAGGAAGTATGCATTGGAAGTCTTAGAAGATGCAGGGATGTTAGGTTGTAAACCAACCAAATGCCCAATGGATCAGAATTTGAAGTTGTCCAAGCTTGAAGGTTCTTTGCTGTCTGATCCAACAGTTTATAGAAGATTAGTTGGAAGACTCATGTATCTGACTTTAACAAGGCCAGACATAGTGTTTGCAGTACACAAGCTCAGCCAGTTTATGGAGCATCCTCGAGAACCTCATTACAAAGCTGCTCAACACATTTTACAATACATTAAGGGAGCTCCTAGTCAAGGCATGTTCTATCCATCCAACTCAGAATTGCACATTAAAGCCTTCTCAGATTCTGACTGGGCAGGATGTCCAGACACCACGAAGATCCACCACAGGCTATTG
>OU015769.1:31869055-31895717 GCA_907173295.1 Fagus sylvatica
CTCTCTCTCTCTCTCTCTCTCTTTCACGGTCTGCTGCTCTATCACCCGCAAAGAGCTCTCTCTCTCTCTCACGGTTTGCTTCTCTCTCAGCCGCAAAAACACTCTCTCTCCCACGGCAGCCGGTCTTCCTTCTCAAATCCCTCTCTACCCAATATCAATTGCTTCTTCCTCAAATCCCTAGCAGCTGATATTACCCAATATCTTTTGCAAAGACCAACGCCCACTTCATAATCAAAATCCCTCTCTATCTCACCATAAACTGAGGGGCGCCACCGTGTGGCTGCCATCACCGTTTAGCCTCCACCCACTGAGGGGCGCCACCAAGGGACTGCCATCACTGTTTCGCCTCCACCCACCACCAAGTCGGCCATCCTGCAACCATTCTGAGTTCGAAACCGCTGGTATTTTTTATTTTTTATTTTGGTTAATGGTTACTAATAAAACCTTCGGGAAAACATAGCAAACCATATGGTCTTAATGTTTGATGTTTTGTGCCAGCTTTACTGATAAAACCTCTGGGAAAACTTAATAAACCATATGGTATATGCTGACCACATGTTTGATGTTTTGTTTCTTAAGGGACAATTACTATAGCAAACCAATCTGGCTAACTTATGTTGTAACATTTATCAGTGAATTGTACCTTTAGTTTGGCCTTTGTAGCTGTTACTCAAACTTTCCTTTGATGCTGAGATTTCTAATGCACTATTTGAGTTTATGATATCTGATGAAGCCATAATTTTAAATGACACCCAATGTACGATGCAGATGAGTGGGTTTGGTTTTCATCCAACAAAGGTACAATTTTAAGTTGTTTTTAAATTTAAATATTGGATAATTATGTGGCTTTTGTGTGTTTGCTTTGTGGGTGTATCCAAGCAAACAGTCGGAAAGCTTGATGCTCAACACACTGATGTTCAACATGTCAGTTCCGACCCCATTTGTTTTTTTGCAACAAGGTTAGTGCTCTTTTGTGTGAAAAATATTTTAGCACATCATATGTTCAATTGTAATGTGGCTTGGTTTGTCTTGGGAATCATTATTGGGTTGATTCATATTGCAAAACTCTCTTCATTCACATTTTGGAATCTGCACATCATATGTTTGACAAAATGTCTCACTCGCTGTTTTATTTGTTTAAGTCAATTTAATGGTTTATGCCTCTTGGTTTTAGTTACCATTGGTCATCTTTTTTTTCTTTTTCTCATGTGCATTTAGGCTTACTAGGCGATCAACGTAATAAGAACCTTAAGTTAAGATTAAAAAAAAAAGTCCAGGTTTAATTTTGTACTGCTTTTGATTGATTTTGTGGGGGTTTGTGTTGTATGGGATTTTGTGTTTGGGTTTAAAATCAGAATGGATTTTCTGTTTATGGCTTCATGTTGTCTAACAATTAAAATCTAATGAAAAAAGGGAAAAATACCATATTACATATTGCTCTGCTTGTATTGAATAATTCACTCCTTTTTTCCATCTTGCCTGTTTTACCTCCAGAGTGACTTGCTCTCATGAACTTTCCATTATTTATGTCTGCAGAAAGAGCATCATCCTTAGCATATACCATGAAGTTGTCCACTTATTGGAATGGCTTTGTTTAACTGTTCTTATTTTAGTCATCATATATCTCATGCAGCTCTTATTGGTTTATTTCTTGAAGTGTTTCTTCCTTATTGGTGACTGTTGCATTATATTTCGTAGCTAAGTACTAAGAGCCTCTGTTCTCATTTTGCAGACTAATTGCCACAATGGTTTATGGAGAGCCATTGGTTTGAGTTAGTAGAGTAGAAAATAGAGGTAATCTATAAGAAATTTAGAAAAATGATTTAAGACTATGGAAATTGGTAAATATTAATATGTGTGAGAACCACGACCCGAGGGTCAAATGGGCCTCAAAATGTGACCCAACTGACGAATGATCATCCCTCTAGAATGAAGGTGATGTTACAGTAGAGTCGCCACTTATTTTTGCAAGGAAGAAAAACAAGAAAATTCTTAAAAAAAATACTTCTCTTTATTCAATTTGGATTGTATGATTACAATTGAGTGTCCAAAACAGAAAATTACATAGCAAAAGTTGTTTCCTAGGTACAATCTAAGAAAATTACATTTGAATGCTTCCTAAATACAGTATAGTACAGTAGAAATTTACATTCACAAATAAACTAATCTAGAACCTTCAAGACTAGGCTCGGGGGCTTGGTTACAAAACGAGAAGGTGTAAGCACCTCGTTTTGCCCGATTAAAATCGGTCTTCTAGGATAAGAGCTTGGCCAAAAACAAATATTTCAATGTACAAAAACATGGTTTATCATAAAATTCATTTTAAAGGTTCAAGTTCTTTATTAAATCATTTACATGTGAAAAAAAGGCATATTATCGTCATCATCATGTGAATAGGCAAACAAATAAAGAATTCAGTCAAAGAATGCTTACCTGCATACACGTGGAAGAAGATCCTTGTTGATTGCTTTAGAATCACCAGAGTTATGTTCAACTTTGGCTGCAATCAAAGAAGTTTGTTAATAGAAGACACAAAAACTTATCACAATGGAAAACTTTGAAAAAGGGGAAGAGCAAAGGATCAGAAGAGTTGCTGTATGGCTGCAATGGTGGGGAGTTTGTATTCTGCCCAGCTGCCAAAAGAGAACTCCGAATGGTGCTTCCTTGATGGTCTTCAAGGTACCCGTGAACAGAGCTTCGCCGTAGAATCTCCAAAAGGGATTTTTTTGTGGGAGCTTTTCTCTGTCTTTCAATGGTGGATTATTTAGAGGTGTTTTATGCTTTAGAAATCATACACAGAATGATCTGGAATTCTCTCTAAAGCTCAAACTTTGGGACCCCTGTAACTGAACCCCTCTTTCCTTTTTATAGCCAAACAAACGAGAAGCTATTTGTTTAATTTTGTATTTTTTATTTTCAAATAATCCCTATTCTTTATCCTCAACCAGCTGTGGACTGACTTGGACGTGTGAGAATTCAAAATTCAAGTTTGGAGATAATTTTGGGATAAAACAACGTGCTCCAGGTCCGAAGTGCCGGCCGGTACTTTAAAGTGCCGGCCGGTACTTTAATGTGCCGGCCGGTACTTCAAAATGTGCTTGAAGTGCCGGCCGGTACTTCAAATCCCAATCAAAGTGCCAAATACAAGCTTGAAGTGCCGGCCGGTACTTCAAACCCCAATCAAAGTGCCGGCCGGTACTTTGAGTTCTTAAAAAACGTTTTCAACTTCTTTTTTTGTATTTATCCATTTGTTCAAAGTTGTTCAACTTTTTATGATAAACACCAGATATTATAGTGATCTTCTTAACCCCTTTAAAATATTTGAATTGATCTATTTCAATTAATCCTTATATTTTAATTAATTAATCACACTATTTATCCAACTTAAGCTCATTTTATTTAACGTAGTAGAGTCCATAATTATTTATCATTACAAGCCAATAAGATGTTTACACCTCACTAATTAAAATCAACCCAATTAATGGACCAATAATAATTAGTTTGGATTAATCCCATGTACCCGGAATTATTAAATCATTATGCACTCTATCCGTTAAATCTTCAATTGATCATAACATTTGCACTTATGGTCCGATTTGAACACATGACACGTCATTTCATTTGTCTCAACTTAAAGATCTGTTTGATTTCTTTTAGTTGTCGATCAAACGGTCAAAAACACTATTGGTTTAAAACCCTAATTTAGGCAAGTTGTGCACTTTCCGTTTTTAGAATTTTAATTTGTGAAAACCCTAGTTTGTGTAAGGGTTAGAATGTAGGTAGCAAAATGGGGTGTCAACAGAATGCCCCTCATTGGCAGAGCTTGTAAAGCAAATGTCAATGTTTGAGAAAGACACCGAGTTTTGCGACCGAATGTTGGGGATAATTTTAAGCGTTTGTAGCAACCCGACAAATTTGAAAACTTTTTTAGGATTTGATTTTATGTTGTCCATTACAACCTAAAAAAATTGGGAATATCAGGAATGATTTTATATTGTAAGAAACAACCTGATATTTTTTAAAACTTTTTAGGATTTGATTTTAAGTGTTTTAACAACCTAAAAAAGTGGGTTGGGATAGATTTTATGTTGTTTGAAACAACCCTATATTTTGGAACTTTTTAGGATTTGATTTTATGTTGTCCATAACAACCTAAAAATGTGAATATACCAGGAATGATTTTATGTTGTAAGAAACAACCCGATATTTTTTAAACTTTTTAGGATTTGATTTTATATTGTCAATAACAACCTAAAAAAGTGGGTATACCAGGAATGATTTTATGTTGTAAAAAAAACAACCTGATATTTTGGAATTTTTTAGGATTTGATTTTAAGTATTTTAACAACCTAAAAATTTTGCTGGGAACTATTTTACGTGGTTCCAAGACAACCCGAGCATGTGTGTTGTCAGAATCTTGTTAAGATGATGCCCAAAATTTTTAGCCATCTGAAGGCGTAATTCCGGATTTTTCAACCTTTTTAATATCCTTGCTAGAATCAAAATGCATTCGGTGTCTTGTTCAGCTGGTAGGTAGGCACGTACGCTCCTACAAAAACAAAAACAATTCTTTTTCGAAAAATTAGATATCCTCTACAAAAGATAATCTTGGGCCAATGCCCCTAGTTTAAACAAGTCATGAGAACAAGCTAATTGTTTACAGCTCAAGATCATGGAATGTGTGAATGTGGATGTGGATATTGGACTATGAGTGTGGGTGTGGGATCGAGTCTTAGTGAAAGACTGTCTACGTACCTTCTATCAGAGAGGATCAGGTCCGAACGTAGTTCGAAATGTAGAAAATGTTTTGTGGGTGTGAGACCGAGCCTTAGTAAAGGCTGCCTACGTACCTCCATCACAGAGGATCAGGTCTGAACGTAGTTCGAAAATGTGGGGTGTGTGAATTCTTGCTTGGAAGTTCAAAGTGTATGTGTGGACCTCTTGTGTGGAAGGGAAAAGTTGTACATATGTGTATGTGTATGTGTAGACTTCTTGTTAGGAGGTGCAAAATTGTATGGTTGTGAACCTTTTGTGTGGTAGTTCAAAATATTTGTAGACTTCTTGTGTGGAAGTGAAAAATGTTTTTCATTGTGGATGATTTTAAGTGTTTGCAACAACCTAAAACATGCGTATTGGAAAGATTTTATGTTCTCACAAATAATCCAAATTTTTTGTTGCTTTTGGATGTCTTGTGTCTTAACTGTGTAACTTGACTTGTAATCTCAATTGTGTACCTTGATTTTATTCCTTGATTGTGTACCTCTTTTGGAGAAAGTCTTTCAAAAATGAAAAGATGGACTTTGTAAATCATTTTGAAAACTCATTTTTTAAATGGATGCAATCCGTTATGTAAACGAAAATCTTGAGAAACTTTTGTTTTCTTGGGAAGACATGTTGACAAACCCTAAGGTTGCAAAACAAAACTATTATCTTTCACTTTGAGGGGATTAAAGTCATTAAACCCTTATAAACATATTTGCATTTCTCTTGGAGCTTGTAAGGCTGAATCCTTCGAAGGCAATTGAAGAGATGAAGTGATTGAGATTTTTCCCGAATCAACAAAATGATGAAAAAGCAATGATATTTTTGAAAAATTTGGATGACTTTGCAAGTCAATATTGTTTGGAGTAATGATAGAGACATGTTTTTTGACTTGAAATTCTGACCAATTGACAAACTAGAGAGAATGCCCCTAGTTTGGAGATGTGTGATCTTGTGTGGATCATGTTGAGGAAAGACTGTTTAGCCGACAAACTAGGGAGAATGCCCCTAGTTTGGAGATGTGTGATCTTGTGTGGATCATGTTGTGGGAAGAAATGACAAATTAGGGAGAATGCCTCTAGTTTGGAGATGTGTGAAGCACTTGGAAAACAAAGGGGGATGCCCCAAGTTTTGACTTGAAATTGAAGTCTTCGAGAGAGACTTGACTGTTTGCAATGAGAAAGAAAGTGAACTCTGAGTTTGAACCATTTGTGATGATTCACCTTTTCATAGGAGATTTGATTGGTGTTTGGACCATCCATCATTTTTTTTTTTCTTTTTTCTTTTGCTCTAACTTTTGCCTAGGCTGCCTTTTCAGGTTTTCAACCTAGCGAGCACTTTTCATACTTCCAATGGAGAATAACGAAAGAGCTTAACATCATGTCTTGAGCAAGCAGAACCTCAAAGAGGGCTTTGTTTATCGGTTATAATGTAGGCCGGGTTTGGGCTGTGAAAAGAAAGTTATAAAGGCTCAAATTCCCCAATGTACCCCCAAGTGTGAACTCCAAGGATTGGATTTGCTTCGTGACTTCTTTCCTTTGTTTTTTTCCTTCACGTCTTCTTTGTATTTGTGTTGACGCATTTGACTTTTCTTGTCTTTGTGTTGGCATCCTTTGTCAGAGACGCCCTTTCTTTTTGTATGTTGACGTTTGTGTTAAGTGTTCTCAATTTGCTTCATTCTTATTGAAGATTGACGCCCCCATTGAGCATGTCCTTGTTCTTTTGTTCTTCCTTCTTTGACACTTTGATCTTGAGAAAGAAATCCATGATCTCCTTTTTGTTCACATCTAAAATTCCCACCCTAGGTTTGGTTTATGGGTTTCAAGAAAGAAAAGGCTCATTTTTTTTTAAAGGCCCAAATTGGCTAGCAAGTGATTGCATTTGTAGGGTGTTGACAAGAATATTTGGGTTTAATAAAAAATGGCCTCCTGTCCTTGGTAGAGCTTGCTTTTGGCATGCAGTGTTTGAGCTCTTTTGATGAGTTCTTTCTTGGAAGTAAATTTTTTTTTTTTTTTTTTTTTTTTTTTTTTTTTTTTTTTTTCTTCTCTTTGTGGAGCCCTAATTTTTGCTTAGGCCGCCCTTTTGGGTTTTCGGCCTAACAAGCTTTCATTTCTCTTTTTGCATGGATGATCCATTGTAAGCCCAACTATCAGGATACTTTTCTGAATGAATGTGCAAGAATGTGACATATCATGACCGGATTTAGAAGGAATTTCGAAAGGAGTGACTCGAGATCTCTCAATGACCTTATTTCCTTGATTGTCTTTCTAGGATCCATTCTTTTGTTGTTCCAAGTATTTGGCGACAATTTTTATATGAATTGAATGAAAATGATCCCCTTCTCGGTGCAAATTGATTGGTCAAGTGATGTGACCCTATGATTTGTCATTTGTTGCCCAAGAAAGAAGATTTCAAAAATTTGATTTTCCAAAAGTACTTTTGTAAAAACAATTTTGAAAATTTTCCTTCTCCAAAAAGATGTGAGAACATGGGAGACTTGAAGATTGTTGCTTAAAGTTTCTTTTTGATGATGTGATCAAATTTCAAGCAATTGTAATTTGATAACGTGAATTTTAACCATTAGGGTGTGATTCAAAAATGTGAATTTTGACCATTAAGGTATGATTCAAAAATGTGGATTTTGACCATTAAGGTATGATTCAAAAATGTGGATTTTGACCATTAAGCTGTGATTCATTTCGTGAATTTTAACCTTTGAGATGTGATTTATTTTGTGAATTTTAACCATTGAGGTGTGATTCAGAAAATGAGAATTTTAACCATTGAGGTGTGATTTAATTGGTGAATTTAAACCATTTAAGGTGTGAGAGAATTTTAACCGTGTGAGGTGTGATTCAATTGGTGAATTTTAACCATTTAAGGTGTGGTGTAATGGGTTAATTTTAATTGTGTGAATTGTGAGTGAATTTTAACCATGTGAGATGTGATTCAATTGAGTGGATTTTAACTATTTTGAGGCGTAATTGATGAATTTTAATTGTGTGAAATGTGTGAGAGAATTTTAACCGTGTGAGGTGTGATTCAAAAAAAATATGAATTTAACCATTTAAGGTGTGATTCATTTTAATGAACTTTAATTTTGGGAGGTGTGAGTGGATTTTAACCATGTGAGGTGTGATTCAATTGAGTGAATTTTAACCTATTTAAGGTGTGATTCATTTTGTGAAAATTTTAACCATTCTAATGTTTGATTTAACCAAGTGAATTTTAACCATTTAAGGGGTGATTGTATTGGGTGAATTTTAACCTGTTTAAGGTGTGATTAAATTTGGTGAATTTTAACCTATTTAAGGTGTGATTCATTTTGTGAATTTTAACCTATTTAAGGTGTGATTCATTTTGTGAATTTTAACCGTTTAAGGTGTGATCCAATTGGGTGAATTTTAAACATGTGAGGTGTGATTCAATTTGGGAGAATTTTAAACATGTGAGGTGTGATTCAATTTGGGAGAATTTTAACCATTCTGATGTTTGATTTAACCAAGTGAATTTTAACCTTTTAAGGTGTGATTCAAAGTTCGGCCCATTGAGTTTTTTTTGGTGAATTGTTGATTTTTTTTTTCTTTCAATTTTTGATTTGTGATCTGTGGTGCAGAGTTAGAGAAATTCTTGATCTTTAAAAGATGTTTTTTTTTCTTGGATCCAAAATTCTATGCTACACACCAATAAGACAATCAAAGCAATTCAAATGAAAATCACACAACTAAATTTAGAAATGTAAAATCAAATGATGACTTGATGAAGCAATGTTGATGTCCTTGTGGGTTGTTGACGTAAGGGAAGCCCATGAATCAATCGTGTTGGAAGAAGAGGCTTGTGTGACCCTCATGACCTTGATTTCGAATCTTGAATCTTGGAGGCTTGTGACCTTTGTAAAATGGTTGTCTTGTTTGGCCTAGAACTTGAATCTTGAAGTTTGATGACTGACCCTTTAGGGTTTTGGGCTTTGCGTGGCCTTTTGTAGAGTATAAGGGATGATGAAGTCTTTGTGGTTTTGTTTTTGATAAGTGAGTGACTGTTTAAGAAATTGAGCTTGTGGGGCCTTTTGGTAGATATAGGGTAGGTAATTGTTTGAGAAATTGGGCTTGTGGGGCCTTTTGGTAGATGAGTGACTGTTGAGGAAATTGGTTTGAGTAGCATGTTGGTAGATAGGTAAGTGTTTGGGAAATTGGGCTTGTTGGGCCTATGATTTTTGTGGAGTCAGTAATTGTTTGAGAAATTGGGCTTGTGGGGCCTTTTGGTAGATGTGGGGTAGGTAATTATTTGAGAGATTGTTTTGGAGATTGAGCTTGTGTGGCCTTTTGGTGGGCTTGAACTTGGTTTTCAAATCTTTGAACCTTCATGTTGTAGTCCACCGTATGATTGTCTTTTGAACTTGATCTTTGAAACTTGAGTGTTACGGGCCACCACTTGGTGGGCTTTGAACCTGAGCTTTGAAGTCTTGAAGCTTGAGTGTTGTGGCCACTACTTGGTGGGCTTTGAACTTGAGCTTTGAGCCTTCAAGCTTGAGTGTTTTGGGCCACTACTTGGTGGGCTTTGAACTTAAGTTTTAAAGCCTTCAAGCTTGAGTGTTATGGGCTAGAACCTTTAAAGCTTGTGGGCTTTAGCTCTTTGAAGCTTGTGGACCTGAGTTTTTGAAACTTGTGGGCTTATGCCTTCAAAGTTTATGGGATATACCTTTGAAGCTTGTAGGGTTGTAGGCTTGATCCTTTTGAAACTTGTGAGCTTGTCTTTGCAGTTTTTTGGGATTGTACCTTTGAAGCTTGTTGGCTTGTAGGCTTGATCCTTTTGAAACTTGTGAGCTTGTCTTTGCAGTTTTTTGGGATTGTACCTTCGAAGCTTGTGGGCTTGTAGGCTTGATCCTTTTGAAGGATGTGAACTTGTAAAGTTTGTCTTTTTGACGCTTGTGGGTTTGATCCTTTGAAGCTTGTGAGCTTTATCCTTGAAGTTTGTGGGATTGCACCATTGAAGCTTATGGGCTTGTGGGCTTGATCATTTGAAGCTTGTGGGTTTTATCCTTTGAAACTTGTGAATCTTGTCTTTGAAGTTTGTGGGATTGTACCTTTGAAGCTTGTGGGCTTGATCCTTTAAAGCTTGTGAGTTTTATCCTTTGAAGCTTGTGGGCTTGATCCTTTAAAGCTAGTGAGTTTTATCCTTTGAAGCTTGTGAACTTGTCTTTCGATGATCCTCAACTCTATGTACTTGTAGGGCCTTAGATTTTATCTATGATGGACCCAAGTGTTGGAGCATGGGCTCATCAATGGAAAACATGATTCAAATAAAGGCTTGTAATGGGCCCAAACGTTGGATTTGGGCTCATTCGTAGCAAACAAGGTTCATCCAAGTGCAAGCAACGGCAATCAAAACAGACGGTGGGTTCAAACAAGCATGTATGTACTTAATGGACCGCACCTAAGGATAGTTCTAATGGGCTTCTATATGGGTAGAAGGTGGGCTTGTAGGGAACCCAAGAGCTAGGACGTCGTATCTCCCAACTTGTGACATAGGAATGCCGCGTTGGTCCAAACGATACAGTTTATCCTTTAACGTATTGACTAAGAATGATCATAGTCAATACTGCGCTAAGGGGTGGTAGCTTCACCATGGGTACCCAAGTCTAGGAAGACTGTGATCCATGGATAGAACTACCGAGGCTTCCGGGCTTCACACATGTATATGTATTCTTGGGTCCACACAAAATGATGCATGACACATGTTATAAAGAAAGCCTTTAAAATCAAACAAGTATAAAGAAATAATAAGGCTTGGCCAAGCCCATCCTAATTTCAAAGCTAAGCCCACTACATGTCCCCAGTGGAGTCGCCACTGTGAGAACCACGACCCGAGGGTCAAATGGGCCTCAAAATGTGACCCAACTGACGAATGATCATCCCTCTAGAATGAAGGTGATGTTACAGTAGAGTCGCCACTTATTTTTGCAATGAAGAAAAACAAGAAAATTCTTAAAAAATACTTCTCTTTATTCAATTTGGATTGTATGATTACAATTGAGTGTCCAAAACAGAAAATTACATAGCAAAAGTTGTTTCCTAGGTACAATCTAAGAAAATTACATTTGAATGCTTCCTAAATACAGTATAGTACAGTAGAAATTTACATTCACAAATAAACTAATCTAGAACCTTCAAGACTAGGCTCGGGGGCTTGGTTACAAAACGAGAAGGTGTAAGCACCTCGTTTTGCCCGATTAAAATCGGTCTTCTAGGATAGAGCTTGGCCAAAAACAAATATTTCAATATACAAAAGCATGGTTCACCATAAAATTTATTTTAAAGGTTCAAGTTCTTTATTAAATCATTTACATGTGAAAAAGCATATTATCGTCATCATCATGTGAATAGGCAAACAAATAAAGAATTCAGCAAAGAATGCTTACCTGCATACACGTGGAAGAAGATCTTGTTGATTGCTTTAGAATCACCAGAGTTATGTTCAACTTTGGCTGCAATCAAAGAAGTTTGTTAATAGAAGACACAAAAACTTAATCACAATGGAAAACTTTGAAAAAGGGGAAGAGCAAAGGATCAGAAGAGTTGTCTGTATGGCTGCAATGGTGGGGAGTTTGTATTCTGCCCAGCTGCCAAAAAGAACTCCAATGGTGCTTCCTTGATGGTCTTCAACCCGTGAACAGAGCTTCGCCGTAGAATCTCCAAAAGGGATTTTTTTGTGGGAGCTTTTCTCTGTCTTCCAATGGTGGAATATTTAGAGGTGTTTTATGCTTTAGAAATCATACGCAGAATGATCTGGAATTCTCTCTAAAGCTCAAACTTTGGGACCCCTGTAACTGAACCCCTCTTTCCTTTTTATAGCCAAACAAACGAGAAGCTATTTGTTTAATTTTGTATTTTTTATTTTCAAATAATCCCTATTCTTTATCCTCAACCAGCTGTGGACTGACTTGGACGTGTGAGAATTCAAAATTCAAGTTTGGAGATAATTTTGGGATAAAACAACGTGCTCCAGGTCCGTACTTTAAAGTGCCGGCCGGTACTTTAATGTGCCGGCCGGTACTTCAAAATGTGCTTGAAGTGCCGGCCGGTACTTCAAATCCCAATCAAAGTGCCAAATACAAGCTTGAAGTGCCGGCCGGTACTTCAAACCCCAATCAAAGTGCCGGCCGGTACTTTGAGTTCTTAAAAAACGTTTTCAACTTCTTTTTTTGTATTTATCCATTTGTTCAAAGTTGTTCAACTTTTTATGATAAACACCAGATATTATAGTGATCTTCTTAACCCCTTTAAAATATTTGAATTGATCTATTTCAATTAATCCTTATATTTTAATTAATTAATCACACTATTTATCCAACTTAAGCTCATTTTATTTAACGTAGTAGAGTCCATAATTATTTATCATTACAAGCCAATAAGATGTTTACACCTCACTAATTAAAATCAACCCAATTAATGGACCAATAATAATTAGTTTGGATTAATCCCATGTACCCGGAATTATTAAATCATTATGCACTCTATCTGTTAAATCTTCAATTGATCATAACATTTGCACTTATGGTCCGATTTGAACACATGACACGTCATTTCATTTGTCTCAACTTAAAGATCTGTTTGATTTCTTTTAGTTGTCGATCAAACGGTCAAAAACACTATTGGTTTAAAACCCTAATTTAGGCAAGTTGTGCACTTTCCGTTTTTAGAATTTTAATTTGTGAAAACCCTAGTTTGTGTAAGGATTAGAATGTAGGTAGCAAAATGGGGTGTCAACAATATGATACTTTAGCTATTGTTTCCTCTGTAGATGGCGGTTCGATTAGGCATGCAACCGGTCTCATAACACCTTTTCTGTGAGAGGTGAGCCTACATGTCTGAATTGTGGCGTGAAAGTTTACACTTTTTTAGTGATGTTGTCTCCTTACATTGTGGGGGTGAAAGTTGCTTTCATGCTTACCATATCTGTAGGTATTTGAAGATAATAACATGTTTCTCTATCTCCTTTATTATGTTCATTAGGGCTATCAACCATTATATGGCTGTGTAGTTCCCCATTGAATGGTTATCAAATGGAGAGTATACAACACTAACAAAACTTTTTTCTATTCAACCAAAACGTGTAAGTTTAATTCATACTATGGCTATGGCTATGCATGAGGTAGCTTTTATATTAATTCTAAAAAGCTATTTCAACGATATCCTATTGTAACACTTACTTATTTTTTAAGAGCTACTTAGAATTTATCTGGATGAACTTGATCACCTCTGGATATATGAAAAGAAAAATTGGTTAAAATCAAGCTAAGTTTTAATGTAAGTTTTTGCATGCCTTTTCCTAAAAAAAAAATTTATTTAGTCAAAGTGTTTGTTTCAAGACTCTGGAATTATCTTTTTTTTTTTTTTTTTTGCTTTAAAAGCTTGCTGATCTTTGCATAACAAGCCAAAATTTTGTAAATAGTAGCAGGAGAAATAATGCATTATGTTAATTGGTTATGCATGCACCCTGTTCAGATTTTTTATTATGCTTGCTGTGTCTATAATTCTGTCACGGTCCTAGACAGAGGTGAAGGAAAGAATTGAAGCCTCTAATGCCAAGTATAAGGCCAAGGCAGATCAACATAGAAGGAGAATTGTCTTCCAAGAATGGGACTTGGTGTGGATCACTCTTACTAAGGATAGACAACATGCTGGTCCCTTTTTGAAGCTACATAACATGAAAGTAGGTCCCTGCAAGGTGCTAAAAAGAATCAATGATAATGCATATACAAGGTGGAGTTGCCAACACTCTTGCAAATTTCCATTCTTTCAACATTCAGCAATCTGCATCTCACACCTTACCCCCAAAATCATCTTCAGAATGAAACTTTACACTTGAGGCAAGTATCTCTAAAGAGGGGGATTTCTGATGTAGTGGATTTCAAAGTGCTAGAAGCTATTGTAACAACCAAGCTTTTGCAACAAAAGTAGTTATTTTGTAGTTAGGGCTTAGGATCTTATTGTAACGACCCTATCTTTTGTAACAAAGGTTGTTAGCTGTTAGTAGTTGGTTAGCCATTTGTAAACAGCCCATTGGCTGGATTACTAGACTATTAAGGCTTGAACTTGAGGCAATAGAATTTTATAGCATGACCCCTAGCAACTTTGGTGACTGTCTTATATGTACTTTCTTTACCACATTACCAAACAAATAATGTAAGTTCCTATAATATAAATGTTAGATATTTTTTTTATTGTCAAGATTTATAGAAAGCTTATAGAAAATGTCCACGACTATGTTCAAAGGGGTTAAAGATATTTGGTCAAAGGTTGGAAATTATCTTATTTTCAAGGTTTGTAATTATGTCTGTATTGATACATTGATTGTTTGTGGTTTAAATGTAAATCTTATTTTTTTAACAGAATAATATATATTTTTTCTCCTACCTTTTGAAAGATGCGTAAGTTAGTCATTAGTGGTTGATTATTGTGTAAAGCGTAGCAAAGTGTTAAGTCTTTTTGTTTAATCTTTTTGTTATATATGTGTTTTTTGTTGTTCATAAATAAATTGTTATCAGCTTTGAATTTAATGATTTTGAAGAGCTTTTTTTTTTTTTAAATTGTTACCTACTGATTTGATGCTAGATTATTTCTACAATGCTTTTGTATAAATGTTAGGTGAAGAATTATCATGTATTGTTAGATGAAATGTATATTTTCATTTCAATTCAAGCACTCTTTTTTGTTCTTTGAAAATATAACAGGTTTTAACAACTTTTCAAAACTATTCATCAGAATTAAGATTCTCATTTTAGTTTTTTATAATTTCTTAACATTATGATATTCACACAAAATTAAAATATATATATATAAATTTCCGTGCATCGCACGGGTTTGCGATTAGTACTATAATGTAAAACCGAAGCTTTTTGACTTTTAGTTGACCTCATCATGTTGCGCTACATAAGCTTTTGAAATCTCACAATTTTACACCTCATTATTTTAATATATATTTTCTAATTGAATTTCAATTTTATTCTATTATTAAACCTTCCATTAGAATTTTGACACATTATATTTTCTTTAATATAAGAATATATTATTCCATATATAAAACACAATCATAATTAATATCTAATACTAAAATATATTCCATATATAAACACAATATAAATATCTTTTAATAATAATCATAATTATCAATTTTCATCAAGATTTTTAGAGTTCCTATTTTTTCTTATGTATTTCATTTAATTTTGTTGCTGGCAATGGAGAAAGATGGATGGATTTGTTATAATGAAACCATGTGAGCTTGAAATGAGTTATGAAAATTATTTAGGTTTGATCATATAATCATGTGTCCATGTATTTATTTGTCCTTCTTCTTATTTTAAGTATCCTTTATTTTATTTTTGGATAGAAACATGATCCATATGGTAAATATAAACATGAATCGTGTTTTATAAAAATTGGACTATATTCAACTTATGCCAAAAGAAAAATTACATTATATTAAATTTTAATTATCCTATGGTAAATACTTTCTTAGTTATTTTTTTAAACCAAAAAGTAGGATCTATCCTAAATCCAATTCGTAAAGTCTCTTTATCGATCTTACCTACAACATTTTGAACTAAAAAAAAAAGAAGTAAAATGAATCAAAATTTATTTAGATTTTATTTTCAATAATTTTCCTGTGCATCGCACAGGTTTGCAACTAATTTGTAATATTGTTGTTACGTCTAACGAGGAATTTAAAAAGCCAAGAGCCCCACCCCCTAAGTTTGCCTTAAGGACCAAGATGTCTTTTTCCTATGTCCAGTTTTTATTTATTTATTATTATTCTAAAATTTTAGGGAACAGTAATTACGTTTTTATATAATTTATAATATCATTGCTACCTCTACTGGGAATTTAAAAAGTCAGGGCCTACCCCTAAGTTCGCCTTGAGTAGCAACATGTCTTTTGACTAAGTCTAGTGTTTTTTTTTTTTTTTTTTTTTTTTTTTTTTTTTAATATAGATATATATATATATATATATATATAATCACAATATTATTGCTACCTCTAATGGGGAATTTAAAAAGTCAGAGGTGCGCACAAACTGACATGAACCTCCAAAGTTATCAAAGAAAAAAAAGTCAGGGTTGCCCTTAACTTTGCCCTAAAGACCAATTTTTAATATTTTTTATATAATTTATAATATTATTGCTACATCCAATGAAGATACGTTTTATCTTGGACGTAGAGTGTAATTTACCCATATTATTGCTACGTTAAATATATTTAACGTCCAGCGTGTAATTTACCCATAAGAGTATTTTACTTCTAAACATGGCAGTAAATAAATGCTTTTAATGCAAATATGGAAAGATTGGATTTGGTTTCATTGGCTCCTTGAATTTTGCTGTGGCATAGTTTATTTATGTATTTTTAAAGTGGTTTCTGTCATATGTATATATATAGTAATGGATACAAAATTAATTTCCTAAACTATAGGGATTTACAATGATGACAGAATAAGCATATGCCTAAACTTAAGTGATATACATTAATTATGCAGATTGATTTAAGGGCTTGATATCTGGTGAGATGTCTTGAGAAATATTTGAATTTGAATTGGTGCTCTCAAGAGTGTGACTATCACACCCCTATAAGTGAATGGGGTGGCAACAAACCATAAGCTTGGAGGTTAAGAACTTGAAACCAAATAGACGAGAGGCCCTTAGTGAAGATATCTGCTATTTGATATGTAGTGCAGATGTAATTAACCGCTAGCTCCTTCCGAATGGATTAGGATCAAAATTGTATATTCCGTTCCGTTCCGGCCGGAAAATCTTGTACCGGTATGCAAACCGGTACGAAACAACCCCCCATTCCACCTCAGATTAAATTTCGGGGTGTTTCGGCTAGTATGGACATTTCGGCCAATTTGCTTTTGGGGGGATTTTTTTAAAAATTTTTCCTCTCCTCTCGACTGCTTTGATCTCTCTTCCTCCAGCAGCCGCCAGCTAGCCCTCACTCCAACGTTCAACCGGCCAGATGCTGCTGCTGCTTCTTAGTTTCGCCTACGTTGCTGCTGCTGCTTCTTCTTCTGCTGTTGCTGTTGCTGCTTCGTACCCAAATTGTTTTGTTTCTTCTGCTATTCCCTTTTCTTTCTTCTTCTTCATGTCTTCCCAAATTATTTTGTTTCTTTTTCATTTTTTTTTTTTTTTACCATTTTGTTTTGTGTGGCCTTTATCCCTCCACGTTTACAAAGTAATTTTTTCAATTTTCAAAATTTTCCAGCTACTAGCCTTGGTGTTAGCCACTTGCAATTTACTAATGACTATCTTTACCATTTTGTCCTTTCAAGTTGCAGGAATTGCCAATTTGCCATGAGATATTAGTTAAAACTTTATATTAGTTGATGTTATTTATTTATAGTTGCTAATTATATATATCTATATTTGCGGTAAACCCAAAACGGAATTCCAGTATTGACCGGTACCGAAATATATCATTCCGATGGCCAAACCGAAACGGATGCCGAAACGGTATATACAACTTTGATTTGGATCCTCTCCATTTGAAATGAAATGTAGAGAGTCCATTTCATGGTATAAATTAAATATTACAGATTTAATAGTGTACAGATTACAACATCATTTAAAATTTTAAATGACGTGACAGTCTATTCACTTTTAAATCCATGAGATAAAATCTGAATCATGAAATGGAAAAATTGAGAGATTTCCAAATAGAGAGAATCTTATTCCCTTGCGAATGACCTTGCTCTGATTCCATAATGAAATACAGATTAGGAAAAATATATTTGGTGAAAATACCACATGTATAAGTGGTTTCTGTCATTTATATATATGGTAATGGATACAAAGTCAATTTCCAAAACTATAAGGATTTACAATGATGACAGAATAAGCAAATGCCTAAACTTAAGGGATATACATCAATTATGCAAATTGATTTAGGGGCTTGATATCTGGTGAGCTGTCTTGAGAAATATTCGAATTTGAATTTGTGCTCTTAAGAGTTTGACTAATATATGTATTAATTGATTTATGTGTGTAAATGCATATGTATGTTTATATTTATGTATATCCATAAACAATTATTATGTAAGGGACAATCTTCGAGGTCTCAATCCAACCCTTAAAGAGGTAGAAGTCTTCATTTTCCTTATTTTGGACTTACTGAATCATTGTGTTAGATCCCATTGGAACCATCTTAGGACTTATCCTAGTTGATAGGTTTGGTAGAAATGTCTTAATCTAAACATCTATTTTTAGTTCCTTAATAGTTGGTTTTTTATTATATGTGATTACATATTCCTGTGAGTCTCTGAAATACGACTGTCTCAATCCCACATATTTGATATCTTTACTATTATATATATATATATATATATATATATATATATATTACATTATATTATACATGTACATTATGAAAATTGTGTTGTGGATAATTAATGGTGAACTTTATCCGTTTAAGTATATGAGCCTTGGCGGCTGACAAATATGTCTTCCCAATTCATCGTAAGTTATTTCCATCTTAATACCTCATCCTCATTTTTATTTAAAAGGGTGATACTTTCCGTTTCAATTTATTTTAAAGAGTTTAAATCTATCATTTTTTTTGTATTTACTCTAATGCTATTTACATCTATCTATATTTGTATATGTATTAATTTATTTATGTGTGTTAATGCATTTTTATGTATCTCTATAAACAATTATTATGTAAAACACACGTCTCAATCCAGTCGTTTTAGAAGATTAGATTAGTATCACTTACCTTAATTATCACATCTCTTGTGGCAGAGATTGTTGGGGAGTCTACCACATATATTTCCAAAATATTGAGTGCTTTGACAAAAATTACCCATATTACCCATGGTATATATTAAAAAGGCAAAATTCATCATTTTCTTTATTTTTCACTTACTTAATCCCTGTATTTGATCCCATTGGAACCATCTTAGGACTTCTCCTAGTTGATAGGTTGGGTAGAAATGTCTTAATCAAAAGATCTATTTTTTAGTTCCTTAATAGTTGGTTTATTATTATATAAGATTACATATTCTTATGAGTTTGTGAAATACGACTGTCTCAATTCCACATATTTGATTTTTTTAATTATCATATATATATATATATATATATATATATTATATATATTATATATATATATATATATTTTTACATTATATTATACATGTACAGTATGAAAACTGTGCCGTGGATAATTAATATTGAACTTTATCCGTTTAAGTAGAGGTGCTTTGGCGGTTGACAAATATGTCTTCCCAGTTCATCGTTCATTTCCATCTAATGAACTCATTCACATTTTTATTTAAAAGGGTGATACTTTCTATTTTTATTTATTTTTAAAAAGTTTATATCTATCTTTATTTGTGTTTATTCTAATGCAATTTACATCTATCTATATTGTATATGTATTAATTGATTTATGTGTGTAAATGCATATGTATGTTTATATTTATGTTTATTCATAAAAAGTCATTATGTACGGGACATTCTTAGAAGTCTCAATCCAACCTTTCAGAAGATGAGTTTAATGATCAACTACACTCAATTACGGTATCTCTTGCGGTAGCGACCGATGGGGATTCTACCACATACCTCTCAAAAGTATGGAGGGCCATGACCAAATCATCGGAGATGCTGATAGCACTTTAACATGAATTGTTGTACAAATGATTTAACAAATCCTGGGTTTGAAGACCATCCTGTATTACCTACCCAAGGTATTAAAGACGTAAAACTCTTCTTTTTTCCTTATATTTTACTTACTTAATCCCCATGTTAGATCTCATTGGAATCATCTTAGGACTTTTCCTAGTTGATAGGTTAGGTAAAAATGTCTTGATCGAAACATCTTTTTTGGCTCCTTAATAGTTGGTTTTTTTGTTATATGTGATTACATATACCGTGAGTTTCTAAAGTACGACTGTAACAATTCCACTTATTTGATTTTTGTACTATTATATTGTTTTTACATTATATTATACACGTACGGGATTAAAATTAAAAATTATCATGGCGGCAATGCCACCTCCAAAAAAATTATTGTTATACATTAATAATTTTTTTATGAACACTTGTGCAATAATATTTAACAAATCTAACTAAATAAGTCCATTATAACTATATTATCTAAATTCAAATTGGTCACGCTCCATGATTTCGGGAGTGAGGTAAGTAACGACTTGATATCCAACTAGGCAGTGAGGTAATTGAACAATTATCCCTGCCAGTAAAGCTGTTTAGAAAATCGGGTTCTTGACTTGGTTCCCATCTTTGCAAAAAAAAACTACAACTCAATGCAGTTAAAGATAACTAACCTAGACGATCGTAAGAACTAAAAACAAGTATATTGTTACAAACAATTTATAGTTTCAAACTAAATAAATAGAATATTGTTAAAACTCTCTTGGCAAAAAAAGTAATTTTCATTTCGGATATGGTTGTGATACGTACAGGTATGTTTTAATTTATTAAAAAAATACCGAATTACAGTCGCTTAAAATTGCTGCTGGACTCGATCTTCTTCGCTAGAGTTCTATGCCTTGTCTTTGGTCATCCTGGATGGGAAGATATGGAGAGCTTTCTCGCTCTTCTTTGACAAAGTCCCAATTGATATTTCGAATTACGGGTACATTTCTATTGATTCTTATACAATTTACATCTATCTATATTTGTAAGTGTACAGATAGTTATATATACATAGGGCTTTGATATTTTCACACCACCATTTCACATTATTATTTCACTGCACTTAAAATGTGGACAATTTTGACAATATTATCCACACTTTATGAGCATGTTCAAAATTTTGGAAAATATTATCCACATATGAGTGATTTAAGGTGAAACTGGTGTGAAGGAATATTTTCTCATATACGTACATGTATCATGTATGTACACACAAACATGATTATGGTTATGGTTATGTATAAAGTACAAACAAGTTTAATTCTTATGGAATACATTTGTTATTCTATTACTCGATTTCAGTGGCATCTTTTCATGTTTAATTGTTTTAGTGAAATTTGTTTCTTCAAGAGATAAGATCAAACTCGTTTCTTGAGAGATGAGTTCAATCTTATCTCTTGAATAGACGAGTTTCATTAAAAAGTCTTGATGAGTAAGAGACAAGATATGATAATTAAAAAAAAAATTATATTTCCAAATACTTTTTAAACAAACCTAATTAACAAAATAATATTTAAAATATTATTATTAAGCAATATTGGCCAAATTTGTACATATATCTTTATGTTTGAAGATTTAGATGGAAGAAAGGATATATCTAGTGTTCATTTGGCAATCTAACAGCCAAAAAGCGTGATTCTCTCCTACACTTTTTTTATTTTTGAGTTTGATAAGAATTAAAACAAGCGGAAGGCAAAAGAGTTTGCCTTGAAAACGTGCGGTTTGGAACTGGAGCTCCCGCATCTAGTCCGAAAAGGCACTTATAGCAAAACACGCGAAATCCCAGCGTGTTCCCAAAAGGACCCTATATCCTTAACCTTTAAAAAAATTTGCATTCTTTTTTTTTTTTTTTCTATCATCATGTGAACTAACACGATCTATTTTCTTACTTGTTGACCCCAAAAATTTACACACACAACTCTTTTTATTTTTTTTGGTAAATTACATTGATACCCTTTTTCTTTAAGAGAAACTAGACTCATTACATCATAATTTGGGGAAATAACATTCCGTTCATAAATTTTCAAAATAATTAATACTCCATCCCTTTTTTTATGTTTATTTTTTATTAATTTTTTTTTTACCAATGCCTAATTAACCAAAGTTAAAAGGAAAAAATTATATTCCAATTATTTTAAATTTAAGTAAGAAATATTCCTTTAAAAATTGGAGAAAAGGGGGTTGAGTGTTAATTATTTTGCAAATTTGGAAGCGGAGTGTCATTTTCCCAAACTACTAGGATGTAGCGAGTCTAATTTTCCAAAAAAATGGGGTGTCAATGTAATTTACCATTTTTTTAAATCCTACTTCAAAGGGTGAATCAAGTGCATAACCATAAACCTTTAAAATTTAACTTCTTTTGTCATAAACAAAGAAAAAAATGCATCAACTTCATAAATAAAATGACACAGTTTGGCTACAACCTACTACGTGACAACTAATTAGATCATCCACGAGTATTTTTAGTCATATGACATCTTTAATGAGTCATGTGACTTGTTTAAATAATACATATGGATGATTTTATGAATTGTCACAGAATGAGTTATAGCTAGCTGACTACAAACAAGTTATAGCTAGCTACAAACCAGTTTGTAGTTAAACTATGTTCTAAATAAAAGATCTTTCTACACTTTTTTTTAACTCAAATATTTACACCGTTACCAAAACCTACTTATTAAGACGAACATTTAGCCTTAGCGTCGTTAAAGGTTACATTTACCGTCTACGCTTTGTCAAGAAAAGGTTCAAATAAGCTTCAAACAGGTCTTACAGTTCTGCTTTGCATCTTGAGTCCACCAAACACCGTTTCTCAAGGTATGTTTCTGTTTCTCTCTCTCTCTGTGCTACAAATGTTGTACCTTTGCAATCTCTCTCTCTCTAAATACATTTCTACCACTGTGCTTGCTTGCCGTTGTCTCATAATTTTCACCTCTGCTTCTGCTACTAATCACTTCTTAATATCATTTACTAATCTTAGATCTATGATTAATGGTTTACACACTTTTTTTTTCCTGATCCCATGATATGAATTTTCAATTATTGAATCTAAGAAGGTGGTGAATTATGGTCTATGGACTATATTTAATGCTGATTAGACACTTTGGCAAATGGGTTTTTGAGAAAAATTTCAATCTTTATCATTCTTTTGTGAGAAAAAGCTTAATGGGTATTGTTAGATTGTATCTTTAGCAAAGTTTGGACACAGATTTGATGGATTTGTTAGATCAGTGTAATGATTGTGTGATCAGATACATTGTTTGATCAGATACAAGTTTCATCAGTTGTAGCTAGCAGAATTTGCAAACTGGGTTTTGCTCATGAAAAGCTTGTGGATCACTTTAGCTTCCTGAATAGTTAAATTTTGAACTCCTTTCTGGAACTAAGGCTGAGGCTGTTGTTATACCCCAATAGATTTAAGAACAGTAGTTTTTTATTCTTTGAAGGTGCTGATTTACTTAATGCTTAATCGATATGTGGGTTCAGACTTTTGCATAATTTTCATTGACTAATTGGGCCTAAATTATAATATTTGGATAGTTTGTTATTACATGTTATTGCTTTATAATTGGTCCAGCTTGCCAATGGTTCACGCTTTAGAATGCCTAGAGTCAAGGTGATCCATCTTGGGAATTGTTTACTCCTCTATTAGGCAGATGCACATAATCAGCTTAATGTTGTATTTCCACGCATGAAGTTTAATTGAATCAATCCTATCTATATCTCAGTTTAGCTGCATTAGCAATTCTATTATGGAAGCCAACAGGGGACAGAATGGAATTCAACAACTGCTAGCTGTTGAACAAGAAGCTCAGCACATTGTCAATGGGTCCAGAAATGGTAACTAATCTTTCCTGCTCTATACTAAATAATAGTATGCTTGTAATTTTATGGTTCCCACGATATTTAGGATTTCCATGCATATGCTTAGTGAAACATTCTAGCTATGTGATTACTGGGAGAAAGTGGGTAAATGGGGCTGCTGGCAGAGTAGTGAGGTAATGATGTTTGCCTGGCTCTGGCTGAGTTCAAAATGAGAGTGTTTGAGTGGGCAGGATATACCAAAGTATCTGAGAATTGAATCTTCGAGCAATATCTTCCCAATGTGTCGGACCACAAGTTCTATTAATATTTCTGCATATGTAAGATCTCTCTTAGAGTTAGATTGACATATAATGTCAGAGTTAGATTGTCAAGGCTGTGAAGCCATGTTTTGGCATTACAGTAAGATATTATAACATGATCGTGTGGGCACTCACACAAACGTGAACAAAACAATGTAGTGTTCACCTGACTGGTTGAGATTGGTTATATAAATCCTTTTCCACCAATTAGTACCACTTGGTGGCATATTTCTGTCAAGTCATAGGCAATAATGTTTATTATTTACCGCCTTGATCCACATCTTGTTCACTCTTGCTCATCTTTCCCATGCTTTGAATTGAATTCAAATGACTCCTCCATTCCTCTTTAGATGCCATCAGATCAACAGTTGATATTGTTAAATGTTTATTATATTTTAATTTTATAACTTTATTGCACTGAAACCCATGTTTTGAACTATGGAAGATAATGTTTGTGTGCGTGTGTGTGTCTATTTATGCATGCATGGGTTATTGCTGGATGCTGGTACTTATTCTAAACCCTTCCTTTTTATTTTTTTCAGCTAAATTGGCCAGATTGAAACAGGCCAAAGAAGAGGCTGAGAAGGAGATTGCTGAGTTTCGTGCACAGATAGAACGTGAGTTTCAGAGAAAGGTTGCAGAGGTAAGTGTAACAACAAAGGAAGAGAAACTGATTATTAAAACCCAATTACATGAAAGTAATATCAGATAAATCTCAACAACTGATTTCAAATCTTAGCTGCAAAATTTGATTCATCAGTGAGTCCAGCATAAATCTCTGATTTTTTCAAAAAATTGACATGGTTGTATGTTGGACACTTCTGTCACTTACAGTTACAGCGGGTATTTTATGATCAGTGAATATCATGAATAGCTTCTGTCTATATTCTCCGAAACTTCCACTAGTTCCATATATGGATATGCCTTTGACTAATGTAAAATCCCCCTTTTGTCTCATTCCAATTTGTCCTCTAATTTATTTCCAAACTTTTAGCTTTAGTCTTCCCAAGATTTGTAGTCATCACTCAAGTGGTAACTTAAATCTAGATTTGTCTGGATTTTTTATATGATGTTGTGAACTCTAGAATTCTAATGTGCATCTGTGGTTCTGTTTAAATGTTACTGATGTGGTAATTGGAATTTATTCATGTATCATCAAACAGAGTAGTGGGGATTCAGGTGCTAATGTTAAGCGGCTTGAACAAGAAACAGAGACAAAGATCCATCACCTGAAGACGGAGGCTGCAAGAATATCCTATGATGCTGTCCAGATGCTTCTGAAGCAAGTGACCACTGTAAAGAACTAAATTCCTGAAAAAGCTTGGTGTGTGGCTGGATGTTCTCACCTTTTCTTTTACTTTACTATCAAAGTTGGAATTCATTTGGCGGCGGCAATAACATCGTGTGTATTTCCTATGGCTCACATATATTTATGACCTTTATTAGTTATGTTCCTTTTGAAAATAAACGATTCATGTTGGTTTATTATTGTGATTATTGTAACATTCTGTGATGGCTTTGGCCACTAAAAGCAATGTTTGGTGAAATAGTCAATGGGAAAGGGACCCTCATTTTTTGAATTTAGAAAATTCAGTGTTGAAGAATGGATTTGATATTTTATTCTTGAGGAAGCAGAATTGCAGGTGCTTTTGCAGAATATGTTTGCATCATGTTGCCAAAAGTTGATCTCTCTAGGAGCCGAATAATAGGATATCCTGCAATATTTGCTCTACCACTATACCACATGCAAATAGTCCTACTCCAAGGAGTACAGGTCTAGCTTTTGAAAATGACTTTTGTTCAGTATCCTCAGCTTCTCTGCTAAGCATTGCCCATGCCATTGCTGGTGGAAGAACACCAAAAAGCATTGTCATGCAATAGCCCCCCTATTCCACATTAAAGCATAGATAGTAAATTTCTAACCATGATTATAAACAATGGTCATTGTGACTAAGATTTACCATCTGATTTCACCTTCTCCCTATACTTACAGCAATGTCAATAGCAGCTGAGAATGCATCTGGAACAGTAGTTGACACAAAAAGAGCTGGAGTGACAGCCATTGCCATTGCTGTGAAGCTAATTTTATTCCTTCCCCACCATTTTCTCAGTCCAAAAGGCATGTTCGGTCTCTGTTATAGTTATGCACCACATGTCAGTGTTTGTGGTTTGTGTTGTTAACATGTGAAATAGGGAACTGATTAACTCAGGATATAAAGGCTACCTGTATTAGTTTTGTTGAAGAAGCTTGCCCTTTGAAGTTATTAAGTTGCTCCTTGAAAAACTCAGAGAAGCCCAGGAGTGTGCCAATTAATGTCGTTCCAACCGCTAGAAGGGAAAAGGCCTCAACCATAATTGAAACGCCACTCCATTTCACCCTAAACAGAGTAAACATTTGAGCTTGGTTGTTTGATGTTATTGAAAAATCTGAACTCAGAGATTAATGCAGAGAACAATGAAACATTGCTGGTGTTGTCAAGAGATTGTCAAAATCTTTAAAAGTATGACGCATGTCTTTTGCATGTTGAGATCAATATAGATAATCTGCAACTTAAAAAGCATCACCTATATTCCCAATTTTCCATCTCTATGAATAGTTCACAAACTGTTATGTACAATGTGCCTAAAAAAGAATGTTAGCTTGACCTCCAGCCATTGCTTAGTTACTTAGAATGAGTCATTTGTCAAGTAACTAGTAATCACATGTCTAGAGTTAATAGTAATACTAAATCATGAAATCTTTCATTTTATTTTAGCACAGAAGTCTGCTCTATTGAAACTTGAAGGTAATAGTCTTCACAGAGACCTCATGAGCAATTCAACAGGGTCTACTTGTTGGTCGGTCTGTGCTGAGAGGCCAAGTGCTACTGCATCCCAAACAAGCAATGCTAGCATTGGAACAACACTACCAAGAAGGACTGAAGTCCTTATGCGTTTAAGATCACCTCCCAAATAAGCACAAAGAACTGCATTAAAAACAAGTATCATGAACGGGTAAACAATCACTTTCATTGCTAAATTAAACCAAGTAAAATTTTAGGAAAATTATTCTTTACCAGGTGCTAGATCA
>OU015769.1:31895817-31936775 GCA_907173295.1 Fagus sylvatica
CTCAAGTTTCAAAGATCAAGTTCAAAAGACAATCATACGGTGGACTACAACATAAAGGTTCAAAGATTTGAAAACCAAGTTCAAGCCCACCAAAAGGCCACACAAGCTCAATCTCCAAAACAATCTCTCAAATAATTACCTACCCCACATCTACCAAAAGGCCCCACAAGCCCAATTTCTCAAACAATTACTGACTCCACAAAAATCATAGGCCCAACAAGCCCAATTTCCCAAACACTTACCTATCTACCAACATGCTACTCAAACCAATTTCCTCAACAGTCACTCATCTACCAAAAGGCCCCACAAGCCCAATTTCTCAAACAATTACCTACCCTATATCTACCAAAAGGCCCCACAAGCTCAATTTCTTAAACAGTCACTCACTTATCAAAAACAAAACCACAAAGACTTCATCATCCCTTATACTCTACAAAAGGCCACGCAAAGCCCAAAACCCTAAAGGGTCAGTCATCAAACTTCAAGATTCAAGTTCTAGGCCAAACAAGACAACCATTTTACAAAGGTCACAAGCCTCCAAGATTCAAGATTCGAAATCAAGGTCATGAGGGTCACACAAGCCTCTTCTTCCAACACGATTGATTCATGGGCTTCCCTTACGTCAACAACCCACAAGGACATCAACATTGCTTCATCAAGTCATCATTTGATTTTACATTTCTAAATTTAGTTGTGTGATTTTCATTTGAATTGCTTTGATTGTCTTATTGGTGTGTAGCATAGAATTTTGGATCCAAGAAAAAAAAACATCTTTTAAAGATCAAGAATTTCTCTAACTCTGCACCACAGATCACAAATCAAAAATTGAAAGAAAAAAAAAATCAACAATTCACCAAAAAAAACTCAATGGGCCGAACTTTGAATCACACCTTAAAAGGTTAAAATTCACTTGGTTAAATCAAACATCAGAATGGTTAAAATTCTCCCAAATTGAATCACACCTCACATGTTTAAAATTCACCCAATTGGATCACACCTTAAACGGTTAAAATTCACAAAATGAATCACACCTTAAATAGGTTAAAATTCACAAAATGAATCACACCTTAAATAGGTTAAAATTCACCAAATTTAATCACACCTTAAACAGGTTAAAATTCACCCAATACAATCACCCCTTAAATGGTTAAAATTCACTTGGTTAAATCAAACATTAGAATGGTTAAAATTTTCACAAAATGAATCACACCTTAAATAGGTTAAAATTCACTCAATTGAATCACACCTCACATGGTTAAAATCCACTCACACCTCCCAAAATTAAAGTTTCATTAAAATGAATCACACCTTAAATGGTTAAATTCATATTTTTTTTGAATCACACCTCACACGGTTAAAATTCTCTCACACATTTCACACAATTAAAATTCATCAATTACGCCTCAAAATAGTTAAAATCCACTCAATTGAATCACATCTCACATGGTTAAAATTCACTCACAATTCACACAATTAAAATTAACCCATTACACCACACCTTAAATGGTTAAAATTCACCAATTGAATCACACCTCACACGGTTAAAATTCTCTCACACCTTAAATGGTTTAAATTCACCAATTAAATCACACCTCAATGGTTAAAATTCTCATTTTCTGAATCACACCTCAATGGTTAAAATTCACAAAATAAATCACATCTCAAAGGTTAAAATTCACGAAATGAATCACAGCTTAATGGTCAAAATCCACATTTTTGAATCATACCTTAATGGTCAAAATCCACATTTTTGAATCATACCTTAATGGTCAAAATTCACATTTTTGAATCACACCCTAATGGTTAAAATTCACGTATCAAATTACAATTGCTTGAAATTTGATCACATCATCAAAAAGAAACTTTAAGCAACAATCTTCAAGTCTCCCATGTTCTCACATCTTTTTGGAGAAGGAAAATTTTCAAAATTGTTTTTACAAAAGTACTTTTGGAAAATCAAATTTTTGAAATCTTCTTTCTTGGGCAACAAATGACAAATCATAGGGTCACATCACTTGACCAATCAATTTGCACCGAGAAGGGGATCATTTTCATTCAATTCATATAAAAATTGTCGCCAAATACTTGGAACAACAAAAGAATGGATCCTAGAAAGACAATCAAGGAAATAAGGTCATTGAGAGATCTCGAGTCACTCCTTTCGAAATTCCTTCTAAATCCGGTCATGATATGTCACATTCTTGCACATTCATTCAGAAAAGTATCCTGATAGTTGGGCTTACAATGGATCATCCATGCAAAAAGAGAAATGAAAGCTTGTTAGGCCGAAAACCCAAAAGGGCGGCCTTAAGCAAAAATTAGGGCTCCACAAAGAAAAAAAAAAAAAAAAAAAAAAAAAAAAAAAAAAAAAAAAAAAATTTACTTCCAAGAAAGAACTCATCAAAAGAGCTCAAACACTGCATGCCAAAAGCAAGCTCTACCAAGGACAGGAGGCCATTTTTTATTAAACCCAAATATTCTTGTCAACACCCTACAAATGCAATCACTTGCTAGCCAATTTGGGCCTTTAAAAAAAAATGAGCCTTTTCTTTCTTGAAACCCATAAACCAAACCTAGGGTGGGAATTTTAGATGTGAACAAAAAGGAGATCATGGATTTCTTTCTCAAGATCAAAGTGTCAAAGAAGGAAGAACAAAAGAACAAGGACATGCTCAATGGGGGCGTCAATCTTCAATAAGAATGAAGCAAATTGAGAACACTTAACACAAACGTCAACATACAAAAAGAAAGGGCGTCTCTGACAAAGGATGCCAACACAAAGACAAGAAAAGTCAAATGCGTCAACACAAATACAAAGAAGACGTGAAGGAAAAAAACAAAGGAAAGAAGTCACGAAGCAAATCCAATCCTTGGAGTTCACACTTGGGGGTACATTGGGGAATTTGAGCCTTTATAACTTTCTTTTCACAGCCCAAACCCGGCCTACATTATAACCGATAAACAAAGCCCTCTTTGAGGTTCTGCTTGCTCAAGACATGATGTTAAGCTCTTTCGTTATTCTCCATTGGAAGTATGAAAAGTGCTCGCTAGGTTGAAAACCTGAAAAGGCAGCCTAGGCAAAAGTTAGAGCAAAAGAAAAAAGAAAAAAAAAAATGATGGATGGTCCAAACACCAATCAAATCTCCTATGAAAAGGTGAATCATCACAAATGGTTCAAACTCAGAGTTCACTTTCTTTCTCATTGCAAACAGTCAAGTCTCTCTCGAAGACTTCAATTTCAAGTCAAAACTTGGGGCATCCCCCTTTGTTTTCCAAGTGCTTCACACATCTCCAAACTAGAGGCATTCTCCCTAATTTGTCATTTCTTCCCACAACATGATCCACACAAGATCACACATCTCCAAACTAGGGGCATTCTCCCTAGTTTGTCGGCTAAACAGTCTTTCCTCAACATGATCCACACAAGATCACACATCTCCAAACTAGGGGCATTCTCTCTAGTTTGTCAATTGGTCAGAATTTCAAGTCAAAAACATGTCTCTATCATTACTCCAAACAATATTGACTTGCAAAGTCATCCAAATTTTTCAAAAATATCATTGCTTTTTCATCATTTTGTTGATTCGGGAAAAATCTCAATCACTTCATCTCTTCAATTGCCTTCGAAGGATTCAGCCTTACAAGCTCCAAGAGAAATGCAAATATGTTTATAAGGGTTTAATGACTTTAATCCCCTCAAAGTGAAAGATAATAGTTTTGTTTTGCAACCTTAGGGTTTGTCAACATGTCTTCCCAAGAAAACAAAAGTTTCTCAAGATTTTCGTTTACATAACGGATTGCATCCATTTAAAAAATGAGTTTTCAAAATGATTTACAAAGTCCATCTTTTCATTTTTGAAAGACTTTCTCCAAAAGAGGTACACAATCAAGGAATAAAATCAAGGTACACAATTGAGATTACAAGTCAAGTTACACAGTTAAGACACAAGACATCCAAAAGCAACAAAAAATTTGGATTATTTGTGAGAACATAAAATCTTTCCAATACGCATGTTTTAGGTTGTTGCAAACACTTAAAATCATCCACAATGAAAAACATTTTTCACTTCCACACAAGAAGTCTACAAATATTTTGAACTACCACACAAAAGGTTCACAACCATACAATTTTGCACCTCCTAACAAGAAGTCTACACATACACATATGTACAACTTTTCCCTTCCACACAAGAGGTCCACACATACACTTTGAACTTCCAAGCAAGAATTCACACACCCCACATTTTCGAACTACGTTCAGACCTGATCCTCTGTGATGGAGGTACGTAGGCAGCCTTTACTAAGGCTCGGTCTCACACCCACAAAACATTTTCTACATTTCGAACTACGTTCGGACCTGATCCTCTCTGATAAAGGTACGTAGACAGTCTTTCACTAAGACTCGGTCCCACACCCACACTCATAGTCCAATATCCACATCCACATTCACACATTCCATGATCTTGAGCTGTAAACAATTAGCTTGTTCTCATGACTTGTTTAAACTAGGGGCATTGGCCCAAGATTATCTTTTGTAGAGGATATCTAATTTTTCGAAAAAGAATTGTTTTTGTTTTTGTAGGAGCGTACGTGCCTACCTACCAGCTGAACAAGACACCGAATGCATTTTGATTCTAGCAAGGATATTAAAAAGGTTGAAAAATCCGGAATTACGCCTTCAGACGGCTAAAATTTTCGGCGTCATCTTAACAAGACTCTGACAACACACATGCTTGGGTTGTCTTGGAACCACGTAAAATATATCCCAGCAAGATTTTTAGGTTGTTAAAATACTTAAAATCAAATCCTAAAAAATTCCAAAATATCAGGTTGTTTTTTTTACAACATAAAATCATTCCTGGTATACCCACTTTTTTAGGTTGTTATTGACAATATAAAATCAAATCCTAAAAAGTTTAAAAAATATCGGGTTGTTTCTTACAACATAAAATCATTCCTGGTATATTCACATTTTTAGGTTGTTATGGACAACATAAAATCCAATCCTAAAAAGTTCCAAAATATAGGGTTGTTTCAAACAACATAAAATCTATCCCAACCCACTTTTTTAGGTTGTTAAAACACTTAAAATCAAATCCTAAAAAGTTTTAAAAAATATCAGGTTGTTTCTTACAATATAAAATCATTCCTGATATTCCCAATTTTTTTAGGTTGTAATGGACAACATAAAATCAAATCCTAAAAAAGTTTTCAAATTTGTCGGGTTGCTACAAACGCTTAAATTATCCCCAACATTCGGTCGCAAAACTCGGTGTCTTTCTCAAACATTGACATTTGCTTTACAAGCTCTGCCAATGAGGGGCATTCTGTTGACACCCCATTTTGCTACCTACATTCTAACCCTTACACAAACTAGGGTTTTCACAAATTAAAATTCTAAAAACGGAAAGTGCACAACTTGCCTAAATTAGGGTTTTAAACCAATAGTGTTTTTGACCGTTTGATCGACAACTAAAAGAAATCAAACAGATCTTTAAGTTGAGACAAATGAAATGACGTGTCATGTGTTCAAATCGGACCATAAGTGCAAATGTTATGATCAATTGAAGATTTAACGGATAGAGTGCATAATGATTTAATAATTCCGGGTACATGGGATTAATCCAAACTAATTATTATTGGTCCATTAATTGGGTTGATTTTAATTAGTGAGGTGTAAACATCTTATTGGCTTGTAATGATAAATAATTATGGACTCTACTACGTTAAATAAAATGAGCTTAAGTTGGATAAATAGTGTGATTAATTAATTAAAATATAAGGATTAATTGAAATAGATCAATTCAAATATTTTAAAGGGGTTAAGAAGATCACTATAATATCTGGTGTTTATCATAAAAAGTTGAACAACTTTGAACAAATGGATAAATACAAAAAAAGAAGTTGAAAACGTTTTTTAAGAACTCAAAGTACCGGCCGGCACTTTGATTGGGGTTTGAAGTACCGGCCGGCACTTCAAGCTTGTATTTGGCACTTTGATTGGGATTTGAAGTACCGGCCGGCACTTCAAGCACATTTTGAAGTACCGGCCGGCACATTAAAGTACCGGCCGGCACTTCGGACCTGGAGCACGTTGTTTTATCCCAAAATTATCTCCAAACTTGAATTTTGAATTCTCACACGTCCAAGTCAGTCCACAGCTGGTTGAGGATAAAGAATAGGGATTATTTGAAAATAAAAAATACAAAATTAAACAAATAGCTTCTCGTTTGTTTGGCTATAAAAAGGAAAGAGGGGTTCAGTTACAGGGGTCCCAAAGTTTGAGCTTTAGAGAGAATTCCAGATCATTCTGTGTATGATTTCTAAAGCATAAAACACCTCTAAATATTCCACCATTGGAAAACAGAGAAAAGCTACCACAAAAAAATCCCTTTTGGAGATTCTACGGCGAAGCTCTGTTCACGGGTTGAAGACCATCAAGGAAGCACCATTGGAGTTCTTTTTGGCAGCTGGGCAGAATACAAACTCCCCACCATTGCAGCCATACAACAACTCTTCTGATCCTTGCTCTTCCCCTTTTTCAAAGTTTTCCATTTGTGATAAGTTTTTGTGTCTTCTATTAACAAACTTTTTGATTGCAGCCAAAGTTGAACATAACTCTGGTGATTCTAAAGCAATCAACAAGATCTTCTTCCACGTGTATGCAGGTAAAAATTCTTTGCTGAATTCTTTATTTGTTTGCCTATTCATATGATGATGACGATAATATGCCTTTTTCATATGTAAATGATTTAATAAAGAACTTGAACCTTTAAAATAAATTTTATGGTGAACCATGCTTTTGTATATTGAAATATTTGTTTTTGGCCAAGCTCTATCCTAGAAGACCGATGTTAATTGGGCAAAACGAGGTGCTTACACCTTCTCGTTTTGTAACCAAGCCCCCGAACCTAGTCTTGAAGGTTCTAGATTAGTTTATTTGTGAATGTAAATTTCTACTGTACTATACTGTATTTAGGAAGCATTCAGATGTAATTTTCTTAGATTGTACCTAGGAAACAATTTTTGTTATGTAATTTTTTGTTTTGGACACTCAATTGTAATCATACAATCCAAATTGAATAAAGAGAAGTATTTTTTAAGAATTTTCTTGTTTTTCTTCATTGTAAAAATAAGTGGCGACTCTACTGTAACATCACCTTCATTCTAGAGGGATGATCATTCGTCAGTTGGGTCACATTTTGAGGCCCATTTGACCCTCGGGTCGTGGTTCTCACACATATTAATATTTACCAATTTCCATAGTCTTAAATCATTTTTCTAAATTTCTTATAGATTACCTCTATTTTCTACTCTACTAACTCAAACCAATGGCTCTCCATAAACCATTGTGGCAATTAGTCTGCAAAATGAGAACAGAGGCTCTTAGTACTTAGCTACGAAATATAATGCAACAGTCACCAATAAGGAAGAAACACTTCAAGAAATAAACCAATAAGAGCTGCATGAGATATATGATGACTAAAATAAGAACAGTTAAACAAAGCCATTCCAATAAGTGGACAACTTCATGGTATATGCTAAGGATGATGCTCTTTCTGCAGACATAAATAATGGAAAGTTCATGAGAGCAAGTCACTCTGGAGGTAAAACAGGCAAGATGGAAAAAAGGAGTGAATTATTCAATACAAGCAGAGCAATATGTAATATGGTATTTTTCCCTTTTTTCATTAGATTTTAATTGTTAGACAACATGAAGCCATAAACAGAAAATCCATTCTGATTTTAAACCCAAACACAAAATCCCATACAACACAAACCCCCACAAAATCAATCAAAAGCAGTACAAAATTAAACCTGGACTTTTTTTTTTTAATCTTAACTTAAGGTTCTTATTACGTTGATCGCCTAGTAAGCCTAAATGCACATGAGAAAAAGAAAAAAAAGATGACCAATGGTAACTAAAACCAAGAGGCATAAACCATTAAATTGACTTAAACAAATAAAACAGCGAGTGAGACATTTTGTCAAACATATGATGTGCAGATTCCAAAATGTGAATGAAGAGAGTTTTGCAATATGAATCAACCCAATAATGATTCCCAAGACAAACCAAGCCACATTACAATTGAACATATGATGTGCTAAAATATTTTTCACACAAAAGAGCACTAACCTTGTTGCAAAAAAACAAATGGGGTCGGAACTGACATGTTGAACATCAGTGTGTTGTGCATCAAGCTTTCCGACTGTTTGCTTGGATACACCCACAAAGCAAACACACAAAAGCCACATAATTATCCAATATTTAAATTTAAAAACAACTTAAAATTGTACCTTTGTTGGATGAAAACCAAACCCACTCATCTGCATCGTACATTGGGTGTCATTTAAAATTATGGCTTCATCAGATATCATAAACTCAAATAGTGCATTAGAAATCTCAGCATCAAAGGAAAGTTTGAGTAACAGCTACAAAGGCCAAACTAAAGGTACAATTCACTGATAAATGTTACAACATAAGTTAGCCAGATTGGTTTGCTATAGTAATTGTCCCTTAAGAAACAAAACATCAAACATGTGGTCAGCATATACCATATGGTTTATTAAGTTTTCCCAGAGGTTTTATCAGTAAAGCTGGCACAAAACATCAAACATTAAGACCATATGGTTTGCTATGTTTTCCCGAAGGTTTTATTAGTAACCATTAACCAAAATAAAAAATAAAAAATACCAGCGGTTTCGAACTCAGATGGTTGCGGATGGCCGACTTGGTGGTGGGTGGAGGCGAAACAGTGATGGCAGTCCCTTGGTGGCGCCCCTCAGTGGGTGGAGGCTAAACGGTGATGGCAGCCACACCGTGGCGCCCCTCAGTTTATGGTGAGATAGAGAGGGATTTTGATTATGAAGTGGGCGTTGGTCTTTGCAAAAGATATTGGGTAATATCAGCTGCTAGGGATTTGAGGAAGAAGCAATTGATATTGGGTAGAGAGGGATTTGAGAAGGAAGACCGGCTGCCGTGGGAGAGAGAGTGTTTTTGCGACTGAGAGAGAAGCAAACCGTGAGAGAGAGAGAGAGCTCTTTGCGGGTGATAGAGCAGCAGACCGTGAAAGAGAGAGAGAGAGAGAGAGAGAGAGAGAGGCGTTTTCGTGAAAGAAAGAGAGAGGTGAATTGTTGTAATGATAAAAGCAATTATATTAAAAAAATTATAATGAGGTGTAAAATTGTAATGAGATTTCAAAAGCTTGATGTGGCGCAACATTTTTATGAGGTCAAACTAAAGGAAAAAAAGTCAACAAAGCTTTGAATTTACATATAGTATAGATAGATTATATAAAAATGTACTTATCGTTCCCTCAAATTTTACAATTAAAAATAAATAAATATAATTCTGAACATAAGCAAAAGACATGTTGCTCCTTAAGGTGAAGTTAGGGGCAAGGCCCCTCGCCTTCTAAATTTCCCAATAGAAGTAGCGATAATATTACAAATTATATAAGAATGTATTTACCGTTCCCTTAAATTTTAGAATTTAAATCTTAAAAATTTATAACTAGACCCTTAAATTTATTGTATCCCCCCTCCCTGTGGCCATCCAAAGACACAACCACAAATAACCATGTTCTCTTTTTAACAAATTCCAAATTACCTATAGCAAAAAAAAAAGAAAAAAAAAAAAGAGAAAAAAAAAAACACCCTTACCATTATTGTCTCTTTTTACTACTCAATTTTGATTCCCAAATGCTGAATTCCTAGAAAACAATAAATATCTTATACGCCTACTCCATGGAGCGGTCGTAGAAAGATACCATCTCTCTATAATGGCTAAAAAATGTGAACCTAAGTAAATAGATATTTCTTACTTAGAACGTAATTCTTATGGCCACCAATATGAGAGTATCTTGTTAATCAATGCGATGTAATTTGTCAAGCATATCTCAAAGCTAGCCATATCAATATAGACTTCAGAATTATCCTTAATTTGGATCTGAAAACCATCTTTGTAGCTTTTGTCCTATTTGGTTTGAGCAAATTCCTTCAAGGTTAGAATATTCATGAAATAAAATGATGATTATTATTTATCATGGTATCTCACTAGTAAGCCAATGAGATGGGTAATCCATTTATTATTATGGGCTTTATAAATTGGAATGGAGATAATTGTGCTTTTGTGCGACGTGTGGGGAAAGATCCTAACTTCTTGCATAAAATTGTTGTAAAAGTATACAATGATCTAATGAATGGATCTCAACACATTGAGAAAGTAGGAAAACATACTTCTAAACAAATTAAGCGAAATGAATAAACTAAGATTTCAAGGTTCAATCGAAGTTGTTTGGTGGCTTGTATTTCAAGCTTGTGCTTTTAGACTTTTAGTACAACGAAAGTGTAGATTCACTTAAATGTGGATATTTTTTAACTGATACAATTGTTGTTATGTTACAATGAAAAGGTTTCAGATGTTGTACTAAAAAATGCTTAAATGAATGTTTATGTATTTATCGTCACAATTGATTTGAGTGCTCAGTATGTTAAAAGACATGGTCAATCTCGACATTAACAAGATAATATTGATGTAAAGAATTATTATTAAGTTGATGTATTTATCGCCACTATAGTATTGATGTTTAGTTGTAAGAAATGAACAATAGATTTAATGAGGATACAATGGAGGACTTATTCTTATCTCGGTTTTGGATCTTATTGATGGATATAATATGCTTGAAATTGATCGCATTTACAAGCTTCCCGATAAGTTTTATTCTAAAGATTTTATGGAGAAAGAAAAAGTACGTTTGAGAATTCAATTTCAATATTTCAAGCTTAATGTTCCTCAACATCCAATCTAAAAAATCTATTAACGCTTTATGAATTATGCTAAGGGTTGGTAAGGGCTATGAAATCAACAATGTATCCACTTACTCAACTTGTGCTTTCTCTTCCTTTTTAAACAACAACTACGGAATGTGCATTGTCTATTACAAAGCCTGTTAAAACGACGCTTTGTAACAAGATAGAAAATGAGGCTTTGAGTGATTGTTTAATTGTGTATATCGATTGCGTGATTGCTGTAAAGTTTAGTTTAAAATCAATGATAAATGATTTTAGTATCATAAAAGAATGTAGGGCACAAGTTTAAGATAATTTATTAAATAAAACATTTTTCTTTCTTTTACTTAAGAATTTCACATAATCGTTGACCTCTTGCCAATTAATCCTGAGTAGCTTTATCGAGATCAAACATGATTTTGTGCTCGGTCATTCAACAAATTAAGAACACAGGAAGAGCCTTTTGATTTTGTGGAAACTACTCTGCCCTCGTCGCCATTATAAGCCAACCTGCTCTCGTTCGGTCTCAAGTAATCAGCTCCTCTTTCCAACCCTTCAAATCCAATATACGATCAATATTTTTAGCTATTAACAAAGAAATTAAGATCAGTCCAGTATTTAGAACTAGATTCGGAAAAGAAGAACAACACTAAAACATATGAATTAGAGGGAGACAGGACAACCAAACAACTGAACAATCAACAAAAGTAAGAGATGTTTTATTCTTCATCAAAAAGTTTATGAAGTAAGGAAGGAGATAATACACACTTCTAACATTTCATCGTTGCTCATTCCCATTAGGCCGTAGTGTACATCAAAACCCAACAAACTTGTATATCAGAAAAAACTATATATAAAAACCAAACTTAATTACTTGAAATGGCAAAAACAGTTCTCTAACAATAAGAATCCCATGCAAGTTGCAACCTCAAAGAATATGTCTCCTGGCTGCAGTTCC
Organism: Fagus sylvatica; assembly: GCA_907173295.1. Lineage (NCBI taxonomy): Eukaryota > Viridiplantae > Streptophyta > Magnoliopsida > Fagales > Fagaceae > Fagus > Fagus sylvatica. Next base: position 31,907,567 of record OU015769.1, read on the forward strand.
AAACCAGCTTCTTCTTATATTATCACGCCGTTTCTTGTACACAAGCCCTCCCAACAACAAAACTCCTGTCCCAGCCAACACTCCAATCACTATGCCTGCCTTTTGTCCACCACTCAGTCTTCCCGAAGAGCCTTTCGTTGTAGCCGGAGTTGGTGGAGGCGGAAGATTAGGAGTATCATAAGGAGGAGGAGGAAGTGCTGTCGGTGGAGAGGTTGGTGTTTCAATTGGTGGTTCATGATGAGGACTTTGTCCTGGCCCTGGGCCTGGTGAGCCTACGGGAGGGTCCTGAGAAGTGTTCAAGTCAGGGAAGAGAAGCAATAGTAATAGTAGAAGAGAAATGAAGCAGAGTTGTTTATGCACTAGTGATCCTAGTCCTGCCATGACAGTGTAACTATAACAAATTAACAAAACATGAACTTAATTAATTTGGGGTAGGTAGGTTTGATGAAATGTGTACAAATATATAGCTATGTATATGTACTTAGGGAAATCAGATGAGGCAGAAGGAAACAGCGGAGATACCTAGTTTAAACATGCCAATAGAGAGAGAAATAGCCTTATTCAAAAGTGGAAAATTTGTTTGGCATTTCTCTCTTGGTTCATATATAATAAGTGTATCAGGCAGTTTGGTACTTGTTTATATTTATTGGAAGCTAATCTTAAAGAGTAGCTCAATTAATTTGGTCTTAAGTATGCTTGTCAATGGTCACTAGTTCGCCTTTCCTTAAGATCACCTACCCAGGGGCGGAGGCAGAAAAAAATTTTTAGAGTGGGCTAATTGCAAAAAAAAAAATTTTGACTAGGCTAATTATTTAATTTAAGGTAATTTTTTTTTTTTAAATATAGGTAAAAAAAAAAAAAAAAAAAAAAAAAAACCTTGCTAGGCTATAGCCCAGCCAAGGGTAGACGTGGCTACGCCACTGCACCTACCTAAGGTAAAGTCTTACACCTATTGCTATACACATGACGTGCAAGCTGGTCCGGACACCCTCACTCAAATAAATATATATATATATATATATATAGATATAGATATATTGTTTTTTTAATAAAATTTTAAACAAAAAGTAAAAAACTGGCTATCAAGTCAACTCTAGTTTAAGGACTTTTAAATAGAAAGGCTAGCCGGCCTGTATATGGCCTATATATATATGAATTTAACCAGCCAACCCCTTTTTTAGCTATAAAGAAAATTAATGTCTCCTTCCTATTTGATCCAATTGCCTCACACTGACATCAACCTACAATACTAGTAACATAACATTTGATTTTTTTTTTTTAACTGATGACATAGGCTCCGTTTGTTTCACCGTAAAACGTAATTTGAAAAACGTTTTACATGTTTTCCAGTGTTTGGTTACACCAGAAAATATGATCAACAGAAAACTATCTTTTGGTCAATGGAAAACTAATAAAAAAATACACTGTTTTACATCAACTCGTTTTACGCCCAAGTTTTCCGTAAAACAATCTAAACAAAGAAAAAAGAAAAAACGGAGTCGTTTTAGGCTGAAAACTACCTTTTTGTTGTTTCTTCTGGTCTCATTCCAAGCTACTATTAACGCTCTTTTTATCCTTGCTTAATGATTACTATTAACGCTCCTAATGGCACGGAATTACGGATCTCTCATGATCTAGATCTCTGACACTCATTTTAATCTCTCTTCTCTCAGTTCCTTAAATCTCCCAAGTTAAAAACAAAAGTTAAAATTACCCACCTTGACCACTCCAAGCTATGAGAATAACGGATAAAAAAATATTCGTTTCGTAGTTAAATAGAACCGCATAAGCATTAGCATATGACTTGTACGCAGTTATGTGAATTTAAGTACTAATTACTATTTTATCCATGTTAAGAATGCTTATTTCATTTATCCTTTAAATTGATGTAAAATAAAAAAAAGATATTGGAGCTGGGATTTTAGTTGATTTCTGAATTGATTTAAATCTCCATATCTATAAATATTTCAATTTCATTAATTGGGGGATAATGTCCAAATCATATGGCCGAATTTCCTTCTTTTTTTCAATTAATTGTTTTACCGTGATTGCCGTAAACAATATCATTTTCACTTACCCGTTTCACCATTGAATACGTATTTTTATTATCTACTAGATCATAACAAACTATGTCAACAATCCCATAGAAAAAATAAAATTAAACTGGACCTATTGCACTATGGCCCACGTTTGTAGACAGAATATTTTAGTATATTCGGTTCATTGTTATTCTCTTTTCCCTAATAAATACGTTAATTCGTTTTCATCAAAACAACTTGTCGTTTGCTTTTCACCAGCAAGTGTGTCACTATTCTCATAAATGGTTTTTTTTTTTTTTGCTGAATCATAAATGGGCATATTGGACCCATGATATGATATGATTAGATGATTAAATTGCACTGGTCCCTGAATATAATTAAAAAAAAAAAATCAAAATTAAAACTATAAAGCTACGTTTTATTCTTTTTATCCATAATATTTTTCCTTGTATATATATGCTGGCAAGTACCATGGAATTGTTTTATGGACTAATGAGGGAATTGAATGCTGCAATCAATGGAACAGCAAACAAAATAGAGAGTTAACATGCACAATCCAATCTTACTAATTGGGTATATCAACAGCTCCTGCAGTGAGTTCTTTCTTAATCAAATTCAAAATGTCTGAGACCTGCAGGAAGAGAACAGAACAATTACCAATAAAAACTAGAACCATTATGTACCCAATGACTATCTGATAAAAATAAAAGGCAGATAGGTGATAACTAGAGAATGACAATCAGCTCAAGGGTGATTGAAATAAATATATGCAAATAATGTGACATTATCTTTATGGAATGAAAAATTAAAAATAATGTGCCATTGAAAGACAAAACATTACTAATTGGCAAAAAAAAAGACCTAATAAGATTGTTACCTCAAAGTACTGCTGCAATGCTGGTGAATAGTGATGCAGAGTTGTGTATATCTTCTCAAGTAGGCCTAGAAGCACATCCACTTGATCACCTAGCATATCAACCTATACCCCAAAACAAAGTAGGATTTTTGAGGAAACATATGCATAACAACAGATTCAAGGAAGATCTTCAGGACATCTATCTAGAAAATCAATTTTACATGTTGAAGCCCCATTAAAAATAGAAGACAAACAGCCGATTCAATTTGATTGTTTCTACCAACATGTTAAGGATGAACATATAAAGTGAGGGACATGATTGTATTTCAGAACCTCAAGTTCAGCCTTCTGCAGATTCTGGCATCTCGAAACAAAGGCCTTCCGGTAAAGAAATTCCTTATTTCTCAAAGAGGCAACTAGCTCAATAAGCGGATCTAAATTGTACTTCACTTCTTCCAACCTGTAAAGGAGTATCACAGCAGCCTAATTAATCATATAAAATTACATTGGATTTGTGAAAGCATGAATGATGGTAAATTTGTTCAAGGGTTCGTCACTAAGTATTATCACATTGTTCTTGATGTGGTTGCATATGATAAAAGGACTCAATGCATGTAATAGATATGTTTTCAGAAGTTTTATTCTCCTTAAACTAGTAGGAAAACCAAAAATAAAAAATAAAATTAACATATATGTTTTGCTGTGATTAATGATGTAACAAAAGGAAGTACTTTATACAATGTTAATGCTGTGTAAATTTAGTAGCTGGGTTTTTGTTGTTCGGTTCTGCCGTTTTGAGCCCATTGCTTTGGGATCATGTGATCTGTTGGCTTCGTGTTTTGCAGGTGCCTCTTCCTACCCTGGCTTCAAAATTTTGTCGTACTTGTTCTTTCACAATATCGAGGTAGTGGAAAAAGACAAAATGTCTGTGAAAATAGCCTCACCCTTTCTAATATTAAAAATTGAATTAACCTGTGGCAAAATCTTCAATTCATCACAAACAATTGAGACATTTATTTTGGACATATCTAATACATATACAAAGATACTTTTTTCATGGACATTAACTGATTATTGAAACAGGAAATCCCTCAGCCATGGTAGATTCTTTGTTTTTTTGTTTTTTTGGCCATCAAGACAGTAGACAATGGAGTAGAAGAAATAGAAGGTTTTTAAGCTCACGACATAATGAACTTCAAACAAAATAAGATGTGTACATGCTCAATTCTATTAATCTCATAATCACTTACATATGTTAAAGCTTATACCTGAATCAATTAATACTTACTTGACAACAAATATTAGAAAGCAATTTAACAAACTACTATGATTTCCAAGGTGCAATTTGAAACAATTCATATAATTCTTGACACTAAAAGGCCACTACCAATGTTTTGGAGTTTTATCAGAAGTATAAGCAAACAATGCTGGTTTACAATTATATAAATTCATGAATGAGTGAAGTACCTCAGAATGTTCATCCTTAATTTTTCATGTACTATGCGCTCAAAATCCACTAGCACATGCAGAAATCCAAGGAGTGGTGATAAGATAGAATCTGATGTATTTAATTGCCCCTCTTCCTCATCTTTTGGTGGGTGAAAGGAGGGCTGTCCAACATGTGGAACACCAACTCTAGGAGTCATATGATCATGAGCCTCTTCTAAATCACCAACTGCAATGCCTAAATTAGACCCCAATTCACCTAATAGTGACTTACTTGTGACCAACTGTTGCAAGGCCTTCTCTAGCTTACCACTTACTGAACTGAAAGTGTGTTCCTCATCAACTAGAAACTCTTCAAATATCTGGTGTCCATCCATCTCTTCACTTTTCAAGCTCACAATGTCAAGCTGTGCATTGTATTCCTTCAATTCAGAACTTGCACTTAGCATCAGATCTTCCTCCACCTGAAAACATTGTGATAGAGAATCCATTTTTTGAATTAAATTATCCTCTCCACTAACCTGTAGACTGTCATATAGCTTGTTAGGAGAGAGCATGTCTCCATTGAGATTGTCATAAATTTGGGACTCAGCATCTTTCACTGCCTCTACAATGACAAACTTATATATATCTTCCCATATTAGACTCTCCATATTATAAGCATCTATGTCCATCTTCAATTCCTTCACTGTCTCCCTAAATAAAAGCATACAGACATCCTCCTTCACAAGACTTTCTGCACTTTGGAAAAACTCACTAGTAATTGGAACTTTGACCTCTTGATGTTGACTTGATGCATTACTGGCAGTGCCAACAATACTTTTAATTGTCTCACCAAAGACAATTATATATATCTCATCTCTAATCAAGCTTTCAGTGATATAACCTTCTGTTCTTTTGTTTTGTTCTTTAAACATTTCCCGCAACAAGGCCGCACGTAAATCCTCCCCTACAGCGCCCTCTACACTACCTAACTTGTAAGTAGATGTTGAGTCTTCTACAAAATTATTAACAGCCCTGATATCTTGGAGCTCCGATAATGCAAAGTCATGAGTTGAGCCATAATCCTTCAATGCCTTCGCTAAAGGCGATGAAAAATATCTCTTCTCTGGTCTGTGCTTCAATTTTGTCACTTTCAAAGTTCTCATTCCACTGCCTTACCGTTTCCCTGAACAGGTCTTTATATATATCATCACATATCAGGCTCTCTAAATCATAATAGTATGATTCAATGTTAACTTCTTTCATCAAACCTTTGAGAAGGGTAACATAGGTCTCCTCAATTATCATGGTTTGCAAATGTGCATCTTTTTTTTCTTGTCTTAGCTTCCTTATCTCACTTTCTTGCTCTTCACGTGATGCAAAAGAAACTGAAACTTTATCAATCTTCTCCCAGGCATCTGCCAAGGTATCAATGCTCTCTCCAAATTGTAATTCCCTCTTCTCAAGAAAATTTTCATCCCCATGTGTGGCTCCATGGTAGCCAAAAGTACTTCCCAGCTTAGTATTCCATTCCATCAAATTGTCCAATCTCACAACAACGTCTTGGATCCTTCTTTTCAGGCTTATAGTGTTCTTTTCTCCCCTAGATGATGAACATTCATTTTCTCGAAGAATTTCTCGCTTTAGCCAATTCAGCTCTTCACTCTTTTTCCGAATAATAGACTCATGATTCTTTATCATCTTAGCCACATAGTGGCTTCCATCCTCTTGTTGTTCCTTCTCAGTAAGCTCTTCCTTATGATCTGCCTCTTCAACCTTCGAGGAGGATTTTCCAGTTCTGTTGCAACTATCTTTTTCAGGTGAAGACTTTTCTCCTGCTATATTAGAAATCTTGCATCCAGAAATTGATGGAGGGGCTGAAGCATTATGGGCTTTAACACTATCCACCTGCTTATCATTCTGAATGCAAAGTGGCTCAAGTTCACAACGCAAGGTTGCAACTTCATTTATCAAATCTGACCAATGCTCACTCAAGCCACTAACAACTTCCTTCTTCACTTTTGCTTCAAAACTCTCTTGGAAATTCCTCGTTAACCCTTTAATCAATACAGAAATTGTATCTTTCTCTATAGACCACTTCCATTGTTGCTCTATTGGTCCCATCTGAGACAAAAAAATAGCATTCTGCATCTTTCCAAAAGCAAGGTCTAAAGTTTCCTTCAAGATATCTATGTCCAACCCCATTTGTTCAATCCTTTTATTGTCAATACCTCTATTTCTTTCTTCATCTATTAGTTTATAATCAGGCCCAAGTTTTTGTTTGATATTCCATACCTGTTGATCCACTGAATGCTTCAGTTCACAAAATTCACCATCTCTATCTTCATCCCCACTTACCCGGTTGCCAAGAACAAACTCCTCAATCCCCTCACTCTTTGTTCTTTCAAGCTCAAGTTTAGCACGCAATGAAACCAATTCTGTTTCTTTTACTTCCAATGCTTGCCTAAGCTTCAATTCATTTTCAATTCTCTCTGTTAACTCTCTGTCCTTTTCTGATATAGCCAGCTCCGATTCCTTAAGACGCCCTTGAAGGCGGTCTCTAATTTCGGTTAAGTCCTCGAGCACTTCCTCATGATTGCTTTCAAGTATGCAGCTGTCTGTCTCTTCTTGTACAAACTTGAGACATCCTTCTAACTGCATTACTGCCAACTCGTAGAATTTTGATATCTCATTCAAGCGCTCCACAACACCTTCTTTGGATTTTACTTTCTCATGTGCTTTATCCATTGCATGGTGCACAATGCACATCATTGTAGAATCTGTTATAGAGACTCTAAATCTACCATCCATCCCACCAAAAAACTCATCCATTTCACTAAGAAAACAATGGAAATAAAGAGAAGGTCACACTCTATAACTTAGTGGAATTAAAAGATTAGGAGAAACAAGTTTTCATATTGGAACAAAATCTTAATGGCCAATCTACGGAGCTTGGTAGAATTTTTCAATAATGTGACTAGTGAGAACCATGGGAAGTCAATGGAAATAGCTATATGATCTCTCTTTTCTCATCTGTCCCTGTAAAAGTGGATGATTTAATTGACCTATTCTTCAGAACAAGGAAATAAATAAATATAAAAAAATATATGTACGATTCTAAGATGTCACATAATTGATACTCCTCTCACTCTCTCAAATAGCTATGGCTGCCCACACAAAATAGGAATTAAAAAAAAAAAAAAAAAGGAGGTATTAAGGATGTTGATTTCACAACACTCCACCGTAGTAATAATTATCTTATGTATCTGATATATATTTTCATTCTTACATTGTGGATCTCATAACCGTCCCAAAGAGGCATGCACATGGAGTCAAAACCTCATCTATACGTTCCAGTATACTGGACCCGACACAATGCCATCATGTAATCAATACTTGTTGGCCATCAAGCAATTAGAGAAGTGGCAGTAATACATTAATATTTGGGTATTATTTTTTCGCTGTATTCAGAACCTGTTGTCATATCATCATATGTTATGTTATGCAATTAGGAACCATTCATGCGTAGGGTTCGTGCAAGTCTCATGTCCATTGCTCTTTCCTGCTTTCACAAATCTCCGTATGATAGTTTGCTGGTTGTACTCAATTCTTTACCACAAAAAATAATGGAGCAATTATCAATAGAGGTGATTTTTATTTGGGAAGAAAAAAAGAGGAAACCCAACGTGTTTCTTTTTGCATTACTAAAAAGTAAAAAACCTTGACATTTTTATTAATAATGCCCATTGGTCACTAATAAGTAATACCCACAAATAATATATATTTTATGTATAAAGGTTTTAACATTATTACTGACATTTTTTTGTCCTGTAAGCTACGCGCCACCAAATCCAGAGGCGCGTGCATCAGAGGCGAGTTTAGCGTGGCTTTGAAGCCATTCCAACATGTCTCCGAAAACGAGCTCAGCGTTCTCTTTGGGCTCACCAATCAGCTGGTGCCACATACCCGGGTAAATCTTAAGCGTCTTATCCTTACTCGCGGCGCGTTTGTAAAGCTCCTCCGCACTCTCCGGGTCACACACCACGTCATCGCCGCCGTGAACTATAAGCAACGGCATCTCCACCTCCTCGAACCTCCCTTGCAGCTCGTTACATATCCTGAGAAGCTCACGCGCCGTTGCCGCGCGTGGCCTCGCAACCGTCCTCCTCGGACTCGCGAGCGCCAGCTTCCGCTTCCACTCCTCCTTGAACGAGACCTCCGGAATCGATCCCCGCGTGGGCACCACGCGCCAGGTGGGGACCACGGCAGCGACTAGGGAGAGGAAATGCTCCAACGGCCATGGAGGTTTGAACTTGGCGCTAATCCCGCACATGGCGCCGTTGAGGATGAGGCCGTCGAACGCCTCGCGCCCCAGGCGGAGCGTGATGAGGAGGGCGATGGCGCCGCCGAGTGACTCGGAGTAGAGGAAGGCTGGCAAAGAAGACGCGTGGCGAGCACGGAAGGACTGGAAGAATGAGATACAGTCGTCGACGACGGGGCTGATGTCAGGGATGTGAGCGACGAGGCCTTCGGAGAAGCCGTGGCCCTGGTGGTCGATGGCGCAGGTGGCGAAGCCGGCTTTGGTGAAGAAAACGGCAGTGAGTTGGAGGAACCAGCTGGACTCGCCGGTGAAGCCGTGGACAACAGCTAGGGTTCCGATGGTTTTGGTTGGAGGGAGTGGGGTCCACCACTGAGTGAAAAGCTTGAGACCCCTGGGATTGGTGATGTACTCGGAGCCGTGACTCACTGAGTGACGAGCGTAGAACTCGTCAGGAGTTAAAGAGCCGAAGGGACTCTCTTCGTTGGCTTCCTCAATTGGGTGTGGATGTGGCTGCGCCATTCTCTCTCGCTACTTTGTATTTTGGGATTCTTGACTCACTGCTCACTTCTATAATCTATAGTCGAGAGGGAGCGTTGTAGGTTGGTCCGTAAGTTGTAACTACCTATTGCTTTCAGGGAAGTAGAGGGTTTCTGATCTATATCTTTCTCATTATTGATTGCCTGGGGCCCATTTCTGAAAACTCATCTCAACCGTTTATCTCCATGGATTAAAATATTTATTATGTAAAACCATAATTGTATTTAAAAAAGAAATGTGAAATTTTTAAAAATATACATAAAAGATAAAGAAACTTATTTTTATTTTTAAGCTAGTCAAATAAGCATTAACTCTATCATTTGTGACAACTCATAAACCAATAATAATGCATTTAGTGTGGTAAAGAGGGAGGTTGGAGCTCTTTAATGAGGCAGCAAGAAGTCGTTGGAAGGCACGGACTAACCAACCCTGCTTGCTCTTGTTTTTATCGTGTTTTGCCCTCTTCATAAACAAATAAAAATAAAACTAAAAAAGAGGCCCCATCTCTCACACTCTTCCATCTGACTTTGGCATCATTGCTAAAATTATTGATGTGCTTGGTGCTAAAAAAAAGGGTCCAGTAGCTTGTAATTCTGTGCAAGGACAGCATCTCCATCCTTCTTTACCAGAGGACTAGTGCCTAGTGCCTAGGGGCTTTTAGGCTTTTATCCTGTTGGCACCCACACCATCCCTCACCTTCCTCTCTCTTAGGAAAAGTTATCTCTTGTTTCTGATAAATTGAGCGCCCATCATATTGTGAGTGCATCTCCAATAATATTTTTTATTTTATCTTCATATATAGAGAACATTATATTTTAACAAACTCTCTATTTTATCTTTATTTTTATTAAAATAATATTTTTATTATTTTATTTTAATTTTTTTTTTCTCTCTTCATTTCTCGTCTCCCTCCTTAATCTATTGAGATCGGCATAAACCACCACCCCAGGCCGCCACCGGTCAGTCACTCACGCCACAAACACCTCAAGATCGGCAACCCCACAACCCCAAACCACCACCGGTCAGTCACCCATGCCATAAACACCTCAAGATCGGCAACCGCACAACCCCAAACCGCCACCGTTAACCACCATGCCATCACAAAATCAACAGAGGAGAGAGGAGAGCTATGGAGAACAGAGGGAGAGGGCAGAGAAGAGAAGGAAAAAAAATGGAAGAGAGGGAAAGAAATCGGGCAAAATGAAAGAGAAAGAAAAAAAATAAGCTTAAATAGGGCCGGTCAAAAATAATAAAATAATCGGCTAAAAAATGTACATTAGCTTTTCATTTGTGAAAAGCTACTGTAGCATTTTGGCAATTGGAAGAGCTCTTTGAAAAGCTGCTGGTGTATTAATTCTTCATTTTGGCTCTCCACATGTAGAGATAAAAAGCCAAATAAAGAACTGCTGGAGATGCTCTGAGGGCACGATGCATACAGCCAAAACATGAGATACTCCCTCCTCTCTTAGGATATGTTAGCCGTCAATTTATTTGGTTCATTAGCTGTCAATTTGAGAAATAAAATATATTTTTTTATTTTTATGTTACTGAAAGTATTTTATCAAAAATCTAAGAAATATATATATATATATATTTTATTATTGTTGTTGTTGAAAGTACTGTAACAAAGGACAATAAGCTCAAATGGAATGAAAAAGATATTTTAGCTTTTTATGGAATTTGCATAAGATTCACAAAATAAACTTGACTTCAGCAAAAAGTTAACTTATTTGAATTATGACAAAGGTACTTTAACTTTTTGTGTAATCCGCATAAGATCCACAAATAAACTTGACTTCAGCAAAAAATTAGCTTATTTGAATCATGACAAAGGTACACCTAATCTTTGTGTCATGGGTTCACCCATTCCCCCCTCATGACTTTTGGATTGAAGATCGTTGCCATGAACCATACACTTTTTTTATCAAGAACCATACACTTTTTTTTATCAAGATGTAAATCTTCCCTAAAAGTCTTAAGGAAGTTAATAGTAAACTAATTAACCCTTCTCTAAGCCTATAACGCTGGCATAGAAAACTACTCCTTTATTATCTTACCATGTTTATGAAAAGATTGTGAAGATTCATAAAAAATTCCATCCAAGATTCCAAAGCATGCATGATGGATTAGAAAAGAGATGCACCCTTGAAATATTAAAGATTTTAAATGATATGATATGACCTACTGTTTACATTTAAAATTTAAAATTCGTGAAATATCAAATCTTTACCTTGAAAAACGAACTATCATTTTATTTTGTGTGAGTCCTACATAATTCTGACATTTTTTTAATAGTTTGTGAATATAAATTATGAATCGGCAAATACTTTTTTTTTTATGGAAGAATCGACAAATACTTTGAAGTCAATAGAACAAATGTAGTAAATTAAGTGCCAAAAAGGACCGCAGAGCATTGGTGAGAACAATGAATAACTCTAGCCATTGGTCTATGTTTCTCCAAGCAAAAATAACATAATAATAATATATATATTTTTTTTAATCATGAGAAAATTTTATTAAAACCAAGAAAAAACTAATTACATCAAACAAAGCTGCCCATAACCACCAGGGCCATGCTTTTTCAAAAATTTACATACAAAATATTGAGGGCCAGACTGGAAATCCCAAACACCCAGAGGGCAGTGCTTAGCAGCCCAGTTTGCCAATTCATGGGGGGCACTATTTGCCTCTCTACTAACCCAATTGAAAACACATCTATGAATTGACTCTGAAAGCTGCCAGACTCTATGAGCTACATTTAGAATTCTCCATGAGACATTATCATTCTTATTTGAAAATGCATCCATACAACATTTGAAATCTCCTTCAATTATCACCTCCCCATACTGGTGATCCATAGCTAGTTGTAATGCCCACAAGAAGGCTTCTGCCTCAGCCTAAACATGGACTGTGGTGTTTGCCTTCTTTGAAATAGCAAATACCACCTCCCCTCTCCAGTTTGTAGCTACCGTTGCAATAACAGAAAAGGAGGAACAAATTGCTGCATCTACATTCATTTTTATAATCCCTGTGGGAGGCCTGGACCAATTTGAGCTTCTTTTAGCAGAACAACTTATGACTTGAGTGGCTCTAACACCCCAATGCTCCTTGAAAATTTTCTTGGCTCCTTTTCGTAAATCCTCCATCGTCACTGTGCCTTCATCAAATGCCACTCTATTTCATTGTTTCCAAATAAAATCCATTATTAGAGCACCTGATAATAATAAGGCTTCCTTGCTCTCTTCATTTAACTCCAACTCCTTTGGTGGGGATAGAAGTGTTTCAATAAGATCCTCCATACTTTGAATCTGCATTCTATCAGTATGGAAACCCCAACTACTTTCAAACCATAATGCTCTAGCCACCTGACAATGCCAGAATAAATGAATTAGGGTTTCAGCTTCAACTTCACACAAATAACAACAATTATCTTGGTTGTAGTTAAACCTGAGGCATTTATCCCTGGTTGGGAGGATACCAGACGCAATCCGCCATAAGTGCATTTTTAATCGATCATGCAACTTTGACTTCCAAATTCTTTTTAAAACTGGCCTGGACTCAGTATGATCTTCATCTTCAAAAGATTCCTTGTATATGGATTTTACAGATAGCTCTCCATTATTAGTCTTTGTCCATATCCACCTATCTTCATTTAATCCTTGTTTATAAGAAATATTATTGATTGCCGAGATAGTGGTATCATAAAAACCAGGGGTTAAGAGTATTAAAATCCCAACCTGATCTGCTTGGATTCAACAATTGAGAAACTGTCATACTAGGAATCCATTCCAACTCTTGTCTTGGTTTGGGGACAAAATTAAGCAAGTCTGGGATCCATGGATCTTCCCAAACAAGTATGTCGCGACCAGAGCCAACAAACCTACAAGCTCCAGTTTTTAACAAATGTTTCACTCCTTCTAAACTTTTCCAGCACCATGAAGCCCCTTTTATTGGATTGGACGATAACCAGTTTCGCCCAACTTTGTATTTTGCCTTCAAATTTTTACACAAAAACTGTCTCGATCTGACAACACCCACCAAGCTAGTTTTGATAACAAGGCTTGGTTCAGGTTATAAAAACAACGAAACCCTAGGCCTCCCTCTACTAGAGGTTTGCACAAGGAACTCTAAGCAGCAGGAACAAAATACTTTGAGGATTCATGGTGCGGACACAAGATACAAACAGACATATAAGCGTAGATTAAAAAAGAAGACGACCCAACCAATGGCCTTATGGTTGTAATTTATTAATTATTGGGCTTAGGCCCACTAATTAATACTTAGGGTTTCACTAGGGTTTCATTGTGTTTTATCTTATTTAAAGAACTTTTGTGCTCAGTTGTCAGACAGCTTATTTTGATAATATTATTGAGGTATTTTTACGGCTTGGTGCTGACTCCAGCCAACCCTAGGTGTTGACTCCTAGTGGTGTTCTTTGTTTGTCTTATCTATCCTATTATCTTGTTTGTCCTACGTCAATTCACCTCGAGGCTTCCACCAAAATCTTCGAACCATACCATCCATTGCATCACAAATACCTTTAGGTACTTGGAAAGCAAACATTGTGTACATAGGGGATGCTTCGGCTACTGATTTTATCAATGTTGCACGATCCATCCAGGACAGATTCTTGCACTTCCAGCTACTAAATTTAGATTCCAGCTTATCTTTAACATAGGAAAAATCCCGCTTCTTGTTATTTGAAAGAAATAGAGGAACCCCCAAATATTTAACCCCTTGATGCACTTTTTTCAACCCCCACTGATTTTTAATCTGCTTTAAGAATTGAGGATGGACCCTTGCTGAAGCAAACACTCTTGATTTCTCAATACTAATCATCTGCCCCGACCAAGTACAATAAGTATTAAGACATTGCATGAGAACATTCAATTCTGACATTTTTCCCCCACAAAATACCAATACGTCATCAACATAAAGCAATTTGGAAATCCTAGGGGTTGTATTTGAAATTTTTGCTACGCTGATATTTCCCCAAGCCACCTCCCGATTAATCAACCTTGAAAGCACCTCGTTGGCCAAAATAAATAAATAGGGAGATAAAGGATCTCCCTGACTGAATCCCTTAGATGGAGTGAAGCTTCCCTTAGATGGAGTGAAGCTTTGAGAACTTGCTCAATGAACTTCCACTCCATTCTATCATATGCTTTATGGAAATCTAATTTAATCCCCAAACATCCCTTCTTTCTTTTCATTTGCTTGAAACTATGAATCAAATCTTGGGCAAGAACAATATTTTCTGTGATCCATCTATTTGGAACAAAAGCAACTTGGGTATGATTTATAAATTTTGATAGAAGGGGTCTTATTCTATTAACCCAAAATCTTAGAGATGATTTTATAAAAGAAGTTGCATAAGCTTATCAGACTAAATTGATTAAAATTACAGGCTCCTTGGTTTTTAGGGATCAGTGTAATCATTGTCTGATTCATCTCACGCAACATCCACCCCTCTCTAAAAAAGCTCTGTATAGCCGCTACCACCTTGCACCTTATTGTAGATTAGTAGTGTTTAAAGAAAATACCAGATAAACCATCTAGCCCAGGAGCTTTTAAAGGGTTCATATCTAAGACCACTTTTCTAATCTCCTCAACAATAGGAATACGACTCAGCTCTACATTATCCTCATCCGAGATGCACTTTTCTAACAGATTATCTAAATTAGGGGGAAATTGCGGGTTTGAGGATTGGAATAGATTTTGAAAATTAATGGCGAAATACCTGTCAATCTCTGTCTTGGATTGAATCCATTGTCCATCCTCCAGCTTGATTTCTCTTATAAAATTCCTTCTCCTCCTCACTAGAGTTGATAGGTGGAAGAAACGAGAATTTTTGTCATCCTCCTTCAGCCATATTTCCCTCGACTTCTGCCTCCATTTGAGTTCCTCTCTTTCAAGCCAATCATTTAGCTCAATACATAGAGCTGCTTCAATTTCCACCACTTCTGTTGTAAGATCCATTCCTTGCAAAACCTCAATTTTCCTCTCGAGCTCTTTAATACGGGTCCTAGTTTGACCAAAATGCTCTTTGTTCCATTTCAAGAACTCCCTCTTCACAATTTGGAACTTTTTCGCCAGTTGAAATGCATAAGACCTTTTCACATCAATCTGCCACGCCCTTTCAACCACCTTAATGCTGGATTCGTCTTTAGTCCATATTGCCTCGAATCGGACAAGCCTCTTGCTGAAGCTCCTCTCCATATAAGTATCAAGTAAAATAGGGTTGTGGTCTGAAGTTGGAGCAACCAAGTGTCTTACACCAGCTTTTGGGAACAGGCATTGCCAATCTGCATTACATATTCCACGGTCTAATCTTTCTCTGATATTTGCCAAACCAACTCTCTTGTTAGACGATGTGAATTGGGATCTACAAAATCCTAAATCTATTGCTCCCACCTTATCTACAAAATTTATGAAGCTTCGAGATGATCCCTCGCCTTTTTTACTACTACCACGTTTTTCTGATTTGCATGAAATACTATTCAGGTCCTCAATCAAAAGCCACTGACTTAAGAATGACAGAACGAGATCCTCCATTAGATTCCAAAACTTACTTCTTTGAGCTACATAAGGGGGTCCATAAACCGTAATTAACAACCAAGCTAAATTATGGGGGGTTTAAATAAATCAAGGAAGCAATTACATACCTGTCTGAATAGACTACTTCTAAATCAACCCTAAATTTTCAAAAAATAGCTAAACCTCCCGCCTTTCCTATAGCATCCACACAGAACAAGCTAGCAAAACCCATACTTGATTTCACTTTCTCTAGCTTGAGGGACGATGATTTAGTTTCTGCTACAAAAATAATGTCTAGCCCTTCAGACCTGATCAAGGCCTTCAGGGCCCTAACTGTCGGGGTTTTATGAACTCCTCGATAGTTCCACAACAAGATCTTCATGGTGAATTTGGGGGCTTGATAAGGCCCTCCTCTTCGGCCACTTGGACTAAAACAGGACTTGTTACCCCATGCACCACACTGAGACTCAACTTTATCTTCTATGTTGCTCTAGCTCTGGCCAAAGCTTTGGGAGAAGCTCCTCTTGATGCTGTGATGGCAAGATGACCCCCCTCATATTTTTTTGACAACTCCCCTCGTTTAGCAAATGGTGCTTGGGAAGGAAGAGATGGTTCAATTCTAGCTTTCTTTGTTTCTTGAGCAGAGTGGACTGAATCCGTTTCTATCTCTTTTCTTTTATTAGCTTTTTGGTTTGTTTTTTGTGGGCTCACCACTTCTTGACCACTAACCTAGAGTACCCGTGGGCCCTCAACATTTTCTAATAAAGGACATTGGGCCAGGCCTAATATAACTTGCTTCTCTAAAGCAATTTGCTCGTGCAATACTGTTTGAGAATTAAGCTCACTTTCAAATTCAAACAGGCAATTGGTATTGTCCATCTTGTAGTGCTCTAAATCTTGCCTATCAATTGTCAAATCCCAAAGACTCCACTAAATTGACCACAGATTTAGCTTTGAGCCCCGAGCTCCCCTCTTAACATGCAACTCCCGCATCTTTAGCTGCTCTGGACTTTATCTCCTACCATGTGTCCAAGGCTGATTGGACTGCACCTTCCCATGTTGACGTATGTCTCGATAATGGAGTAGGACCTTTCTCGGAGTTCTCCTCCTCCATCACCTTTGCTCTGGCTTCCAAGGCTAAGGATGATTCTGTAAGGTTTAAGTCCCTAAAACTCACCAAATCTATTTCCAGTTGGAATTCACAATTTTCTGCACGCAACCAATTCCCAAATACTCCATGTATCTCTTCTTTTGCACAATTTTTGATCTCATGCCCAAGCCGACCATATCCATAGCAGAACTTACCCAACCTCTCATATTTAAATGGAATTCAAAGTAAGGGAAGATTCACCCTATCCAATGGAAAGCCTATAACCAATGGTCTATTAACTTCCAAATTCACTCTTACTCTAACAAACTTCTTCCACCCATCCCCTCCGCTACCGCAAAAGTCAGTCTCAATAGCCCTTCCTATCTTGTTGCCAATTCTAAATAAATTGGCTTTGTTTTGTCTATCAAGTGGGAGACCATAAACCTAAACCTAAACATCTATCTCAGTGAAATCTACCTCATTTAAGCTTAACTCTGGCCTAAATTTTTTTAGGATTAAATGCTCCCCTTTGAAATTCCAGGGTCTCCGATCCCAAACCCTTCTGACATCCACCTCGTGCTTGAAGTAAAACATAAAGACATTCTTATCTACTACTGAAACTTCCACATCTTTAATAGTATTCCAGGCTTTCTCGATGATTTCCTTAACAATATTGCGGGAGAAAGGTTTTAAAGAAAGAACCTTACCAAGGAGCATAAATTTTGATTTCTCTGCTGCTCCTTCATCGATTTCCAAGCTAACCGCCTAACCCTTCCATCCTAGCCGCTTGGTCTTGGAAACTATGTTATCCAACCCTCCTTTGTCAAACGCATCATCCATCACGCTAAAACCACCAGCGAGAAGAAAGAAAGAAAACCACGTCGCAAGAAAGGAAGAAAAAGTGTTTTCACTGATACTCCAGAAGGAGAGAAGTAGAAGGACAAGGACAAGCCAACAGTGATAAGAAAAAGAAAAAGGGTCTTCAGGAATACTCCAAAAAGGAGAAAAGTAGAAGGACAAGCCAACGGGTTTATCACAAAGACAAAAAATAACATAATAATACTATCATATAAAAAATTTTACAACATAAACTTTAAAATTTCAAATAGTAATTAAAAATATTTATTTACTAGGAATTAAAGTGATATCAATTATATTTATTATCACATCAATTTATTATTTTTTTTAATAACTTTAACATTTTAAAAATAGTAATAATAACAGGAAACAACACCAAATTCCATGTTTCTGGCTCTATAACTAAAAGATTATTAGTCTAAAATCACAACAATTTTACAACTCAGATTGTGATTGGTATATAAGAAAAGTGATGTGAATGGTAGCTCCATGTATGAAAATGATGTTACTCTAATCACAATTTGTCGAGCATTTACACTAGACTACTCAAACCGTATATACACCCCAAAAAAATAACTACAAACCCACTAAACATTGTCACACCACACCGTATATTCAATTTTTTTCTCTCTCCTTCAATTTGTCACCGGTCGTTCCCCTCTCTCTTTCCCTCACGCCATTTTCAGGAAAGACCCATCAGAGAAAGCCGATCTATGTTGTTAAGGGTCCTCTCGTCAGGGTGGTGGTGATTTTGTCACAGGGGTGGTGGTCTCGTCGCAGCGGTGGTGGTTTCATCGTGGGGTTGGTGGGTTTTATGGTTTTGCTGTGTTTGTCTTTCGCCGATATGAGTTTTGTGGGTGAGAATCGTCGCGGGGGTTTGGTGGGTTTTGTGTTTTGCTAGATTGTCTTTGTTGATCTAGGTTTTGTGGGTGAGAATCACTGCCTAGGGTTTGGTGGGTTTTGTGGTTTTGTGCTTGATGCCTTGAAGTTGAATTGGTGATTTGTGTTTGTTGTGGGTTACTAGTGCTTGAAGTGGTTGATGATAGTGATTTGTGGGTTACTGGTGATTTGTGTTTGTTGTGGGTTACTGTTTTGGTGATTTGTGGTTGATGGTGAGCCATTTTAATGGCGGCTTTTGATGAAGATGAAGACTTGACTTGTGCATTGACTCTGGTACTCTCCACGTTGCCCTTCCTGTACATGTGGCTTATACTCTTGACCAAGTCCAATGTCTTTTAAATATAGCCACTATCTCCTTATCTTCACAAGTACTTTGAGGGAATATTTGTAAGATATTAATTCTTTTTATCACTTTATGATATTATTGAAGTTTACTAGAGAAACTAATCGTAAACCCGTACGATGTACAGAAAATGAATTAAAATTAAATTAAAAAAATTATTGGTCTAACTATGATTTTTATTGTCTTTTATATTTTATCTAAATGTGAAAATTGATAATTATTAAAAGACATTTATTATTATTGTGTTTATATATAAAATATATTATAGTATTAGGCATTTATTATGATTGTGTTTATATATATGGAATAATATATTATTTCTATTAAAGAAAATATAATATGTCAAGATTCTAATGAGATGTTTAATTATAGAATAAAATTTAAATTCAATTATAATATATATATATATTAAAATAATGAGGTGTAAAATTGTGAGAACTCAAAAGCTTATGTGACACAATATTATGAGGTCAACCAAAAGTAAAAAAACTTTGGTTTTACATTATAGTATAGATGAGAAGAGAGAAATATTGTGGAAGATGGAATGACAAAACTGGTGTGATGATTTATGGTTGCTATGGGATGAAATGCTATGAAAGGGAAAGTGGGGGTAATGAATAAAAAAATTATTTATTTATTTTGGAGAGAGAAAAAATGATAAAAAAAAATAGAATGGAGAAAAAAATAGTGAGTCTGATGCAATGAATGTGAAAAATGTGTTTGTTAGAATAGGAAAAGTAGGTGTTTTAGAGTCCATTTGGCTAAAGTTTTGGGAAGGCTAATGATAATGCTCTAACAATTATAGAATTTGTTATGTAGCATTGTTGAAAGGTTATTGTAGTACTGAAATTTCTCCAAATAAACAATTTGACAAAATTACAAAATAATGAGAACTTTTTTTTTTTTTTGATAAAAACAAAATAATGAGAACTAACATGTTATACTTATAATAAACAACATTATTTTCTTAAGAATGATAAACTATAGTTTGGAAAACAAAACAATTTGGTTCTTAATTAACATGCCTGCAATAAAATCTGTACAGAATTTCTCAAAAATAATTTGAGAGAAGATGAATATTAATGACTTATAAACTGTACAATTCAGGAAACCCTGATGCTGTGAGACATTTGATATATAAGAAAATATATATATCAGAAGACCCTATTCTAATTTTTTACGTAATAGAAGATACAAGAGATACATGAATCCAACGTATTTCCAAACTCCCATGATGGTTTGCACTAATATATAATTATATATTACAATTTCGGAGAAAATAAAATAAGTACAAGTAAAATGACATCCGGAGGGAGTACGAGTAAGCCTGCAGCGTCTGTGTCATAGTCACAAGCACACCAAGTCTTGTAAAACTTGCTTCAAGTGAATGAACGACCTTTGTTAACACACAAAATAAAGTTCTCTAACATTAACCAACTGATCAAGCAGAGCATTTTACAAATAGGCAGTAGTATTTGGGTACACAAAACCAAAACCCAATGGCAAAAACGCTAGTGAATTGTCAAAAGCGAAGCTGGAGAATGTTAAGGGCGGAGGAATTGAGAAGAGACGAAGTAAATCGAAGATGAAGAAGAGGAGTGTAGTGATGGGTGCCATTGTTGAATCTGGAAACTCCGTTTGCTTTGTGTGGGTTTTGATTAGGCTTTGGGAAGTGGCAACTTTGAGAAAATATATAGTGCTACGTAAAGCTATAGACAAAATTATGAAAGCGTGCGCACTCGAACCTTATCCGGGAATAGTAATTATGTTTGTTGTGCTTTTGGAGAGATCATTATGAAACTGATGTCCTTGATGGTTTAGTTCAAGAAAAATAGTGGGACAAAAGGGCACAAGGCCATGTGATGAAAATGACATAGAAATAGAAAATGATCTAAACTACTTTTGTATAAATTGACGGACAACCTAATCTCAAAGATGTTGGGTAAAGTGGGTTCATTAAAATAGAATATACAAATAAAAGAGAAATTGTTTTATGTAATGGTTATATCGAACGTTAAAAACGTCTTGTATTCTTTTTGTAGAATAGTGAGGTTTTTGCATATGAGTCTCACTCCTCGGCTACCAAAAAAAAAAAGCCGGAGAGGGAATAAATTAATCACTTCAAAACAACAACTAATTAATGATAGCAACACATATGATGAACACAAGTTAATTAAACTGTTAGAGTCCTAGATCACAGCATGCATGATTGCAACATAGAAAGCAAAGAATATAGTCCTAACTAGAGGAAAAATTATATTATAAAACGTTTTCACGAGACCATCCTCTCATAACTTGTAGGATCCACATATGAGAGATATTCATAAGGTCAAGTTTTTGTTGCAATTAAAATGACAACCAAATTTCTTAATGCTACAATCTCGTTGTAATAGAAAGTTTTGGTGTAACAAGTCTTTACTTACGGTACCAAATCTGAGTTTGCATAGCTCAGCTTTAGAAATGTAGTGTGGGACAATAGTGGATTTGGTGTCTGCCCCTCCTCAACCCACCTTTATTTTCCCCCCAAAATTTTTTATAATTCATTTTTTTGTTTAATGCATCAATTTTATGTTTTCAAATTTCAATAGATACAATATTTGAAGCTTTGAACATCTGACATTATTTTTACGCATTCTGCTTTACATCATTGGTCTGACAAATGGAAGCCAGGAAATCCACTATCACTCTGGTGGCCTTCAACTTAATCCTAATTTGCACAGGTATGGGAGTGTATGCGTACTGAGTCTACTTAATACCGTGCCTGGTAACAAGAATGAAAGGTGGATCCCAGAGTGTTTTGAAATGAAGGGTTGATCTTGAAAGCAAAGCCCTTTCTCTCTCATATATATCCAGAAAGTCCAGAGTGTTTTGACATGAAGTCCCAGAAATACAATGAGGATGTACACTGAGGAGGCCACCAAAGGTAAGATTCCATTGATTATTCCTTGTTCATTTTTTTTTATATTTTGGGTATGGTATCATTAATTGCATCCTGAAATAGATATAAATTTAAATTTCAAGAAAAAAATTATAACCTTATTGGCTGAATTGCTGTCTAAAGTTTAATTATCACGGATTCACAGTGCGGTACATCAATTCATTCGGATCCCTCAGGAGTTTTTTTAATATTTAATTGAGTTAATTAAATGTCAATGAAATGGTAAACTTCCTGAAGTCCTAGCAAAGAACCATGTTATGTGTAATAATTTATTACATAAGGAATTTGAGAAGATATAACTATATAAGAGTGTAGTCATGGTTACTTTTACCCTAGTTAATATGATATCATGTAATTTCTAAAAAATGCAAGAAAATGGCCCATTAACGTGGTTGGGATGTGTTCTTTTCTCTAAAGTATTCTCACCTAAAATTTCAATCATATCCCAAATGCTTTACACGCTCATGGAGAGTGCATTTTTTTGGCCTACCGAGGGTGGTGGTCTAGTGGAGTAGTGGTTATTGGTGCGTATCACCAAGTGGTTTGTGGAAGTGGAGGTCCTGAGGTCGAATCCCGAAATGGGAAATGCTTAGGAATAAATCCTATTTTCCTGCACATTGACCCCTAGGGCAACTGGAAAAAGACATGTTTCCCAACAGAGGACACTCATGCTTTTTGTCTACACTGTAGTTGGTGGATTGAAAAAGTGTATTTAGACAAATTTTATGGGACAAAAATCTTATGGTTAATGATTGATGCTTGAGAACAATCATAATGTTGTCTGTCTTGATGATCCAACTGGTGGCAGGCAAAGTCTATCCATTGTGCGGTATTATGGGCTTAGAATATTTGCCACAGCCACAGATACCATAACAAAAACAGAGTAAAACTAAAAAAATGCAAATAGAAAGCAAGTGTTTGTAAAAGAAACTTTGTAGATGTATTGTATATTACCTGATTATGATTACATAGAGCTTACTGCTATTTATACACAAAGATTACCTACTGATAAGCATTGAGCCAATCTGTTTGATTACAAAAACCGACTTAAAAACTTGCTTAACAGCTAGCTTTATCCAACTAACTAACTGATTATATCAGTGCCTAATCACAATGAAACACCTGTCTAAGTGACCACGTGATCTCCATGTGATCAGTTCTTTATTGTTGCTTGAGCTGCTGTCATTTTGTTCTTCTTTCTCTGTAAACTACTTGTAGCTTCTGTCTAGTTTTAACACTCCCCCTCAAGATGGAGTGCACAGATTATGCATTCCCATCTTGACTGTCAAACTAGAGAAGAGAGGAAACCCAAGTGCTTTAGTCATAATATCTGCAACTTGATGTTTACTTGGCACATGAAGGTTTCGAATAACACCTTCTTGGATCTTGTCTCTCACTAGGTGGCAGTCTATTTCTATGTGCTTTGTTCTCTCATGGAACACAGGGTTAGCTGCTATATAATTGCAGCTTGGCTATCTGAGAAGAGTAAGGCTGCATCTGGATGAGATATTCGAAGATCACTGAGTAAAGATCTTAACCAGAGGACCTCACATACTGCTGAAGCCATTGCCCTGTATTCTGCTTCAGCTGAGGATCTGGACACAGTAGTTTGCTTCTTGGATCTCCAAGACACTAAGGAATGACCCAAGAAAACACAATAGCCTGTGGTGGATCTTCGTGTGTCTGGACATCCTGCCCAGTCAGAATCTGAGAAGGCTTTAATGTGCAATTCTGAGTTGGATGGATAGAACATGCCTTGACTAGGAGCTCCCTTAATGTATTGTAAAATGTGTTGAGCAGCTTTGTAATGAGGTTCTCGAGGATGCTCCATAAACTGGCTAATCTTGTGTACTGCAAACACTATGTCTGGCCTTGTTAAAGTCAGATACATGAGTCTTCCAACTAATCTTCTATAAACTGTGGGATCAGACAACAAAGAACCTTCAAGCTTGGACAACTTCAAATTCTGATCCATTGGGCATTTGGTTGGTTTACAACCTAACATCCCTGCATTTCTAAGACTTCCAATGCATACTTCCTCTGGGAAACTGAAATGCCTTGAGTAGACCTGGCTATTTCAAGACCTAAGAAATATCTTACTGGGCCAAGGTCTTTAAGCTTGAATTGGGCATCTAGGAACTGCTTTAACTTGGTGACTGCTGCTATGTCACTGCTGGCAATCAGGATATCATCTACATATACAAGCAAGGCAATAAAACTCGAACCATCTTGCCTTGTAAATAATGAGTAATCAGTTTTGGATTGTGTGAATCCATGACTGAGGAGGGTTGTTAAGAACTTAGAGAACCACTGCCTCGAAGCCTGCTTTAACCCATATAATGACTTGGTAAGTCTACACACAGAGTTAGAAGATGTCTCCCCCTTGCTGTGAAGACCCTAGAGGCAAAGTCATATAGACTTCTTCAGCTAGCTCACCATGTAAGAAGGCATTGTTAACATCTAGTTGGTACAATGACCAACCCTTCACAGCAGCAATAGCCAAAAGACTTCTGACAGTGACAAACTTGGCCACAGGAGAGAATGTTTCAAAATAATCAAAACCCTCCTTTTGATTGTACCCTTTAGCAACCAATCTTCCTTTGTATCTTTCCAGAGACCCATCTGATTTAAGCTTGACCTTAAAAACCCATTTATTGCCAATGGGAACTTTGCCATAAGGAAGGGGTTGAATGGTCCAGGTGTTATTGGCTTCAAAGGCTGCTAGTTCAGCTTGCATAGCCTCACACCACTTTGGATCTTGGCTGGCTTCTTGAAAAGAAGTGGGTTCTCGGATAGTGGATGCATTTAACACAAAGGAATGATAACAAGGTGCTAAATTGGAGTATGAAAGAAAATTTGAAAGAGGAAAATTGGTTGAGATAGTACCTTGAGCAGCAGTTGAAGAGGAGTGACTTGCAGTAGACAAAGAAGCACTGTTACAATGGAATTCTTGCAAATAGCTGGGGGCTTTATGTGGTCTAGTAGATTTTCTAATAGCTGGGACTATTGAGGGATGAGAAGGAACCATGTTTTCTGGTATAGGAACCGTGGGATTTGACTGAGGAACAGAAACAACAGATGCAGGCTGGGATGTATTATGCAGTGGACTATGAGAAGGACTGCTATGTAAAGAAATGCTGATTTGATCAGAAAAAATAGGACTGTTGTGATCAGACAAAGATAAAGCAGAATTGTCACTGTCAAATGAAATAGGTGATATAGCTGTAGGTGTATCTGTGACAGGATGAGGTAAAACCATAGAAGTAGTAGGTAAAGTGTAAGATGTATGAAATGGAAAGGAGTTTTCATAAAATATTACATCTCGAGAGACAAAGATTTGTCTGGTGGAAAGATTAAGAAGTCTATAGCCTTTTATGCCTTGTGGATAACCAAGCATGATACACTGGATGGACCTAGGTGCAAACTTGTGTCTATTGTGAGATAAAGTTGTAGCATAGCACAAGCAGCCAAAAACTCTGAGATAAGAGTAATTTGGTGACTTGTTAAACAACACTTCAAAGGGTGATTTATTAGCTAAAAGAGGTGTTGGGGTACGATTTATGAGGTGTGTGGCAGTGAGTACACAGTAACCCCAGAATGGTAAGGGAAGATTAGCTTGGAACCTTAAAGCTCTAGCAACTGCTAACAAGTGTTGGTGCTTTCTTTCTACAGTTGCATTCTGTTGTGGGGTTCCTACACAGCTTTTTTGGTGCAAAGTACCATGTTGGGCATAGAAAGAGGGCATATGAAACTCAAGTCCATTATCTGATCTTATTTTCTTAATGGTTGCTGAAAACTGAGTTTTGATGAGGGTAAAGAAAGACTGTATTAGGGAAACAGTTTCTGACTTTTGTTTCATTAAAAACACCCAAGTGCATCTTGTGAAATCATCAACAATGGTAAGGAAATATTTTTGATTATCTAATGTAGGTACATGGTAAGGACCCCAAATATCACAGTGTATCAATTCAAAAGGCACGCAGTAATATGAATAGAATTAGGAAAAGGCAATCGTTTCTGCTTGGATATATGACACTTTACAATGCTCATTGGCAGATGGAATGACTAAGTCATTGATTACATGTTTTAACAAAGATAAACGAGAGAAAGAAGGGTGACCTAGTCTATGGTGTCATACATCAAATGTAGGTGTATTATTGACTGCAGTGTGGACTGCAACTGAAGGAAAAGAATGAGGTTTGGTTGCAGTGGTTGACACTTGCAAGAAGTACAGCCCATTCCTCTTTCTACCCAAGCCAATCCTCTTCCAAGCTACCAGGTCCTGAATAAAGCAAAAATGTGAAAGGAAAAACACACAGCAGGAAGGAGAATTGGTCAGCTTTGATATGGAAATGAGATTAAAAGAAAAGGATGGGACACAAAGAACATCAGTAAGAAATAATGAACTTGTGACCTGAACAGTTCCAATGTGAGTGGCTAGAGCCTTTTCACCATTGGGTAGATGAATATATGTATTGATGGTTGAAATGACAGAAGAAAATTTGCTTAAAGAATGAACCATATGATCTGTGGCTCCAGTATCCAAAATCCAAGAACTATGACTAAACTGAGTCCTATTAACAGTTTGGACAGAAAAAATGGAATGTTTAGGCAGGGTAGTATAAGAATTTAGGACATTACCTGCCATGAATTGAGATATGGCTGAAGCAGCTTGGTGAGGGGTAGATGAAGAGGCATCTTGATTCTGGCATGTAATTTGGTTGGACATTTGTGGCTGTGAAGGGTTCAAAGAAGCCTGAGAAGACAACATAGCTAGCAACTGTTGGCACTGGACTTGTGTAAAGGGCAGATGGGGTTCTTCTCCAGTGGCAGAGGTCTGATTAGCAGAATGCATCTTGTTCTTGAATTTGTAACCTGGAGGGTACCCATGTAGCTTGTAACACTTGTCAACAGTATGACCAGTAATACCACAATGACTGCATAGAGGTCTTTCTTTCTTGATGAACTGGCCTTTTCCACCATAGTGATTCCTTGGTGCTTCTCCTCTGGTGAAAAGAGCCACAGAATCACCAGCTGGTGCAAGGGATGGAATATTAATGTTCCTTTGCCTTTCTTCCTGAACCACTAAAGCAAAAGCTTTGGTTATTGTTGGAAGTGGATCTGTCATCAAGATCTGTGCTCTCACATGTGAGAAGCTATCATTCAAACCCATGAGAAACTGCATAACATACTCGTGTTGCTTGTTGTCCAAAAGAACCTTCAATGCTCCACATGAATAGTCTAGAATGGATCTGAAATTATTCAGTGAATCCCAAAGACTCTTAAGCCTTGTATAGTAATTGCTCACCGAGGACTGATCTTGAGAAAGTGTGGAGATGGATTTCTGAATCTCAAAGATTCTTGGTCCGTTACCTTGAGCAAACCTTTCTTTGAGATCCTCCCAAATTTCTCTGGCTGTATTGGCATAGATGACACTGGATGCTATCTCCTTGGAAAGAGAGTTCAATAACCATGAAATCACCATGGTGTTGCAACGAACCCAAGCATTATAAGCAGGCAGTGATTCATCTTTAGGTTGCTCTATCAACCCATTCACAAAACCAACCTTGTTTTTCGCAGTCAAAGCCATTACCATGGACCTGGACCAGGTATGGTAATTATCCCCAACTAGGGGCTGCGATACCAGAATCGCACCGGGACTGTCCCCATGGTGTAAGTAGTACTTGTTGGCAGGATCATCACTGAGATTCACAGAAGAACCAATTGGAAGTGTAGATCCAGAACTGAGAGTTTCGTTATTCGCCATGAAAGCAATGTTTATTGCTCTGATACCATAACAAAAACAGAGTAAAACTAAAAAATGCAAATAGAAAGCAAGTGTTTGTAAAAGAAACTTTGTAGATGTATTGTATATTACTTGATTATGATTACAAGAGAGCTTACTGCTATTTATACACAAAGATTACCTACAGATAAGCATTGAGCCAATCTGTTTGATTACAAAAACCGACTTAACAACTTGCTTAACAGCTAGCTTTATCCAACTAACTAACTGATTATATCAGTGCCTAATCACAATGAAACACCTGTCTAAGTGACCACGTGATCTCCATGTGATCAGTTCTTTACTGTTGCTTGAGCTGCTGTCGTTTTGTTCTTCTTTCTCTAGTAAACTACTTGTAGCTTCTGTCCAGTTTTAACATACCATTTGGTAAGGAATTGTAGCTTCTGCATCATACTCACGTTCAAGATAATTGGTGCACTTCTCAGTTGAATCTAGTTCTAATCTCATAAGCTGATTCCGTAGGGGTTTCTGAGGTTAGTAGTGCATGGGCCACATGGCAAAGGACCAACTCCCTATCCCCATTGCATTGCCCAAAAACTTATTTTCTATGTGCCTGTGGGAATAGCCTTTACAATACTCTCAAAATGAACCAACAAGAAACCACTCTTCCAATTTCCAATGATCCAATAATTTAACAAAAAAGTGCATCCTGATCCTGAGATCCCTTAACTAAAGCATTAGCTACCCAGTTTCTGTTGCAGGAACGTTGTAGAACAGCTAGCCTTGCTTTCAGAAAATAAAGCCCAGAAAAGGTATTGTAGTAGTGGCCACAAAGAGACTGGTAGATGCAAATGGAACATTCAGGCTAATTGCACGAGAATTGGCATAGTATTGGGGAAATTGTTTCAATTACAATATAATAGAAGCCACTTAATGGCACAATTAATTAGTTCCTAAATCTAAATGTGCTTAGAACAAATGTTGTTATCAGACAAAACAGGTAATGTTCACGTGGAAAGTTTGTGTGCTGATTTTCCCAATCATGCAATTCTATTTTTTAAATTACGCCACAAGAAACTTTATGAACTGATTACGACCAGATTACTAGAAAAGAATTTTATAGCTTATTGACCAAAGCACTAGATTAAACAGTATTAAATTATGCACAGCAATCTCTTATGTTAAATCTCATTTAAACGGTATCACCTGGCTGGACGTGACCCACAGACCGAATCCATTTTATTTTGAGAAGTGATGACTTAGATACCATCTAGAAAATCATAAACTGGACAAAATATAAAGATGCTAAATAAAGAGAAATATAAATGAGAGAAGAGATTGAAAAAGGTTTAACTATGGTCTACGTACATAGGATAAACCTTTATAGGTTACATCTTCATTATTTTCTCAGTGTGTTACAATATATTATGTAAGGTCCTATTCATAGGACAACAATAAACAATAATTAACATATCTAAGCAATGTAGGATTTATTCCTTAATACTACTTTCCTTTTGTTATCATGTAAATCCTCTCCATGTTGCAATTTAATATTAAGCAACAGTTTTCTTCTTTGGGTTCAATTTTGATGCTACAAGATTCTGCTTCCTTTTCAA
>OU015769.1:31936875-32051939 GCA_907173295.1 Fagus sylvatica
CAGTACTTTCAACAACAACAATAATAAAATATATATATATATATATTTCTTAGATTTTTGATAAAATACTTTCAGTAACATAAAAATAAAAAAATATATTTTATTTCTCAAATTGACAGCTAATGAACCAAATAAATTGACGGCTAACATATCCTAAGAGAGGAGGGAGTATCTCATGTTTTGGCTGTATGCATCGTGCCCTCAGAGCATCTCCAGCAGTTCTTTATTTGGCTTTTTATCTCTACATGTGGAGAGCCAAAATGAAGAATTAATACACCAGCAGCTTTTCAAAGAGCTCTTCCAATTGCCAAAATGCTACAGTAGCTTTTCACAAATGAAAAGCTAATGTACATTTTTTAGCCGATTATTTTATTATTTTTGACCGGCCCTATTTAAGCTTATTTTTTTTCTTTCTCTTTCATTTTGCCCGATTTCTTTCCCTCTCTTCCATTTTTTTTCCTTCTCTTCTCTGCCCTCTCCCTCTGTTCTCCATAGCTCTCCTCTCTCCTCTGTTGATTTTGTGATGGCATGGTGGTTAACGGTGGCGGTTTGGGGTTGTGCGGTTGCCGATCTTGAGGTGTTTATGGCATGGGTGACTGACCGGTGGTGGTTTGGGGTTGTGGGGTTGCCGATCTTGAGGTGTTTGTGGCGTGAGTGACTGACCGGTGGCGGCCTGGGGTGGTGGTTTATGCCGATCTCAATAGATTAAGGAGGGAGACGAGAAATGAAGAGAGAAAAAAAAAAGTTAAAATAAAATAATAAAAATATTATTTTAATAAAAATAAAGATAAAATAGAGAGTTTGTTAAAATATAATGTTCTCTATATATGAAGATAAAATAAAAAATATTATTGGAGATGCACTCACAATATGATGGGCGCTCAATTTATCAGAAACAAGAGATAACTTTTCCTAAGAGAGAGGAAGGTGAGGGATGGTGTGGGTGCCAACAGGATAAAAGCCTAAAAGCCCCTAGGCACTAGGCACTAGTCCTCTGGTAAAGAAGGATGGAGATGCTGTCCTTGCACAGAATTACAAGCTACTGGACCCTTTTTTTTAGCACCAAGCACATCAATAATTTTAGCAATGATGCCAAAGTCAGATGGAAGAGTGTGAGAGATGGGGCCTCTTTTTTAGTTTTATTTTTATTTGTTTATGAAGAGGGCAAAACACGATAAAAACAAGAGCAAGCAGGGTTGGTTAGTCCGTGCCTTCCAACGACTTCTTGCTGCCTCATTAAAGAGCTCCAACCTCCCTCTTTACCACACTAAATGCATTATTATTGGTTTATGAGTTGTCACAAATGATAGAGTTAATGCTTATTTGACTAGCTTAAAAATAAAAATAAGTTTCTTTATCTTTTATGTATATTTTTAAAAATTTCACATTTCTTTTTTAAATACAATTATGGTTTTACATAATAAATATTTTAATCCATGGAGATAAACGGTTGAGATGAGTTTTCAGAAATGGGCCCCAGGCAATCAATAATGAGAAAGATATAGATCAGAAACCCTCTACTTCCCTGAAAGCAATAGGTAGTTACAACTTACGGACCAACCTACAACGCTCCCTCTCGACTATAGATTATAGAAGTGAGCAGTGAGTCAAGAATCCCAAAATACAAAGTAGCGAGAGAGAATGGCGCAGCCACATCCACACCCAATTGAGGAAGCCAACGAAGAGAGTCCCTTCGGCTCTTTAACTCCTGACGAGTTCTACGCTCGTCACTCAGTGAGTCACGGCTCCGAGTACATCACCAATCCCAGGGGTCTCAAGCTTTTCACTCAGTGGTGGACCCCACTCCCTCCAACCAAAACCATCGGAACCCTAGCTGTTGTCCACGGCTTCACCGGCGAGTCCAGCTGGTTCCTCCAACTCACTGCCGTTTTCTTCACCAAAGCCGGCTTCGCCACCTGCGCCATCGACCACCAGGGCCACGGCTTCTCCGAAGGCCTCGTCGCTCACATCCCTGACATCAGCCCCGTCGTCGACGACTGTATCTCATTCTTCCAGTCCTTCCGTGCTCGCCACGCGTCTTCTTTGCCAGCCTTCCTCTACTCCGAGTCACTCGGCGGCGCCATCGCCCTCCTCATCACGCTCCGCCTGGGGCGCGAGGCGTTCGACGGCCTCATCCTCAACGGCGCCATGTGCGGGATTAGCGCCAAGTTCAAACCTCCATGGCCGTTGGAGCATTTCCTCTCCCTAGTCGCTGCCGTGGTCCCCACCTGGCGCGTGGTGCCCACGCGGGGATCGATTCCGGAGGTCTCGTTCAAGGAGGAGTGGAAGCGGAAGCTGGCGCTCGCGAGTCCGAGGAGGACGGTTGCGAGGCCACGCGCGGCAACGGCGCGTGAGCTTCTCAGGATATGTAACGAGCTGCAAGGGAGGTTCGAGGAGGTGGAGATGCCGTTGCTTATAGTTCACGGCGGCGATGACGTGGTGTGTGACCCGGAGAGTGCGGAGGAGCTTTACAAACGCGCCGCGAGTAAGGATAAGACGCTTAAGATTTACCCGGGTATGTGGCACCAGCTGATTGGTGAGCCCAAAGAGAACGCTGAGCTCGTTTTCGGAGACATGTTGGAATGGCTTCAAAGCCACGCTAAACTCGCCTCTGATGCACGCGCCTCTGGATTTGGTGGCGCGTAGCTTACAGGACAAAAAAATGTCAGTAATAATGTTAAAACCTTTATACATAAAATATATATTATTTGTGGGTATTACTTATTAGTGACCAATGGGCATTATTAATAAAAATGTCAAGGTTTTTTACTTTTTAGTAATGCAAAAAGAAACACGTTGGGTTTCCTCTTTTTTTCTTCCCAAATAAAAATCACCTCTATTGATAATTGCTCCATTATTTTTTGTGGTAAAGAATTGAGTACAACCAGCAAACTATCATACGGAGATTTGTGAAAGCAGGAAAGAGCAATGGACATGAGACTTGCACGAACCCTACGCATGAATGGTTCCTAATTGCATAACATAACATATGATGATATGACAACAGGTTCTGAATACAGCGAAAAAATAATACCCAAATATTAATGTATTACTGCCACTTCTCTAATTGCTTGATGGCCAACAAGTATTGATTACATGATGGCATTGTGTCGGGTCCAGTATACTGGAACGTATAGATGAGGTTTTGACTCCATGTGCATGCCTCTTTGGGACGGTTATGAGATCCACAATGTAAGAATGAAAATATATATCAGATACATAAGATAATTATTACTACGGTGGAGTGTTGTGAAATCAACATCCTTAATACCTCCTTTTTTTTTTTTTTTTTAATTCCTATTTTGTGTGGGCAGCCATAGCTATTTGAGAGAGTGAGAGGAGTATCAATTATGTGACATCTTAGAATCGTACATATATTTTTTTATATTTATTTATTTCCTTGTTCTGAAGAATAGGTCAATTAAATCATCCACTTTTACAGGGACAGATGAGAAAAGAGAGATCATATAGCTATTTCCATTGACTTCCCATGGTTCTCACTAGTCACATTATTGAAAAATTCTACCAAGCTCCGTAGATTGGCCATTAAGATTTTGTTCCAATATGAAAACTTGTTTCTCCTAATCTTTTAATTCCACTAAGTTATAGAGTGTGACCTTCTCTTTATTTCCATTGTTTTCTTAGTGAAATGGATGAGTTTTTTGGTGGGATGGATGGTAGATTTAGAGTCTCTATAACAGATTCTACAATGATGTGCATTGTGCACCATGCAATGGATAAAGCACATGAGAAAGTAAAATCCAAAGAAGGTGTTGTGGAGCGCTTGAATGAGATATCAAAATTCTACGAGTTGGCAGTAATGCAGTTAGAAGGATGTCTCAAGTTTGTACAAGAAGAGACAGACAGCTGCATACTTGAAAGCAATCATGAGGAAGTGCTCGAGGACTTAACCGAAATTAGAGACCGCCTTCAAGGGCGTCTTAAGGAATCGGAGCTGGCTATATCAGAAAAGGACAGAGAGTTAACAGAGAGAATTGAAAATGAATTGAAGCTTAGGCAAGCATTGGAAGTAAAAGAAACAGAATTGGTTTCATTGCGTGCTAAACTTGAGCTTGAAAGAACAAAGAGTGAGGGGATTGAGGAGTTTGTTCTTGGCAACCGGGTAAGTGGGGATGAAGATAGAGATGGTGAATTTTGTGAACTGAAGCATTCAGTGGATCAACAGGTATGGAATATCAAACAAAAACTTGGGCCTGATTATAAACTAATAGATGAAGAAAGAAATAGAGGTATTGACAATAAAAGGATTGAACAAATGGGGTTGGACATAGATATCTTGAAGGAAACTTTAGACCTTGCTTTTGGAAAGATGCAGAATGCTATTTTTTTGTCTCAGATGGAGACCAATAGAGCAACAATGGAAGTGGTCTATAGAGAAAGATACAATTTCTGTATTGATTAAAGGGTTAACGAGGAATTTCCAAGAGAGTTTTGAAGCAAAAGTGAAGAAGGAAGTTGTTAGTGGCTTGAGTGAGCATTGGTCAGATTCTGATAAATGAAGTTGCAACCTTGCGTTGTGAACTTCGAGCCACTTTGCATTCAGAATGATAAGCAGGTGGATAGTGTTAAAGGCCCATAATGCTTCAGCCCCTCCATCAATTTCTGGATGCAAGATTTCTAATATAGCAGGAGAAAAGTCTTCACCTGAAAAAGATAGTTGCAACAGAACTGGAAAATCCTCCTCGAAGGTTGAAGAGGCAGATCATAAGGAAGAGCTTACTGAGAAGGAACAACAAGAGGATGGAAGCCACTATGTGGCTAAGATGATAAAGAATCATGAGTCTATTATTCGGAAAAAGAGTGAAGAGCTGAATTGGCTAAAGCGAGAAATTCTTCGAGAAAATGAATGTTCATCATCTAGGGGAGAAAAGAACACTATAAGCCTGAAAAGAAGGATCCAAGACGTTGTTGTGAGATTGGACAATTTGATGGAATGGAATACTAAGCTGGGAAGTACTTTTGGCTACCATGGAGCCACACATGGGGATGAAAATTTTCTTGAGAAGAGGGAATTACAATTTGGAGAGAGCATTGATACCTTGGCAGATGCCTGGGAGAAGATTGATAAAGTTTCTGTTTCTTTTGCGTCACGTGAAGAGCAAGAAAACGAGATAAGGAAGCTAAGACAAGAAAAAAAAGATGCACATTTGCAAACCATGATAATTGAGGAGACCTATGTTACCCTTCTCAAAGGTTTGATGAAAGAAGTTAACATTGAATCATACTATCATGATTTAGAGAGCCTGATATGTGATGATATATATAAAGACCTGTTCAGGGAAACGGTAAGGCAGTGGAATGAGAACTTTGAAAGTGACAAAATTGAAGCACAGACCAGAGAAGAGATATTTTTCATCGCCTTTAGCAAGGCATTGAAGGATTATGGCTCAACTCATGACTTTGCATTATCGGAGCTCCAAGATATCAGGGCTGTTAATAATTTTGTAGAAGACTCAACATCTACTAACAAGTTAGGTAGTGTAGAGGGCGCTGTAGGGGAGGATTTATGTGCAGCCTTGTTGCGGGAAATGTTTAAAGAACAAAACAAAAGAACAGAAGGTTATATCACTGAAAGCTTGATTAGAGATGAGATATATATAATTGTCTTTGGTGAGACAATTAAAAGTATTGTTGGCACTGCCAGTAATGCATCAAGTCAACATCAAGAGGTCAAAGTTCCAATTACTAGTGAGTTTTTCCAAAGTGCAGAAAGTCTTGTGAAGGAGGATGTCTGTATGCTTTTATTTAGGGAGACAGTGAAGGAATTGAAGATGGACATAGATGCTTATAATATGGAGAGTCTAATATGGGAAGATATATATAAGTTTGTCATTGTAGAGGCAGTGAAAGATGCTGAGTCCCAAATTTATGACAATCTCAATGGAGACATGCTCTCTCCTAACAAGCTATATGACAGTCTACAGGTTAGTGGAGAGGATAATTTAATTCAAAAAATGGATTCTCTATCACAATGTTTTCAGGTGGAGGAAGATCTGATGCTAAGTGCAAGTTCTGAATTGAAGGAATACACTGCACAGCTTGACATTGTGAGCTTGAAAAGTGAAGAGATGGATGGACACCAGATATTTGAAGAGTTTCTAGTTGATGAGGAACACACTTTCAGTTCAGTAAGTGGTAAGCTAGAGAAGGCCTTGCAACAGTTGGTCACAAGTAAGTCACTATTAGGTGAATTGGGGTCTAATTTAGGCATTGCAGTTGGTGATTTAGAAGAGGCTCATGATCATATGACTCCTAGAGTTGGTGTTCCACATGTTGGACAGCCCTCCTTTCACCCACCAAAAGATGAGGAAGAGGGGCAATTAAATACATCAGATTCTATCTTATCACCACTCCTTGGATTTCTGCATGTGCTAGTGGATTTTGAGCGCATAGTACATGAAAAATTAAGGATGAACATTCTGAGGTACTTCACTTATTCATGGATTTATATAATTGTAAACCAGCATTGCTTGCTTATACTTCTGATAAAACTCCAAAACATTGGTAGTGGCCTTTTAGTGTTAAGAATTATATGAATTGTTTCTAATTGCACCTTGGAAATCATAGTAGTTTGTTAAATTGCTTTCTAATATTTGTTGTCAAGTAAGTATTAATTGATTCAGGTATAAGCTTTAACATATGTAAGTGATTATGAGATTAATAGAATTGAGCATGTACACATCTTATTTTGTTTGAAGTTCATTATGTCGTGAGCTTAAAAACCTTCTATTTCTCCTACTCCATTGTCTACTGTCTTGATGGCCAAAAAAACAAAAAACAAAACAAAGAATCTACCATGGCTGAGGGATTTCCTGTTTCAATAATCAGTTAATGTCCATGAAAAAAGTATCTTTGTATATGTATTAGATATGTCCAAAATAAATGTTTCAATTGTTTGTGATGAATTGAGGATTTTGCCACAGGTTAATTCACTTTTTAATATTAGAAAGGGTGAGGCTATTTTCACAGACTTTTTGTGTTTGTCCACTACCTCAATATTGTGAAAGAACAAGTATGACAAAATTTTGAAGCAAGGGTAGGAAGAGGCACCTGCAAAACACGAAGCCAACAGAGCACATGATCCCAAAGCAATGGGCTCAAAACGGCAGAACCGAACAACAAAAACCCAGCTACTAATTTACACAGCATTAACATTGTATAAAGTACTTCCTTTTGTTACATCATTAATCATAACAAGACATATATGTTTTTTATTTTTTTTTATTTTGGTTTTCCTCTTAGTTTAAGGAGAATAAAACTTCTGAAAACATATCTATTACATGCATTGAGTCCTTTTATCATATGCAACCACATTAAGAACAATGTGATAATACTTAGTGACGAACCCTTGAACAAATTTACCATCATTCATGCTTTCACAAAATCCAATGTAATTTTATATGACTAATTAGGCTGCTGTAATACTCCTTTACAGGTTGGAAGAAGTGAAGTACAATTTAGATCCGCTTATTGAGCTAGTTGCCTCATTGAGAAATAAGGAATTTCTTTACCGGAAGGCCTTTGTTTCGAGATGCCAGAATCTGCAGAAGGCTGAACTTGAGGTTCTGAAATACAATCATGTCCCTCACATTATATGTTCATCCTTAACATGTTGGTAGAAACAATCAAGTTGAATCAGCTGTTTGTCTTCTATTTTTAATGGGGCTTCAACATGTAAAATTGATTTTCTATATAGATGTCCTGAAGATCTACCTTGAATCTGTTGTTATGCATATGTTTCCTAAAAAATCCTACTTCTTTGTTTTGGGGTATAGGTTGATATGCTAGGTGATCAAGTGGATGTGCTTCTAGGCCTACTTGAGAAGATATACACAACTCTGCATCACTATTCACCAGCATTGCAGCAGTACTTTGAGGTAACAATCTTATTAGGTCTTTTTTTTTGCCAATTAGTAATGTTTTGTCTTTCAATGGCACATTATTTTTAATTTTTCATTCCATAAAGATAATGTCACATTATTTGCATATATTTATTTCAATCACCCTTGAGCTGATTGTCATTCTCTAGTTATCACCTATCTGCCTTTTATTTTTATCAGATAGTCATTGGGTACATAATGGTTCTAGTTTTTATTGGTAATTGTTCTGTTCTCTTCCTGCAGGTCTCAGACATTTTGAATTTGATTAAGAAAGAACTCACTGCAGGAGCTGTTGATTTACCCAATTAGTAAGATTGGATTGTGCATGTTAACTCTCTAGTTTGTTTGCTGTTCCATTGATTGCAGCATTCAATTCCCTCATTAGTCCATAAAACAATTCCATGGTACTTGCCAGCATATATATACAAGGAAAAATATTATGGATAAAAAGAATAAAACGTAGCTTTATAGTTTTAATTTTGATTTTTTTTTTTTAATTATATTCAGGGACCAGTGCAATTTAATCATCTAATCATATCATATCATGGGTCCAATATGCCCATTTATGATTCAGCAAAAAAAAAAAAACCATTTATGAGAATAGTGACACACTTGCTGGTGAAAAGCAAACGACAAGTTGTTTTGATGAAAACGAATTAACGTATTTATTAGGGAAAAGAGAATAACAATGAACCGAATATACTAAAATATTCTGTCTACAAACGTGGGCCATAGTGCAATAGGTCCAGTTTAATTTTATTTTTTCTATGGGATTGTTGACATAGTTTGTTATGATCTATGAAGCACGGGTACGTTTTCAGGTACGGGTACGGGTATTGGTACGGTACGGCGGTACGGCAATTCTTGAAAAACTAGGGTACGGGTACGGCGGGGTATTTTTTAATTATATATTTTTATGCATATATTTTTAAACATATGTGAATTTAATAACAATTATAAATAATAAAATACCATTAAATGGTCTTTATATTACCATCCAAGATTCAAAAGGATAAATGAAATAAGCATTTTAACATTGAAACCAAAATAATTAGTACTAAATTCTATATAACTTGCTAAATGATAATATGCTATATGCTATATGCGGTTGATAATTTAATTGAGAAAAAAAAAATTTTAAACCATAAGATGAGGAGATGTGGCCACGTGTAAGGTGAGATAATAGAAACAAAATAGTTTATATTGGGAGATTGAAGGAACTGAGAGACAGAGAGCAGAGAACCGGTGGAGGAAGTGAGAGACAGAGAGCAGAGGAGAGAGAACCGAGCACCGATGGTGGAGGAAGTGAGAGACAGAGAGCAGAGGAGAGAGATCCGAGCTTACCGGCGGTGATTGGAGTGGCTGAGAAGCTAAATAGGGCTTCAGTTTTCAGCCTAAAACGACGCCGTTTTGGGTTCGCCCCGTACCGGACCTGACCCATACCAAAACCGTACCGGAATTTTTTTTTTTGGCCGAAAACGGGTACGCCGGGGGTACGCATGCAGCGGTACCCCGGCAGTATCCGTACCCACGAGGTACCCGGTACGGGTACAGCAGGGTTTTTGCCGTACCGGTGCTTCCTAAGTTATGATTAATAGATAATAAAAATAATATCAATAGTGAACCTAAGTGAAAATGATGTTGTTTAAATCACAAGAAACTATGTCATCAGTTAAAAAAAAAAATTCAAATGTTATGTTCCTAGTATTGTAGGTTGATGTCAGTGTGAGGCAATTGGATCAAAAAGGAAGGAGACATTAATTTTCTTTATAGCTAAAAAAGGGGTTGGCTGGTTAAATTCATATATATACAGGCCATATACAGGCCGGCCAGCCTTTCTATTTAAAAGTCCTTAAACTAGAGTTGACTTGATAGCCAGTTTTTTACTTTTTGTTTAAAATTTTATTAAAAAAAAATATCTATATATATATATATATATATATATATTTATGAGTTTGGGTGTCCGGACCAGCTTGCACGTCATGTGTATAGCAATAGGTGTAAGACTTTACCTTAGGTAGGTGCAGTGGCGTAGCCACGTCTACCCTTGACTGGGCTGTAGCCTAGGAAGGTTTTTTTTTTTTTTTTTTTTTTATTTTTTTCTATATTTAAAAAAAAAAAATACATTAAATTAAATAATTAGCCTAGTCAAAATTTTTTTTTTTGCAATTAGCCCACTCTAAAAATTTTTTTCTGCCTCCGCCCCTGGGTAGGTGATCTTAAGGAAAGGCGAACTAGTGACCATTGACAAGCATACTTAAGACCAAATTAATTGAGCTACTCTTTAAGATTAGCTTCCAATAAATATAAACAAGTACCAAACTGCCTGATACACTTATTATATATGAACCAAGAGAGAAATGCCAAACAAATTTTCCACTTTTGAATAAGGCTATTTCTCTCTCTATTGGCATGTTTAAACTAGGTATCTCCGCTGTTTCCTTCTGCCTCATCTGATTTCCCTAAGTACATATACATAGCTATATATTTGTACACATTTCATCAAACCTACCTACCCCAAATTAATTAAGTTCATGTTTTGTTAATTTGTTATAGTTACACTGTCATGGCAGGACTAGGATCACTAGTGCATAAACAACTCTGCTTCATTTCTCTTCTACTATTACTATTGCTTCTCTTCCCTGACTTGAACACTTCTCAGGACCCTCCCGTAGGCTCACCAGGCCCAGGGCCAGGACAAAGTCCTCATCATGAACCACCAATTGAAACACCAACCTCTCCACCGACAGCACTTCCTCCTCCTCCTTATGATACTCCTAATCTTCCGCCTCCACCAACTCCGGCTACAACGAAAGGCTCTTCGGGAAGACTGAGTGGTGGACAAAAGGCAGGCATAGTGATTGGAGTGTTGGCTGGGACAGGAGTTTTGTTGTTGGGAGGGCTTGTGTACAAGAAACGGCGTGATAATATAAGAAGAAGCTGGTTTGGAACTGCAGCCAGGAGACATATTCTTTGAGGTTGCAACTTGCATGGGATTCTTATTGTTAGAGAACTGTTTTTGCCATTTCAAGTAATTAAGTTTGGTTTTTATATATAGTTTTTTCTGATATACAAGTTTGTTGGGTTTTGATGTACACTAC
This sequence comes from Fagus sylvatica, assembly GCA_907173295.1. Classification (NCBI taxonomy): domain Eukaryota; kingdom Viridiplantae; phylum Streptophyta; class Magnoliopsida; order Fagales; family Fagaceae; genus Fagus; species Fagus sylvatica. The sequence continues at coordinate 31,947,878 of OU015769.1, forward strand.
GGCCTAATGGGAATGAGCAACGATGAAATGTTAGAAGTGTGTATTATCTCCTTCCTTACTTCATAAACTTTTTGATGAAGAATAAAACATCTCTTACTTTTGTTGATTGTTCAGTTGTTTGGTTGTCCTGTCTCCCTCTAATTCATATGTTTTAGTGTTGTTCTTCTTTTCCGAATCTAGTTCTAAATACTGGACTGATCTTAATTTCTTTGTTAATAGCTAAAAATATTGATCGTATATTGGATTTGAAGGGTTGGAAAGAGGAGCTGATTACTTGAGACCGAACGAGAGCAGGTTGGCTTATAATGGCGACGAGGGCAGAGTAGTTTCCACAAAATCAAAAGGCTCTTCCTGTGTTCTTAATTACTTGCCTAACCAGATGAGATTTGTTGAATGACCGAGCACAAAATCATGTTTGATCTCGATAAAGCTACTCAGGATTAATTGGCAAGAGGTCAACGATTATGTGAAATTCTTAAGTAAAAGAAAGAAAAATGTTTTATTTAATAAATTATCTTAAACTTGTGCCCTACATTCTTTTATGATACTAAAATCATTTATCATTGATTTTAAACTAAACTTTACAGCAATCACGCAATCGATATACACAATTAAACAATCACTCAAAGCCTCATTTTCTATCTTGTTACAAAGCGTCGTTTTAACAGGCTTTGTAATAGACAATGCACATTCCGTAGTTGTTGTTTAAAAAGGAAGAGAAAGCACAAGTTGAGTAAGTGGATACATTGTTGATTTCATAGCCCTTACCAACCCTTAGCATAATTCATAAAGCGTTAATAGATTTTTTAGATTGGATGTTGAGGAACATTAAGCTTGAAATATTGAAATTGAATTCTCAAACGTACTTTTTCTTTCTCCATAAAATCTTTAGAATAAAACTTATCGGGAAGCTTGTAAATGCGATCAATTTCAAGCATATTATATCCATCAATAAGATCCAAAACCGAGATAAGAATAAGTCCTCCATTGTATCCTCATTAAATCTATTGTTCATTTCTTACAACTAAACATCAATACTATAGTGGCGATAAATACATCAACTTAATAATAATTCTTTACATCAATATTATCTTGTTAATGTCGAGATTGACCATGTCTTTTAACATACTGAGCACTCAAATCAATTGTGACGATAAATACATAAACATTCATTTAAGCATTTTTTAGTACAACATCTGAAACCTTTTCATTGTAACATAACAACAATTGTATCAGTTAAAAAATATCCACATTTAAGTGAATCTACACTTTCGTTGTACTAAAAGTCTAAAAGCACAAGCTTGAAATACAAGCCACCAAACAACTTCGATTGAACCTTGAAATCTTAGTTTATTCATTTCGCTTAATTTGTTTAGAAGTATGTTTTCCTACTTTCTCAATGTGTTGAGATCCATTCATTAGATCATTGTATACTTTTACAACAATTTTATGCAAGAAGTTAGGATCTTTCCCCACACGTCGCACAAAAGCACAATTATCTCCATTCCAATTTATAAAGCCCATAATAATAAATGGATTACCCATCTCATTGGCTTACTAGTGAGATACCATGATAAATAATAATCATCATTTTATTTCATGAATATTCTAACCTTGAAGGAATTTGCTCAAACCAAATAGGACAAAAGCTACAAAGATGGTTTTCAGATCCAAATTAAGGATAATTCTGAAGTCTATATTGATATGGCTAGCTTTGAGATATGCTTGACAAATTACATCGCATTGATTAACAAGATACTCTCATATTGGTGGCCATAAGAATTACGTTCTAAGTAAGAAATATCTATTTACTTAGGTTCACATTTTTTAGCCATTATAGAGAGATGGTATCTTTCTACGACCGCTCCATGGAGTAGGCGTATAAGATATTTATTGTTTTCTAGGAATTCAGCATTTGGGAATCAAAATTGAGTAGTAAAAAGAGACAATAATGGTAAGGGTGTTTTTTTTTTTCTTTTTGTTTTTTTTCTTTTCTTTTGCTATAGGTAATTTGGAATTTGTTAAAAAGAGAACATGGTTATTTGTGGTTGTGTCTTTGGATGGCCACAGGGAGGGGGGATACAATAAATTTAAGGGTCTAGTTATAAATTTTTAAGATTTAAATTCTAAAATTTAAGGGAACGGTAAATACATTCTTATATAATTTGTAATATTATCGCTACTTCTATTGGGAAATTTAGAAGGCGAGGGGCCTTGCCCCTAACTTCACCTTAAGGAGCAACATGTCTTTTGCTTATGTTCAGAATTATATTTATTTATTTTTAATTGTAAAATTTGAGGGAACGATAAGTACATTTTTATATAATCTATACTATAATGTAAAACCGAAGCTTTTTGACTTTTAGTTGACCTCATCATGTTGCGCCACATAAGCTTTTGAAATCTCACAATTTTACACCTCATTATTTTAATATATATTTTCTAATTGAATTTCAATTTTATTCTATTATTAAACCTTCCATTAGAATTTTGACACATCATATTTTCTTTAATATAAGAATATATTATTCCATATATAAAACACAATCATAATTAATATCTAATACTAAAATATATTCCATATATAAACACAATATAAATATCTTTTAATAATAATCATAATTATCAATTTTCATCAAGATTTTTAGAGTTCCTTTTTTTCTTATGTATTTCATTTAATTTTGTTGCTGGTAATGGAGAAAGATGGATGGATTTGTTATAATGAAACCATGTGAGCTTGAAATGAGTTATGAAAATTATTTAGGTTTGATCATATAATCATGTGTCCATGTATTTATTTGTCCTTCTTCTTATTTTAAGTATCCTTTATTTTATTTTTGGATAGAAACATGATCCATATGGTAAATATAAACATGAATCGTGTTTTATAAAAATTGGACTATATTCAACTTATGCCAAAAGAAAAATTACATTATATTAAATTTTAATTATCCTATGGTAAATACTTTTTTAGTTATTTTTTTAAACCAAAAAGTAGGATCTATCCTAAATCCGATTCGTAAAGTCTCTTTATCGATCTTACCTACAACATTGTAAACTAAAAAAAGAAGAAGTAAAAGGAATCAAAATTTATTTAAATTTTATTTTCAATAATTTTCTTGTGCATCGCACAGGTTTGCAACTAATTTGTAATATTGTTGTTACGTCTAACGAGTAATTTAAAAAGCCAAGAGCCCCACCCCCTAAGTTTGCCTTAAGGACCAAGATGTCTTTTTCCTATGTCCAGTTTTTATTTATTTATTATTATTCTAAAATTTTAGGGAACAGTAATTACGTTTTTATATAATTTATAATATCATTGCTACCTCTACTGGGAATTTAAAAAGTCAGGGTCTACCCCTAAGTTCGCCTTGAGTAGCAACATGTCTTTTGACTAAGTCTAGTGTTTTTTTTTTTTTTTTTTTTTTTTTTTTTTTTTTTATATATATATATAATCACAATATTATTGCTACCTCTAATGGGGAATTTAAAAAGTCAGAGGTGCGCACAAACTGACATGAACCTCCAAAGTTATCAAAGAAAAAAAAGTCAGGGTTGCCCTTAACTTTGCCCTAAAGACCAATTTTTAATATTTTTTATATAATTTATAATATTATTGCTACATCCAATGAAGATACGTTTTATCTTGGACGTAGAGTGTAATTTACCCATATTATTGCTACGTTAAATATATTTAACGTCCAGCGTGTAATTTACCCATAAGAGTATTTTACTTCTAAACATGGCAGTAAATAAATGCTTTTAATGCAAATATGGAAAGATTGGATTTGGTTTCATTGGCTCCTTGAATTTTGCTGTGGCATAGTTTATTTATGTATTTTTAAAGTGGTTTCTGTCATATGTATATATATAGTAATGGATACAAAATTAATTTCCTAAACTATAGGGATTTACAATGATGACAGAATAAGCATATGCCTAAACTTAAGTGATATACATTAATTATGCAGATTGATTTAAGGGCTTGATATCTGGTGAGATGTCTTGAGAAATATTTGAATTTGAATTGGTGCTCTCAAGAGTGTGACTATCACACCCCTATAAGTGAATGGGGTGGCAACAAACCATAAGCTTGGAGGTTAAGAACTTAAACCAAATAGACGAGAGGCCCTTAGTGAAGATATCTGCTATTTGATCTGTAGTGCAGATGTAATTAACCGCTAGCTCCTTCCGAATGGATTAGGATCAGAGTTGTATATTCCGTTCCGTTCCGGCCAGAAAATCTTGTACCGGTATGCAAACCGGTACGAGACAACCCCCTATTCCACCTCAAATTAAATTTCGGGGTGTTTCAGCTGGTATGGACATTTCGGCCAATTTGCTTTTGGGGGGATTTTTTAAAAAAAATTTCCTCTCTCCTCTCGACTGCTCTGATCTCTCCTCCTCCAGCAGCCACCAGCTAGCCCTCACTCCAGCGTTCAACCGACCAGATGCTGCTGCTGCTTCTTAGTTTCGCCTACGTTGCTGCTGCTGCTTCTTCTTCTGCTGTTGCTGCTTCATACCCAAATTGTTTTGTTTCTTCTGCTATTCCCTTTTCTTTCTTCTTCTTCATGTCTGCCCAAATTATTTTGTTTCTTTTTCATTTTTTTTTTTTTTTTTTTTTTTTTTTACCATTTTGTTTTGTGTGGCCTTTATCCCTCCACGTTTACAAAGTAATTTTTTCAATTTTCAAAATTTTGCCAGCTACTAGCCTTGGTGTTAGCCACTTGCAATTTACTAATGACTATCTTTACCATTTTGTCCTTTCAAGTTGCAGAAATTGCTAATTTGCCATGAGATATTAGTTAAAACTTTATATTAGTTGATGTTATTTATTTATAGTTGCTAATTATATATATCTATATTTGCGGTAAACCCAAAACGGAATTCCAGTATTGACCGGTACCGAAATATACCATTCCGATGGCCAAACCGAAACGGATGCCGAAACGGTATATACAACTTTGATTAGGATCCTCTCCATTTGAAATGAAATGTAGAGAGTCCATTTCATGGTATAGATTAAATATTATAGATTTAACAGTGTATAGATTACAACATCATTTAAAATTTTAAATGACGTGACAGTCTATTCACTTTTAAATCCATGAGATAAAATCTGAATCATGAAATGGAAAAATTGAGAGATTTCCAAATAGAGAGAATCTTATTCCCTTGCGAATGACCTTGCTCTGATTCCATAATGAAATACAGATTAGGAAAAATATATTTGGTGAAAATACCACATGTATAAGTGGTTTCTGTCATTTATATATATGGTAATGGATACAAAGTCAATTTCCAAAACTATAAGGATTTACAATGATGACAGAATAAGCAAATGCCTAAACTTAAGGGATATACATCAATTATGCAAATTGATTTAGGGGCTTGATATCTGGTGAGCTGTCTTGAGAAATATTCGAATTTGAATTTGTGCTCTTAAGAGTTCTGACTAATATATGTATTAATTGATTTATGTGTGTAAATGCATATGTATGTTTATATTTATGTATATCCATAAACAATTATTATGTAAGGGACAATCTTCGAGGTCTCAATCCAACCCTTAAAGAGGTAGAAGTCTTCATTTTCCTTATTTTGGACTTACTGAATCATTGTGTTAGATCCCATTGGAACCATCTTAGGACTTATCCTAGTTGATAGGTTTGGTAGAAATGTCTTAATCTAAACATCTATTTTTAGTTCCTTAATAGTTGGTTTTTTATTATATGTGATTACATATTCCTGTGAGTCTCTGAAATACGACTGTCTCAATCCCACATATTTGATATCTTTACTATTATATATATATATATATATATATATATATATATATATATATATTTTACATTATATTATACATGTACATTATGAAAATTGTGTTGTGGATAATTAATGGTGAACTTTATCCGTTTAAGTATATGAGCCTTGGCGGCTGACAAATATGTCTTCCCAATTCATCGTAAGTTATTTCCATCTTAATACCTCATCCTCATTTTTATTTAAAAGGGTGATACTTTCCGTTTCAATTTATTTTAAAGAGTTTAAATCTATCATTTTTTTTGTATTTACTCTAATGCTATTTACATCTATCTATATTTGTATATGTATTAATTTATTTATGTGTGTTAATGCATTTTTATGTATCTCTATAAACAATTATTATGTAAAACACACGTCTCAATCCAGTCGTTTTAGAAGATTAGATTAGTATCACTTACCTTAATTATCACATCTCTTGTGGCAGAGATTGTTGGGGAGTCTACCACATATATTTCCAAAATATTGAGTGCTTTGACAAAAATTACCCATATTACCCATGGTATATATTAAAAAGGCAAAATTCATCATTTTCTTTATTTTTCACTTACTTAATCCCTGTATTTGATCCCATTGGAACCATCTTAGGACTTCTCCTAGTTGATAGGTTGGGTAGAAATGTCTTAATCAAAAGATCTATTTTTTAGTTCCTTAATAGTTGGTTTATTATTATATAAGATTACATATTCTTATGAGTTTGTGAAATACGACTGTCTCAATTCCACATATTTGATTTTTTTATTATCATATATATATATATATATATATATATTTTTACATTATATTATACATGTACAGTATGAAAACTGTGCCGTGGATAATTAATATTGAACTTTATCCGTTTAAGTAGAGGTGCTTTGGCGGTTGACAAATATGTCTTCCCAGTTCATCGTTCATTTCCATCTAATGAACTCATTCACATTTTTATTTAAAAGGGTGATACTTTCTATTTTTATTTATTTTTAAAAAGTTTATATCTATCTTTATTTGTGTTTATTCTAATGCAATTTACATCTATCTATATTGTATATGTATTAATTGATTTATGTGTGTAAATGCATATGTATGTTTATATTTATGTATATCCATAAAAAGTCATTATGTACGGGACATTCTTAGAAGTCTCAATCCAACCTTTCAGAAGATGAGTTTAATGATCAACTACACTCAATTACGGTATCTCTTGCGGTAGCGACCGATGGGGATTCTACCACATACCTCTCAAAAGTATGGAGGGCCATGACCAAATCATCGGAGATGCTGATAGCACTTTAACATGAATTGTTGTACAAATGATTTAACAAATCCTGGGTTTGAAGACCATCCTGTATTACCTACCCAAGGTATTAAAGACGTAAAACTCTTCTTTTTTCCTTATATTTTACTTACTTAATCCCCATGTTAGATCTCATTGGAATCATCTTAGGACTTTTCCTAGTTGATAGGTTAGGTAAAAATGTCTTGATCGAAACATCTTTTTTGGCTCCTTAATAGTTGGTTTTTTTGTTATATGTGATTACATATACCGTGAGTTTCTAAAGTACGACTGTAACAATTCCACTTATTTGATTTTTGTACTATTATATTGTTTTTACATTATATTATACACGTACGGGATTAAAATTAAAAATTATCATGGCGGCAATGCCACCTCCAAAAAAATTATTGTTATACATTAATAATTTTTTTATGAACACTTGTGCAATAATATTTAACAAATCTAACTAAATAAGTCCATTATAACTATATTATCTAAATTCAAATTGGTCACGCTCCATGATTTCGGGAGTGAGGTAAGTAACGACTTGATATCCAACTAGGCAGTGAGGTAATTGAACAATTATCCCTGCCAGTAAAGCTGTTTAGAAAATCGGGTTCTTGACTTGGTTCCCATCTTTGCAAAAAAAAACTACAACTCAATGCAGTTAAAGATAACTAACCTAGACGATCGTAAGAACTAAAAACAAGTATATTGTTACAAACAATTTATAGTTTCAAACTAAATAAATAGAATATTGTTAAAACTCTCTTGGCAAAAAAAGTAATTTTCATTTCGGATATGGTTGTGATACGTACAGGTATGTTTTAATTTATTAAAAAAATACCGAATTACAGTCGCTTAAAATTGCTGCTGGACTCGATCTTCTTCGCTAGAGTTCTATGCCTTGTCTTTGGTCATCCTGGATGGGAAGATATGGAGAGCTTTCTCGCTCTTCTTTGACAAAGTCCCAATTGATATTTCGAATTACGGGTACATTTCTATTGATTCTTATACAATTTACATCTATCTATATTTGTAAGTGTACAGATAGTTATATATACATAGGGCTTTGATATTTTCACACCACCATTTCACATTATTATTTCACTGCACTTAAAATGTGGACAATTTTGACAATATTATCCACACTTTATGAGCATGTTCAAAATTTTGGAAAATATTATCCACATATGAGTGATTTAAGGTGAAACTGGTGTGAAGGAATATTTTCTCATATACGTACATGTATCATGTATGTACACACAAACATGATTATGGTTATGGTTATGTATAAAGTACAAACAAGTTTAATTCTTATGGAATACATTTGTTATTCTATTACTCGATTTCAGTGGCATCTTTTCATGTTTAATTGTTTTAGTGAAATTTGTTTCTTCAAGAGATAAGATCAAACTCGTTTCTTGAGAGATGAGTTCAATCTTATCTCTTGAATAGACGAGTTTCATTAAAAAGTCTTGATGAGTAAGAGACAAGATATGATAATTAAAAAAAAAATTATATTTCCAAATACTTTTTAAACAAACCTAATTAACAAAATAATATTTAAAATATTATTATTAAGCAATATTGGCCAAATTTGTACATATATCTTTATGTTTGAAGATTTAGATGGAAGAAAGGATATATCTAGTGTTCATTTGGCAATCTAACAGCCAAAAAGCGTGATTCTCTCCTACACTTTTTTTATTTTTGAGTTTGATAAGAATTAAAACAAGCGGAAGGCAAAAGAGTTTGCCTTGAAAACGTGCGGTTTGGAACTGGAGCTCCCGCATCTAGTCCGAAAAGGCACTTATAGCAAAACACGCGAAATCCCAGCGTGTTCCCAAAAGGACCCTATATCCTTAACCTTTAAAAAAATTTGCATTCATTTTTTTTTTTTTTTCTATCATCATGTGAACTAACACGATCTATTTTCTTACTTGTTGACCCCAAAAATTTACACACACAACTCTTTTTATTTTTTTTGGTAAATTACATTGATACCCTTTTTCTTTAAGAGAAACTAGACTCATTACATCATAATTTGGGGAAATAACATTCCGTTCATAAATTTTCAAAATAATTAATACTCCATCCCTTTTTTTATGTTTATTTTTTATTAATTTTTTTTTTACCAATGCCTAATTAACCAAAGTTAAAAGGAAAAAATTATATTCCAATTATTTTAAATTTAAGTAAGAAATATTCCTTTAAAAATTGGAGAAAAGGGGGTTGAGTGTTAATTATTTTGCAAATTTGGAAGCGGAGTGTCATTTTCCCAAACTACTAGGATGTAGCGAGTCTAATTTTCCAAAAAAATGGGGTGTCAATGTAATTTACCATTTTTTTAAATCCTACTTCAAAGGGTGAATCAAGTGCATAACCATAAACCTTTAAAATTTAACTTCTTTTGTCATAAACAAAGAAAAAAATGCATCACTTCATAAACTTCATAAATAAAATGACACAGTTTGGCTACAACCTACTACGTGACAACTAATTAGATCATCCACGAGTATTTTTAGTCATATGACATCTTTAATGAGTCATGTGACTTGTTTAAATAATACATATGGATGATTTTATGAATTGTCACAGAATGAGTTATAGCTAGCTGACTACAAACAAGTTATAGCTAGCTACAAACCAGTTTGTAGTTAAACTATGTTCTAAATAAAAGATCTTTCTACACTTTTTTTTTAACTCAAATATTTACACCGTTACCAAAACCTACTTATTAAGACGAACATTTAGCCTTAGCGTCGTTAAAGGTTACATTTACCGTCTACGCTTTGTCAAGAAAAGGTTCAAATAAGCTTCAAACAGGTCTTACAGTTCTGCTTTGCATCTTGAGTCCACCAAACACCGTTTCTCAAGGTATGTTTCTGTTTCTCTCTCTCTCTGTGCTACAAATGTTGTACCTTTGCAATCTCTCTCTCTCTAAATACATTTCTACCACTGTGCTTGCTTGCCGTTGTCTCATAATTTTCACCTCTGCTTCTGCTACTAATCACTTCTTAATATCATTTACTAATCTTAGATCTATGATTAATGGTTTACACACTTTTTTTTTCCTGATCCCATGATATGAATTTTCAATTATTGAATCTAAGAAGGTGGTGAATTATGGTCTATGGACTATATTTAATGCTGATTAGACACTTTGGCAAATGGGTTTTTGAGAAAAATTTAATCTTTATCATTCTTTTGTGAGAAAAAGCTTAATGGGTATTGTTAGATTGTATCTTTAGCAAAGTTTGGACACAGATTTGATGGATTTGTTAGATCAGTGTAATGATTGTGTGATCAGATACATTGTTTGATCAGATACAAGTTTCATCAGTTGTAGCTAGCAGAATTTGCAAACTGGGTTTTGCTCATGAAAAGCTTGTGGATCACTTTAGCTTCCTGAATAGTTAAATTTTGAACTCCTTTCTGGAACTAAGGCTGAGGCTGTTGTTATACCCCAATAGATTTAAGAACAGTAGTTTTTTATTCTTTGAAGGTGCTGATTTACTTAATGCTTAATCGATATGTGGGTTCAGACTTTTGCATAATTTTCATTGACTAATTGGGCCTAAATTATAATATTTGGATAGTTTGTTATTACATGTTATTGCTTTATAATTGGTCCAGCTTGCCAATGGTTCACGCTTTAGAATGCCTAGAGTCAAGGTGATCCATCTTGGGAATTGTTTACTCCTCTATTAGGCAGATGCACATAATCAGCTTAATGTTGTATTTCCACGCATGAAGTTTAATTGAATCAATCCTATCTATATCTCAGTTTAGCTGCATTAGCAATTCTATTATGGAAGCCAACAGGGGACAGAATGGAATTCAACAACTGCTAGCTGTTGAACAAGAAGCTCAGCACATTGTCAATGGGTCCAGAAATGGTAACTAATCTTTCCTGCTCTATACTAAATAATAGTATGCTTGTAATTTTATGGTTCCCACGATATTTAGGGATTTCCATGCATATGCTTAGTGAAACATTCTAGCTATGTGATTACTGGGAGAAAGTGGGTAAATGGGGCTGCTGGCAGAGTAGTGAGGTAATGATGTTTGCCTGGCTCTGGCTGAGTTCAAAATGAGAGTGTTTGAGTGGGCAGGATATACCAAAGTATCTGAGAATTGAATCTTTGAGCAATATCTTCCCAATGTGTCGGACCACAAGTTCTATTAATATTTCTGCATATGTAAGATCTCTCTTAGAGTTAGATTGACATATAATGTCAGAGTTAGATTGTCAAGGCTGTGAAGCCATGTTTTGGCATTACAGTAAGATATTATAACATGATCGTGTGGGCACTCACACAAACGTGAACAAAACAATGTAGTGTTCACCTGACTGGTTGAGATTGGTTATATAAATCCTTTTCCACCAATTAGTACCACTTGGTGGCATATTTCTGTCAAGTCATAGGCAATAATGTTTATTATTTACCGCCTTGATCCACATCTTGTTCACTCTTGCTCATCTTTCCCATGCTTTGAATTGAATTCAAATGACTCCTCCATTCCTCTTTAGATGCCATCAGATCAACAGTTGATATTGTTAAATGTTTATTATATTTTAATTTTATAACTTTATTGCACTGAAACCCATGTTTTGAACTATGGAAGATAATGTTTGTGTGCGTGTGTGTGTCTATTTATGCATGCATGGGTTATTGCTGGATGCTGGTACTTATTCTAAACCCTTCCTTTTTATTTTTTTCAGCTAAATTGGCCAGATTGAAACAGGCCAAAGAAGAGGCTGAGAAGGAGATTGCTGAGTTTCGTGCACAGATAGAACGTGAGTTTCAGAGAAAGGTTGCAGAGGTAAGTGTAACAACAAAGGAAGAGAAACTGATTATTAAAACCCAATTACATGAAAGTAATATCAGATAAATCTCAACAACTGATTTCAAATCTTAGCTGCAAAATTTGATTCATCAGTGAGTCCAGCATAAATCTCTGATTTTTTCAAAAAATTGACATGGTTGTATGTTGGACACTTCTGTCACTTACAGTTACAGCGGGTATTTTATGATCAGTGAATATCATGAATAGCTTCTGTCTATATTCTCCGAAACTTCCACTAGTTCCATATATGGATATGCCTTTGACTAATGTAAAATCCCCCTTTTGTCTCATTCCAATTTGTCCTCTAATTTATTTCCAAACTTTTAGCTTTAGTCTTCCCAAGATTTGTAGTCATCACTCAAGTGGTAACTTAAATCTAGATTTGTCTGGATTTTTTATATGATGTTGTGAACTCTAGAATTCTAATGTGCATCTGTGGTTCTGTTTAAATGTTACTGATGTGGTAATTGGAATTTATTCATGTATCATCAAACAGAGTAGTGGGGATTCAGGTGCTAATGTTAAGCGGCTTGAACAAGAAACAGAGACAAAGATCCATCACCTGAAGACGGAGGCTGCAAGAATATCCTATGATGCTGTCCAGATGCTTCTGAAGCAAGTGACCACTGTAAAGAACTAAATTCCTGAAAAAGCTTGGTGTGTGGCTGGATGTTCTCACCTTTTCTTTTACTTTACTATCAAAGTTGGAATTCATTTGGCGGCGGCAATAACATCGTGTGTATTTCCTATGGCTCACATATATTTATGACCTTTATTAGTTATGTTCCTTTTGAAAATAAACGATTCATGTTGGTTTATTATTGTGATTATTGTAACATTCTGTGATGGCTTTGGCCACTAAAAGCAATGTTTGGTGAAATAGTCAATGGGAAAGGGACCCTCATTTTTTGAATTTAGAAAATTCAGTGTTGAAGAATGGATTTGATATTTTATTCTTGAGGAAGCAGAATTGCAGGTGCTTTTGCAGAATATGTTTGCATCATGTTGCCAAAAGTTGATCTCTCTAGGAGCCGAATAATAGGATATCCTGCAATATTTGCTCTACCACTATACCACATGCAAATAGTCCTACTCCAAGGAGTACAGGTCTAGCTTTTGAAAATGACTTTTGTTCAGTATCCTCAGCTTCTCTGCTAAGCATTGCCCATGCCATTGCTGGTGGAAGAACACCAAAAAGCATTGTCATGCAATAGCCCCCCTATTCCACATTAAAGCATAGATAGTAAATTTCTAACCATGATTATAAACAATGGTCATTGTGACTAAGATTTACCATCTGATTTCACCTTCTCCCTATACTTACAGCAATGTCAATAGCAGCTGAGAATGCATCTGGAACAGTAGTTGACACAAAAAGAGCTGGAGTGACAGCCATTGCCATTGCTGTGAAGCTAATTTTATTCCTTCCCCACCATTTTCTCAGTCCAAAAGGCATGTTCGGTCTCTGTTATAGTTATGCACCACATGTCAGTGTTTGTGGTTTGTGTTGTTAACATGTGAAATAGGGAACTGATTAACTCAGGATATAAAGGCTACCTGTATTAGTTTTGTTGAAGAAGCTTGCCCTTTGAAGTTATTAAGTTGCTCCTTGAAAAACTCAGAGAAGCCCAGGAGTGTGCCAATTAATGTCGTTCCAACCGCTAGAAGGGAAAAGGCCTCAACCATAATTGAAACGCCACTCCATTTCACCCTAAACAGAGTAAACATTTGAGCTTGGTTGTTTGATGTTATTGAAAAATCTGAACTCAGAGATTAATGCAGAGAACAATGAAACATTGCTGGTGTTGTCAAGAGATTGTCAAAATCTTTAAAAGTATGACGCATGTCTTTTGCATGTTGAGATCAATATAGATAATCTGCAACTTAAAAAGCATCACCTATATTCCCAATTTTCCATCTCTATGAATAGTTCACAAACTGTTATGTACAATGTGCCTAAAAAAGAATGTTAGCTTGACCTCCAGCCATTGCTTAGTTACTTAGAATGAGTCATTTGTCAAGTAACTAGTAATCACATGTCTAGAGTTAATAGTAATACTAAATCATGAAATCTTTCATTTTATTTTAGCACAGAAGTCTGCTCTATTGAAACTTGAAGGTAATAGTCTTCACAGAGACCTCATGAGCAATTCAACAGGGTCTACTTGTTGGTCGGTCTGTGCTGAGAGGCCAAGTGCTACTGCATCCCAAACAAGCAATGCTAGCATTGGAACAACACTACCAAGAAGGACTGAAGTCCTTATGCGTTTAAGATCACCTCCCAAATAAGCACAAAGAACTGCATTAAAAACAAGTATCATGAACGGGTAAACAATCACTTTCATTGCTAAATTAAACCAAGTAAAATTTTAGGAAAATTATTCTTTACCAGGTGCTAGATCATGATATACCAAAGAAAAAATAATGACTGGAATTGTAGCTGGAACTTTTCCCCAGTCACCACTTCCCCCCAATCCTGCCCACCCTCCAGAGACAACTGCTAGCACCTCAATTGCTAGAAGCAGACCTGAGGATCAGTTTCAGTACATTGTTAGTACTCATGTGGATTAAGATTTTCCCACATATCTAACTCAATTGTATCATGTAGAATTCAAGAATTCAGAAGCTCACACACACAAGTATACACAAAGATATGAAGTTATGAACATGTTGTCACGAGAAAACATCAGCCACATCTGCGTTATATCCGAATTGGAATAATCAAAATACAGTTAGGTTCCTTGTAATAATTTATATAGCCTAATTTGACATAGTAACTACCTGATGTGGGATTTTAAATGCCAACACAACACACTTATCCAATCCAATCTACACTATCTGGGATGTCACACAACTACACAAGTAATGCAGCAATAACAAAATACTCCAAATAAATACCTATCATGGAAGTAGTGAGCCATTGGTTGACTTGATCAGTGCCACGAGTCCCACCAATGGAGATGAGCATGGTGAAGAGTAAAGTGAAGAAGATGCCTGAAATAGAGGCCGGAAGATTGATCAAATGGAAAAGGATCTCCCCAGACTTGGAACTATAGGCAATCATTGAAGTGTAGCACAAGAAAACATAGGTCACAGTGGCTAGAGTTCCACCCCACTCTCCTAGTGTCTCTTGGGCCATAGTCCTAATGGAAATGACCTCCAGTTCATTCTCTTCCTCATTTTTTCCTTTCATCTTCCGTAGAGCCACATTGACTTCAACAAGTAAAAGTGCTTCAATTAGGAGAAATGCCCAACATATTATTATTGTTATTGAACTTGGAACTAGTCCCTGCAAAATTAAAGAGTGATAATAAGAATACTTAAACTTGGGCACACATCATCTAAAACGTGGACATTTGTGATCATTGATGTCCATAATTTGTGGATGTATATCACATTAGATGGTGTGCAATAATATTTGCCCCTCAAACTTAACCTTCCATTTGATTTACTTCTTTTTTTTATACTACTAAAGAACCATAGAGTCAAAGTAGGAGAAAGATTTTGAGAGTAGTACTGCTGGGGAAGCTTTCTTTGGGAGTGCAAGTATGCCTGAGCCAATACTAGTGCCAATAATGAGAGCAACAGCACCAGCAATAGTTCCCTTCTTCTTAGCTACCTTGCTAGGTTCTTCACTCAATTGTGGGGAATATTTCTTTGCCTTTATAGCATAAGGTTTCCTAGTAAACAATGAATTTTGCTCTTGGTTCTGGTGGCATAAACAAGTGTAGTAATTGCTGCTAAGAAGAAATAGAAGTCATTATTAGTCCTAATATGACTATGAAATGAAAGGGATAGAACCCATGTTTTAAGAAATTAAGATGAGGGAGTTACATGTATCATACATCCTGGATTTGAAGCAAATTGTTGTTTTCCTTAGATGAGTTGTTGCCCATGAATATGATTGATTTAGTTTTGCATTTCTGTGGATTTTGGGATGTAGAGAGGGAGATGATGGCATGCACTGTGAATCCATGATGAAGAGAGAGATGAAAAAAATGAATGGACCTTGACTCTTAGGTACCCAAATATCTTGGAAGTGATTCCTAATAGGTTTGCTTTTTTTTTTTTTTTTGATAATACTAATAGGTTTGCTTTTAGTCCACAAGAGGTTGTGAAGAAAATGAAAAAGAGCTATGGGGACCACATAAAGATATTTCTCTCTATTATTATTATTATTATTATTTTGGGTTTGCACTTTTGGTTTAAGTTTGTACGTTGGAAAGGATTAAGAGTGATCATTCCTGTAAAAAATAACCCAAAAATACAGTGATAGTGAATGTACATTTCATAGTGAAGATTTAGTTGTTTACAAATTTAAAGATAAATACAGTGATATGTCATTATATTCTTTATTTAGTGTTATAAATTATAATTGGTGTGACAAAGTACATTTTTATATTAATAAAAACTAAATTCTCATATTAAAATGATTTTTTTACATTTCAAAACAAATTGAGAGAACCGAAACTAATATCATTCAGCATCATCAATAGGATCAAAATGCTACTGTCCGGAGATCAAGCTTTGATTTTAGCCAACTGCAAAAATGTTGAGATGATGTTTGGATTTACATAACAGAAAACAAATAAAAATAGAGAGTGATAGATATAGAGACTACACATTAATGAATTGCTAAATTATGACAGTATATCGTTTTTATCTTATTCTTCTTTTTCTTTTTTTTCTTTAATTTTGGTGAGCAATTCCAACATTATTATATAACTATGAGCAATACTAAGGACATAAATTTTTTCACAACTTGTCAAGAGGATAATTATTTTTTAAAAAATACAAAAGATGATAAATTGTGATTGGAGTAACATCACTTTACATATGTCTATTCATTAATATCACTTTTATTATGCATAAATCAAAACTTATAAAAAGAGTTATGAAATTTTTTTTATCATTGAATATGTTTTATTACCAGGGTTATTCTACAATACCCACCTTTTTTTTGGGGGGTATGGTACCCACTCAAATCTCAACCCTTAATTTTAATAAACTTAATCCTAGCCGTATAATTAACTAAATAGGTTTACATCCTACCGGTAGAATAAGTTTTTAGTTTTTTTTTTTTAAACTGCTCCTTCGCTCTCTTCTCTATTGTATAGTGCCGTAGTCTGATTTACTCCATCCTTTAGCAACGAAAGAAGAAGGCTAAGTCCTCAAATGTACTGTAAACCTTCATTTTTTAGTTCATCTTTAAAAATTTTCAACCCAAAAATATAAAACTGAATCAATTTGAAATTTTTAGTTTCAATGCGTCTATGTACATATTATTTTGCACAATTTTATTAAAGTAACAAATTGTATGTGGTTGAAAAGTTGGGAAGTCTCTGAATTTTATGATTTTATTTTTTTTCACTAATTTCAACATGTGACTTCAACCGGTCACGTGGAAATAATCTTGGAGCTAAAAACTTATTCTTTTAGTTTCCACTATTTCTGGCCACCTCATTCGCAGAAACCCAATCCGAATCCCAGTCTGGGTAAGAGCTTCAGACCCAATTCACAGGGACTCAGGGAGTAATCTTTGTAGTCTCATGGGCTTCCAAGTGAACCGCAACCATTGTGGATTAGGCCGCCTATCAGAAAATTCATAATACAAAGTAGAACTTAAATATAAAACCCAAGTTCTGCTTGCTAAATATCATGTGTTACGTATAACATTGTCAACCTCCTCTATTGGCTGGATGATCCCATAGGTGTGGACCACTAGACCTTCACATCCAAAACAAAAAGAAGAGCAAACCAAAAGTTATGGACCTCGTTACCATTGTGGACTGCGTCTGAAAGGGAAATAGACTAGGGCCTAAGCTACAACAATACAAAACTGATCTAAAAAAACAGAGATAACGTTTTCTCAATGGGCCTAGCTTGACAAAAACTAGGTAATGTTATGTAAAGAACTCAAAAGTTCATGACGGGCCAATGATTAGTGAATTCATTTTATTTATTTATTTTTTTTTATAAGAATGATTAGTGAATTCATTATTCTTGTCACTCAAGCAAATATGATAGATGAGCAGAACCTAAACTCTTTATTAGATCGTAGGAGGTTCAACCAATTTGGGAAGGGAAGTGATAGTTTTGAAATGACGGACGGCCATATCATTGAATGATTTACTGATGCAAATTTGTCATTTGATTTGGATAGGCATGTGGTTCGTCGTTTGTTGTTGAACAATATTTTGCCTTTGATGGGATTTGACTCTCCTAATTAGGTTACCTGGCTTAGAAAGAGAATATTTTGATAAGCTCTATGTTCACCTATAAGGCTATATTTTTTTATGAGACCTATTAGGCTATATAACTGTAAGATAGTATTGTTTGTTTTATCAAAAAAAAGATAGTATTGTTTGTACTTATAAAAAAAAAAAAAATGTATAGTATTGTTTGTACACCTTCTCTATGTACCTTTCTCATTTGTATGGTTAATTTCATATTCAGCTGTCACGTCTTTTAACTTTAAGTCAAATGAATTTGCGGATGAAATATGTGCAAATGGTAGTTCCAATCAAAGTTGGTTGTAGTGGTGCTCCTAGTAAGTAAAAATGATATTACATTAATTCGTCATTTTTAACATATTGTGATTTTTGTTATCTTTTGTAGCATTATTGTATCAAATCTTACAAGAATATGACGTGGATGATCCTTTTACAATTGGTTTGACTGTCCATTGGTTTTTTTAAAATATATTTAATAATGAATATGAATATATTAAGAAAATGTGTAATACTATTAAAAATCATCGAAAATTTCACGTCTCTTTCATAAATAATGAGTTGTTACTAACATCATTTTGGCCCCATCACAATAAAATTGTTGTGAGAGGGGTGTGAAATTTTAGTTTTTTTTTTTTTTTACTACTACGTTAACGTTTATGTTTTTCCAAGAAAATATACCTTAAGTAACAAACCCTAGTGGCTCATGTTTGGCTGATTTTTTTTTCACCTTTATTTTCTGGGCCTGAATATTCCATCTTTTCAATCGTATCCAATCAAATCAAATATATAAAATTGGAAAGTTACCATTGTAGGTATTTGGCAATTCAATCATTTATTCAGTGTGGTTTATAATAATTATTGACTGTGAAACCCAAAGATGATAAAAGAAGGGTCACAACAAAGGGAACAATGGTGTCGGATATCATTTATCAATGGCATCAATAGGTCACAGCAAAATAAGGTAGGCCGATCAATAGGGGAATGGGTTAGAGTCTTAGAGATGAATGTGAAAAGGACGAGTCAGTTATGGAGGAGAGGAAACAATTTGAAAGGTTGTGAGTTGTGACAAACATGCATGTGCAACTAGACTGTGACACATACAGCAAGGTTGAGAGAAGCAGATTAGCAGAGTTATCGAAGAAAAACCAGGGAGAAGGGAGGGACTGGCTAAAACCCTCAATGGGCTTGTTTTTCTGTCCCCTTCAATGAATAAATACTCCCCTCCCAAAGAGTGGTTTTCCATTCCCTGCTCACAACATGCCAAAACACATTAACACACCCACACGTGCATCAATCTTACATTCATACTTCTGTTTCATTGTCTGTGTGTTTTGTGTCCCAAAAAAAAAAAAAAAAAACACTGTTTTTGTTTTATTTTTGGGGGGGAGGGATTCGAGGATTGATTAGATTAGTATCTCAGTAATGTAATGCCTTTGTCATGTTGTTGCTACAAAAAATCAGGATTGAGATCGATATATGGTGTAATAGTTTTAAACAATCGAGATTGAAAGTTAATTTTTCAACTTTTCATCTCAATCGTTCAAACAAATATATTAAAAAAATATTGTATTAAAAAGTTATGTTTTTTAGACAATTGAAATGAAAAGTTGAAAAAATAACTTTCAATATTGGTCGTCCAGAACAATTGCATGGTGTAATAGTCTTCAAATTATTACATCATATCTCAATCTCAAAAATCACTCAAATATAATCTGACTAACGCAAAAAAAAATAAGTATCAAAGACCGTGAAGTATATTTCAATGATGAAGATGTCATCTCATCTGCTATTAAATTTTCTTTTTCTTTTTTTACAAGTAAAAGAAGTTTTTTTGTTTTTTTGTTTTTTGTTTTTAATAATCCTATAAATTGAACACTAGTCACGGTACACTAAACAAACTCCCTCCTAAAAAAACAAAAGAAGTGCATTAGACAAAAACCTTTCCTATCTATTGCTAATATTAGTTCATGGCAATGATAAGATTTTTTTTGGGAGAGATAGAGAGAAGAAAGTTAAGTGCAAGACATGGATTAATAAAACACAGACCTAGTACAAGTGGGATAATCATAACTAAGAAGAATAACATTCATAGTACATCCATCTTTAGTCTAAAAAATTATGAGCATATTGATTTGCTTCACGGAAGAGATGACAAATTCTTGCGTGTTGGAATTGGATTATGTGACTATCTCCAACGATCCAATCTCCATTAAGAAACCGTGTGAGACGAAAATGATGAGAGTCACTCACGGGTCTTCCAGTCAATTCAAACTCAACTTTGGGCATCCATTTTCTATAGCAAATTGATTAATTCCATGATAAGCACATTTAGTTAGGCTTTAGTGCATTTCTGCTTTAGACTGCCTTTTTTTCCAATATCCCCACCTATATTTATTTCCCAGCTTCTTCTTTTTTTCAGTAATTTATTTCCCACCTTCTAAAACTACCTCATACGGTACACAGTTATTAAGATGCATGACTCAATTAAAAATAGAATTTGATGAATAAGATTATCAAAAAAGAATTTGATGAATAAGATAAAAGTATCAATACTGAATAGTAACGAAAAAATTCATAAATAATTGAGCTTGGCAACATGCCTTTATCTATGGTTACAAACATAGAGTGGGCTCAAGTTTGTGACAAATGACATTGTTATGTATATTTTTGTGATAGTTACCTATCAATATCATCACAAAATCCACGAATTTCAAGTCCCGTCCTCTATCTAAATAGCTTTCTATGCCTTTCGATTACAATGTTTAGCTAATCAACTTGACCTTTTTATTCGGTGCTAAATATAGCACTGACAGTAACTTGTCAGTTGGCAATGGCATTCATCAGGAGTTTCAACTTTAATTTCAAGTCCCGTCCTCTATCTAAATAGCTTTCTATGCCTTTCGATTACAATGTTTAGCTAATCAACTTGACCTTTTTATTCGGTGCTAAATATAGCACTGACAGTAACTTGTCAGTTGGCAATGGCATTCATCAAGAGTTTCAACTTTACTCGCACATAGATTGTTACAATCCCTTCAACAAAGAAATATCCTCTCAATAATGGAGTCACACTTAGGTCCCGTTACAGACTTGTGTTGATTTTGGTAAAATATGTGTGTTTTGTATAAAATACGTGTGTTTGTGGTAAATGTGTGTCTATTGTTATAAAAATAAAATGTATGAATTCAGGTAACATGAGTGATAATTGTGAAAAACTTAATTTTACTATAAATTATACGTATTTTACCACAGCTGGACATTTATAAAAAAATACACATATATTATAAATTTTAACACATCTGACGAGATGGTCCTGAAGCGGGACCTACGTATTTCCGCTCAATAATGTTAACGAGTAACTAATAGTATAACTTTGACTCATCTTTTGGAATGGACAAAAAAGTCATGAACAAACTTACTTTTAACTTTTAGATTACAATCAGTAAAATACGTAACGCTGTATAATTTATTGACCTTTTAAAGGTAAAAACAGTCAACAATCATTCGGCTTTAAGTTTAAGTGGTGAAGGGTTGGTGAAGAATTTTTTTTTTTTTTTTTTAATTCGATAATTGGGATAAGAGATTTTTTTTTGATATCTACGTTTGAAACATAAAAAAAATCTAATTGAACTACAAAGTTCTTGAGGTGTGGTAAGAATAAGACCATATATACTAGACTATAGGAACATAAACTACACTTTATATATATATATATATATATATATATATATATATATATATATATATAAAAGGTTTTTGTTAACGGAGGACATTCCTTAAGGTTTGATTTAGGGTCCAATTTTTCAGTAACCTTAGGAGTTAGGAATACAAATAAACCTTAGGAATGCATGCCCAAAGCTCAGTCGGCTCATTCCATTCGGAAATCCTATCTCAAAGTCATAAGACCGAGGTCAATCCAGTGTGGATTGGCCTTCAACCCTCCAAAGAACAAGTTAGTAATCAATCTTCTAGCAAAAATAGATTGAAATTTATAAATACTTTCACAATTGTAAAAAATTAACTCACCAACCCCTTAAATGTAGAAATCAATGCGGTATCAATTATAAGCTACTAAAAATTCCTTCTGCCGTCCTAAAATATCTCCATCCCCTAAATTTGAGTGATTCATCTTCCCGTTGGTAAACCTTTGTCACTAATATCTTCCTTTTATCTCATAGTCATCAATGTCCATTTTTATAGCACATCCCACTGTCCATCAACATTTATTGCGCCATTTATGACTGCCGATTTTGGGTTAACTTTCTAAAGATGCAATCCAAATATTTGTAAACTCAATCCTTCTAAAACCTTCTGGATTATAAGGACCGAGGTACCTGTAGCTAAAATCTATCATGCCCGATATAACAAGATCAAGATAACAAGGACCCTAGTTCACGATTCATCTTTGGCCACAAGTTACACATGCTCAGTCAAGCTGAACATGTCGCCATACATCAGTCTTTTAACATCATTAATTTTTCCCCCTCCAACCCCTATTTTTATGGGGAGTAAAATTAAAAAAGTTCCACCTGGTAAATACCGTAATCATTCTTAAACCAATACCCATTAATTAAATGACACGTCTTTTTATCTTTAACCTAGAGTAAGACATATTCACTAGGTGAGATTCAAATTCAATATTTTATTTAATGATAAAAAATTTATTTCTTAAACTAACTGGAATCTATTGAGCAAAAATTATACTCAAGCTCAGCCAAAAGACGAAAAAGGTATTCAATCCTATCATGCTAATTGTTAAGAAAAGTAAGGACAAACTCTCTTTCTCTTTTTTTCCCGAAATAGATGTTTTCTCTTTCTCTAAAAATTTCTGTATGAAAACCTATAATAAAATAACGTACATCAACCGAATTTCCCAAAAACATTAGACATAATACGAGGAATGTTACATGGTAGAAACTAGAGATTGAAATATTATTCCTTTGGCATCTACCAAAAGTTCCTTCCCACAAACAAGTCGCAAAAGAGATGTCCACTCATCATGCAGTGACTTTTGCTTTAGACATTATCAACGAATTAAATTACATCAATATCGTGTCCTTAAACTTAAAACCAAAACGTGAAACATGACATGACTTTATTATGGAGTAATAGAATTATTAAGACACTTCCGCACATCTGTCAGGAGTTTCTTCTGAACAAATTAATTGTAAATATTTTTAAAAGTATTTTAATGAACATGCTTCGTACAACGCTCATCCTTAATACTAGTGATGAAAATGTTATTTAAATTAGTCCGGTTTTAGATGTATTTATTAATAGTCATTAGTTGGAGCTCATTTAGGGTCATTTATCCAAAGTAAAGCCTTATATCTATTGTGATACACATGACTAGTAAGATGTTATGTGTTCCCATAGAATTAGTTAAGATATATGTATTTATGAAACACCGATTCGGACACTCAAAGTTATCAAAAACTAGACTATAACCCATGCATTGTGCGGCTTTTTTTCATTATTTTTCTAAAAATATGTTTCTAACAAAGCAACTTAACTAAGAAGAAGGAAAAAATAATAACAATAATGAAAAAAAAAAAAAAAAGTGTAAAATAGAAAATGTAAATAATTTTTCTTTGCGCTTAAAAATAGAAATGATCATTTTTATTATATCTCATCAAATGTATTATACTAAGTCTATAAAGATAACTACCAATAACTTTCTAGCCTAGTTGCATCGATTCCTTTCAATTGGAGTTTATATCCTGGGGTTGTATTCACTTAGCAAAAAAAAAAAAACTCACTTCACATCGTTTATGAATTTCAATCACTTTGGTAAACCTCAATTGTTCCATATAGGGATTCTAAATGTTCAGAGGTTTCTCATTTTTGTTTAACTTACAACACTTTGATAGTACAAATAAATAATACAATTTGTCACATATTTAATTATCCTCATCTTTACCTTTTTTGACTTTCTTTTGTTTCTCTTTTCATCTTTTTTTGGGCAATTTATCACTTATTAATAATCACATAAACAATATCTGTGACCTTAGAAGTCCATCATATAACAAATTGGTCACGGAGATAAAAATGACAATGTCATCTTAAGTCTAAGACGTTAATTCTCTTAAAGAAAAAATTACAATTGCCTCTTTTGGTTATCTCTAAATGATAGTCCATTGATGTCCTAAATCTCAGATAATTTGAATGTTGCCTCATCAATTCTAATATGAGTGTTGGAAAATAATTTATACTTAACACTTACCCCCAAAAATATATTAAACAGATAGTTGTCAAGTTATTTAGCATATCCAATTGTATAAAAATAAAATGATCAAGTCAAACTATATTTTATATGCAGTTAGATAGTATCAGAAATTGTAAAAAAATAAAAAAAAAATTTTTGGTTGCAAAAATAGAGGACTACAACTTAACCAAGCAAAAATACTTCGAATAACACTCTATCTAGGGTTAATAACAACCAATTTATATCCATTAAATAAATCATTAATCACAATTTGAATTGTCTAATCTCATCAATTCTAATATGAAAGTGTAAGCTTCTAAATAATTTATAAATAATTTAACACAAATACCCCCAAAAATATATTAAACAGATAGTTGTCAAGTTATAATTAGCATATCTAAAATGTATATAAATAAAATGATCAAGTCAAACTATATTTTATATGCAGTTAAATAGTATCAAGAAAAAAAACTAAATAATAAAATAAAAAAAATCATTTTTTTGCAAAAATAGAGGACTACAACTTAACTAAGCAAAAATACTTCGAATATAAAATATACATATTGCATATTGCATAAAAAAAAAAAAAAAAAAAATTGTGGTTGCAAAAAATAGAATCTTGTAAAAAAACTAAAATATACATATTGCACATTGCGAGAAAAACTCATCCTAACTATATCCTCCACTCTCTTCAAGACCAACTCAGCTAATGCATCTGCATGCATGAAAAAAAAAAAAAAAAAAAAAACCATATGATTCAGAATCAATTGAGATTGCTAATAACAATGAGACACGTTTTACTCCACCCTTTAAGATTAATTCATTAAAGTATCTCATGACAGAAGAACATCCTTTTACATAATTATAGCCAGAGTCATATAACTCACGAAAAAATTTCATATAATAATTCAAATGAATATTTTAAAAACATGAGATTCTGCCTCATGCTCCTTTTCAATTTTCATAAAAGTATATTGTCATACAATGACTATCATCGTTGATTTAATTTTTAAAGCAAAAAGGAAACGAAAACTTTTATGGCCAAACCACATATATAGTTAAAGTATCGCTTTTCGACGTATCTACAAGTATTAATAGCTATTTAGCATTCAACTTGGAAAAAAACTCAACCTAATTGTAGCAGTTTATAATCTAAACAAATCTTTACTCTTTAAATAAAGAAAATATAATTTTCAAATATGCAATTATCAACATAGCAAACACATAAAAACTTAACTTGAGAAAAGATGAAAATGAAGGCAATACTTATGTAAACTTTACCTGAGAAAAGACGAAAATGAAAGCAATTCTAATGTAAACTTTATCTTGCCCAAACTCTTATTTCCACTTAAAAATTAAATATTAGAAAATAATTATACAATAGTAAATAAATTAGACGCAAACAAAAATAAAATATAATATAAATTGATACAAACCCAGGGATCGAATCCAAATACTCACAAAGGGGAGGAACTTTTTGGGGAGATGAATGACCATTGGGGCGAATGCCTAAGTTATAATTTAAATGCATATTTGAAATAACATATATTGTGTTTAATAGATTTGGCTGGAATATATCTATTTATATCTGAATTAATTAATAAGACTATTTAATTTATTAAATATGGGCATTTAATTGGGTAGTGGGTATCTATCTATATATAAATTAAAGTAGAAGACGTTGCCATCTTTCTGCCACGTGGCATCTAAGGCAATGTCTTTTACTTGACATGTAGCATCTTAGGTGGCACATGATTTAAATAAACTAAATTAAATACTCACTACTCCATAATAAAAACTACACCAAATGAAATAAAAAGGACAATGTCATCTTATGTGGTATCTAAGGCAACGTCTTCTGCTTAACACGTAGCATCTTAGGTAGCACATGAATTAAATAAACTAAATTAAATACCCACTACCCTATAATAAAAACTACACCAAATGAAATAAAAAGGACAATATCATCTTACGTGGCATTTAAGGCAACGTCTTCTACTTAACACGTAACATCTTAGGTAGCACATGAATTAAATAAACTAAATTAAATACCCACTACCCCATAATAAAAACTACATCAAATGAAATAAAAAGGACAATGTCATCTTAAGTCTAACACGTATCTTTTAGGAAAATTTAACACATAGAAAAAAAAAATGTTAAGATGTTATTCCCTTTACCCCAAAAATAAAATAAAAAAATCAACACAATTGCTTCTTTTGGTTATCTTTAAATGATAGTCCATTGATGTCCTAAATCTCAGATAATTTGAATGTTGCCTCATCAATTCTAATATGAGTGTTGGAAAATAATTTATACTTAACACTTACTCCCCAAAAATATATTAAATAGATAGTTGTCAAGTTACTTAGCATATCCAATTGTATAAAAATAAAATGATCAAGTCAAACTATATTTTATATGCAGTTAGATAGTATCAGAAATTGTAAAAAAAAAAAAAAATAAAAATTATTTTAATAACATAATAATTATTAAATATGAGCATTTAATTGGGTAGTGGGTATTTAATTTATTAATGGTGTAGTTTTTATTATGGGGTAGTGGGTATTTAATTTAGTTTATTTAATTAATTATATCTGAATTAATTAATAAGACTATTTAATTTATTAAATATGAGCATTTAATTGGGTAGTAGGTATTTAATTTATTAATGGTGTAGTTTTTATTATGGGGTAGTGGGTATTTAATTTAGTTTATTTAATTCATGTGCCACCTAAGATGCTACGTGTCAAGCAGAAGACGTTGCCTTAGATGCCACGTGGCAGAAAGATGGTAACGTCTTCTCTTTAATTTATATATATAGATGGTAATGTCTTCTGTTTTAATTTATATAGATAAGATAAAATGTTAGTATGAAACAGTAACTTGACCTTTCCAATCACGGAAGATGAGATATGAAGTAACGTACATTCTTTTGTTGTTAAAGCAATTATTGAGTAGTCCCTATTAGTTAATAACTTGTCAATATATTTGATCCATTTTGATTAGCAAAAAATATTTGATCCATCTTATTAAATAAAGCCCATTATGCCATCCCAATATCATGAAAAGCCTCACTATTAATTTAATTTTTAAGGAAAATTACATTTTAAACCCTATAGTTTAGAGGTATTAACAAATTAAACCCTATAGTTTTCTAAGTAATAAATTAAACCACAAAGTTTCAAAAACTAATACATTAAACCTTGAGATTTCAAAAGTAACAAATTAAACCTTGAAATTTAAAAAAGTAATAACTTAAAACTCAACCCACTGCAAGCAAAACAACCCATTTTTGCAAGCAAAAAAGGGTTTAATTTGTTACTAAATTTGTTAACTTTTTTAAAACTATAGGGTTTTATTGTTATTTTTTTTAAAACTATCAGTTTAATTTTTTAATTTTTGAAACTACACCTTTTAAGGTTAAACTAAATAATTTTTGTTACACACTCCTAAACTATAGGTTTAAAAAAAAAAAAAAAAAAAAAAATCTTAATTTTTTTCCAATTTTAATATATAGATCTTAATTACCTACCTTATACTATTTTTTTATCAGAAAATTTTTATTTTGTAGAAAATTATTTTGTAGTCTCGGATTACAAATAAATGCGCATTTCCCATTATGACAGAGTGGTGTGTCCTATCATGAATTTAATTAGTAGGACTCACCATTCATGTGAGAGAGAGACTACGCATTCATTTGTAGTCCTCAACTACTGAATAATCACTCATTTTAAAGGAATTTGGTCCCGGGGATGGAAGGGATGTGACTCATTCCCACAAAATTAATAATTTTAGTTACAATTTCTATCTTAATTAAAACTTTCAACTCTTAAAAAGGTAACCAAATATATTGACAGCCACATGTACTAAGAGAATTGAGACTTACCAATATGTCAAGTAAATTTATTATGAACTTCTAAGCTCGAACAGTGTACTATATTTTTTTGCTCAATAAAGTTTATTGACTACGCGGTACTCCAGAAGTTAAAACAATATAGTGATATATACATGTACATTAAAGAAAGCAACTTTTAACATGTATAAAAGTTTCCGAATTCTTTTTCTTCAAACATTTTACATGTCCATTTAGCGGAAAAAAAAGAAAAAAAGAAAAAAAAAAGAAAAAGCATTTTACATATCCTGATATAGGCTAATTATGTTTTTGTTTTACATTAATAAATTTCATTTTTTAATAATAAAACATAATAATACTAACAATATATATGTGCGATCCATGCATGTATTATTAAAATTAAAAAAATAATAAAATGAAATAATAAATTTCATTAAACAAAACATAAATATAGAATAAAAAAAAAATTTATGAAATATAAATGCAAAAAAAAAAAAAAAAAAAAAAAAAAAAAAATCTTAATAAATTAGTAATAAAATTTAAATAAATGATAAGCTACTTTTAAATTTCTTGAAAATTTTGATATTAGATTTTAGGCCAAAATATTGTTTTCGTCCCTAAAATTATACATGAGTTTTAAAGTTTATGGATGAAAAGCGAAACTCATGTATAGTTTAAGGACGAAAACAATAGTTTAACCTAGATTTTAAACATCTAGAATTTTAATAATAATTTTCTATCTAAAACAAATATATATATATATTTTTATATCATGATCGTAATATATTTAATATACTATTTAGTCATATGAGCATATGCATGTAATACTACCT
The DNA here is from genome assembly GCA_907173295.1 of Fagus sylvatica. NCBI lineage: Eukaryota > Viridiplantae > Streptophyta > Magnoliopsida > Fagales > Fagaceae > Fagus > Fagus sylvatica. The sequence continues at coordinate 31,976,940 of OU015769.1, forward strand.
ATAAGATTTAAATTAATCTTATACACAATGAATTCTGTTTAAAATGATGTTATTGTATTCACCATATATATTTTCGTAATTATAAACAAAACTATGAAAATTTTTTTTATATATAAATAAATAAAAACCTATACAAGAAGTTAAAATTAAGGAAGAATACGGTCAAAGATTACCACGTTTGTTATGACTGACTCGAGATTCAGATTCTGGATTTAGGTGTCACCAATCGTCTTATCTATTTCATTTCTAATTTTTTTTAGGGCTAACAGTAAAAATAATAAAATTTTATAAAATCTTATCCACTATTCACGCTTACGGATTTACAGTTAAAACTCACTTGAAAGAAAGAAAGAGCCCTATAACCGGCAAAACTCACTGTATCTGACCTAACATTGACCCACTGTACCCGTCAGCACGTATATCACAATGGACCCCACCCTCCCAGGGCAAATTCGTCACAACAAAATTTAGAGAAAGACCAATTTAGTGGGTGTCCACTCCATCGCCGATTGACAGAGTGGTGGCGCTAGGCCCCACGCGCAACGACAAAGGCGCGGGAGCAGAGAGTAAAAATCCTACTAATTGACCGTTGATCACGGAAATGCAATCTTAACCGTTGGATCAATCAGGAGAAACGGAATTGACAACGGGTACAACCGTCGGTACACCATTGGTCAATGGTTCAAACTGTAAACCACGGTTAAAAGTTGTGAACCCCCTTCCCAAGTTTTATGTAGTTAAAGTGGCCGCGTATATAGAGGAGAAATAGAAAGAGAAAACAGACATGCTCTGCAGCTACTGAGTTCTTGCCTCCTCTTCTGGCTTTTTTTTCCTTCTTTGGTTGGTCTGTTGAGTTTTGTTTTTTCATATAATTTTTTTTTCATGTATGTTGGATAGGAGATAGGACTCTCTAGCTTTGGTGTGCACTGCTAAAAGATAGATACAAATCAGAGTGAGCTGGGGAGGGATTGAGTTATAAACTGAGTGTTTGGGTAAGATTTTAAAACGCAGAGAAAAAGTGTCGTTTGGAGGTTCTTATTTTGGGTTGGACCAAGTAACAAGTTGATTGAGCATGCTTGTCAAATATAAAAGTGATGTAGTAGTAAGTTATGGAAAGTTCTAATTGAGGAGGGATATATACGTTTAAAGCTGAGAGATTGGAGTCCAAAAAAAAAAAATACAAATTGGCAGGAATTTTATGGGCGTGATTTTCAAGGTCAAATTTGTTGTTGCCGAATTGAGCTGCGAAAAAAGCTCTTTCCGTTCAGGTATATATGTTTGAGAAGGTTTAAAAGATTAGTTGTGGAATTTCTTTTAAGGGTGTCCAGGTGGGCATGCAAAGAATCATCTAATACTTCAACCGAGGGTTAATTAGGTTCATTCAAACACCAAAACTACAAACCGTTTTCGTCTCTATTCAGAATATGGCTTCGAATCAATCGGAAATGCAAGAACCGAGCATCGACACCGACAAGCTCAGCTACGAAATCTTCTCCATTCTTGAGACTAAATTCCTCTTTGGCTACGACGACCAGAAGCTTTGGATCCCTAAGCAGATCGCTCCGGCAACCGAGTCCAAGCCTGAAGCTCAGCCTCAAGTTCAAGCACAAACGACCACCGTTGATAATGGCGTCTCGGCGATCAAGAACCAGAGAGGCAAAATCTGCATTCTCAGCATCGACGGAGGAGGTATGCGAGGCATTCTCTCTGGAAAAGCTTTGGCCTATTTGGAGCACGCGCTCAAGGTGAAATCCGGCAATCCAGACGCGAGAATCGCCGATTATTTCGACGTCGCGGCTGGCTCCGGCGTCGGTGGCATTTTCACAGCGATGCTCTTTGCCACGAAGGACCAGAACCGTCCGATTTTCAAGGCGGAGGACACGTGGCGGTTTTTGGCTGAACAAGGCAAGAGGTTTTACCGTCCTTCCTCTGGTTCTAGTTCTAGTAGCGGTGGTGGTGGTTTTCTCCGGAGACTAATTAGAGGCGGCTCGTCTGGTTCAACCGGGTCAACCACGTCCGGTTTAGAAAAAGCGATGAAAGAGGCTTTTACAGAGAAGAACCGGAGCTTAACGCTGAAAGACACGTTGAAACCGGTTTTGATCCCTTGCTACGACCTGTCCAGTACGGCGCCGTTTCTTTTCTCACGTGCCGACGCGCTCGAGACCGATAGCTTCGACTTCAGGCTCTGGGAGGTTTGCCGCGCCACGTCAGCAGAACCGGGGTTATTCGAACCGGTCCAAATGCGGTCCATCGACGGTCAAACCAGGTGCATCGCGGTAGACGGCGGTTTAGCCATGAGTAACCCAACCGGTGCGGCGATCACGCACGTGCTTCATAACAAACAGGAATTCCCATTCGTGCGAGGTGTGGAGGACCTTTTGGTTCTCTCTATTGGAACGGGTCAGTTGGTTGAGGTTAACTATGACTACGACCAGATCAAGAATTGGAGGGCCAAGGAGTGGGCTCGACCCATGGCTCGGATCTGTGGGGACGGCTCGGCCGACTTGGTGGACCAGTCTGTAGCCATGGCCTTTGGGCAGTGTAGGAGTACTAGTTACGTGCGCATTCAGGTAAATTAAAAATTAAAAAAAAAAAAAACCCATCCCTCCCTCCGGCTACATTCTAACATGCGCATTGTGCATTTAATAAACAATTACATTATCACCTTATATATTGGGTTTGGATTTTGCTGGTTTCGGTGCAAGAGACACTGTTGGCCAGGCTGGTAGGGGGTAGAACTTTGTCTCTTGTAGTAGATAGTGATATACATACATGCATATACGCATATATTTGGTGGCTAAAGTGCGCCGGAGTTTGGGTTCATGCAATTTAATGTTGGTCGTTTGGCCTCGTATAATGAGGTCACTACAACCCATGCGGTTCACTGGCTCAGACTTCACTAACCAATGGGAGCAATGGGGGGGACCTGTCTCCCGTGTCACTGTGTGTGTGGGTTTGTTTTATGGGGTGTTGGGTTACACGTGATGGTTTAAATGGATTTTGGTTGGTTCGAGAGTACCATGGGTTCCGGTTAAACCCGTCCGGTACAGGTTTAGCCAAGTCCTTCACTTAAAATTTACTGTCTTCTGGTCTAAGTGTCAGTTACTTTTAAGCATTGAAACTAAAGTTTTGCTGGATTGTCCTAGAAATTCGGTTTGTTTGCCTTTTGATTACGCCTTATTTGCAGTTTTGGTCACGATAAAATTCTTTAAACCTTTTTACTTATAATTTAATAGGATTTCGTTAAAAGCATAACCGTACAGTACAATAATTATTAAAGCTAATCAAGTATCCAACTTTATTCCTAAATATCAAACTCTATTTCATTTGTGATAAATTTTTGTTAATCCTATTACTATCACTGTAAAAACTAGGTTTTTTAATTTGGGTGTCAAACTTAACCAAATGAAACATAGCATGTGGTCTTTTGTCCTAGTATTTTACTACCAGCAAGTGGATAGGAATGGCTAGAGAGCTGGGGTTTGGATTTTGCTAGAGAGTGAGATATCTCTAGTGGTCATACTTTGCTATACAGATTATTACATGCTATAGGCTCTCCCTAAAGAGAAACATCAGAAAAAATTTCCATACTCAGCTTACCCCTTATGATATGGGCCAGCTATGGTAGTATGCTCTGTCAATGTGCCAACACATAATTTCTTATTTTGCTATTTTTATACTACCTCATTGCCAAGCAACTAGATTCTACAGAAAGGAGAGGAAAGTTTCCTCTAGTTGGATATATGGTCCTTCCAATAAACCAAATAAATTGGTCCTGGCATTCAATGAATCCAGTAGACTTATTATTCCTGTTCTTGGATTTAAAAACGTAGCATTTAAGAGATAGCAAGCTTCTGGAAAATGCAGTATAATAGTACAGACTACAGTATCATTTCCAAGGAGAAATTGGAGCTCAATTAGGTCTCTCCCCAAATGGGGTTGTCAGCTATCACTTGTTAAGTACAATAACAATGCACCATCCCAAATTGGTACTTGGCCAAGTACTGGATTGTGGAGGTGTAGGTGGAGTTATATAGTTCTCTCTTTCATACTTTTCGGTGTTTTAATATTTTGGTCCACACCAATTAGGCAACTAAGTTCTAGGTGGAGTATAAAATTTGGTGGTATGCTATTACTATGCTTTTAATTTGTTACTGTTTGTGGCTTTTAATTTATGAGGACATACTTCTTTCTTTAGGGTGGGAACAAATTTTAATGGTTCTGACACCTAAATCTTTGGGTCATTGAATTCTAGAGCTTGTGTTTTTATCAACTGGGTCTACTAAGTTCTGATTTCTCTTTTCTGCATTCAAAGTAGTAAAAACTCAATTATCTATTGAGAATTTTGGTTTTAATATCTACTAGTTGGATGTTATATCATTTAATTGAAGCACATCTTTCCAAAAAATAATTGTATGACAGGCAAATGGGTCAAGCGAGAGGCGGTGTGGACCTAATGTGGATACAGACCCAAGTCCCAGCAATGTAAAGATTCTCATAGGACTAGCAGAGGAGATGCTAAAGCACAAGAATGTTGAATCAGTGCTCTTTGGAGGCAAGAGGCTTGGAGAACAAAGCAATTTCGAGAAGCTTGACTGGTTTGCCGCAGAACTAGTGTTGGAGCATGAGAGGAGGAGTTGCAGAATAGCTCCCACTGTAGCTTTCAAGCAAGCTACACCAAAACCCACCTAGACTTTTACATCCAACCAAAAGGAAAAGGTAAGCATTCCCCTAATGCTGCATTTTAATAAGTTTCAATCCTTAACATAAATTTCAAAGATAGTATTCTAGTGGACCATAATAGAAGTGAAATGATCAGTCTGAACTCTGAATAGAGTCTGTCTTGAAATAATAAATATAGTAGATTTCACTTAATTACCGCACAACATTCATGTTTGGCTTCGATGCATATGAACCAAAAGACTATGGTCATAAAGTCATAATCCAATAGCCGTGTACAGCACAATCGACCTTTTTCAACTTTGAGAGGTCCCCATCTTCAAAAACTAATGTCACCTAACTGCAAATGAACACATTAATACATTGTACTAATTTAGAACTTCAATCATAACACCTTATCTTCTTGGCAATACTGTGCAATTGTGTAAGTTTTGTAATAATAAATTATTCTAATCACCAACATATTTTGATATTGTCAGATTTCTTAGGGTGTTTTCATATTGTCATTTTCTTCCTGGCTTTTCATTGGATCATACTTCATAACAACCAATTTTTGTTGTCATTTGTGAAAAGGAAGTGTGAGGAACAGAAAATATAAATAATGTGGGGGTTATAGACCCCGCTGTCTTCAACCTACCGACACTATTTTTGAAATAAGATTACAGTGGCATTTCATTTGAAATGAAATATCTAAAAAAAAAGTTTACAAAATGATATTTTGGTCATTTGATTGATACTCAAATCATTGTGAGTGCCTAAAGTAAAGGTATTTCCGTAGTCCGGAAAAAGAGTTTTTTCTATGGTAGTATGGTTTGACTAGTTTAACATGATTTTATTCCTTTGCTCTTTAGGCTTTGGCCTATAAAATCACATGTCTGTTCAGGTAAGGGCAATTGTTCAATTTCGCACTCACAACTGTTTACCTTAGTAAGTCTCTAATTGTCCTTATAGATCTCCAATGTGTCCAACTTAAGATTAATAAATCTGTTCATAGTATCTTTCAGCAGGCCAAATAATACTGCCTGTTAGAGAGAGAGTGAGAGAAGAGAAAGTGTAAATATGCGCTTTAATTTTATTTATTTATTTTTTTTAATCACATTGTTGCCTTGAGTAGTTCTTTATTTGTGTTACAAGATTCAACCTCATGGCGTGCCTTTTGATATTAAACTTTCAAGTTTGAAGTTTGAACTCCTCAAATATTTGAAAGCTAAAGGTTGAAGGGACCGATTGGACTCTGCATACGAGCTTTCTGCTTTATATTTGTTCACTTTTGGGTTAATAGGAGCTCCATTAGAAGAACCTAAAACACTAGCAAGCACACATCAGCCAGTAAATAGTTCTTAATAATACAAGGCTAAACATTATAGGTGCTTTAAAAAAATTAATTCCTGCTTTTCTTATATGTTGTAATTTTCATGTCTTTCTCTTAACATATGCAATTCATATGGATTTTTCCATTTTCCAATTTTCAATAATTAATTTTGTTTCTAACAATGCAGGTGAAAAAGATATTTGAAGATAAAAAACTGAAGAAGGAAGAAGAAAAGTGATACTCTAGCAGCTTTTACTTTTTGAAGTGAATATAGCAAAGACAAGAAGAGGTCGGAGAATTGAGTGAAAAGAACAAGTAGTATTGAAAGGGTGAAAGATCTTAGTGGGATACTTTGCCTGCTAAAGGACAGGCATTGTGGTGTCCATTCTACCTTTCTACAGTGGCAAGCAACCAAGTAAAAAAAGCAGAAGCAAAATTTAGTTCAAGCTTTTGAAGGTCAAATGAGACTCTTGTGAATCTTTTGATTTCAAATTCAGATGTCAGGGTGGGAAAATTGTTTCCATATTTCTTCCCATGCCCTACCTTTACTTTTTTTCATTTTTTTTTTTTTCATCCTAGTCTCAAGAAACTTGAGTGTGGGTGGTGGGCTACCTTGTGATGAAAACCCAGAAACATGGCCAAAGTTCTTAGTCCGACTTTGGTCTTTTTTATTTTTGTCATTTTTTTTTCTTTCTTTTTCAATATAGATTGTAGTGGTGGAGAAGAGATTCGAGATTGGGTACTTTTCTTAAGCAGCCGACCATTTCTCCTGGGATTGGAATTGATGGATGGACCAATATCATATGGTGACTAGTTGTTGGACCCTTTCCAAAAAAAATTACATATATTTTTGTATTTTCAATCTTCATTATAGGTTTTGTGGGTCTACAATTGAATTTTTTATCTTGAAATGCTCATTATCACATTATTGTTATAAGCAACTTGTAAATTTCTGTTTGTTAAGAAGTGGGGCGGTAGTTGAAGTTTGGCTCAATTCTTTGTTGTGCTTGTTGAGTTTGCTTTCTCATGGTTTAGCTTTTTGTTGCCCCTCATTGACTATTAGCAGAGATACTCACTTGACAAATGGATGTGGAGGTTGACAACAACTCATGGATTATGCGCGTGCCTGCCTAGCTTTTGGAAGAGCTCTCTTGCTTATACCTTCATGCAGTAGGGTCTACCGGGTCGCTGCATAAAGCATGCATTCGTTACTTTTAAATTTTAAAACATCAAACAATTTTACTTTTAAAAAATTAAAAAATTAAATGCTAAATGCTCCAAATAAATTAGATCATACGGGCACAGCTAGGGATGGCAACGGGGCGGATCGGGACCGGATCATGGGTGACCCGAACCCGCCCCGACCTATAAACATATGACCTGACCTTGCCCCGCCCCGGTGGTCGGGGCAACCTACCCCGCCCCGTCCCCGAACCGCCCCGCCCCGCCCCGAATTTTTTTTAAAAAAACTTATACTCTTCAATTAAAATAAAACCCAAACCTCAAAAATTCATCTAACATGGATTCTCTTTAATAAAACACAAACAAAAATTATTTGTTTTGAATTGGTTTTACCTAAAATGTTATGATCACATAATAATAAAAACCAATATTTTTGTAATATTATTAAAAGTAGGTGCGGGTCGGGCTAATCGGGGTGGGGCGGGGCGGGTCAATGCCAATACCCATTACCGCCCCGCCCCGGTGATCGGGGCAAAAGTCTTGCCCCGTTCCCGCCCCGCCACCTCTACGGGGCGGGTAATATTCGTGCGGGGCGGGCCGGGCCGGGCCGGGTCGGTGCAAAATTGCCATCCCTAGGCACAGCCTTTAAAACCGACGTAGTGACTTTGAATAACGATTAATTTGAGTATTAAATTTAAAAGAAAAACGAGTTTTTGGAACGAAAAGTACTAAGCACTACCGTTTAAATTCGTGAAAAGAAGTGATAGGATGTATTAATGTATTATACAATGAAATGACAGTCCTCCTACTCCTAACATGACATCCCATGCAATACTCTAAATATTGCATGTACTTACCATTTTAAAAGATTAAAATAAATCTCAACCGTTGAATAAAATAAAATAAAATAAAAAATTATCAAAAGGACAAAAAGGTAAAATAATATTAAAGTGAAAAGAAGTGTCACTAAAAATAAGAATTGCAACCTATGCAATATTTCGTGGCATCTCAATTCCTCCTAAGATTAAGATCACATAAAAAGTAACAATTCTTATCACAATTTAGTGTTCTGTAAGGACGTAGTCAATGGTTGGCTGGAGGCCAGGCCATTTTTTGTCGTTTTATTTTAAATTTAGACTTAGATTTTGAAATAAAATAAAAATATAGTCCGTCCAAATTAAGTCATAAGCCCATACTTTAAGCCAGGAATGAGGTTAGAAAATTCATTCAATGGAGTCATTCAATCATGCAGAATTAAATCGATGAACATCTCACTAATATTCATTTGCAAGAATTTATGGCTAAAAGGTTGACAAAGGCCTTTTTTGCATATATGTTCTTCTAATTTCATCTTGATTAATAGGATGATACAATGATACTCTTATTTATTTTTTATTTTTTTTGTAATCCTAGATCTATAGGAAGAAAATAAAAAATAAAAAAATATCTATAAGAAGAGTTTTCAAGTCAATATGATTTTGTTTAAAAGAATAATCACTAACACATGTTCTTTAAATAGAAGATAAATCTTGGGACACAATCAATTTTCTTTTAAGAAATTTATCAATGCTATTAGTGGCTTATTAGCTTAACTGGACCTAAATTTAAAATAAAAATTAATCAAATGTATTTATTACTTTTTGTTATAATCTGGGGTATAAAGCGACAATCCTAAATGGAGCCTTTTTCACTTTTTTGTTATAAATAGAGGTTTTTATTTTATCTTTTGCAATATTGTATTATGAGAGAGAGAGAGAGAGAGAGAGAGAGAGAGAGAGAGAGAGAGAGAGAGAGAGAGAGAGAGAGAGAGAGAGAGAGAGAGAGAGAAATGGTTGCTTTACTTTTGGGCTAATGTGGTCATTTATGAGTGTCTGATACGTAAAATTACTTAGGACATAGTTTGTCTACAAACTGATTTGTAATCAATTTGTATGAGTTGCCACGTAATAGGTTGTAGCAAATTGGCTATAAACTAGTTTATAGTTAAACTCTGTTCAATTACTTAGGTGCAATATATTATGTTTTCAATTAAATTCAAACACGTAACTTTAATAAATTGACAATACTCAAATACACGTAGGTTAAAAAAAAAAAAAAAAAAAAATCAGTGGGATCAGTGGGTCAATTGACCTAAGTAATTAATTATTTAAAAAAAAAATTATTCTAGTGGGGTCAATTAATCCCACTGAATCATGCGTGGCTCCGTGCCTCCGCCCATGCCTTAAACCCTCCTAACCCTAGCCCTTTCACCCAACAAAACATTATCATTTTTACTTAATACTTTTAGCCCACTCCAAATAATTTTCTAACTTCGTCCCTAGTGTTGTGGCAACATATGAGAAATTAATAACTAATGCATTGGGGCTTACCACTGGACCTACCTCCATTTTCAACAAATCAGCACATGACATGTAGGAGAGTTGTGGAAATGGTTGTGGCAAATCCAGTGGTCCTAAAATTATTGATTAAATAACCCGGTATATGTTAGAACTAAGAACTACTTGTATGACATTAGTATCATGTACGGATCAAGATCGGGTGCAATGCAATATCTTTATGGACAGTTGAGATTGAAAGTTGTTTTTTAAGATTTTAATCTTAACCAACCGATCAAAAAATAAGTTTATAATCTTTAAACTTATTCAATATATTTGATCGGACAGATGAGATGGAAAATTCAAAAAGTAACTTTCAATCTTGGTTACGGTGCATGAGATTAGGTTTTGGATGTGCTCTTGTAAGACCTAGGGTTTTGTACCAATCCAAATACCACAATTATCAATCCAAGGGTACTGATGAGTTAAAGTTGGTGTAGAATTCAACATCCACAAACATCAAGGTTGCTATGGAATAAAAGCTTCAAGTGATCCTTGGAGTTGCAGATCTGAGTAGGTTTGTGGAAAGCAAATTGCACTAGTAAGTTCAACAAGGGTTAAAACTACGCGGCATGTTCGTTGTAATAAGTTTTTTCTACTTTGGGTAGTAATAGAGTCATAGGTGATCTATTGTAAACAAAAACTTAGGATGTTTTACGTTAAGGGTGAGACATTAAACCCCTGCAGAGTTTTTATAGTTGGGTTTCTCTGCATGAACAAATAATTATCTCCTTTACGTTTTGGCACTTTTGGTTATTTGTGTTTATTGTTAAACTATGAAATTTGTTGCATAAATTGATTAACTGGTTCAACTTGGTTAATTTGGGATACAATCAATTCAGCTAAGGTCTAAATTTCCTCTCAGAGAGCTTGTGGCACAAACCACTAGATTTTTCGTGGGACAAACGGTATTATTATCCATGTCATTAGCAAAATTGTCTGGCACAACCATTACGGTAGGACCGGTAGGTCGTTATCTTGATATTGCACAATTGGAAAGTCTCATCTGGTTATACATCAGGATTTAGCATCTTTTCCTGTCATATAATCCAAGTTTAAGAGGCTCCCATTGACGTTTGTTCTTGTTAGAGTGCATTCACTAATCGGACAGCTCTGTGGCCCCAATGAAAGAAAAGGGAAAAATGAAGTAACATGAGCAAATAAATATGTTCTCCATAATGCCCATTAGAATTACCTCAATCATGAAAATGCACAGGAATTATGTCAAAGCCTCAAAGGAAACATCCAATTAGGCATGATTATCGAGACGTACACAAATTAAAGGCACAAAGCTCAATTAGACAAAAATTACTCCGGGTAAATGGGCTTTTCTTTTTTTCAAATTGAATCATGCATAGACCCTACCAAAGTTTCACATGCATCAACGAGCAATTTTCTGTGGCCAATACCATTGTGATGTTGTGTAGAGAGTTTGTGTCACTTCGTTTTGCATTTTTAGTAATCATATGTCAAAACCTATATCCTATTGTTACAATCCTTTCCGTCCTATCTCACGAAAAGTTTCTTTTACTTTAATCCTTTTTCCATAACCTTTTTAAAGACAAATTAAAAAGGTCACAAAGATGTTTTTCATGTCTATTTTTGACCTGAACATTCTTGCATGCCTTGATCAGTATCAAGAGACTCATGGCTACTGGTATATTAAAAGAAGATACCATAACTTGAACTCTTTTAAGTCTAAATCATAATAAACTCATATAGTCATAGGTAACTTTTGATTAGGCCTTCTCAAAGATGTTAGAGATAATAACAAAATGTCTTTGTTTGTATCTGTCGGTGCTTACATGGAAACATACTCATAATCCATAGAATAAGAGGAATAAAATAAAAAATCAAAAGAAATAGATAACTAAAAGCTTTTTTTTTTTTTTTCTTGCACCAAGGAAGCAATATGAACCATATGTTCTAGGTGATGAGTCCCATCATGGAGGGAAAGGATCCCCTTCCCATTGTGATCCTCTCATTCCCTCCAATTTTTAGTTAAAATTATGACATGTGGTACTTAAATAAATCCAACAGTCTTAAAACACTCATGGAAACCACACAAAATTAAATAAGTGCCACATGTTATAATTCTAAGCTAAAAATTGGAGAAAATTAGAGAATGCAATAGGAGGGAATCCTTTCCCATCATGGATCAGTCTTTAAAGAACATTTTTCTGGTGCTAAGTCCTTATTAAAGATCATAATGGAGGGTATGCTCCTTTTTGTCCTCATATTTTTCATTCTTTTCTATTCTATTTTTATACAATATGCATGAATAGTTTGGTCACCTATCCTAGATGATGTTATGTTTCTTTCTAAAATAATGTTATACATGGTTGCCCATCAAACATAATGCGCTTTGTCTTTGTAATTTAGTTTAGTGTACCTAAACCCCCTATCCCCCTATCCCCCTTTCTCTTTTTTCTCCTTTTCCTATTCATGAATAATAATGCAATCTTGTTTAGTCTGAGCTTTATGAAGGAATCTGCTTCGGTCTCTTATCATTACTTTGTTTTTGTTTTTTTGGTGGGAGGCTTCTTATCATTACAAAAGGCCTATCCTTTTTAAGCTTTAGAGTCTTTCATCATCCTCTTTTCACACACGTCCTTGTCTTTAATCTTTATAAATTATGATTTTTCCGGATCTAATCAAAGACAATTTACTAAAAATAAATTATATTTGGGGCCAAGGTGATGGTGATGATGATAATGACTCGTGCTATTAACTTTTTTTTTTTTTTTTTGTCTACCCCTATAAGTATTAAATTTTGAATTAATTAGGATTACAAATCAGTTCGGCATATATATATGAATGGACCTGAGCAGATAATATACGTAATCATCTGGTGGTTACAAGTTTATTGGAGGTTTATTGAAGATGACAACTGAAAACGAAAATCATGTGTGCTTATCCAAATAAACTATTACGTGCCGTGGTTGCAAACCTTTGCCTTTGCTTGCTATTGTAGTGAAGTTTTGACCAAGTTAAGGTATATGATTTGGTAAATTATAGACACAACAAGCTCTTTTGCTTGACGAAGAGAAAGTAGTGAAACTTTGAGTGAGTTTCCCTTGAACATGATGGAATTATACGTCCAATTAAGTGTTAGAGTGGGAGGAAGATAGGCATTTCCCAAAGATTGAACAAGTTAAAATAACCAGAAATAAGATTTATTTTTAACATGTGAGTTTCAGTTAACTTAATTAGTAAAGTTTTTTATCGTTCATGATTTGGATTCAAATCCTCTCTAAAAAAAATTTATTAAAATCTTGATCCAATGATAATAAATAATTATCATAGAGTGGACGCTATAAATTCAATTTTTATTATATCTATTAAAAAAAAGTTATTATATATTAAAGTCTTGATTTTGAATTAAAAGTATCAATTCAAAACTTAAGATTTGATAAGATACTTTGTACAATTATACTTAATTAAATAGAAAATACTATAATCTAGGTTTAAAACACGAGGTTATTTAATATATCTCTTAGGGCGATGGTACAACTACTTGAAATAAGAAAAGTCTCACCCCTTTTGTGTATGAAAATGCTTTATGTATTTGAGCAAATGTTGGAAACCTAACATGATAATAATATGATTGGATGGTACGTACCTAATCGTAAGGCTGGTAGATGTGTAAGGTATAAAGGTACTCGCCAACTTAATGCAACTATAAGAATTAAGAACCACGGAGCTTCCCCAACATAGGTTCGTGAACCGTGAAACGTAGGTGCTAAGCATTTTCAATGACGTAATTTCTTCAAAATATCATCACAGAAGAGAAAACAACAATTATTGGGACAAGAACTAGAGAGGATGATTTATATTCACTAGCCATTTAGAGTAGGGGTGTGTATGGATTACGTTGGATTTAGGGTATTTTTTAATCTAATCCAACTGTTTTCGAATTGAGAAATCTCCAATTCAACCCTACACAACTCAATCATGGATTCATGGTAGATCTAAAAATTAACCCAACCCAACCTATAAGGATTGGTATAGGTTGGGTTGAATTGGGTCATAGGGTTTATTGAAAGGAGTCACTTTCTTTGAATTTTAGCAACTGATATATTTAGAAACAATATTTTTATTTGAATTTGAAGTGCGAATTCGAAGTGAGGCAATTTTGTCATGTTTAATTACCTTTCATTTAACTATATAGATTTAGGGCAAGTTGGATTTTCCCCCCTTTAACTATTAAGTCTACTTCAATCCGTCCTTTAATTTATAAAACGGAACAATGCCATCCTTTATGTATTGAAAATATGCAAATAACCACCTAATATCTAATTTTCTATTAAATCAAAGCAAAAATAACTAAATATTTTTATGGTGCATTAATATGTAATGATAGATTTTAAGTATTATGACTTGAAATTAACAAAATACATTAAAAAGAAAAAAATCGTAAATTTCACTTCAATTTCATAGAAAATTAGATGGTAGGGTCTATTTATATATTTTCAATACATAAAGGGGGACATTACTCAGATTTATAGATTAAGTGGGAATTGAGATGGACCCAATAGTTAAAGGAGAGAAAATGCAATTTGCTCACAGATTTACTATTCAATAAATGATTATTAATTTACAACAATTGATCCTAATATTCCAACTAAATCAAAATAAATTCTCAAAATATCAAAAAAATCAAACTAACAAATTTAAACTAACTCTACAATTGCAAAAATCAAGCCTTAGTCCCAAAACTTTGAGGTGGTTATGGATCCTCAACAAATTAATCAAGGTCGTTCACATATAAAATTTAAATATAAAACAAAATAATTTAATAGTTTAAACTAAGTCTCACTATCCAAAACAAATTAAATTAACAAAGTTAAAATACATATATTTTTAAAACTATTAATAGCATGGGTTGGATTAAGTTACTCGTGTTGAAAATATTGTCAAGATGAGCTTCAAAAAAGTTCAAATCCAATATATCAACTCACGAAAAACCAGTTTGATATACCAAATTGGATTGAATTAGGTCAAGTTCATCCGACTGTTGGGTTGTATGTATAATCCTAATTCAGAGTATGTCAATGTTACTAATGGTTTAAAAAAAAATTAAAAACAAACAAAAGCTTGCTGAATGTTGCGCTGATGAAGATGGGAAATGTTACTACTAATCAAGGTGTGGTCCAATCAAGAACACAAAATGTACTGGTATTGAAGTTTGAGTTAACATGGGAAATGGACTACTAATCAAGGTATGGACGTATGGTCCAATCAAGAACACAAAATGTACTAATATTGAAGTTTGAGTTAACAGCCTAACATAAGCTATTATTGGCTCTATTTATGAGGAGTTGACTGTCCCCACGGGGACCGATCTGTAGAGTATGATTTTTAATAAAATGTCTTTTTCTATGGTACAATGTATCTCATTTATTGAAGAGATGATTGAGATGAATTTTTTTTTTTTTTGAAAACTTGTAACTGTTAATCCTGTCCATTGTATAATACTTTTCAGCTTGTGGGATCTCCATCATAAGGGTTGTATTAACTGGTCTACCTTGGGCGAGGCCACTTGGGCCTCTTTAAGGGACAAGCTGGCCATGGATCTAATATCATTTTTTGGGCCAGAAAGGATCTAATATTTAAAACCCAATATTTGACACAATGTCCTTGGCCCAAGTTTTAAAGCTTCTATAATTTTGGGCCACATTAGACTTCGAAAAAGCAGTATTCTTAATCTGATATTCTGATTTAAATGCTAAAACGTAGGTGAGGCACTAAAAAAAAATGCTAATACGTACGTATTCTCTTTTTTTTTTTTTTTTAGCAATGCTTTATAAAAATCATTTGAACCAACTTGAAACTAAGCCAATTTGACTCCATATACAAAGTGTTTCATGACACCTGCGGCAATGAAATTATGAAACTCAAAAAATTAAGAAGTCGAACAAAATCTCATTGATTCATAATTTTTTTTTTTTTTTTAAAGACAATTTATAACTTGGTCGAATTGATTTAGGTGCCATAATAAGGATCAGTTTACAATGACAGACGAAAACTAGTTATTTACCCCCACCCAAAAAACAATTTGGCAAAGATCAACCTCAAATTTCAAATTTAAAAGAACTGTGAAAGATTTACTTTTAAAGCAATTCTAAATATTAATAATTCTTTCTAAAAAAAAATATATTAATAATTTGAAATGTTTGGGACCAAATGATAACTCAAGATGGATGAGAAGAACTGTCTTATATATTCTTTTTACTTAAATCAAAATACAAATGTTTTATATAGTTTGAGCTTCTGAGTCATCCCGAGTTGTCTTTCGAGAACAGCTGGTTTGTGCAATTCAGGAAAATACAGTCTTACAACAAACATAATCCGTTTGATAAGGTTAAAAACAGAACAGCAAAGATATAGAACCATAGAATAAGGGATTTATATTACTCTCTAAAGCAATAGCATTTTGAAATAAAGTCACAAATCCTTTAGATCCCAGAAAAAGAAAGCCTCAGACTTTCATAATTTCACATTACTTTTACAAAATAAATAATCTTAATTTTGTCAGCAATAAAGCACATTGAAAAACAAACAATTCATACAACATTAACCTTGCCTTTTCATACAACATGAAACCCTGAATTTCATGGATTAAGAAATAGGTAATACACACCAAAAAAGCGGAAAATGAACATTGAACTATCCTTCTAATAGACATTGCAAGCCTCATATTGTGGGAAAATTTGCCCCCATGAAGTAAATTTGGGTGGAGGGCAATGACTAAATAATGCTATAGCTGTGCTTTGTCATCTTTCAAAAGGGTACATGGGCTGGCTCAAACCTTGGCAATGAAAAGGGTTCTTGTAGATCTGGATTGATTGGAAATAGATTACATTGCGCATATTGTGACATCAATTGATCTGCAAGCACCAGAGCTACCATTGCTTCTACCATTGGTACAGCTGCATCACCATCCCAACCAATCAAACAAACAACTCTAAGTGAACAGGTTCATTACAAATAAATTTAGGGGAAACATGTCATGAAAAAGATATGAATTAAGGGTCTGTTGAACATCTGTTAATAGAATGTGTCACTATTGATGAGGGGGGATCACCGACAGAAGTCGGGCCTATTTTGCCGAGGAGTATAGCTAACAGTAATAACTGACTGCCAAAAGACAGCCTACTCCATTTGAGGATTACCTTTTTTAAATTAGTAATCCCCCCCTTGTAGTCTAGCAGGACTCTGATTGAACCTCATACTCGTAGAGGAGGCGGGTTACCACACCTTCCAGGGGACTACCAATCAAAGGATCCTATATAACCACCAACCTTTTCACCTCATGCTTAGGAGGTTTTTGAGCCTTTTAACCCCATGCCCAGGGGGCAAATGTGTCACTATTGATGATCCTGGCATTGCATGTCATAGTTCTCAAGGACTCTTTTTTGGCCGTTGTCCATATTACACCCGATCAAGCTCTCAACGACTTCTAGACCCAGTGTCGGGAGACTTCTTTTATGATTGGTAAATTATATATGCACACAATGAATCTTCAACCCACAACCTTACCCTCCATCCTAATTGTATCCGGGGAGGAGGTGCCATTTAAACTAGAGCTTATTGGCATTTGGAAGCTTTAGATATTGGGAAATGAATCACATTTCTTAGATTAGCCATCAATTTATCCACAAGCACCAGGGCTACCAATGGCTTGTCCCATTGCATCACCATCATAGCTAAACAGACAAAAAACTTAACTGGAAATTTCTTTCCTTCAAATAAATTTTTGGGAAAACAATAGAAGTAATGAAAAAGACTCAAAAGTGTTGCCAATTTTCTTGTCACTGAGCTCTAGTTCAGATGGCACATCCTTCCCTTGTAAGAGCAAGGTGGAGGAACCCACCAGGTACATGTTTAATTACTAATTAAAAAACAAAGACTCAAAAGGAGGTTGCACAGTATACATCTCTTAATATGCAAGTAGCTATTGATGATCACATCACAGTTTTCAAATTCTAACTCCACATGTATCAGTGTTTAGTGTCATATTTTGCTCACAACCAGTCCTAAGCCTAAAAAAATAAGGAGGGTTGTAGGAGGTTGACAGCCAATGCAAATTTAGCCACTTCTTTATGAATGGATCCATTACATAAGAAGTAAGGGCATCCCCTACTAGGGAGGTGCTGCATTGGAAGAGAATAATACATGTGGCTAACTCCATTTAGCCTGTTTAGAAACCATAGTCAACTCCAAAATTTTGGGACTAAAGCTTTGTTACTATTGTAGTATCATAGTTTTCAAATTTTGGGAATCTCCATATCCACATATTCTGCCCTTTGTTGACTCTAAGTGTCTCTAACCACTTTCTAAGAAAAGATTTTGTAAATCATTAACTTTAAAAAGAAAATGAAGAGGAAAAAAAAATCCTAGTCACTAATGTGATGAATCGTTGTCTTTTTGGTAAGTATTAAATTAAATAAATAAATAAATAATTTATCAGGGTGATGATTAATTTGATCTATCAACCAGGGAAATACCTCGCGGAACAACACAAGGATCATGGCGGCCACGAGCAATGAGTTCTATTTCTTTTTTCTCTCGAGTCACTGTTTGCTGCTTCCTCTGCACAAGCATCAAAATATATACCAATTGATATCATTTATCTGGAAAAGCTAAAATGAAATGCCATGTAAGGTGAAAATATGCTGCTTCCATTCAAAAAGTTGCTTTTCAAACAACGAAACAATAGAAACAGTGGGCTTACTTTGTGATGTACATTCCACAGGAAGATACATTAGATTTATAACCTAAAGCTCTATGAATCCCACCAAACACATTGTAAAAAATTTAACATGCAAGTATATTCATCAATGATGCTACCAGGTTGCATATAGGACCTAGATAAGTAGGGAAAGGAGTACAGGCCCTTGCAAATTACTACTCCACATTCCCCAAAACAGGGTTTATCACTGAAGTAGTGGAAATGACCAGAATTAAGCATACCAGTGTTTATTGCAAACACACGTGTGTGTGTGTGTGTGTGTGTGTGTGTGTGTTTGTGAGAGAGAGCTTACTGAAATAGTAGCTGTTGGCTTGAAAGCTACTCTCATATTTATGACTTCCCCATTTGAGATTCCTCCCTGTTTGTCAACATAAGCCATCTCAGCAAACCACACTTTCTCAGAAAGGCAGAGAGAGAATTCACTCTACATCTAGAAACAACTAATTTAATTATACAATACATACCTGTATCCCGCCAGAGCGGTTGGTTCTTGTCCTGATTCTTCCATTTTCATCAGTGAAGAACTCATCATTATGTTCGCTCCCACACAACGTAGTACCTACAAAGGTGTTCAGAGTCAAACTGCTAGAACACACTCAAGATGCAATAAACCCATGCAAATATTATCTTCTCAAGTAATAATTCTCCTGTGACCCAGATCAGTTAAAGAAAATTGTGCTTCAAAGTGCAATGTACGTTTCTCAACCTGCAAAGCCACTGCCAAACTCGAAACCCTTCGTTGCAGGTAATGACATGGCAGCTTTAGCCAGCTCAGCTTCAAGCTTGTCAAAAACTGGCGAACCAAGCCCCTGACATACAATAATGTAATTTCTACCTTCATTAGAAGATTCATAAACTTTTAATAAAATTACAGATCAAAGCATTTTAATAATTCTTGAGCACTTAGGTCAAGAAACTGCCAATATTGAGGAACAATGAACACACTACACAGAGGGAGGGAGGGAGGGAGGGGGGGGGAGAGAGAATTCTTACTCGTGGGCATCTCCTCACAATGCATGTGACAACACCACCAATAGAATCCCCTCTCACACGGACAGCATCTATAGCAGCAATCATCTTTTCAGCATATTCTGGATCTGGGCACCTAACAATATTACTCTCAATCTGGTAATGTTTCATACAGGATATAGTCAGGCTAATAATGAGTGTCAGGAAAAAATTAAATTAGGGAAGAAAAAAGAAAAGTGAGAGAGAGAGAGAGAGAGAGAGAATGATATCAGTAACAAGCAAATAGCGGAAATTCACATAACAGTGCAAGGGTATTGATACTTTGCTGTACCTGCTGATTATTTTAAACCTAAGCTCAATAACATCACAAATGAATTTATGAGAGAGAGAGAGAGAGAGAGAATTCATGTCTGTTTTGCGTACATGGATAAATATTAAGAATTGTCATTAACACTATCAACAGTGTTTCTGTTCATGTCATGCTAGATAAATGCAACCATAACAAGCTTCATATTCTACTATAAATATCTTTTTGAGTTAGAATTAACTTAATTTAGGACTAAATTAGTTCACCTTAAGGGTGATTCCATCAAAACAATCACAAGAATTTTACGGGCATTTCCACAGCAATATACAGTGTGTAGCACTAACTATATTATTGACATACCATCAGAGAAAGTGTGGATACATGAAACAAAAGCTAACTTTTGGCAATACAAACATTTATTTCAAATCAGTGCAAAGCATTACCGTTGCAGTAGGAATACATGGCATTTTCAGTTGACTTACATACGAAAAACTCATGGGACATCCCAGGAAACTAGCTCCCACGTGTCAAAACAATCCTACTTTTATTAATTTGGATGGATTACAACAAAAAATCTTAAAACTAACATCAGTTATTTTACCTGATCAAGTGTCAGAGTGTAAGGATCAACCAAATCCTCGGGAAGTACAACCTTGTGAACTTGAGAGACATAAGCAAATATCTGAATACAAGGAAGAAAAAAAAAAGTCTCACAAACTACAACCAGCGGTATAAAAGTGCAGCATATCATATTTCTTATGGATGCATTCTTCAAATAATATGATTCAAGCTATGACACTTGATTGAAGAGCTTTCAAATCTCTACCACCCAACCAACAGAGACATGCCTATAGAAATGAAGAGCTACCAATTCAAATAACTCAATTAGAAACATGTGATTGTGAACTTATTTTTGGATAAGTAGAAACATGTGATTGTGAACTTATAATTACCAACGTCAGCATCAGGTCAAATTCAAACTTCTCTGAGCCAGCCACATGTTTGTTTTTGGTATGGGGAATCAACTCATCAACTCAACTAAGCCTTAAGCCCAATTAAATTGGAGTTATCTCCATGTATCCTCATCAAAAGATCGGAGTCAACCACATTTTGTATAAGAAGAATCAAGTTCAATAAATAATCTTCTCTATCAAATGAAAAACCAACTAAACTCTTCATGCATATTGTCAAAATTGTGTTAAGTGATCAAATTCACCATTTCCTAACAATTTAAGCTTTTGGAACAATGATAATTTATCACATATTATTATGATTTTCCTTTCAATAACTAACAAGTAAGCAATTATCTAAAAATTACATATGAAATGAACTACACGAATACACAGACAAACCAAGGACAGAACAGATTAATGAAAATCAACAAAAAGGTGTTTGCATTACACATAGAGTCCTTGTAATCATAAAGAAACAGACAAAGACCGAGTTTGAGCTTGCAACTCAACAAAATAAACATACCTCTGTTCCTGCGAGGCTCTTAAGGATTTTCTTGGCAACAGCCCCAGCAGCAACTCTTCCAATAGTTTCTCTTGCTGAAGATCTACCACCACCCTTCATTACAATTTAAATTCAGATAAATTGGGTGCAATAAATTCCAACATGCACATAGTGCCATTGAACTTCAATGCCAAAAGACATTTACCTGCACTGCTCTGACACCATATTTCATGTCATAAGTTGCATCTGCATGAGAAGGCCTATAAGCTATTGACATTTCGCTGTAATCCTGAAAATGCCAAAGATATATTAACCCTCCAAAGCATTCTATTATCCTCATAAACATTTACTCCTCACACCCATTATGACTTATCATCTAGACTTGAATACTCACATGTCCTCTCTGATCAGTATTGGGAACAAGTACAGCTATTGGTGTGCCAGTAGTCATTCCTGCAGTTGACATATCGTGCATACAAGCAAAAAATTTGTTAGCAGAGCACACAAAAGAAAAATTTATCTGAATGACAACCAAAACAAAGATCTTAACCTTCAGAAACGCCTGAAAGTATTCTACACGTATCAGTCTCCTTCCTTGGCGTAGTAATCCGACTCTGACCTGGCCTCCTGGACACAACAATTCCAACAAATCAATCCTCAAAAAGAAAAGTTTCATCAAAAGAAATCAATACCCCCAGTATTTATAACTACTTGTTTCAACACGCAACGAAGACATATCATACGAATGCTACCGTATAAGTAAGGAGACAAGTTCATCAGCAATGAATACAATAAAAGCTGAGTCTTTAACATCCAATACCTTCTGTCAAGGTCAACTTGCATATCAGCTTCTGATAGGGGAAGTCTAGGAGGGCATCCATCAATGATACAACCAACACCTCCCCCATGAGATTCTCCAAAAGTCGTTACACGAAAATAGTTTCCATGTGTACTACCAGCAGCCTGAATCTCTGTGATTCAGCAATAACCATGTCAGCATCCAAAATTTCAACTTTTAGTCCAATTCTCCAATCACATTACTCCAATTTTTGTTTATATTAAAAACCCATATCTGTTATACCAAATTCTATTCTAAATACAAAATTGGGTTCGACCCAATTCAAACCAACGTATGATTCAAAGAAATAATCACTTTTATAAACTTGGGTAGAGGAAATTATGACTAAAGATTTTTTTTTTTTTTTTTTTTTTTTTTTTACATGGGCTTGAGTTTTGGGAAATTTAGGCCTTAAGGCTGAAAAAACAGTCAGCAATAGTTATCAATTGGCATTGCACATGAGAAAATTTCATAAAATATATTGGACCAAACAAAGCAATCATTAAAGTTAATAGTAAAATGATAAAAGTTACATAACATAAAACCAGAAAACAGAGAGAGAGAGAGAGAGAGAGAGAGAGAGAGAGAAACTGACGGAGCTTCTTGGGGGTAGATGTACGGAAAGAGATGTGTAGGGAGGGACGAAGATCTGAAGGCAGTCGAGAGAAGCTGTGAATTCTTGAGGCTCCAAGAAATGGCTTCGTTGAGAGAGACGAGGATGCCATGGATCACTCTCTCACAAAGAACACAAGAGAGAAACAGAGAGAGAGAGAAATGGGTTGGTGAAATTGGTGGGTTTATGAATATTAAGTCTTCGTTTATAGAATAAGCAACTCGCCACCTACCCCTAAATATCATTCATTTGGTGAGTGTGTGTGTGTGTGTGTATGTTTTTCTCTTTTGGGGTTGGTGTTGGTCTTGGCCACCACCAGAACCAAAAATGTGGATGGGTTAGGTGTGCGACACTATTTTGAGGGAACATATCAGCTACAATTGCTGAATATACAATTTAAGATGTGACCAATAAAAAGAATACATATCAATTAAAAAGTTAAGAGCCAACTCACATTAATCCATCTTCCCTACATCTGTATCCAAACAATCCCACATCCCCCACACCATCCTACCTACGCTGGTCTGTAACAAATCCCCAATGGGCCGTCGACCCTTCTCTCTTCCATTCTTCTTTTCTTTTCTTTTTTCATTGATCTTTAATCGGCAAACATGGAAACGCCGGTGAATATGGCCATGGACTCAAGTTTGTGGATCTTCGAGGGATTTTATCCTCGTGTTGGGCGAAAGCAGCTCTGAAGGCAACGCCGGTGGTTTTGCCACCAAAGACGACACTAGGTTTTGCCATCTCAACTCTTTCTCTCTCTATCTCTCCATATATCTCTCTCTATGGAGGTGGTCGGCGGCGTGGTGGTCTGGTGGGTTGCTAACCAATGACAGGGAAAAGGGTGGCGGCGGTGAGTGGTTGCCAATAGCGGCAGTGATGGAGGTTTGAGGTTGTTTGGATGTCGGAATAGCTGATATTTGTTTGGGTTGTTTGGTATTACCAAGTGATGTGTTATTTTTAATGAAGCTAGCCTTTTTTTATTGGACCACCTCAGCACATTGCAGAGATTGCATATTCAGCAATTGCAGCTGATATGCTCTCCTATTTTGAGTACACATCAGAATATAGTAACGTTATCCATCCTAATTGGTCTGTGATTGAGCAAAGGGGAAGGGCTACACAAAGTGTAAGTTGCGGGTCCAATTCTTCATGAGGGCTACATCCATGATAACTAAGTTGTTTATAAACAGCTTGGATTTAGTAGCTCGAGAAAAACGTTTATTTTGTGTTTGTTTATATACTAAACAAGTCAAGTTTAAACATAATAATTTGTTTGAGAAGAGCTTGTGAGTAAGATATTATTACTATTATTATTATTATTATATATTGGATTGTGTAAGTTTGTAAATAAATTCCTAAGATATCGAGTTAGTATTTGTATTTTATTGATAATATAAATAATTCATTTCATAATAAAAAAATAATACAAGGTTAGTAGATTTAATTTTATAAGCTCATAAACTAAAATTATTATATCTAAGTAACTCAAATAATATAAGTACTATAGTTTATTTATTAATTATCAGTATAGATTTGTAAAGAGATACAAATTTTAGTAGTGATGTTTATTATATATAGGAAAATAATAAGTTAATCAAGTATTTTGTGAACAAACTCGAGTTTGTTTGAAAATAAAATGAATTAAACTTGAATATATAATCTAATTCGTCGAAAAGCTTGAAGTCAGCTCATGTTTGAAATAAAATTAAATGAACAATCTTGAACATTTAATACTTGACTTGGCCTAGCTCAGCTTGTTTACAGCCCTAAATAGGTATTTGAAACCAAATTTTGCTTATACCAAAAATAAATTTATTAAAATCTTGACTTAATTGGAAAGAGTAATCATTATACGAAGTTGAAACTATAATAATAATAAAAGCGCTTATAACTTTGCGGTTAAAATAAAATCATTTGTCAAGAGTCTTATAGTTTAGTAACATTGTATTATTTTCTTTATAAGAAGAACCAAGGTTTAAATCTTCCTCCCCAACTATCGAATTATAAAAATAAAAATAATTTTTTTATTTTTTTTTAATTTCCTCCAGTGGTAAAGAAGGGAGGTAAATATCAATTAAGGACGTGTGGCTGTAAACCTTAAGAACTTGTTGCTGTTAGGGATTGAGAATTAGGAAATAAAGACAGACTTTGAATGAGTGTATGTAACACTGCTACCATATGTATGTATGTGATACTTGTTATATTATATACTACAACATTACAACCATAACAACAACTCCCGACTGAGTTGCGTTTTTCTTTTTGGGTTGAATGCCAATTAAGTTAAGTTGTTCCCTCTTTTGAAATAAACAAGTAATATTTAAAAGAAAGAAAAAAAAAATAGTAGGATTTTAAAAACCTGTGGGAAGAATAAGCTCACAATTTAATTTCATTTTCTATCCATGCCCGGAAATGAATCTTATATATATATATATATATATATATATATATATATATATATATTTTCCCTATGGATACAACACCCTTTTTTTTTTTCGGGTGATTATTTAGTACTTCCAGAATATAATAAATGCATATCTCCACGAGAAATTATTCAGTCCACCAGGTGAACCACGTCATCTATTCACCATTCCAATAATTAAACGCCACCTATGAAAAGAGAAATAGAGGGTATTCTGGTCTTTTTCCTTATTTGTTGGTTGTGTGAATATTGATGAATCATTAAATTAACATACGTGGCATTTAATTATTGGAATGGTGGATAGATGATGTGGTTCACCTGGTGGACTGAATAATCTCTCCCTCTTCTCACATAGATAATTTTCTCTTCCTGATGGCCTATAAATGTAATACAACTAAGTACTTTCTCCATCAACTTCCTAACGTCGCAATCTAACATCCTGCAAAAACCTTCATAGTTGAAACTTTTCAAAACGGTTGGATTTATTAAAATTAGTATGTGATGATGGCATATAAAATGACATTTGCAAACAACCCTGAACCTTTATCCCATTACATTACTGGTTTTTTTTTTTTTTTTTTTTTTGTTTGTATATTACGTTACGTTACTACTGAAAACCATGAAATGTAGGATTACTTGGGCCCAAAGAGGTGTTCGGTGCAACTGTCAAACTAGAACTTCCTGGAAATTACGTGACACCAATACTTGAGAATCATACGCTGTAAAGAGGAGGATGCATATATTATATGCATGAAATATCTTCTCATAGTCAAGGCTAGATAATATTTACTACAATAGATAAGAAGAAACCACAGCATTGCATCCCTTCAAAATAAATCCCTTTTATTGTTTTGACAAAATAAATCATGAATCCAATAATAATCTAAGCTACGTTACATTGCTGCAGTTTTCTGCAGGACCGTATAACTTCCTCTATTCTATCAGATTCCCAAGTGTATAAGGTACAATGCATAATGCTGAACCCCTATAAAAATTCCATTACAGCCTTTGCTGGGGCACGTGTTTTCAGAACCATTTCTTCATACTCATCTTCTGGATTCGATAAAGCAACAATGGCCCCTCCTGCTCCTATGGAAGCTTCACCTTCATGCATAACAACTGTTCTTATTACAATATTCAGATCAAACGTTTTGTTATATGAGAAAAATCCAATGGAACCCGAGTAAATGCCTCGTGAACAACTTTCAAGAGAATCAAGTAGTTCCATTGATCTTAACTTTGGTGCACCTGTCATTGAACCACCCGGAAATGCAGCTTTGACACAATCAACTGCACTTATATTTGACCGCTTTTTCCCACGAATTGTACTCACCATGGTATGAACAGTTGCATATGATTCTACATCCATAAGATGAGGTACATGTACAGAGCCAGGCTCACAGACACGACCAAGGTCATTCCTTAGAAGATCAACAATCATTAAATTCTCTGCTTGATCCTTTTCACTGTCGCAAGAGAGAGAAAGATCGTTAGATCATGGCAAAGGAGCAAAAGAACTCAAGCTACGATTCTTGGACATAAAATGCAGCATTTTTGTTTGATTTCAACTTGTTTGATCATTTTCACTGGCTTATTATTCAACGAAACTTACCATCCTGATAATAAACTCTTTTCCAAAGTGACCAAACAACATACATAGAAAAATTAATGTGAACTCAAAATAGTTTTACTAAAGCAAAAAATGAAAATTGGTTTTCCATGTTGACCAGGAGAATCGACATTACCTATATTGCAGTTGCAGCCTACATTGTTCATCTTCCTCTGCTGTTGCACCACGAGCTATAGTGCCCTTAATGGGTTTGGCTTCCAATGTACCATTTCTGTCCAATTGCAGGAACCTCTCAGGGGAAGAACAGCAAATGCATAAATTTTCCTTCGAGAAATTAAGCCAGGCAGCATATGGTGCTGGGTTTTTTTGTCTAAGGTGAAGGTAAAGTCCCAGAGGATCTATTTCCCCGATACTTCTTCTAATCTGAGTTGTGAGACACAATTCATAGCTTTCCCCATCTTTAATGTACTCTAGACACTTTTCAACATCCTCCATATATTGCTCTCTGGATTTCTCAGCACAAAAGCCTGCCTTAGATGGGGATAAAGTTGCAGCCTGGAAAGTCTGCTCCTCTAACCTTGTGGCAGAAGCTTTTAAGCTGAAAAGCTTCTCCTCTGTGTCATCCAACCACGGTGTCATAGTTGTGCATTCTTCATGTAGAGACATTATGTAAACATCATCATTATAGTGATCAACAACAACAAGATTATCAGCAAAGAAAAAGCAAGCATCTGGAGTCCTGGATTTGTGGCGGTTGGAGACCACACCGCATTCAACTTTAAGGTTATACCTGCAAGACAAGAAAATCATATTAATATTAGCCTCTATGGGATAACTTGAGAGCCATAAAAGGAATACCATGACAGTGTATAAAGTGGAAAGATAAAACATCCTTTAGAGTTAAACATCCGTTTGTATAAAATGGTTCGTGAAATTCATGTTGTATAAGACTGGTTTTCTAGAGGCTTAAATTACAGAATGGGTTTCATGCTACCAATCCTAAAAGAAGTAACGACGAACTGTTATTTAAGCAGTAAAATGAAGAACATAAAACGGGAATAAACCTCTCTCGAAAGTGCCACCCCTCTCTGAAAAACCTACTGAGCACAAACTTCTCCTTGCTTGGGCGCATCTCCCTCCCTTTTATGTTTATCACTGCCCTTTGTGGGTTTTTTGCCGCCCCTTGTGGGTTTCTCTTCAGGCGCCGCGCACCTAGGTTTGTCCCTTTGGCATATGATTTGGGGGCTTCTTCCAACTCGAACACTTCCCCATGAGAGATTCAGATCTGAGTCTCTCCTTCTCTACCCTCCTTGTTTGAGGTTAGATCTTTTTAAGCACCTAATTGTTGTGTGCTCCTATGCTCAGATCGCATGGCCTTTGATGCCATGGTTAAACCATTTCAAGCACCAAATCATCCGCTCAGTTGAAGATTGGTTCTCTGTCTTTGTTGTGCCTACTTGCCATTTGCTGATCTGGACATCTTAGGCTGCTGATTCTCTCACTACTCTCCTAGTAGTTTGCAAGTCTCATGTATTGGGTCCTTTTGTTATTTTGTTTGTTGGTTGTTTTGTGGTTTTATTAGCCCTTGTTGTTGGCTTTGCAGTATGCAAGTCTCTTGTCATGGGTAATGGGTCCTTTTGCTGTTGTGTTCATTGTTGTCGTGGTTTGTCTAGTTTTGTATGCAGTATTTGTTGCTCTTGTTGTATCTTGGGTTTTTATGTGTTTTTGTAGTGGATATCTCCCCAGCTCTGTTGTTCCTCCTCTGTTCTTGAGGATTTGGTTGCTGGGAGGGTTTCCCTTTCTTTGTATCCTTAGCCTTGGTGTTTTAATAAATTTATTTACTTAGCAAAAAAAAAAAAAGGAGAATAAACCTAACTGCATACCCGATATAACCAATGTATCCACCATGAAAGTCGAAAGGTAGCCCTTCATAATCTTTCTCTTCATAACGGAACGACAGAAGCTCCTGGCCCAAACATCAAGCAAACAAGAAATATTTATCAGAACAAGATGGTAAGTATATTTTAGAATAAGAAACAAAGTTATTTTCAAAAAGAAAGGAAGATGCTCAGGTGACACAAGTTAGTAATCTTCAAGAAGACCAACGTTTCATGAACATATATTTTAAGATACACAAGTACACAGTTTTGCACTTCAGAGGGGTATAAAAATCATAGCAATGATTAAAATCAGTATTTTCATTCAGAATCTTTGGGGGGGGGGGGAGATAGCATCTGATATATCAAGTTTGTAAATGTTTTTGGAATATGTATGAGAAGACCAAAGTAGAGTACAAATCAAGAAACTTCCATGTAAAAAGGACATTGGATTCAAGCTCACAACAGTTTGCATTCCTTACACTATGCATGAGAATACAGGAAGAATTACATCTATATGTTTCCGGAGCTATGTCCAAGTCCCAGTGGCATGTCTTCAATGTAATTCTTAATTTTTAATTCCAACTATTCTCCCAAGGAAGATATATTAAACAAACTCCTCAAACTGAACTACAGCAAGCACTAAAGCCACTGTTTTCACAATACCAGCAATTTCAAAGCCTACTGAAGTTGCTGAACAAAATATATCAGTCTGTCCACTACATGGTACAACAATCATCTTAAGAAAGAACATATTCCACACTTTGATGAGGATGGGAGCATGGGTAACACAAGAAGTACACATAAAAAAAATATTTATTTTATCTATTGAAACCTTGTTTATCAGTTACGGGTGATGACGCTACTTGGCAAAAAAATCTAACTGAAGTGAAATGGTATGTTGCAAACGCAATAATGAGCTACAATTCTTGCATAGTGTGAACTGATCTAAAAAATTAAACATAAAAAAGATAGATAACGAAGTAAATCTTCCAATTTAACAATAAGAAAAAAACTAGACCTCTTCTGGTTATGTAAAACTTGATATTGCAAGCCTAATCAACATTGCTGCAACCTCTTGTGACATTAAAAAAAAAAAAAAAAAGGCAGTAAATGTATAGACAAATACTTTTTCACCTGATAGGTAAAAATAAATATATTTTTAATGAAATAGCCAAAACATAGATCATCAGTGTACACAAGATTGCAACAGAAGCCATATCCCACTATCGCATGCATCTCAAGTGTGCACAAAGAAGACAACTACTTCAATGATATTCATGAAGTACCTTGTTCAAATAATCAAGAAAACCTTCTTCCAAGAATGTGCTTCTCGGAGAGCCATGAGAATCTTCAATCAATAAGTATCCTCCACCTTTAATGGACATATCACTGTAAAAGGATAAGCACATAATCAACTTCCTGAATAATATTATAGTCTCATAACAAATGTATAAAACTCTACAAGCTTCTTCTCAAATTGAATCCTCCAGGGAAAACAAGGTAATTATGTAATCAAGAGCAAAACTATGAAAGCACAAAGTCAAGACCACCATTAGAAACAGGAAAATGTTTCAAAAATAGCGAAATGGGGGAAAAAAGAAGAAAAACTTGGACTTGTTTGCATAAATTTCACGTGATTGATATTTCAGACCTTTGATCAGACAATCTGTATGTCAACTGCTTCCAAAGAGATCCACCTTCCCCTCCCATGAATGAAAAGCGTGCTCTTTTCTAGACATTAGACACAAAGGATGTCAATTTAGTTTTTCATCACGCGAAATAAAACAACAGTAAACCATAAAAACTCTGACAAGAACAATATCAAGAATACAAGTAAAATCACACAGATGTTTTGAAGAATTTAAGCCCAGCTTATATTCTGAAAATCATAAACTTATGTTCATGACCACCCATTTAAAGACTTCCAACTGCATTTCCTACATGAATTCCAATTTCCTTAGTTGATGATGTTAGAGCCAACCCAAATTTAATCGGGATCTGAGGCTTACTTGAGTTGAGTTGAGTGGTAACTTGTTCGCATAGATATTAATTAAATATTATTGAAATTTGGAACTACTGGAAACGCAGTTAGAAAAACAATGAAATAAAGCATTTACACAAGACACAAAATCTATTATCAACGATATGGATTACAACCACTCAACCAACTCTCACAAACACAAACACACCTGCACATTTTTTTTTTTATAAGTAAACCCACCCAAAACCCATTACACCCATAACAAACCCTCAATTCCCAACTAACAAACTCACAAACAAGACACTGACAATCTCATGGCCACAATAAACCCAATGGTACTTTCACTTAAACAAAAGAAAAATCTTTCAACTCACACACACGAGTACTTTTTAACCCCAAAACAAATAGCAAATTATCCCTTGAAGAAACCCACTTCATGTTCTTCTAACAATTTTCTTATTTCTTCACATGGAGGAACTCCTACTCTAATACCATGATAAATTACCAATTGTCTCAAAACCTTAAGCTATTAGGAAATGATAAATTTAATCATTTAACCATAATTCTAACAGAGCCCTTACCCATTAAAAACTTAATTAGCAACACAACTAATATTAAAGGATTGCATAAACAAATTTCGGTAAATTATACAAATCCGATATCCACTATATATCAATTTTCAAACCAAATTGTATATATTTTTTTTATAAGTAAGTTTTGAGCCCTAGGGAGGGGAAGAGGTCAAACTAAATTGTATATCTTGAATAATTTGACAGAAGAAAAATTACTACTTATAATAACAACATTGCAGGTAAGACCATGTGACACAAGAAAATCTTGTTTCAATTGGACCAGTAACTTTGTTAAGAAGGGCATAGATAATGAAAAAGTGGAGAATTGTGTAGTGCAGTTAGTAATAGTCATTGGGCAACAAACGAACCTTCTCAATTGAAGAACTATCCAACCAAAATGTGTTTTCAGCTTTATGACGTCCAAACAATTCACAAAATATATTTCTTGCCCCACCAACTTGACTGGCCAAGTGATCAAATTTCTTCCATTTCAATTTCAGAAATTTGACACCAGTGCTTGGATGCGAAAGATGTACCATATCGGACATGCCAAAATAACTCCTCTTACCTGCATTATGCACTAATTGGCTAGTTTGGGGAGGGTCTCTATACAATTTATCAGCTGCATTACTCACTAAATGCTGACTTCTAGGAACTTCTCTGAAAAGTCGACTAGCACAGGGCACCTGCATGCACGCTAAAAGAAGTTTACTGCTCAGAGGATATCACAGGGCAATTATGTACACAGTGCATGTGTACGTATGTGCCCAAAAGGAAAAAGTGAAAGGTTTGAGCCAATCATGAGGTAGACCAGAAAAAACACTATTGGGAAAAGCTATATAGTTAGGAACAAAGAATGCAGGGTATCGATGGGAATTGAACCAGCCCATCAGTCAATATACACAATGCTGTAGAACTAGCCATTTATAGGACCCCAGAAAATGAAGGTTGTTACAAACCTTTCAGGTATGTTTAAACATCAGACTTTTTCATCTAATCTTTGTTAACAATAAACCTGACAGTAAACCACTTTGTCCTCATAAAAACAATAAACAGGGTATCTCCCAAAGGTATGAGCCAGCCAAAATAAGCATATATGTATCTACATGGGCATATGTGTTTGCCAAATAATAAATAGATAAAAAGCAGGTTCACCAAACAAGAACGATGATTTAGTATATCTTAACAGAGCTCCAGTTTACCAGTGTATGGCCTCAATCTCAGCCAATAATCCTCTGTGATCTTTCTAAAATTCTTGAATATTTGCCTCCCATGATATGTAGCAACACTCTCTGGATGAAACTGAAGGTCAAAAGAAAGTCAAGAGTTAGCATAGCACTTAAAGAAGCAGAGCTGAATAATTACAAATATTTAACAGAATGACCATGTGACCCACCTGCAAACCGTAATGTGGCCTGGAAGAATGCATGATGCCCATGAGAACGCTTTTACTTTCATCAAACTGGACAAAAGGCCAACAACTTCCATTTTTAAATTCTGAAAAAGATTCAGCAGAGCTTTTATGCCCAATCTGACTCTCATAAGCATCTGAGATAATGTTAGACTTCTGGGTCTCAAAAAAAGAGAGTGCATCACCGGAAGAGGTCCAAGCTATCGGAATGAGCTCCTTTGGGAGAGATTCAGCATCAATTACAAGTGAATGATATCGAACCACCTACAATTTTAAAGGAGTTTAGGACCAACACTGTTTATTGCCCTGTGGGCCCATGAAAGCAGAGCATGCAGTTGCAATTAAAACAGCTTCAAAAGATTCCCAACCTTTTATGAACTTAAAACACTTTCTAATACTGAAAAATGACCATATCCTACAAGACAGTGACTTCACTTATGTTTCACTCAAATTTCAAACGTAATTTGCAAGTGGGTAAAACTTAGGTACAGTTCCTTAGGTTAGGTACATTAGGTTCCCTAATTGAATTCAAACACATGATTGCATTAACCAATGAAACACAAACACTGTTTTCTTTTCTAAGAATATTTAAATTCAATGCAGTTATATGTTTGAATTCAATTAAGAAACCTAATGTACCTAATCTAAGGAACTGTACCTAAGTTTTACCCTTTGCAAGTTGCAATTTATTAGATTTTTCACATGATTCCCATCTTAACAAACTTTATGATATTACTTCCAATTAAAAATATAAATGTTGGTTGTGCTTTTTAATTGTAAATTTTTTTATGCCACATTAAAATTACAGCACTTGGTTATATATATGAAAAGGGTAAAACTCCGATGTACCTTAGGTTCCCCCATTAAATTCAACCATGTGATTTCAAAAGATTCCCAACAATGTGGTCAATACAATAATGTGGTTAAATTCAATTGGGGAACCTAAGGTACAACATATAAGGAACTATACCTAAATTTTGCCAAAATGAAACATCAGAGTTTTCATGTAATCTCATTTAATCTGAATGCAACTCAAAACTAACCTAGAAATTGACATCATTTTAAATTTTATTTCCCTGCATGTATGTTATATAGAGCAAGAAATGAATGAGAAATGGAAAGAGTGATCCACAGCAAAAAGTTGAGATCTTCCGATGATACTACTTCAGTTGCTAACTACCTAATTTAAAAGTAGGTGTTGAAATAAACCCATGAGCTTCGCCATGGAAGTAGCGTCAAATACAATTGATGATATAACTCTTTTCTTTGTATGTCTTCTGAGAACCATAAATTCCAAACTTTTCAGACATATGAAGACAGACTGACCTTGAATCCTGAATTTCTGCCAGAAGGAATGTCATGAAACAGTCGGCCCCCGTTATGCTGAATTTCACTGTATTGGACAAGGAATAAGTTAGCCGACCTTTTGAAAATAATAAGTCATCGTCTTATTGCTCCAAACCAGAATTTCTTAATTACAAAGCATGTTCCAATTAATGATATGAGAACAGTTGACTGAATTAACAACAAAACAAAACCAGATAACCGTCGTTATCAAAAAAAAAACCAGATAACCGTCTAATGATGTTTACCCATACCTCAGACGCCCATGGACTGGTTCGGACGCATGGACAACTTGAGCACCGTGAACATAACCTAAAGCCTGCCAGATCATAATTCATAGGACATTCAGAAGAAAAGCTAAAAGGGGCAAGATAATAATTAATAAATAACTGTCTTTAAGAAGGCAAACATCCATGATTCATAATCCTTGAGGTAATACTTTTGTTCACATGCAAAAAATTATAGAATCAAATCACCTACGATTATATCTGATAGTATACAAAATATAATGTATAATTGACTATAAATAAGAAAGAGATGCTGCAGGGAATATAACAGTTTCAAATTAGACCATTTGTGAGAGTGAGAGAGGAAGGAGGGAGAGCTACATTCCATGCCACTGCTGGGAAAAAATAAAATAAACGTAGAGTCTCTAATGCAGGATTGGAAATCCTTGAGACCCTAAAATTTCTACTATATGGCCCCCATGATTTGTATGTGGGTCAACGTATCTTTTGTCATGGAACTTAGATATATGTTATTGAGAATCTGCGCAAGTAAGAAATTATAAAGGTAATGCTTCAAACTCATTTATTTAAATGGATTCTTTTTATTTCTAAAAAATATTATATATGTACATAAAAAACCTAAGGTGAGGAGAATTAAATACAAGTTACCACCTAGAATCTCTTTCTTTTTTCTTTCTTTTTTTTATAAGTCAACCTAGAATCTCGATGTATCTCTATAAAGCTTTGTCATAGTGTTTCTGTCGCACACATGTCCAAGTGTATGCATGTGTGACACACGTGCTGACCAAAATGTATATCTATTTTGTACTGCAACCACAAATGAGAAGGGTATACACATTGATTTTATGCAATATACCACAATAAAAAAATGGAGCATACCATTAGAGTCTACAAAGTTGTTCAATATAATACATAAGCACCAAGTTTGGAAAAACCTTTGCTCTCACTAATGTGAATATGGCATAGAGCATAACTTAAAAATCAAATAATTTTCAGATGGGAATCAATAGCTCCAACAGAAGGATCCTAGAGCACCTAAAATGGGGCTAAGTACACAGATGATGATTGTAGACACATATATAGAATATAGAACATTGATTGGAAGAGAAATTCACCAGGACATAGAAAGCACATTAAACAGAAATACCTGGTGTCCAAGGCAAACACCCAAAATAGGGATATCCGAGCACTCAAGCAGCAATTGGAGACATATTCCTGCAAGATAGATATAGTGTCTAAAACATATCATCATTGGCTTTACCCAAATAAGAAATATATAGAAACAAAGTAGAACTCCAGCCAACTGTAATAAGTTATGCTGTCAGTTTCTTGGCTAGGCAAGATCACTCAAATTATATTCAGAATGCCATAAGGCCATCTATTCATAATATAGTGCTCAATTACGATGTCAATTATATTACAGCTCTCTGGACTAAAGCCTATCACGATTAAGCTTCCACTATCTTGTTTGTGCTAGAAGAAAATTAAAACGTGATCATATGCTCTTCCATATCCCCATGATAGCGAAAATTGTGAGTACAGCTATCACAGAACTGTGCTTCAAGTATACATTTTTCACATGACTATCTACAGCTATTATGGATGACAATTATGGAGATAAAAAGCATATATGAAAATTTCATTCCATTCTCTCACCTATATCTGCAGGGCATGTCGGAGAACCAGGTCCTGGTGATATAACAATATTATCAAATGCATTTTCTTCATACAAATAGTGGCAAACATCTTTCCAAGTCCATTCATCATTTCGCACCACCACAGGAGGCACTAGCACAATATCAAACCAAAAGAGGGAGATGTCAAAACAAGTTATACCCATATACTAGTAAGTTCTTATTTACAATGTCTGCATCAACATCGTCAACCATATTATCCCACAATGGCAGACCCATGACCATGTGAAAGGAATGTTTCACATCCACCCTATTCGTCTGGCCATATCATTTAATAAAATATGCTATCATTTGTGCCATATATTGGCTTCTATGGTTAGCCAACACAGAAGTTTCGCATATGTGAAGCTATCCCATCATCAAGAGTGGACTACTTAACTATGAAATAACATTTCCACTAAGTAAGCATTTAGAAAAGCACCATACAAAGACAAGGGATAAATTTTCAAAAGAATGATCCACCCCATTTAAGGCACATACCCTTCAGAAGATTTGCTATACTAATATAGCCGATTTCAAAAGTAGAAAATTATAGCATCAGTAGTAATGAGTTGTGCATCATGCAGACAGATAGATATATAGACAAATGGAGAGAGAGCTTACCCCCATTAACAACAGACAACTCTTGGTAAATATTGTACGTGTAACTATCATAGTTGTCAATCAACAATGTTCTCACAAATTCTAATTTCTGACTAGGCTTCTGCAGCTGTTTCTCTCCCATGTATGGTGGTCCTTCCAATTGCCCAGGCATTAAATGATTCGCAATAATCATTTTCCTAGTATCACTATCAGACAATTGAATATTATCTCTTTTAGACGAATAACCGACCCTAACAGAAGGCCTGGACATTAGTATATTTACATTTGAACGCCGCAAACCCTCAACACAAGGATACTTGAGCTCAGAAGATGATGAACACAACGTGAAATTCATTTTTATCAAGGAGGAATGCAAAATTTATAAACGTGAGATCGCAACCTCCCCCACCCACACGTCTTCTGCAAAATAACAATGCATCCAATCAGATATATCATACAAATTCAAAGCGTAGCAACTTGATCTACATTGAAATAACTCATTCTTACGTTTAATTTATAAGTTAATCACATCAGTAAGTACAAAAATAAAATAAAAAATAAAAATCGGAAACCAGATTAGTCAGGCTCTGTAAACAGTCCAAATGACTCAAAATACCAGGAAAACAAAAGCTACTAACAAAAATCTAATGAAAAACAAAATATCAAAATCAAATAGATAACAATTCGGGTTGACAAGCTCATGAGACAGCAAAATCTTTAACATAAAGTGGAAATTTCTTGTGCGTTCGAGTCAAATCAACTGGGCAAAGTCTCTTGTCGTATCTTGCACTTATGGTAAAAGCCAATCAGTTTCAAATTCTATTGTATCTATAAAAAAAAATAAATAAATAAAGTGGGAATTTCTTAAACATGTCCATTAACAATTAGTAGATCTTTCTAAATTTAATAATCCTTCTTTAAATGATCTTATTCTAACATTAATTACTTACATCAATCATTGAAAAAAAACTTCTACCTCATCTTAACAACATCTTCTTCTTCTTCTTTTTTGGCTGAACTAGATTTAAATGAGTTTAGCTTATTGAGTTATGCAAATTCGAATTTGAAAAAGAAGAAAAAAAAAATACAGAGATACGTACGTAGATACAAGAAGTATAAAGCGACGCAAACGATGAGTTAGAGTTACAAGAAGATCTGAGAGGGAGAGAGGCGGAATAGAAATGGTAAAAAGAGAGAAAGGAAAAGATGGTGGGAATTGAATTCGAACCTCAAAGCATAACACGATGTGTATGACGAAATGCGTGTGTGGCGGGTGAGAGCGAGAGAGAATGAGAATGTGAGGTTAGGGGGGGATACGTTTAAATGGAGAAGCGGTGGAATTTTAGAATAAAGGGTCAAATGGAATTGGGACCCAGAATTTGGTGGTGGGTTGGTAGTTGGTACTAGTAGTCTAGTAATACCAAAGTGATACAGACAGTTCAGATTCCAACATTGCATTGAAAGTACTACGTTCGTTGGACTGGATCGCCGGCCGCCTCTCCTCGCCCCTTGGATCTTTATAAAAATAAAAATAAAAATTGACTTTTTTTTTTGGGGGTGAAAAGGAAGTTTTTTTATTCTTTGAAGTTTTTTTTTTATCCTTTTTCCAACACCAAAATTTTTAAAATAATTTGTAGTTTACATTCTTCAAGAAAAGTTTTTCTGATTTGAATTTTAAGAATTTTAGAATTTAAATTTAACCCCTAATATTATGTGCGGTTTTGAATAAGTCTTTTCTATTCATGACTAGTATTGATGTGTCTGTTAAATATCAAATAAACCTTTAATTATGATAATTTTTTAGTTTAAAATTTGACATATGCTTACAAAATACACCTACTATGCTTAAAAAAAATAATAATAATAAAAAATTTAAAAAAAACCTCGATCCTTCTCCCTTTTCTCTTTCTTCTTAGACTGTTTTCATCACTTTTTCTCTCTCATCTTCTATCTATCTCTCACTTTGATCTTGACAACCCGAAAGCAATTTGGGGCTTTCAACTAGTGGAGAGGAATCTAGCTCAAGTGATTGTTTCCCATTTTTTTTTTCAAATCTAAAATGCATCCAAGCAAGTTTATGTTGAGACCCTCAACCACAAATGGAAAAACGATGACCCTTAATCAATTACAATCCGTCACTTTAATAATTGTGAAATTTGTTACAGATTTTGTTGTGACTTTTAGATTTATTCACTAATTCAATCCAAGATCCCCCATTATGCCTCTATATCTATTTTGATTTTCTCG
Source organism: Fagus sylvatica (assembly GCA_907173295.1). Lineage (NCBI taxonomy): Eukaryota > Viridiplantae > Streptophyta > Magnoliopsida > Fagales > Fagaceae > Fagus > Fagus sylvatica. Next base: position 32,015,383 of record OU015769.1, read on the forward strand.
ACGTGTTGAGCACGATTAGCCAGCCTTATGGGCTTGTGACAACAAAAGGATTAGATGGCCCACAATGCTACGGTTCCTTGCGAATTACGATAGGGCAATTAAGGAGCCTATAAAATAGGGACTATAAAAAAAAAAAAAAAAAAAAAAATACTAAATGTATTGTTGGTTCATAAAGTTTATCCATTGAGCGTTTTTTATTTATAAAATTTAAAATGAATGTTATTTGTTTCTTAAAGTTTTCAAAATAAATAATATTAATATATTCGTCTAATTCCATCAGTTTGAATAATTACGTTACTAAGGGACAAATGATATAGTATATTTTAATATTATATGACACATTATTTTTTTAATTAAAAATTACACCGAAACAAATATATGCATGAACTGAGCCGGACCCATCATCCCTAACCCAAATCCCGGCCCAAGGGTGAAGTACAACGTAATACACTTCAAAATCACTGGCAATAAAAGCCAACTGGTGGGGTTCCGGGGGTTAGGTGGTGCCTTCCACTAGTTGGATGGTTTGACCCAATTCCTCCTTTTCCTTTTCTGTCACCAACTCACCGCTACCATGTTTTTTTCACCTCCTTCCAATGCCCGGTTTATTGGATTGGTGTCTTGGTGGATTTCTTTTTCTGACGAATGGTATTCATTCCACTAGGAAATTACACTTTTAATTCCGAGTAGGCCCATTATCTATTTTTTCTGCTAAGTGCTAAGTGTAATAAATAAGAGAATTCTATACACTCTATCCCATAGAATGGGGTGGATCATACCACTAGAGGATATTACCAATGTTTTAAGCATACTAGTTTTTTTTAGTGGTTCATTGTTCAAATTTATTGCTTGTAAAAAATAAAATAAAAAATCGACTAGATTTGTTATTTGGAAAACACAAAAATGTGTCAACTAATTGAGTTACAAGACTATTGACGATATTGACGTATAACAAAGTTGATGTCATATAATATATAAATTATAATAATCATTTGGTGTGTTACTCTCTCTCCACATTGAAGAGTTTTGGGTCACAAACCGGACTGGACTAATCTATCCAGCTTGGCCCATTAACTAGCACTTTCGAGGTATACGTTGGACATAAAATAATAAGGTAGACATCAAGTGTTAGACTTTTGCTTAAACCATATATCAGTCCAGACTTTTAAATTCAAGCTCGGCCATCTTGGACACCAGGCTATAATTTGAAGCATTGGAGGCGAAGCTAGCGTTTTCTTCATTCTAGCCCAAACTAATTAGGGCCTGAAATTTGAGCCCAATTAAGCCTTACTTGGAAGTCAAAATACTATGTCAATTGTTAGGCTCCACCAAGCTTTTTGACAAATTTAAGGTAAATTTATGTACAATTCCTTAGATCAAATACATTAGGTTTTTTAATTGAATTCAAAGACATGGTTGTATTAATTAATGAAATATAAACAATGTTATTTTTTTCAAGAATATTTAACTTTAATATATTTGAATTCAACTAGGAACTTAATGTACTTAATCTAAGGAACTGTACCTAGGTTTTACCCTAAGATAAAAATAGATAATTAATTGAAGAGTAATATTAGAAACATAATATTTTTCATAATATCATTTTTATCTGAGTCCACCATTGATATCACTTTTATTATATATCAATTACAATTGATAATGTCAACAATTGTGAACAAGTGAAAATGGATGTCTCCATAGTTGAGTGATTATTGAACCTACTCACTAACATGGAATTTCACCAGGATAATGTGAACGGATTTGGGGATTAGGGAGTTTAGGCTGTGCACCATCATTTTCCTGATGACATGCTTATCAATTCAGTAAAGATTTGGTAGAAAAATTCGCCATTCTTATACTAGTCAAAGATGTTGACTGTTGAGAAAGAGTGTGTTCACGTGTTTGAGAATCTGTCTTAAATTTTTAAATCAATAATAAGATAGTCTTGGTTTCAATCTTTAATTCTACTTTTCACTGACTTACCCAAAAAAAAAAATCTACTTTGTCATTGCTGCCCCCTTGACACTAGGCTTTCTGACAATCAGGACGCCATTGTGACATGTTTTTTTTTCCTCCACTACTCCCTTTGTGCCATATTTTAATGCTACAATTTGGTCAATTTGAAAATCTAGGAATATGATTTGAGCCAAGTTCCTTCCTAACTCTTTCTTCTACCATTTCGATCTACAAAATAATAATTTGTTTCTTTTTCTTTTTTTTGGGAGGGTGGGTGGGGGGGACCCTTCGGATTGGTAATGTACCTCAAAAGAGATGCCAGCTTATAAGTTAAATTCAGAAATTGCGATTTGTTGGACTGAGCAATAAATCCAATGACGCAAAATTTTGCAACATTAACGTAAGAGTTATGATTGGTATATAATAAAAATGGTATTAATAATTGACAGATTAAAATAAGACTTACTTTAATCATAACTTACAATTTTAACAAGTTGTGAAAAAAGTTGTATCTATAACATTGCTTTTTTACTAAAGGATGAAGTAGATGATTAGATAACAAATTTCCCTTCCATTCTTGGTACTAACTCCACTGTTACAACTGAATTTGGGCTTTAAGACAAGGTCTATTACTTGCTTGGGATTCGCAATCAAGAAAAATTATTATTGAGTCGTAGTCCTTAACAACTTTTTCTCTCACACAAATGATAATATTAGGTTTCATTCCCCTTATAAAAGATTACATATCCGTTTGGAATAACCCAATGACAGTGGTGTCACCCTCTTCCACTTGATTTCCATTCCTCTTTGAGAATGTAGGTTCGAACCCTCTTTCACACACTTAGTTTAGGTTAATTAAGAATTTTTTTTCTCCACTCTAAAAGTGTGGCCTAAAAAATAAATAAATAAAATAAAAAGATTACTTGACCCTTTGAAGAAGAATCGGTCCTAAAAGGGGGATGGGGGACAATTAATTTTATTACGTGGCTTAATTGTGGAATATTTTTGTCCTATCTGTTTGTTCCATCAATTTTCTTCAACCTTTAGCAAAAAACAAAAATCAATTTTCTTCAACCAATTTCAGTTGAGAATGTAGACATTCTAATTCAAAGTTTCAAACTAGAGCCACGCACTGGTCATTGTAACTCATTCACAATTCAATCATTTTTTTTTTTAATTTCCCAACTTCTTTGAAGTCGTTTGGACGTAGCCATGCTTAAAAGTTTGATCTTATTTTAAATACACAAAAAAAAATCTGAGCAAGAACTTTTTCCACCCCTTCATTCTGTATGGGATGAGACAAGCATGCATAACATATAATTTTGCCAGTGAAGAGGATTTATATTCCTTTGGAACATAAATAAATAAGCTAGTTCAAAATATGATTTATCAATAAGTTTAGATACACAACAAATTTTATAGGTTAAAATACAAATTACATCCTCTAAATTTAGTCCTCTAAATTTTGACCATTTTAATTCAGTCATCTAATTTTGGTTTGATTTCAATTCACACTTTCCATCCAGTTACTTTTGCCGTTAAATGAACAAAAAGGCCTTTCTGATTTTTCTAAGTTTTTTTTATTAAAAAAATGCATAGCTTCCTTATGAGTTATGCGCCCCTTCCATCCCAGACAATTTGCAATCTCGGGCGGAATAGTATTAGTCAAAAAGTTATGAAAAAGCCTCATGATTCAACATTTACTCAAACTATTCACACCAATCCTAATCCAACCAGAAAGCTGATTATGGGACAAATCAACACTACATTTTTCAAACCAATCAATGTATTGGGTATGGGATTAGAAAGCGAAATTTGGGATAAATTGAAAGTTTTGAAGCTCAAGAACCTCCAAGACCGAAGCTTTCCGATGTTGCTACCTGGGATCTCACCATAGAAGATGCTGTAGGGAGTGGACAAAGTTCGGAGCTGGGTGAGGTTTGCAGTGGAAGCTGAGAGTGTTCTGGAGAGAGCAGAGTCTTTGGCGAAAGTATGGGTGGGCTTAAAAGAGATGACTTTGTTCCTGTTATTGCAAGTAACATCGTACCAATGGTGGTGGTGATTAAAAGTTTGAAACCAAAGAGATGACTGTCTAAAAAAAAACTTAGAAAAATCAAAATGAAGTGTTTTTGTCAATTTAACGGCACAAGTAACGAAATGTTGATAGAAATTGTGAATTGAAACCAAACAAAAATTAAAGGACTAAATTGAAACGATTAAAATTTAAAGAACTGAATTGAATTTTAACCAAACTTTAAAGGTATAATTTATATTTTAACTTTTATTATATCTTTTACATTTGAGGTGACATATTATTATTAATATACAATAAAGTAATATTAGAAATACTAATCCCCATCTAAAAGTAATGTTACTTGTCATTGTCATTCCGATATTGTAAAGTTTGTAATATCTATAATATTGATGTTTTATGACTTTTTTTTTGTGGTTTGTAGCTTGTACTCGTCAGCCTCACTTTATCCATTGTTTAGTTGGGTTTAGGTATCCCATCCACTGTACTAAAAACGATGGAGTATTATATATATATATATATATATATATATTACAATTTTCTTCTTCTTTAATATTTACAGAGGTTATTATTTAAATTTTAGGATAAGTACACTTAACCTACTTGTGGTTTAATCCGTTTTCACTTTACTTATCTGTGATTTGGAAACTAATACTTTATTCACATATGGTTCATTCCGTTAGTCTCTGTTATCCACTTAATCATCATCACCGTTAGAACACAATAAAACATTAAAAATCACATATTTGAGAATCAAAAAGACTTATCACTCTCAACAAAATTTTCTTAAGACTTTTGAAAGGTATATAGAAGTTTATGATGTGAAAATAATCAAACTTTTCCAAAATGATCCGTTAAAGAATATGATTGTGGCGTTTTTTTGTCTTGGAAAGCAATGTAAAACAGTTTATGATTGTTTTAAAGAATATGATTGGGTCAATGCGGGCCCAATAGTTGTTGAAATATTGGCACCTCCTCAAATAATCAAACTTTTCAAAGCTTACGCTACAAACTTTTATGAGTTTTTGTCTTGGAAAGTAATGTAAAACACTGATCAGTTACGAAATATGATTGCGTGAATGCAGGGGATCTAAATGTTCATCCAAATCAAATTGGAAGCCCCTTCAAAACACACTTATTTTGGAAAAGTTTGATTATTTTCACATCATAAACTTCTATCTACTTTTTAAAAGTCTCAAGAAAATAAGAGTGATAATGGGTTTTAATTGTCAAATATGTGATTTTTAAAGTTTCATTGTGTTTTTATCGGTGAAAATTAAATGATTAGGTGGATATCGATGATTAACGGAGTGAATCACACGTAGGTGAAGTGTTAGTTTCTAAACCACGGGTAAACAAAGTAAAAATAGATCAAATCACAAGTCGGTTAAGTGTATTTATCCCTTAAATTTTATATAAAACTTTTTAATTTTTTATAAAAGAAATATAGAGGAGAGATGGCAGCCCCTCCCACCGACATTTTCACATTGAGCACGAGCGAAAAGAAAGAATAGTCTCTGTAAAGAAGTCAAAAATACACGCATATCAATCAAATTATGTATTTATGAGCTCACTGATACCAGCCGCCTCGCCAATTTAGCCATGCAATAAAGTCCACTTGCAATATTAAAATTTATCATTTATTAGTATATAAAGAATTCCAGTTCAGAATCACTAAGTGAAATCTCTCTCTCTCTCTCTGGGCTCAGAATTTCAGCTTCAAGAGGATCATTGAAGTTTTAAGTGACGAAACACATTTGATTGATGAAATGAGGTTCACTCTTTTATGCTCAAAAGGCGTCTGTTATTCACCGGAAGATGACTATGACCACAGCGTACAAGGTATGTTCCAATTTGTATAAGCACAGCTGACTTAATTCTTTCATTTCTGTAAACTAGCTATTATTAATTTTCTGTCATAAAAATCAAGAAGATGCTTATAAAATTTGTTGTCATTTTCTCTGTGTTGCATATATAATGTTAATTTGGTAGATGATATGAAAAAAAAAAAAAAAAAAATTGAAGCAGCAATATATATATATAGTCTATCATATTTGAGCTGTTTGCAGCCAATAAGAATGTTTTCTTTCATCCAGTATGTAAAATTATATTATTCTTAATTATATAACTGAAGCTGCCCTTTTCTACTTTAGGCCCAAAAATCTTACCTTATAACTGAGATGATGCTGATTTTAAAGAAAAAAAATAAAAATTAGTAACATAAATTCCAAGAATTAATAATCCTTCAGCATTTTTTTTTTGGAAATATATTTATATTAAAAGAGATTAAGACTGAGTACATCAAAAGATAAAATGTCACAAAGAGCAGGGGGAGGCTCTGACTCTCCTGTAAGTCCTTGGCCTTGCACGAGCTGCTTGGTTTCCTGTACACCGAGTGATTGAAAAAAGGATAATATATTAATAATCCTTCAGCATCATTTTGTTTAATAATTCCCTTTTATATGGCATCCTTTTGGAGTATGCTTAGTTTTCTTATTGATATTCAAAAGGCAGGGCGGCTGGAGCCTTAAGCAAACCAAGGGTCGCTTTATTTAGAATGTCCAAATGCTTCTTCTTTAATTAGTTAGCAGCAGGCCAGACCATTGATTATTAGTTTTTTCATTAAACAATTTATAGGTCACTTCAAATTCAATATCCCTTTCAATGAATTAGTTACAAATAAGTTATATATTTTCTATTGATAAGCATATTAATTAATATTGCATCATTGTTAATGCCATTGTATATGTTTCATTGAATACTAATTTATAATTAAATTTGGCACCATTCACCAAACCAGGTGTACCAAATCTTGGAAACATGCATGCCTTCTCATATAAGGAATTGAAAATTGCCACCAATGGCTTCCACAAATCCAATAAGATTGGCGCAGGAGGGTTCGGCTCCGTTTATAAGGTAACATATTAAATAACTAAATAATTAAGGTAGCTTAATAGTACACTAGCTTGTTAGTCTTCGAGGTTTCCTTCAATTTGCTTGAGTTAACCTTGATTAATCTTGCAATGCACTAAATCAATAGACTGCTTCAGCAACTCGCTAGAGAGAAGCCAAATCTATTCTATTGCAATTTGCAATGCATATATATATATATATATATATATAATTCACCACTGACTTTTTGTTTGGACTATAGGGAAAACTTCAAGATGGCAAGGTTGTCGCTGTTAAAATGCTTTCAGTTGAATCAAGTCAAGGACACAAGGAATTTATGTCTGAAATAGCTTCATTGTCCAATATTAGCCATGAAAATCTTGTTAAGCTTCATGGAGGTTGCATTGAGGGTCCCTGTAAAATTCTTGTGTACGACTATATGAAAAACAATAGCCTTGCTCAAACATTGCTCGGTAAATATATATACATAGAAATTTTTCAAAATTTTGATATTTAACATAGACACGTAATTGAATTCATTTCCCTTAATTGCTCTCACATATGCTCTCTTAAATCTTAATTGCTAGGTGGGGAGGAAAATAGAACTGAATTTAGCTGGAAAGTGCGGCGAAAGGTTTCATTAGGAATTGCTCAAGCAATTTCATATATTCATGAGGAGGTTAAACCGCATATTGTGCATCGAGATATCAAAGCTAGCAATATACTCTTGGATCAACATTTCAATCCTAAACTTTCAGATTTTGGCCTCTCAAAGCTATTTCCAGATAACAACACTCACATTAGTACACGAGTGGCCGGGACATTGTAAGTAGAGCTACTAACACATCATTGGTTTTTTTTTTTTTTGGTGTAGTCCGTCAAGACATTAGATATATTTTTGTAATGTTTAATATGAACTATAAAATTGATTCATTTCAAATAAGGAGAATCATTTTCATGTAGTTCTAACTTAGGACACATTTATCACTTCCCCTTTCTTATGGATATCATAACCTATAAATTCTATTCTGAATGTTGTCTAAACAAATAGTTTGTATATTGTTTTTACGCGTCTTACTCTTCTTTCTTCTTCATTTTTTTTTTAATTGTTAAAGGGGTTACCTTGCACCAGAGTATGCTACAAGTGGGCGTTTGACCCGAAAATCAGACATATATAGTTTTGGTGTGCTACTTCTAGAGATAGTCAGTGGCAAAACAATGATTGACTTCGACCTAGAACTTGGAGAGCACTACCTTGTTCAGAAGGTATGATGGAAAACCTAATCGAAATCATAATGTCAATACCATAACCTATTTTTTTTTTTTGGCTTTCAAGGGAGACTATGATGGTAAAATCAAATAAATAGCACATTTATTAATTAACATTTTGTTCTTTGATTTTAACGTAACCCCACAAAAGAAAAAGAAAAAATTATGCAAAAAAAAAAAGTCTGATGAATTGAACGTGATATGATTTGTCTAATGCAGGCTTGGGAAATGTACAAAGATGACAAGCTTTTACATCTAGTGGATCCTATGCTAAACAAGGACTTCTGTGAAAACGAAGCCATTCGATTCCTAAAAGTGGGCCTACTATGTGTACAAGAAGAATGCAGACTCCGACCTCGCATGTCAACAGCCATAAGTATGATGACTGATGAGATTAACATCAACAACGTGCGTGTGTCGCAGCCAGGGCTCATCACCGATATAATGGCTGTCAGAACTTGCCAAAAACGTTCCTCGCGCTACACTAACATTATGCATAGCCCAGGATTAACGAGCCCTTTGCATGCTTAAAAAAAGTGTGCTGTTTATATGAATATATGGATGTATTAATGTGAATGAGGATGAGAGTAGGCTTATTACTTCATTAGTTATTACTGTAAAAAATTGTAGAAGAATTTGTAAAGAAGGATGTGGATTTTTAACTTTTAGTTATATAGCTTGATAAATGTTGTGCCATAATGGAAATTCTGATAACATTTGTTAGGCAATAATAGTTAGGACTTAGAATTCAAACCTACAATTAAAAAATTCAACAAGCACCAAGAACACAAAAAAAATATGTGGTTTGACAATTTGTTTATGTCCACAATGACAAAAATAAAGTTTTACCAAGAAAAACATGAAACCAAAAACCCCAAATACATCCAAGACTTTCACTTACAAAAACTAGAGAAAGTCTCTACATTTTGTGACAAAATTGGATTGGATTAATTTTGATCAACCTTGTGTTGTGGCGGCAACTCAAGCCACACCAAAGTCAACAATAGATTTTCCTTATTATATAAAATCTATATATAAGTAGTAGTATTATTGTGTGCTTACCAGAAAAGTGCTTTGCTCTAATTGAAAATTTAGGGAGTTAAATGTGTAGGCTTCTAAATCAAACAGAACGTTTATTACATAGCATGATATCAATGACTTTAAACCGCAAACAGCCAAGCTTCATTGTCTTTGAAGCGTCTTTGTCCCTGGTAGTGCTTGTAAATACTGCCATGATTAATTTTTCAGTTTCTCCTTCACTAGAGAGTCTATCACTATCACAATTAATTGGAGTTTTAGTAGATGAAAAATAACTTATTTTTTTGTAATCGATACAAACTCTGATTTCTGACCATTTCAGTGAAAGTCATGTGGCAACTGGCAAGTAGTGACGACCAAATTAAAGTCACTGCAAGAGAGGTAGCCTTTTGTCATACAGCTTGAATTAATTGCCTGACTGGGTCATGGATGTCCCAAATAAAATTTGCTTACAGAGGGGGGTTCTCCCTTTTCTGCAGGGTTCATGGGGGTATTTGGTGTAATCAATTCAAGTCATTATGACTCAATTGAGGAGGGTCACAAATATTTCATAATTGGGTTAGTTTGATTAAAGAGACAAATACCAAAAGGAAAAATGTTGGAATGCTTGAGTTTTTTTTTTTTTTTTTTTTTCTTTTTCTTTAAAGAATTAATCTTATGAACCCATGGATTAGTATCATAGCGTGAAAGACATGACATGTGCATTTTGAACCAATGTGTATGCCCAAAAAAACGATTGAATCAAATTAATATGACAAACTGAGTGTGATACCCAAATAATTAGACATTGGATTAAATTGTAGTATTCAGTTCTATATGGAATGTTTATTAGATCAATTTGGATTATATAATAATTACGAGAAATCCAAATTATAGCTTAATTATATTTTTAAGTATAATACAAATGTGATTATTATTTTTTCTCGTATCAAGACAATGAGTAAAATAATATTTTTTAGAAAAATGGAGAATGATATTTTCCTTTGATTCATACATTATAGAGAACTGAACAAACTCTCTAAGGACAAATTGACCTTTTGAATTCAATCAAATATTTTATTGTTTCATATTAGTCACTATCCTAGATGTATCATTGCCATCTACATATAGCATTCATTTCTAAAATATTGATTGAAAGATTCACCCCGCTCCACACATGTTCAACAAAACTGATCGAGAAATATATTGTTATTTACTCTCAATCCAGAAGTCAGAAGGCTAACAGATTAACTAAACATTTAACAATACCAGCAGCCTTGCATCTGACCCCATTTAGTCCATGAAAAGCAATCCAATTTGTAGCATTAAACACGTGCAAATATTGGTAAAAGATGTGAATTCCCTTCACATTGTAATAGATCATAGCAATCTTCCCCTTTACTTAATTTCATGTTTATTCTTTATTTGAACTTCATCCATATAAGTTTCAGCTGAGAACCATGTCAACTTTGGCGGTGATCAAAGAATATTTAAAATGACGAAACACGTCACAAATTTCCCTTTTCCATCCTCAAAATGCTTTTCTTCGTCAAAATCAGAAAGTTGAATTCTTACGTTCACATACCTCTTCTTAGCTTTTGTTATATTTATTAAATAGAAAAGTAGTGCCTCAAAAAAAAAAAAAAAAAATGTTGTCTACCATTCACCTCTCCTAAATCCCACAAAAGTGAGAATTTTGTACATTATGTACAACTTTTAAACAGGAAAGTATAATACAATATAATATATAATCAAGCAAAATAGGACATGCATACAAAAGTACCTTAAGTTTATGTTGGCCGTTACTCACTTCTATTAGTTTGTTTGTCCACTCTATGTTTTCTCGATAAAAGTGTTTAATGGAAATCTTCCATGGCCTCTCCAAAAGTGTCTACAGTCAATAATAATTTTAAAGGAAAGGAGATAAATTTGTTAACCAATGCACTGCTAATAAAGAGGCAATTACCAAGTATACCATTTGTATACATTGCATACATAGGTATTGCAGAGGAAACAGATTTTAATTAGTGAAGGTGACCTGTTATGGATAAAAGTTTGGCTTGCCAACCTTGGATGCAATGTATGATTTGGCCCGTATTATATGCATAGTTTTTTAGAGGTTTTTTCCGTGACGTCACGTAATAGGTTTCCCAAGTAATTTCCTAGGTCTGTGACAATATAGATGCCTAACTGTTTAGCTATCTGTATTTGGATTGATCTAGGTGTGCTATAAGAAAATAAGATTATGGATTTGTCTTTGACTAAAGAGTTGTCCCGATGATTTACAAAAGGTTGCAAAAATATGGAAGAAAGCGTTGCATTCCGCTAGGGATGGGAGCAAAAAGAAACATGTTATCTGCAAATAGGACATGACTAAAACATGGTGGTTGATTACAATGCTGGAGTGGTTTTATTGCATTGTTGTGGAATGCTTGGTCAAAAAGTAATGATAATCTATTTAGACTACGAATAATAATGTATGGAGATAGGGGATTCTTCTGTTATTAAGTCATATATTAACTATTAAGTCATTTTCAATTAGTGTGTGATGGCTCCAAGAATTTTTTTTCTAGGATACATTCATTAAAAAATTTGAATATATCATCACAAAAAAAAAAAATGTAAATACATGAAGTTTTAAAATTTCATTCTGCAATTTTTTTTTTTTGAAATCATTGCATGATTGCTTCATTATCAATTCTATCAAATACATTATTTTCGTATAAGTCATTCAGCATATGATGTGAGGACAAGACAAAAGATTATTAAACTATGAAATCTGGTGTAGTGATGTGCTATTACCCCCTCTTTTTTATTAGTTCTCATTATGAATTTATTAAGTTATTAAATTTGTTAGTTCTCAATATGAATTTATTAAGCTATTAAATTTAATTAAGCTATGAATATATGATTAATTAAATGCACTAACCACTTAAATTATTAATTAATCACTCACAAGGACCACAAAGCCACAACTGATCACAACTCATTAATCAAAACATATGATACGATATTTTTTTTAATTAAGCCACTATTTTTTTAAGTAAAAGATAGATAATTAGGTCACTATTAATAATTTATCAACCACTAATATATAATAATTATTATATTAATTAACCACAAAGCCATAACCCACAACAAAATAAGACACAAATAAATAACCACAACTCACAGCCACAAAGGCCAAAGCCACAAGGCGAGTTAGTCACAAATTCAGGCCCACATTTACAAAGGCACAAACGTTGAAAGAGAAGAGACAAGAAAATAAGCAAACAATTAATCCACAATCCATTATTGTGCATCCTGATGTCAGAGAGAGAGAGAGAGAGTAACAATTAATCCACAACACACACAGAGAGAGAGAGAGAGAGAGAGAGAGAGAGAGAGAGAGAGAGAGAGAGAGAGAGAGAGAGAGAGAGAGAGAGAGAGAGAGAGAGAGAGAGAGAGAGAGAGAGAGAGAGAGAGAGAGAATTAGGGTCTGTACCGGTAGAGGTAGTAAGCAGTGGGATGATGCCCAGAATGACGACCTGCGACATCCAAGGCAATGATGGACGATTCTAGCGACTCTCTATTCGACTGATTCTCTCTATTAGGTAGTGGGATCGGGTTGGTTAAAAAAAAAATGGGGTTTCATTTTAGCATTTTAGGGCACTCTCTATTCGACTGGGTAAGTAAATTTAGGGCTTTTTATAATTTAATTGAACAAAATCAGATCAATGGACTGGCTAAAAAATGGGCCAGTATGGTAAACATTGTTATTATTTGAGCTAATTTTTGTTGTTATTATTTGGGTTATTTTTTGGGGTTAGTTGCATAGATCTATTGGGATCTTAAATTAGGGTTCAATATTTTATTTTGAGGGTCTTCAGTCTTTATATTTTTATAAAAAAAAAAATGCATTTTTTCTAAGAAGTCATGAACCTTGACTTACATATGGCACCGCCACTGTTTTCAATATCATATTTTATTAAAGCTTCTCGTACTTTAAAAGTCTAATTTTAAAATTAATTATAAACTTTGTCCCATGTAGAGTATAAAAATTTCCTTTAAGTAAAAAAAAATAGAATATGCTCATCATTTACATCTCATCAAGGGCGGAACTACATATATATAGTCTTTGCAGGATTCATGCCCCCTAAACTTTCCAAAAATTTAATTTCATGCTTATGTTTATCTAAAATTTTCACAAATTATATAGATGATCTCTAAAATTCTTCATATTTATTATATAAATCCCAAATTAGAAATTCTAGTTCCGTCCTACATCTCGTATAGGGTTTTGTAATTTGTATGGAATTCTCTGTCTGCGGCGGAAAAAAAAAAAAAAGTAATTTGAACCATTTAACAATTTGTTTGGTACTGTGGTAACAACTGATGAGATGGACCTCAATGTCATTCAAATATCGGAGCCGGTACACATCACAAATATATCACATGAATGTGATCATAGGTCACTGAGGCTAATCAAAAAAGCATAAACATCCAGCATGCATAGCCTGCAGCTACACACCTTTTGAGCAAAGGTTTTGCTGTGTTGTAACATGAGTATTGATTTATGATTTGGATATATACATGCACCGCCATGTTGCATGTCTAGACTCTACAGGAACTTTGCAATGCCCAAATTAACCCTGTCCTTTTCAAGAACAAATGAAAAATACTTTTAAAAAAAAAAAAAAGAATAGACGACTAGCTAGCTAGGTACATAATCAAGTAACAGTAATTCTGTTAGTAAAAAAAAAAAAAAGTAATAGTAATTCTGAACAAGAACAGATAAACCAAGGGATTTTAGGAAATAGAATCGGGGGTCTACGTGACCTAATTGATTTTATTTTCTAAATCCTAGCAATTGACCTAGAATGCAGACAAGAACTAAATTCTGAAAACACTCAAGTATGGTTCTGGAAAGTTGTGTTGTAATTAAGATTTAGGGGCATCTTTTTTTCCTTTTTGATTTTTCTAACGTACCAATGTGACTGAGAATTCAGTAGTACAGTTTGGAAGCAGTACAATGCAACCATAAAGTTTTAAAACTTATGTATTGCTGTTCAAAGCCATGCTTTTATTCTTATTTTTGTTTTCATGGGTGCAAAAAGTCAAGCATAGATTTAGAAATATAATCCATCCGAGGACTAAGTTAGATGAGACAAAGAATTTACCATGAATTTCATTATGGATACTTTATTTTACCACCAGCAATTAAAACAAACTTTAGTTTTCATGAAACAACAAACTACCGTCTTCCAAATCACGTGCTTAATTTTGCCTTTTAAGGAAAAATCGTGGTCTATAATATCAAAATAAGTAAACCTTATACTAGTTCCATTTCTTTGTTTGATTAAAACTTCTGTGCATACCTTTCAAAGAAAAATTATGATTTATAAGCATTGTCGGATTAAAAAACAAAAACAAAAAACAACTGCAAAGCAATCAAAAAAATAAAGAAGAGAATAGAAAACACAATGTCGGTAAAAAGAGATGATATTCTATTTATATGTCATATCTCTCTCTCTCTCTCTCTCTCTCTCTCTCTCTCTCTCTCTCTCTCTCTATATATATATATATATATATATATATATACCTTAATTTAAAATGAAAAATTTTAAAATTTGTTGACTTATTCTATTTGTGTCACATATATAAGTTTTAAAAACCCAATAGCTTTTTCGCAACATAAATATTAATATATATTTTTAGTTGTTTTTTAGTGTTACAAATAGTGCTAAATATTTAAGCTTAAACTAATGAGAACTCACCATCTTTTTGGATAAAGTAACTCAAGCCTAAAAAATATAATTAATTAAATTAAGCAAGTCCTATTTTTACAATTTCTCTAACTCAAATTTTTATTTATTAATATATACATATATATATAATTTTTCTTGAACAATCATTGCTTTACTCGGATTAGCGACTAGTTACATTGTATATTCAAAATTCGGTTCTAAAAGTTGTGATCACTCTAAGTGAGCTATTTTATCTCTATGACAAATTCATGCATACTCTTGTTATACCAAGTGGCTACCCTATAATTTGGACTAGATTCAAATTAAGCTCTAAATTTTAAGTGTTTCAACTAAAACCATAAATTTTTTTAAGTTATTTCAATTTGTGCTCTCAATAAGTTACTATTATTTAAAAATAAGAGAAATTCACATAAATTTTGACTAAAACCTATTTAAATAAAAATAAAATAAATCAATGTGAAATCATAAGACTTAGTATATTATATATATGAGAATTTTGTAATTATATAATAATCATTTATTTATTTATTGTTATCAAAACTCTCCTAAAAAAAGAAAAAAAAATTATTGTTATCAAAACGTTTACAATAAAATTACATATTATGCAAACTAAATTGCAAGCAATAGTTGCGCCAAGTCGATGCCATTTCTTTCTCTCTCATTTTTTTCTTTCTTTCTTTTTTATTTTCTTTTCCTTATGTCATGTAATTAAGGTACTATAAATATATTAAAATAATTAACATTTTTCCTCTAAATAAAACTCTATTGCCAAAATTTCAAAATTAAAAAAAAAAGTACCATTATGGTTTTGTTCTTTTATTTTTACTATCATCTTATTATTCAATTTTCATCATTTTATGGAAATATTTTCCTTAACTTTCTAGTAATTCTTGATTACTAAGTTGTGCATCACAAGACATAATATATATAGTTATATATAATTAACTCAAAAAAATATGTAGTTAAATATAATAGTTATATAATACTTGTTATATATAATATTAAGCTATATAGCGACATATCTATGAAAGTTTCAGATATGTACTGCAGATTTCTTAACATATATAAGGCAACTGCAATTTTCTTCCCAGTAGAGAATCTTACAGATGATTATTGACATTTCCAAGCATTACGCAAGACATTGCGTAGATCTATCCAACTAAGAAACTTATAGAAGATCTCTTTTTCTCTCTCTCTCAGTTACACCCAAGCTAGTTCATGTTTTTATGAATAGAATATTGTTCACCTACTCTTATGCAAGGATTTCCATTCCATTACTAGTAGAATCATCTTGGGCTTTAGCTGGTTTTCAGTTTTTATTTCCCCAAAATTAAAGGCCCTAAATTAAAAGACTGAGCACAAGTACTTTGCTTCTGTAAGAAATTTCAGAAACACCATCTTTTGCCACGATATTAATATACTTTTCAGTTTTTCTTCACAAACCAAGATGAACAAATTCTCATTATTTGTAACTACAACATACATATCATATAACAATTACCCTGATAATTAAACATAAATATTTTCTCATTTTGAAAATCCACAATCATTTGAAACCATTGATCTTGTTTTTTTTTTTTTTTTTTTTCTACACAATCTCCATCAAGAGGAATGCATAAGGTAATGTCTGATAGTTTCTTTACCTTACCATAAATGAAACCATAAGGTAACCAAGAATGTGAGAGGTATACATCAATGTCAAAAAAGCATTTTATACCCATTAAAAATTGATAGAAGAATCTACTTTCTAAGACCTAAGAGTACAATGTGTAAGAGGCTAGCTCTAGAGCACAATAACACTAATTGAGGAAGATGGACCCACAAGCACTAAAATTTTCTTTTCCTTCTATTCTAAGGTAGCTAGGGTTAATCAATTCAGGAGAATGTTATGCAGATTATTTATTTATTTATCACTCTTATTATGAAATTGAAATTTGAAAAAAAAAAAAAACAAATAATGCACCCCAAATTCCATAGTTGATTTTCCCAGGAGATTTCACAAAGGTGGTCCCATTCTCTTTGCCCGACCAATGTCCTTTTTTTGACCTGCTTTGACCGTAAAATATATTCCCTGCAAACCAATAAAAAAGAGAGAGGTAAGTGAGGGGTGGTCCACACTCCTTGTATGAGATTCCCCAGTAGCCATAATGATAATCCTCCTGCTGCAATAAAACTTTTACTTTTTCCAGAATCCATACTCTCTTTTTTTTCTTTTCTTGATGCCCTGGCCAGACGTGTGTATGAGAGAGAGTGAGAGACACTAGTGGTGGGAGTAAATATGATACAGACCAAAGGCTCATTGCTAATTAAAATACTATGTATGTATGCATATAAGCCTAAACATATCTAAATTAATCAGTGTCTAAGTATAATTGGTTAGCTTTGTTATAGCTTTACTTTCTATGCACATCAATGAATATGATCTATTGGACAGTAAAGTAGGAACAGCTTGTTGATAAGATTAGACCTTTTTTATTTCCTCATTTATAGCCTAGATTGACTGGTTAGTGTCTGTGGTTGTAGGTGTCTTTTAATTTTACACATAGCTTTTTTTTTGGGTGAAAAATGTACACATAGCTAGCCGGGCTTAATTATTACTTAACCACTGACCCTCCTACAAAGTAGCAAAATTAATAGATCAATTAAAGGTTCAAAACATCATGATCCAATATTGAACAAATAGTCTACAGAAATGTTTTTTTTTTTCTTCTAATTTGTGCAACTCAGCAGGTTAGCCCAAATGCATTAGACACCATATACTTCCCCCATAAAAATCCAACGTTAGGCTTGCCAAAATTGATGATTTGGGTAGCAAAAACTTATTGGTAGAAGAAAAAAAAAATTGAGATTTTTTTTTTAATATCAAACAAACAACTGGGTAGTGTAATTATGAAAGAATTGCTTCTTTTTAGGACATTGATAATATGACCAGGGGTCATATGAAATGTCCATGAGACAAGCGTGCAGCAAGATGGAATGGCAACATGGTAGTTGTAACTTCCATGTTGTCAGTGAGGCACAGATCTAATTTTCCGTAATTTGAGCAACAGATTTCACATACACACTTTGCAGAAACCTCGTTACGTGTGTAATGAAATGATTACGGTGTCATGGAAGCCACATGTGACCATTGCTAAAGGAATATCTTTTACACAAAAAGCTTCTAAGCTACTACTATTATTTTCTGCAACAAAAAAACATACACATCAATATCAAAAAAACCCTAAAATCCCTAAACAAAGAACAAGAAGAAGAAAAAGAAGATGTATGTACCTTTGTTTCAGACATGAGAGCTAGAGAACCTGCAACTTTCTATAATGGAAATCAAATTAGGTTTTGAATATATGACCGTAATACCCTTGAGAAAAAAATTAAAAATTTATTTATATATGTATAATACATGAAATATGCATGGCTCCTCATACGCCATCCACGGAGGCCATCGATTCTCCGGTGGGCTCTGCAAATGGCATACAGGGAGCCAGGCACATACTATATGTGTATGCATGAATGATGCCATGACATAAACATGCATGTATGTATGTAAATGAATAAATTACTATGTACGAATTGAACTAAGCCTTAAAAAAACATGTATCGAACCCTAGTAAATCTTCCAAATGATGAGGATGAAGATGAAGATTTGAGTGAGAGATAGAGAGGGGGGGAGAGAGAGAGAGAGAGAGGTGAAGGAGATTGAAGAAGGGGGAGAGAGGGAGATTTATATTGAGGATTGTGGGAGATGGGGAAGTAGCTATAGCTAGGTCATAATCAAAATGCGTTTTCAAAGCCCCACAAAAACAAAACAAAACCCTATTGAATTGGTGTTTAATACAAGCAAACCGGTGGGCTAAATCTTAGTTGATTAAAGGGTCTGTGGCTATTTGTTGTGGGGTTTTTCTGAGGGAAAGAAGGAAGATGTGGGGTTGGTATTGCACCCCAGCTCCCCACTAAATATAGACAAAGTGAGAGAGTGAAAGAGAGAGAAAAGATGGGGTTGGGTTGGGTTAGAAACCACGCAATTTCCTAAGCTAACCTTATGGTGTTTGAAATCTCCTTTTCTGGGTCGTAAAGCAAAGGTTGCTTTTCTCTTCTCTGAACCTCATTTTGTCTGGGAGTGCTTGGAAACACTTGGATTCCTCATCCCCTCTTTTACTTCCTTTAAATAAACATAAAGTTAAAGAAACCAAATAAATAAAGGAGAAATACTATACCATAATCTATCATCTTTTTCTTTCTTTTTCTTTCTCTTTCTTTTTCTTTTTCTTTTTCTTTTTCTTTTTCTTTTCCTCCATCACTTCACACTTCCTTTTTATCTATGCCTTTTGCCTTTTTATATACTTTCATATTTTATTACTAATTCATTATGTTGCTATATTTTGCTCAAGGGACAGGGATTCCCACTTAACTCTTTTTGTTTAGATTTTAGAATTAGATAGCTAGTCACTTTTCTTTTTCTTTTTTGTTTGGTGAATAATTAGCCATGTATGTTACTTTGTTACCTAATTCACTTTAATTATGTTCACTTTTTTTTTTTTGGCTAAGTATTAGTTCTGTTCACTTAGCTAGCAGCTCATAGCCACTGAAATGTTTTTAATAAAACAAAACAAATTGGAATTTTATTGGATTGCTACAGAAGCTTTTTAAATTTTTAATTCCATAATCTTTCATTATTACGTGGACAGTTTTGGTTCTCATAAAAGTTGAATTATTGCAATCGTATTATGTAAGGCATGCATTAGATGTCCTAATCCATCATGTTCAAAAAAAGGTCAAAAGAAATTTGTGGTCAAAAAAATCATTTTCGGGAGAATTTGTAACATGGAGTGATTTTATTTTGTCCTCTAAGACAATAATCACAAAGATTTGGCTGTCTCACCTATGATAATAACTAAATTTGCGTATCAATACAACATTCAAATTGTATAAGAGAGTTAAAGATCTCAATGTTTTGCATGATCTCATCTGATCATGAAACAACCTAGCTTTTCACCTTGTCCTTTAATTTGATACTCTAGATCTCTCTCTCTCTCACACACACACACATTTTTTATTGTTCAGAAGTGGTACCCATCTCTAAAGTTATTTTAAATTCAACCTGACCTCTTATTGCCTGCACCATATATGAATAGCCTCATTTGTACATGACCAACTAGCCAAAGCTTTTCAATAATACTTCTAACCTTATGTGAATGTTCTACGAATAGTCAATATCTTCAAGAGAATCTCTAGCTGTCAAAATATGGCCACCAATAGAATTTCCGTGTTAACACCAAAATAACAGATGTCAGGTTCATCTTCTCCATCTCTCTATCTCTCTCTACCTTTTGTTTACTTATATATATATATATATATATATATATATATACTTAATGATCTTATTTTTCGGTTATTTGAAGTTTTATTTCCAAAAAAAATTTGTTCAAAAGCATATCTTTTGATAACAAACAATGTGGAAAAGTCGTAGTTTTTGTTTGCTCAACCTTAGATTTCAATACTAAATATCACATTAATTAAATTTAATGAGGATTTCATACTAATCATATTTGTTATTTGAAAGGTAACGACTATTTTGATGAAAACTTGAGAGCATATTAAATTTGTATGATAATTTATTTGATTTCAGAGATGTGATATATAAAAGCATTTTGTCCTTTCTCCCATCTCTTTTATTCAACACATTTGTCAGATCTCTTCTCTTTGTCTCAAAACCTGTTGATTCCATTTATAGAATGACATTGCTTTAAAATATTTCGAAAGATGCATCTCTAAAAAGACTAAGAAAGTGTTAAAAAGGGCTGTCCATTGCCTTTAACTAATGTGTACCTACAATAACAATGTGAGGAACAAATGCGGTTTTATATTAATTAAGTTGCTAGGTTGAATTTGAATATCTTTTTTCTAAGAAGGAAAATAAATATCTCAATTGCATGGTTAAGATTTTATTTCTTGATTATGATAGTTTGCAAAGTATTTCATTTTTGAAAATTTTAAATGACGTGACACTGGATAATCTTTAAATTTGTAAGAAAGTCGCGTTGTTGTGTTCAGCGTTTTCTTTCTTAAAAAGTGACTTTTTTTTTTTCACCTTACAACAAATGGGGTTTTCAAACACAGATTCTCCTTCTAAGAAAATTGGACGGTGCCATTGAACCACAAGTATAATGAAATTAACAAACCCATTAAAATGGTACAGATGTTTTGGGGCTAATATGAAATAAACAGAGTTGATTCCTTCATAAGTGTGATAATAAGAAAAATAAACCAAAAAAGAAAGACAATAGCCTATGAGCCTTGGGTTTGAATAATTCATGCTAAGAGTGTTCTTACGTAATTATTGATTAGTGGATTTTTTGCATAAATCTAGATGCATACTCCATTACATTTGGTTAAAAAGAAAATTATGATATTCTTCATTCTGAAATTTCTGGTAGGAGAAGTAAATTTATGAAATGGCACATGCCTGTATTAATCTGCATGATCAAATCCTTTAAAATATAGGAGAGTTTTTAGTATTACAAATGTGGTTGCCCACTTCATAGCCTAAATACTCTTGTGAACTTATGGAAACGAATATGGATAACAAAAACCTAACTTAAACTTAAAACTCAAATGAATTAGATCCCTTCCTTCAAAATCACAAAACCAGACTCCACGTTACTGGAACTTGGCCAAACATTTGTACTAAAATGTTTACAAAGCATCGAGTTGTTTACTTGCTCAACTAAATATTGACAGTTTCAAGTTTAATTAAGATCCAAAGTAGTAGGCAATTCAAATTTTAGATTAGATGGTTCAATTGTTTTACAACTAACACAATTGGGATTATATTGTTTATGTCATCTGTAATACTAATACACTTATTGCTTCATAAAAAAATAAAATAAAATAAATACACTTATTGCTACTTTAATTTAGATCTTTATTTCATCTTAAGAGGAACATGTAATTTCAAAAGAAATTCAATTCAATCAGTCATCTACGTTTTGAATGTATCTTAGACTCTAGAGGTTTAATATATATAGATGGCCTCTATATATGGATCGGAGCAGCTAGGAATTGTCACATCTAAGAGGTGTAATACCAGTTAAGGCACTTTGAATATATTCTGGAACTTAAATGTACAAGCACCCACCCACCCCCCCACCCCCCCCCACACCAAAAAAAAATTGGTATTTTGGAAACACATGTAACTGAAACATGTTGATAAATCATGTTTTGCTTTGTCAGAGATAATCAATTTTTTTTTTTTTTTTTTTTATAAATCACATTTTGGCACTTTAAACTATGAGATCAATAGTAATGCTACCCTAATTTCAAAATTTGAGCAATGAAACTTTTAAATTATAGGGTTATTTATAATGAACTCCTAACTTTAATTTTTTTTTTTTTTGGTAATTTCCAGTACATTTAATCTAAAATCTATGTGCTTATCATATTATTACATGATTATGTGCTTATTTTTATTTATTTTTTGTTGTGATTATGCATTAAAAAAATGTAAAAATTAAGGTTAAGTATGATGGATACTGAGAAAATTTTAATAGTGGAGGGTCATTGCACCTAATCCCATATTGTAGGTTTGTATTTTTTATTTTTATTTTTATTCTTTATTAGACATGGTGTAACCGTGCGTGTAGGGGGGTTGATTGTTTAGGTTTAAAGTTTAGGTTGACATAATTTGATTTAATTTGGAAGCATAATTCAGAGGGGGAAAAAACAACAAACTGTGAAAACAAGTATTTTTGACTGTCTTATTGAAGGGGGAAAGAAAATAAATAAATAAATTTACCCTGTACTACTATTTTACGAGAGAAAAAAAATATTATGTTCATTCGGGGTAATCCTCCCTTCTTGCTATATGATGTGCGGGTCCCACACCCATGTGCGAGGAGGGAGAATTCTTCCGAGTGAACCTAAAAATTTCTTGTACGAGAGGTTTTTCTATGGATGGGCAGTGACAGTCAAGGCATGACTTGAGTAACAAAGATATTGAAATTTGGAAATTACAGTGATAATGTATACTAGAACTTGAATTCAACCTTAAAAGAAGCATGAGGGGTAAAACAAGAGCAATGTCGTTTCTTTCTATTGTTTTATCCCTTTTGTAGCTTGGTCCTTAAGTGATAGCGAATAGGCTTTGTCCCTATCATAAATGTACGATTTTCATATATCGAAAGTTCGTGTAATTGAGCCCTATACAAATAATAAAAGAAATCTATAAAGTATAAAAAGGAAGCAAATTATTTTCGTAAAGACACATACACACAAAAACTGCAATAGTGCGAGCTTTTGTGATTAAGCACTTAAGCTAACTTTCACATCAAAAAAAAGAAGAAGCACTTAAGCTAACTCCACTTGTGGTGTATTAAGAATTAAGCCATACTAAATTCATGTCCAATTGTCTTCAAGTGGAAATAGCAAAGTAGAAGCATGCTATAAAGGATAAAAGAAAAAGTATGAAGATATATTTAATTGACAAGTCTCCTAGAAGACGGATTGGTCAGTGAAATAGGAGACAGACCTACTAATTAAGAGACTTCATTTCATTTTGTTTAAAAGCCTCTCTACCACCCAAAAAAAAAAAGTGTCTTAAGCTTGAATGGTTCACTGTGGTGCTGCGATGGGACTTTGGGCCTTGGGCCATTTTGTAAACGGGTGGAGTATAATTTTTTGGGTATACTATTCAAATCTTACCCAAAAATGGAAATTAAGGCTGGATAATATTGATAGAGCCATATTATTGAGGTAGAATTTGGAAAAAATTTCGACAAATCATCTTCATAACTTGTTGAACTTCAGAAAGTAGGTTATGATTGTAGTAACATTAGTTTCATATATCTTCATGGATCTCACCACTAATACAATTTTTAATATCGTGCAATGATCATAAAAGTTCATATATATTAACTGCTGTGAAAAAGTCAAAAAAGTTATAAAAATTTTGTTGTTGTGTTAAATCACTTTTCAAGTTTATTCTAATAAAAAAGCAAGTGAAACCGCTTCAAGTAATATCAACATGATAGTTTGAGAGGTTCTTCTTGCTTCCATTTGACAAGTTACCAAATCAGGCAATACAAAATGTATTGTCTATAGAGAATTGAACTTGCGATTGCAGTAATTAGGGTCACTGGAGGAACAATAATTTAAACAACTAGAAAAGCTGACTAGAAAATAAGAAGGCAAAACCTTTTGAGAGTTGTCTGAGACTCTGAATAGAACTTGCATTCCCTGTATTAATAACCAGAAAAAATAAAGAGAAGGGATTGTTATGACCTTGGTCAACTCAGTGGGGGTTAGCCTTTAGCTCTCCGATATCTTTGTTAGTTATGAACTGGAGAAAAAATATTAAATTCAGAGCTAAAGAGAGTTTTTAGAATTGTTTTTTCACGTGCCTCTTTAATGACATTTTCACCAATTTATACCCCCCTCCATGGTGGGATATTTTAAGATATTTAATCATTCCTCTCCTCCCAGAATCTTTATTCTGCCAGCATTGATGGATCTTTTAACAACAGCTCATAGTTGTTTGTTTTAAACTTAATCCAGAAGATGCATTTAATGCTCCCTCTTTTGGATATTTCATGCATTAAATGCTACATTCCAGAATAATCCCGGTTTATTTCAGCATTGGCCGAGCTACATTTTAACTAACCAATCCGAACAAGCACCTGGTTCGGCACAGACCGAACATAGTGGAACAGTTCGGCTATGACCGAACTATAAATAGACCGATCCAGAAAACCTTTTTTGATTCGATCACTCATTTTTTGCTTTCAAATTATATCCCCTCCAGTAACTTTAGGTGGCTTACTCAATATAGCCATCGTTTTCTCATCCCAAACGTGACTACTGTTTTGCAAGGTCAAGTCTACATCTAATTCTGATTGATTGAAGCTCTCAATCTTGGTTTACCTATATATCCCATATGTAAATCTCTAAGTTTGTAGAAATTGTCATTCTAATCCAATTTTTCTTTCTAATTATACCCCTAATATTCGAAGTCATATCAATTTTCCATAATAATCTATTGATGATGATGTCTAACTAATATAGAAATGTGTCAATCAGCAATAAGATATCCTTAAGAACCGCATGCGCCAAAAAAGCAAAGTTCAGTCAGCATTGACACTAGCTAATATCCAAACAACAAAGAGCATAAGTCATAACCGATTCATTCTCCACTGGCATAATGTGTCTTATTGATGAAGAGCATAGTACTACTAGCATGTTGCCAATCCTAGCAGCCTATTGATTAAGACCTTACTCAAAATTATTTCATTATTGGTGGATTGAAACTTAAAAGTGAAAATAAGTTAGGCACAGACCGACATGGTTAAAAAGAAATTGTAAACGTCTGCCTAAATTAAACCCCAAAATACTTGTTATTGGTAGAATGAAGAGTAGTTGAAAAGTAGCACCCTAGCACTCAACTTAAATTAAACCCTCAATTTGGCCATTGTCACTCGATCTGAGAATATTTAAAATGTAGAATTAGTGAAGCAGATACTCAAATGGAGTACAACGTAGGAATTAATAGTCTATTTTACCCACTTGTTCTTTATATAAGACCATAAGTATTCCCATCTAGTTTTGCAAACTTCAATCAAATTTTTAAGTAAAAAATCTTCTTCTTTTTCACCAGTCCACTTTTCAAATATATCTTACATCTCACTTTTTATTTTTATATATCCAACTAGAATATTCATCAATTTTTTAATTTTTTTTTTTTAATAGAGAGAGATAAGAGAGAAAGTTTGAATAGAAAAATAAAAGAGAATAAAAGTTTCACAAAACGCTATAGAACTACTCTCCAAACTTGTTGATATTGTAGCGTTTTGCAAAAATGGTTATGATTTGTGCACACTCTCAATGCACTTTTTCACAAAATCTGGATAATATGATAAAAAAATCTTGATATGTGCACATTAAAATTTGGACAAATGTGTATTGTGTGTGCAATGAGAATATATACAAATCATTTCCGTTAAAAAAATTTGAATAAAATTAAAGAGTCAGATATGAGACGACTATTGGTGATTCTATGCTACAAATAAGCCAGATGCTAATACTCATAAAGGTTAAACTAGATGAGCAAAATAAATAAATAATAATAAAGGTTAAACTATATGGAAAAACGTTAATGAGGACAATGACAAAGATTATATTAAAAAAATTAACAGTAAACTTAATAAAGAATTATACAAAACATAGAGTGAAAGAGAGCACACCCATTTGCCACTTGGAATTATAACACAACATAGCATATGCATAAATAAAAATATAATGAGTGATGTGTGCTAGAGAGAAAAAGAATGTGTATAGTGGTAGTAAAAAACAAAGGGAAGAGTGGGTGGTCTGTGAGAAGAGAGTGATCGATCTTCCATGTCTAGAAAAGGCTGCAAGAATTTTCTCATTTCGTTTCCTTGTATGTAGAAAATGGTCAGCGATCAAAAAGAAAAGAAGAAAAAGTTGAAGAACCCCATATATTAAAAAAAAAAGAGAAAGGCAAAGGCTTTTTATCGTGTAGAGTGTTGGAAGCAACAAGTGTGGGAATCCTTGTGTCAGAGTTATTGGCTTCTTTGGTTTTGTTCACTCAGTGTCCCTCCACTTAATGTTTGTATCTAAGTGTCTCACGGTTAGATTCTACTCCAACCCTCTTTTTTTCTCTCTCTCTCTCACAGCTATGTTACTGGAGTGAGACTCATGACTTGGCTTTAGTTTGAAAAAACTCTTTCTCTGCTTCTACACGGCCTCGAACTACACGCAAACACATTCACGCACGCAGCTATTGGCATTAGTATGTGAATGATGATGATGATGAAGGGTGTGGTTGTACAGAGAAGCATGTGCTGCGCAGCAACGAAATGTTATATACTCATTGCTCCTCGAAATTTAACCCAAGCAACACGCATGTTGTATAGTTAGTATAATAGTACCCTCCCCATATACAGATGGTACATGCATTGCTCACCTTTTGAGGAAAATAGTATCCCGCCGCTTCTCTGATTTAGTCAGCTCCCTTTGTGTCCCTATTCCATCTACCACCATTCAAAACCCTAATTCTCAAATCAAGATTGCATGTAATACTATGTAATACTTTTTATCTTAATCATTCATTCAAAAATAACTTTTCATCTCAACCATTTAAAGAAAAAGTAGCTCTTTAACTTTTTAATATATTTTAACTGACGACCGAGATAAATCTCATCTATTGAAAAGTATTACTCGTGCAATACTTAAACTTAATCAAGATCCCTAATTCTTTGTTTCATCATTTTATCTTATTAATGGTAAAACTTAAATGTTAATGTACCTAAAGTTTTCCGAATAAATTCAAATATGTGGTTAATTAATAATTACATTAATTAATTAACCATATTGTTGAATTAAATTTTTTTTTTTAATATAATGTTTTTACTGTATTGATCAATATAATCGCATGATTGAATTTAATTAGAGAACTTAAAATACATTACTTATTTGAGGAATTGTACATGAATTTTACCCTTAAATAAATAAATATAATGCACACCATAGCTTAATTATTTATTTGCGGTGAGATAAAGGTTTTGGAATGCTCCAAGAGACAGTGATGAAGAATGTCAAGTAACGACACCATATGATCCAACAGAATGGATGCATGACATAAGTCACGACATAAGTACTAGTCACGCTACTAAGGCCAGTAATGGTTATTCAAATGAGTTTATTTGGCTTTTAAGTATAGTTTAATTTTATTGATTTTATTTTTTAACCAAGATAAACGAATAAAATAAACTTATTCAAACACACACTTAATATATAATAATGTATCAACTGTCCGTAACAAGTCTGCCTCCTAATTTGAATGAGACAATGCTACATATAATGAATTTAATTGAAGTATTCATTTTACATCCCTGGACATAGAGTCAAAGTGATGTGTACCATATATACAATGGACAAACAATAAGTCGTGTTAAAACTAAAATGGGGATAATAGGTCATGGATGTGATAGTGTGATATACCGGATTTATATAGCCATATAGAGTATTGATTGAAATAAAGTCATATCACTTTATTTTATACTATTTTATATTATCTAATTAAATGTGAACATATCTCCATAAATTGTTTTCATTTGTGAAAGTTGATAATTGATATCCACACTTACACTATGTTTGGGAAGGGAGAAAGCAATGGAAAAAAAAAAAATAAAAATATATATATTTTAAGAATATTCTTTTTTTCCCTGTTTGGAAGTTTAAGTAGGAAAGAATAGAAGGGAATGGAAAGACCATTCCCTTGTTTGGGAGTTTAAGTGAAGGGAATGGAATGGAACACTCATTCCTCCCTATTCCCTCCAAACCCCAAATTTTCATTCCCCCAAAATTGGGAGGAATAGGAGGGAATGGATTTAGGTTTAATGATTTTTTCACCAAACGTCCCAAAATGCCCTTAGTATTTTTGTAAAATCCTAAATTACCCTTATAGATTTGACCTTTTAGTCTCTGTTTGTTTTCGTTGAAAAATATTTTACAATGTAAAATGTTTGCAAATGTAAATGATTTTAGGAAAAATGATTGTTTTTCAGTGTTTGTTTGCATTCTAGGAAAATGTTCCAACAAATATTTTACATTGTGTGTTTGGAGCAACGTAAAACAAAAAAACAAAAAAAACCCACACCCAAAACCACCAGAATCGACCAAAAATGGGAACCACCACCGCGAGCCACCCCACAAACCCACCGTGAGCCACCCCATAAACCCACCGTGAGCCACCCTGCAACCCACCGCGAGCCAAACCCCCACCGAAATCGACCCAAAACCCACTCGAAACCCATTGAGACCCACCGCACAAAACCAAAAATCAAGCTCAAAATCAACCAAACCCCATCAACTTCAAACCATCGGCAACACCAAAACCCATCACCGGAAACACCATAACCCAAAACAGGCAATAATCAAACCCAACTGCAGCAGATCTGATAAATCTTGAAAAAAAAAAAAAAAAAAAACCCAGCTCGTGCGATCGTGCTCGTTCTCCTCGCCTCGTCGCACCGTGCCGTGTCTCGCAGCTCCTCACCTCACCTCTATCGTCGTGCTTCGTCGGCCATTCGAGCTTTTGCTCGTGCTTCAATGGCGTTTTCTGTGTGAGAGATCTCGGGGGGGGGTTGTTTGCTGTGCGAAAGAAAAATAGCAAAGAAAGAGAGCAGAGGCATGAAATGAGGTGAGGAGCCTCACGCGTGTTTTGGAAAATGGTTTACGGAAAAAAATTTCGTAAACCGTTTTCCGTTTTTTTTTTCTGAAGGATTATCCGGTCAAAGACAAATAATTTACGTTGACTTTTTATTTTACAGCGAAACAAACACTCGCAAATGATGAAAACGTTTTACTAAAAATATTTTACGTTGAAACAAACGGAGCCTTATTTTTCTCAGTTTCCATGGTATTTTTATAATATTGTATTTCTAAATGACCATGCATAGGACCTTTAACAATGTCAATTTTCTTTTAAAAGGTTATTTTGTTGACAATGAATTTCGAATTTCCATTTATTGGGATTATATTTTAGTTTATATTGCTTAAATTTTGTGCTTGTTTATAATTAAACAGATTTTATACCACTTGTTGTCATGTAGTGGTTTCTTTCTCTATTAGCAAGGGCCAGAAAAATAGAAACAAGCTCACATGGTATTTCTATAATATTATTGTGACACCACAAGGTGTCATATATGGTATGGTAATTCTATAGTATTATTCTATAGATTAATCCTACATTTTATAAAAATAAAGGGTATTATAGTAATGTTGTTATAAAATTATTCATTTCAATTCCTTCTGATATTACTCCCAAAGAATGTTACTTACATTTCATTCCATTTCCATTTCATTCCTCTATTTTAAAACATCCAAACAAAATTACTTAATTTTATTCCATTTCATTTCATTCTATTCCATTCCATTCCCTTATAATTTATTCATTCCATTCCATTTCATTCTCTTCTAAACTCCCAAACGAAGCCTTAATGGTTGTGTGGTATGAGACAATATTTTTTAATTTTTTACCCAGAAGATATAGAGAGAATATAATTATTTTCTTTATTGTACTTACAAAAATTATTTTAAGAAAGTTTTAAGATAACGGGTTATGTAGAAAGGAAAAGAAATCACAACTTCTGAACAAGAAAACAAGTTTTCTCCTAATTAAGATAACGGTGAGGGACCTAGTCATATAGAAACAAAATCTTTCTTCTCAAAGAAAAAAAAAAAAATACAATCCGATCGAATCACTATGAGGGTGTTTGGTACTCTGTTCTCAAACCGTGATTCTGCGATTGCAATCCATAATCACTGGGTCCCACTGAAAAAAATTTTGTTTGGTACATCAAATTTAAGTAAGATCTGAAATCCTAACTTGAATTTTATGTGGGTCTCATGGCAAATTTGAGAACAGCCTAGAGGGTGTTTTTGGATTCAAAGTGGATTCAAATCCGGACTCAACCCAAATTTATTACCGTTACTGGGTCCCACATTCACTGCCTTCTCCCTGTTCTCTATCTCTTCCATTATTCGAACTGGACTTCCAGTGTTCTCCCTCTCTCTCTCGGCCATTACAGAGGGCTCTGCCCTTTCATTACTTCATGCCTACTCCCACAGTGCTCACTGCACCGCCTCCCCCCACAGTGCTAAACAGTAGAAAGAACCCCAAAAGCCGATAAAATAAAATAAAAAAATAAAAACCCAAAAATTGAAACACCATTGAAATAATGAAATCACGTTGACGAAAGTGGGCGGAGCTTGAGCCATCTTCGGAGCCGACCCACCGCAGTCTCGTTGGTCGAGAAGATCTCGCCAGCACACCCACCTCCCCAAACGCCACTGCCACACCCTCCTCTCACTCTGTGACTAGGATTTTCGTGACTGTGTTTGTGGTGGTCGGCAACTGGTCAAGGATTGTAGATCTGGGTTGTTTGGGTACAGGAAGGAAATAACCACTGGAGTTGATACTCCCCTTGCACAGTGTGTTTTAGAGGAAAAAAAAAAGAAAAAAGGAGAACTGATAGAGAGAGACGGTGAGAAAGAGAAGAAAAGGAGGGAAAAAAATTGAGTAAAAAGAGTTAAAGTGATACGTGTAAAAGAGAGAAAGAAGATAAAAGGATAAGATGAGATTTGTGGAGAGAGAAAAAAAAGAAGATAAGAAGATAAAAAAATATTTATTTATTTTGTATTTTTATTATTTAAAAAAATTAATTAATAATGTAATGATAAAATTATAATGAAATTGTTAATTTTGTATTGATAGTAGATTAAAGGTTGAAATCCTCTACAATTGTTATAGGTGCAACTAAGTCTAAAAACCAAAACTATGTACCAAACATAATTTTTTTTTTTAAATTGTGATTTCAGTTGTGAAACCAAAACTATGTACCAAACAGAATTTTTTTTACAATCTTGAATTCAAATAAAAAAAAAAAAAAAAAAAATCCTACAATATGGTTTAAATTGCTCTTCCCAAAATAGAATAATTTAAGGCTTATAAATAAATTCATAAACTTAATACTATAATCAGTTTCTACAATTTAGAATTAAACCATTATATGTCTCTCCACTCCTACCCTTACTAAAATTAAAACGAACTCAAATTAATTTCATTCTCAACGTTTGTGACACGCAACAAATAAGTTTGAGTTCTTGCTATAGCAGCCTGATAATCATTCCAAGAACTTGGAGTTACTAAAAAGGATAAATAAATGAGAAATAGCCTGGAAAAGAGTGAGGGGAGAGGAGAGCAAAAGAACTTGGGGCATGGAAAAAAAAAGTACGATTTTAACTGGAGAGTACGTAACGCTATAATCATTCCCAATGGGCACAAATCTATTGTATACGGCTATACGCTCTATCATATGAAGACTGAAGTACGAACCAATATTGAATAATCCCCATACCCCATTTGAAGAAGAACTAGGCCTTTCATTGGGAAGATTAGGTGCAAAACTTGAATCAAATACTTCAATGACACTTCCAATAAATTGAATGCAATTTCCTACAGTTTTCCAATATTCAAATTTAAAAAAAAAAAAAAAAATTTTGATGCACAAAATTATTGTCAATATATTCAAAGATGGGCCCATGGTGATTTTCTAATCCCTGAAAAATGCTAAGACCCATATTATACCCAAAACGTGTGCAATTTGGTTGTTGGCGGAGTATTGGGCCTTCATTTATATTTGATCTGAAAATAATAATCTTCAAACTTCTTATTCATATATAATTATATATACCTTATTCACCAAAGAAAAAAATAATAATAATAATACGACTCATAATTCATATAGAATAGAACCAACCATCAAAATCATTATTGGGATTGTTGCCACTCCATAGAGGGAATGGCCTAGAAAAAAGAAAAAAAGAAAAAAGAAAAAAAGAAAAAAACCAAATGGGCCTTTCACCATGCAGGTGATCAAAGTACATGCGTGTTCTATGTCCTACTAAACGAATAAATCCACAAAGCAACTTTGTCTTCTATCCTGGCCCAGTAAGTATTTTGATCAGTTTATGCAATTGTCCTAAACTCCGTCCATAAGTGTATGTGGACCACTTTCACCTGCATTGGCCTTCACCTTGACTCAGGTCTGACTTGACGGAACTTTCCCAACACGGTCCACGAACTTTGCGGATTGAGACGTAAATGGAAAAATACTGTATATGATGTCCAAAACTTTGCGACAGATACATACATTGTACATTCGTTTGCGTGCCTTCAAACGTTGAAGTCCATTCCACGTTACATTTTATGTACTAGTAAGAATGATAACGGGTCAGATTTGAGATGAAATTTTTATTTTATTTTTCTCTAAATCTAAACTCTCTAAGCATTTTACAGGATTTTCAAAATTCCATCTTAATCCCATTTATATTTTTTAAAAAACTCAAAACACATTTAAAATTCTATTTAATAAAATTTAAGCATCAAAATAAGAATTTTTACGGTAAACTAAATAATAGTATTGTAAAATAGAAACATGGGTACACTTAACTTTATTGTAAAAACTAAAAGCACTAGTTTTTTGTATAAATAAAATTAATGATGAAGATATTTTAGTAATTTGAGAAAAGATGGAGACTAGGTTAAAGATGTTTCATGATCCATGGAGATAATCACTAGTGTTAGAACCTACTTCAACAAGACTTGTTTTCTTCTTTCTTTTTTCGAAAAACAAGGCTTAATTTTTGCACTTAAAACCTTTTATTGATGTATTTTTGTTATGGAACCTAGATAAGGAAAATGTGTACTATGACATGCTTCTTCTATCTTGTAACTTTGTTTTAGGGCATATTTGATATACTATAAACTTAACTGTTTCTTAGGACATGTTTAGTACACTTGGTGATTACATAAGAATATGAATCAGTATTACGAACAAAAAAAAAAACTATAATGGAATAACTAACATTATTCGTCAATTTGTTGACAACACATGAATAGAGTTCTAACTATATTCCACAGTTTTTATGGAACATGATAAGATGGTGGAATGAATTAAATTTAAGTCAAATTTCTTATAATACCCTTATTTATAAAATTATATTTAAACTTTTTATGGATCTAACTTAAATTGAACAATTTTATAATTAATTTATTGTCCTTTATTCAAATTAATATCTCCATAAATATTAAAAAGAAAAAAATTAATAACATTTTCGCATGAACATTAAAGTATAAATTCACCTGCTTGAATATCATGATGCTATATAAAACAAGTTTGGATTTAAAAAAAGAAAAAGAAAAAAAAATCAATTAAAAAATTAATACAATCATCCATAAGTTTCAAAATTAGCAATTGCATCAAATTTTAAATACATAATATTGCATGTACCTAAAATGTATCACAATCCTCCATAAGTCTTTGAAGGCTCATGTTCAAATGAAAAAAAAGAAAAAACATAAAATGCATTACATAGGTTAATGAATAGTTATCATGGTCCTTTGGATAATAAATTAGTTATTGCTCATTTTAAAGAATAGTTTTGTAAGAAAAACACACACACACACATACCAAAAAAAAAACTATTTCATAGGATTAGCAATAACTATTGCATTACAATATCTATTCCTAAGTAACAAAGGTACCCCTATAATTTGTAAAAGAAACCCCTGTTAAAAAAACAAAAAAAAAGGAACAAAGATCGAGATATTATAACTTGGGTAAAACTTAGGTACAGTTCCTTAGGTTAAGTATATTAGGTTTCCTAATTGAATTTAAACACATGGTTGCATTAACCAATGAAATACAAACAATGTTATCTTTTCCAAGAAAATTTAAATTCAATGTATTTGAATTTATAGGAACCTAATGTACTTGACCTAAATAACTGTACATAAGTTTTACCCTTATAACTTTATATGGCACTTTCCAATGCCAAATTACTTGTGTGTTTTAGGTGTAGAACTTTTAGCCAAAATTTAGGGTTAAGGTAGCATTTTAAATTCTTTTATCTACAACTCTTGAATTTGGAAAATCAGAAACAGGATTTCAAGTTCTACGAAATTTTTGGATGGAATTTGTTGTGTCTAAAGTCAATCTACAAATCCCACCTAAATAGGTGGAATTTTCCAAACTCTTCCTTACAATTTCTTTGGCCCATCAACACATTGAAACATGGATTGAGATCTTCCAGAGTTTCTGGGGTACTCTATAAGATAGAGTTCTTTAAATCTCAACCTTTCATTTTAAAATAAAGGGTCAAAACATTGACACATCATCAATTCACTAGTAAAAACCTAATTTAGTATTTCAAATGCATTAAAACACTTTTCAACTGCTAACGTTTACCAAACTCTGTTTCTCTTTACTCTTTTGTTTTGCCATTTCTCACATCAACACAACAAAAATCATGCCATTCTCTTCCATAAAATCATCAATCCAAACATTCCTTCTCAGTCTTAAAATTAATTTTCAATTTTTTAACTCACAAATGGAGCAAACATACCTTGCTTCCATTAGCCTTTCAATGGTTATCCATGGGTGATTTTTAGAGCTTAACTTTAATAGATTTACCATTTGGGGATATAAAGATTGAGAAATTTATGAATAAAGAGAATGGAAAGAATTGTAAACTGAAAAAAAAAATACATAAAAGAAATAAAAGTTTTTTCTTTGACAATGAAGTTTGATGAGAGTCTTTTAGATTTGAGGGATGAAAATGTCAGGATGTGTTGTTCTGTTGATGTTTGCTACAGAGAAAAAAGAGAAACGAAAAAACGAAAGAGATGCAAATGTTGATAAACATTAGCGTTCTAAACAACAGCAAAAAGAAAAAAGAAAAAAATAAAAAAAAATAAAAAGATAAATGTTAGCCGTTAAGAAGTGTTTTAATGCATTTGAAATACTAATTTAGGTTTTTAGTAGTGGATTAAAGATGTGGCAATTTCTTGATCCTTTATTATAAATGAAATGTTAAGATTTAAAGAACTTTACTCTTTAGAGTACCTTAGGAACTCTAGAGGATCTGAATCCTTGAAACATAGTGGCTAAATCCCTCCCTCCCAAAGTTCCTCATGAGATCGACGTCATTGCTTACCTCTGACCACATCTAATTGAGATTGTGAGGTCACCAACAACTTCTTGTTTACCAATGAATCTACTCCCAGGGTTCCCTCCTTCACATGGTTACTTATGGAGTCATGGACCTTATGGTACAAAAATGTTGTGTGCTTTCCAAACAGTAAAACTAATAATTACAAAGATTTTAAATGATAGGATATACAATCCCATCATTAATTCTTTTCTCTTCAATTCTCAAGTTCTTCGTCCAAACACACTATAAGGTGCAATTTATTATATTTTCATATTACTTGTTGAAGGGCAAAGCTTCCCTCCAATCACTGGAAGGAACATTGGCCGACACATGACCATTTTAAGACATGTGTCATGCTTGTATCCCCTCCAATGCACTAAAGCACCAGAGGGATTTTGAATCTGTTTCGGAAATATTTGATATCTCAATCACATCAAAACCTAATCCCAAAATTTATACTATGTTAGAGTAGTGCTGGCCTCAAAAGCCAACTGGAAAATAGAAAGTCAATAATTAATAAGAACCATATACTTTTAATTGTTTGGCTACACATTAACCACGCAATTTATGAACACCAAAGAGTAACTACAAAAGGGCCTAACTTTTGTACTTACAAATATCTTTTAATTGTTTGGCTACACATCAACCAATCAATTTATATATGAACACCAAAGAGTAACTACAAAAGGGCCTAACTTTTGTACTTACAAATATCATTCTTACACTTGTGTCAATTTAATCTTTAAACTTCAATTTTAACAATTAACTTCTTGAATATTAAATTTGTGACAAATTAATCTTCTCTTAAGGCTTTCTTTGGGAGTTTATAACGGAATGAAATGAAATAGAATGAGTAAATTATAAAAGAATTGAATGAAGTGGAATGAGTATAAATAATGGAAAGGAAAAGAATGAAATGAGTATTCCTTCCAATTACTCCCAATTTTGGGAAGAATAAAAATTGAGTTTTGAAGGAAATGAGAGGAATGACTAATGAGTGTTCCCTCCTAACCACTCTTTTGCCTTCTACTTAACTTCCAAATAATGGACTAATTTTATATTCCCTCCTACTTAAA
>OU015769.1:32052039-32137045 GCA_907173295.1 Fagus sylvatica
TAGTATTGTTCTTGAAACTTAGATGAAGTTTGTTCCACCAGATATTTGTATCATTTTGCGCACCAATTCTCATTCTGAATATATTTTCATTATCCTTTTTTTTTTTTTTTTCTCATTAAAAATGGGTTAAACTAATAATTCAATATTCTAAATTAATGGCCTCCTTAGTCCTTATCATGTAATAAGATATTTTAAACCTCTTTTTCCTTTTACTTTTATTGAAATGATTAACTTCCTTTTTATGTAATGGTCATGTTAAGAATGTAGTACTTGGTTTTAAATGAATAAGTATATTCATAATTTTGTGAGATAAAAGAAAGAGAGTGATGAAGCATATTGAACAAGAATACTATTCAAATTACTCAAAGTGCATGTAAGTGAAAGTGAGCAACGTATGTATAAATTAAGGTGTGGACGCATTGAAGAGAGAGTGCCATGCATGTCTGCATGGAGATTTGCCACGTAGGAAGGGAGCTACTTGTAACTATCTACGTGTCAAGTGTATGATGTTTTTGCTAGTAACTGAAAAACCAAACTGACGATATCATAGTATGAAGTCAAATTGTACAGCCAATGCTTTGTTCTATTCAAAGGTCTAGGAAAGGCAAGGCGTCTAATTTCTGTGATTTTAACTCGTATGGTTGGGTTTTATCAAAAAAAAACTCGTATGGTTGGGACCAAAGTTAGCAATTATTTCCATTTGAAAAAATATATATTAATTCTGTATTTTTATTTTTTTCATTCGAAAGACGAGATTCCCTTTCTCCCAATCTCCTACATATGGAGGAATTCAGTGGCATGAATCATCGTCATTCTATCTTGGCCTAAATTTCAGCCAGTTCCATTTGTTTCGGTTTGTTCCGTTAAATTCCAACCGATGTAATGATTTTGGTTGGTACGAGAACAAATTTTTTATTTTGTTGAAATTTCCTTCTAAGAATATAAAATTTGAAATTTATTGTTTTATTTGATATTATTGTCGTGTGAAATTTTGAGCAATTTGAGCTAAGATTTGATTCATTATAATTGTTTTTTCTTAATTTGATAATTGAAATTTGGTCCTATTAGGTTACGTTATTGATAAATCACTGATTAATAGGTTCTTTGTCATGTAAAAAGAGTGATTAAGTGCATGTTTGGGGGTGATTTAAAATCGCACATTTTCAAAGTGTAGTCTTTTAAAAAGGTTCTTTGTCATATAATGAGATATTATAAACCTCCTTATTATGTAAGGGTCATTTTAAAAATGTATATTACTTGGTTTTGAATTGTTAATTTGATATAGTACGTATAAAATTATGTGACGAAGAATTGGGTATATTTATTTTATGTTAAAAAATGTATGTATGTTTGTGTATTATAACATTAGCGATTACTTTGAAATAGTATGTCGAAATAGACTAGTACCAAACTATTTCGTTCTAATGAAAAAACCAGAATGATCATTGAAACAAAATTAACAACTTTGATTTGAACGGTAACCGACCGGGTTCAAAGGAAAAAAATAATTCAAACTATACTCTCCAAATATTTTACATACCAAATCTTTACGAAATTCTATTTAATTTTAGAAATTTCATCTTAAACTTCATCTCATTTATATTTGAAAGACTCAAACCCATCCCAACTTATTCATTTATCTTAACATGAGTCTGGTAAAGTTGGGTGAACTTAAAATCGAACATCTAAAATACTATTTAACAAAATTTAAACATTAATAAGAACTTTTACAATAAATTCAACAATATTTTAAAAGAGAAAAAGAGACATACTATTTAGTACTTTCTTTTATTATAGAAACCCTATTTTTTGTGTAAAAAAATTTAATAATAGAGGTATTTTAGTATTTTTTATTTTTTTAGAAACATGTTCGAATATTTAAGGTATAAAAACCAAATCTTTCTCAAATCCTAATGGATTTAAAGATATAAATCTAAATTCACCCTAAATCCATTTAAAAAATCACAAACCCTTACTTGAGTTCAGTTTTAAAAAACCATTAAATCCAACCCACTGTCATCAGTATGAGTTGCTCTTATCTCAGACCATTTGGATCATCTCTGAGGCTTCTTGTTATGATATGATATTGGCGGAATATCCCCAAGGTATATATGCAGCTTCGAAGTGTAGAAACGAATTTGAAAATTTGGCAGTAGAAAGAGACAAGTTGCCTAGGGAAACTAAAATGTGGTTTAAGCAAGCAGATGAATTTGGTCTGAAAATGTGGGGCAATTTATTACTATTTCCTGTAGTGAGAAAGGCAACTTTGATTTGTCCATTGTTTGATAATTAAACTGACCAAATATGGACAATTGGCCGCCCACAGTCTTATATTTAGTGTTCTTAGACCCGTTCATAACATTTTTGGAAATGGCTAAAATTTGTTCAATCGGGAAAATGTGAGTATGACACATGGTAATTGGTTTATGAAAAAAATAAGGTTACTGGCTGAAAGACATTGGGAATCAATTTTATTGACAGACAGTCAGACACATTGCCAATTTGCCATAGAATTTATGTCCTCATGAAATGCCAATATATATATATATATATATATATATATATATAGAATATATACTCACCTACCAGTCTCCAACCTCAAATGCTTATAGTAGTTTCTTTCCAATTTTTGGCTTCTAAAAAATTATTTTTGTGTGAGAAGTCCTTTTACTTAATTTTGTTTTTAAAAAGTCAGTGTTTGATAATCTATCTTAAAAAACGACTTTTGGATTTAGTTATTCAACAAAAATCAGTTTTTATAGAAGTGGTAACA
Source organism: Fagus sylvatica (assembly GCA_907173295.1). Classification (NCBI taxonomy): domain Eukaryota; kingdom Viridiplantae; phylum Streptophyta; class Magnoliopsida; order Fagales; family Fagaceae; genus Fagus; species Fagus sylvatica. Next base: position 32,054,813 of record OU015769.1, read on the forward strand.
TTATCTTAATTACTAAATCGTTTTTAAGATTTTGTCTGGTATAGAATTATTTTTCAACTTTCTGAAAATGTGAGGTCTGAAAAAAAAAAATGTAATGTATGTACAACAGTACAAATAAGATTTTAAAAGACTACACTTTGAAAATGTGCTTTTTTTTTTTTTTTTTTTGATAATTGAAAATGTGCTATTTTAAATCACCTCTAAACAGGCACTTAATCACTTTCTTGATAAATGATAATAGACCACAAATGATCAGAAGTTTCTACTCTTATCATATGTTGTTTTGGTAAAAATTGATGTATGTAAGGCACTGGATTTCCTTGTTTCATTATTTACAAAGTTCAAAAACTCTATTTGTTTCTCCCGATGAGTTCATCGGAAATCACCGATGCTTATGGAAAATGCATTTTCCACTATAGATGGCCCATGTGCTCCATGGTGGGCCTAGGATGTCAGTTTCTATAAGTCCATAAATTATGTGGATCCATCCACAAAAAGACTTTAAATTGAGCACAAGCCTTGGTTGTGTTAGACTCAGGAACCTAGTTAAAGATACTTTTTTTTCTTTTCTTTTTAGCTTGTTAAAGTTACTTGCTTTGAGGAATTTACTACAATTTATATTCGGATCGTGTAGAAAGTTCACGAATAATAGTTCAATCAATAAGCAGCATCACTTCCTCATATGTTATTAGGTAGTGATATGTGCATATTATATTATTAACGAATAGTATTTATACACTCCACCTAAAATGTATATATACAATTAAAACACATAAATTATGGACATTTGTGAAAATCTTAATCTAAACTTATACATAAGTATATTTTGGGGATCCCGAGGATCGAACCTATGCTCTCATAAAGAGGTGAGATTTTTTGGAGAAAGTAATTATCACTGAACCAAATGCCTAAATGACAAACATTGATGTCTATAATTTATGAACAATGTCTACAATTTTTGGATGTATGTCCACATTAGGTGGTGTATGTACAACGTGATGTACAACAATATTTACACTATGTAATTTAGATTGCATTCTAAACTCCGTCCATGTAAAATCTTCTAATCATACACTATGGCAAATGATCTAAACTCAAATATGTTCGAATCACATATTGCTAGAAATGCTGTCACTTATAAACGAATTCACCACATCTTTATGCTTCCATCCAGTGATTGGTTCTTATTGTTGTTACAATACAAGGGTTCAAAATTATCAAACAAACTGCCACTTACAAAAGAGATCATTATGTTGACAAGCATTGCATAAATTCAGAGGGGATTAGCTGCCCAGTGGTTCACAGAAGGGAAGAAAGATAACAAAGTTGATGAACAATTGCAAAAACTTAAGACATAACATTTCTGATCTCCTTCACTTCGTGAAATGGAGAAAAAGAATCCAAAACAATGAAATGTACAACATGTTCTCAACTCATGTAGATTACAATGGAAAAACATTGAAAGTAGCTAAGGAAAATTTCTTAGATTTTCATCAATCAAGTGTAATTATGAGGTCAATCCACTCCTCATTATCTGATCCAACAAACTTACTACTTCAGGCATGCTAGGACGCTCAGTGGGTTTTTCTCTCAAAGCAAGCTCGGCTACATCAGCGACTTTGAGCAACGGTTCCACATCTCTTGGTAGAGCCACACTTCTATCAATAATGGCAGCTGCCTTGCCATGTCTTATTAATGGCAATGCCCACTGAGCAATGCCTGGAGGTGAGCAATCTTTGTCATAAGCTTTCCTTCCGCTTGAGATCTCTAGCAGAACAATTCCAAAATTATAAACATCACTCTCCATATCTCCATTTAAATCCCTATCACTAGCACTTAGTATCCCAAAATCTGCAATTCTTGCACCCCACTCAGAGTCTAGAAGAATGTTCGAAGTCTTAACATCCCGATGAACAATGGGGGGTGTGACTTCTTTATGTAGGTACTCAAGCCCTCTTGCAGCCTGCAATGAGATCTTCAATCTCAAGTTCCAATCTAAAGGTGAGAGCTCCCCATGGAGATGATCATGGAGTGTGCCATGTGGCATGAACTCATAAACCAACAACCTCTCTCCCATTTCTGCACAATAGCCCAACAAGTTCACAATATTGCCATGTCGAATATTGCAAAGAATTTCTAGTTCTGCCTCAAAATCCCGGCTGTTGGTGTGAATTATAGTGGCAGCATTGGCCCTCTTGACTGCTACCTGCCTACCATCTGTCAAAACAGCTTTGTAGACAAAGCCAAAGCTTCCACGGCCAAGTTCATTAAATTCCTTGAATCCGTGTGTTGCATCCTTTAGTTCTGAAAGCCGGAATACTTGTGTTGATCCAACAGTTGTGATCAGCGAGAGAGACGGTTGTAGATTGGGGTCAGGATCAGCTTCCACCACCGGCTTGCCTACACAAAATGTGCACTTTATTTTACCCCTTTCTCCATCCTTAGTTTTGATCATCCTTGGAATAAGACACCACGCAAATAAGATTAGTAAAGAACCTGACACCAAACATCCAATGATGACTAATAATTTATTAATTTCCATCTGCTCTTGCTCTTGAACCCCTGATGATGAAGGAAGCCCACAAACATCCCAACAAGAGCTATTCTGGCATAAGGAACATGCAGAGCAAATTCTATCAGCAGTGTCACTACACAGACTAGAAGGAAAATAACCTTGAGAACAATTTGTCCCACAAGGCAAGCAAATTTTCAAGTCCTTCCTCACACATAAAGTGGTCAAATCCGGCTCGTTGAGGACACTTGCATTGAATGCAAACATACCAGCACCACACAAGCCTAGTGAACACACACCCGGACTACATAACTGCAAAGGAGGGCTATAATCCAGTGGCAATTGCCCATGAACACTCCAGCAATCAAGAACCAAGTCAACCTCTCTAACACCACAAATAGTATAATCTGATGAAGCAATTGCTATAAACCCCGAACCCTTTGGAACTGAAGACGAATTAAATATTCCCCAACATTCAACTCCATGATCATCCTTTCGAACACCACAATAATGTTGAGCACCAGCAGATAAGCTCACAAAACGAATTCCAATTGGTGGAGCACCAAACTCATTGGCCACACCCCAGCATTCTACTTCCCTAGACACATTAGAAATCCCACAAACAGAACCAATCCCTGATGCTAATAAAACAAATTCCTTGGAAATTGCAGGTACTCCCAATTTAACCGATTTGGGTCCCCAACAAACAACACCACCTTCTCTAACGACACCACAACTGAACCCCTCCCCAGAGACAATGTTCCTCATTACAAGACCACTAACGTGAGGATCAAGAAACGAGGAGTTGTAATTAAAAACAACATCTTTAGCTAAACTATTATTATTTGGTGTTCGACTAAATTCCCAACAATCAACAGTACCAAAATTAGTACCAGAATAGTAAGACCCTCTAATAGCACAGACATGGTTTTTGCCAGATGCAATTTGTGAATAATTAACATATTGGAAACTTTGAGGGACAAGTTCATTACCTAAACTGAACAAGTTCCAACAATAAGCCTTGGAAGTATTGGATGTAATCCCACACATAAAGCCCTCACCGCCTGAGAGAGTAGCCATTGGTGGCAGAGAAGTGAAATATGACAATGTTGAACTTGATGAGGACTTGTTGCTTTTGTTCCAACATATGATTTCTTGATTGCCTCCAGGCATCAATGGCGCAGAAGAACCCGTTCGTGTCACCAAATGAAGCAGCAACCGGGCCTGATGAACCGTACCCGGAAGCACTGAGTGGCATTAATGGAAGCAGCAGGAGGAGGAGCCAAGTATGGATTGACATGGTCATTTGGGAAGTGGGTTTTTGCTATTTAGTGCTTCTGTTAACATAGAAGCATTTGAGCTTGCTGTGTGAATTGTGATGAATGTGGGAGTGGTTAGGCCATGTTTTATTTTACAGTTTGAGAAGTGTGGAGGTTAGACAGTTTATGAAGTCAAATGGAAGTGTTTTGACTTGAGCAGAAGAAGTTCATTATTTATTCAAGAATAAGTTTATTGGTAACTCAAATCAAAAAAAAGTTTATTGGTAACTGTAATTTAAAATCAACAGGCTGGCTTGGATCCTTTCCTTCTGAAGTGGAGTTTCCTGTGCACGCGGCTATTGTTCTGTTATGTTTTGTTGGGTTTACATATTCTCCAGGCACTCGTTTTGTATTTTCTTTAGAGATTTTTTTTTTTGACATTTCTCCTGTATATTTTAAAACTTAGATCCAAGTTTTGAGATCAAGCAATGTGTAATTTTTAAATATTTGAATATGTAAATAGATCAATATCTCTTCTATCTCACTTTTTGTATTTCACTTTATATTCCATCAATCACAAGTCGTCACTTGTTTTTTTTCTTCCCAGACACACTCTAACATAAATATCCCTTTTGGACAGAGTTCCCCAGAGACCATTAAAGGCAAAATTGAATCATTATTCTTTGGGGTTTGGGTCATTTGCAAACTGACTCCTAAGGTTTTAATTTTGCAATATAACCACTAGGCTTTTTTAAATAAGTGAAATTGACCCCTCTAGGTACATTTTTTGTGGGTCATTCTACAATACCCACACTCTTTTTGTGGGTATGGTACCCACTCAATTGGTACCATCAAATGTGATATAAGTACCATCATATGTGATGTTGGTACTATCCAATATAATATTGGTACTATCTGATTTTTTATATATATTAATTTAAATAATAAATAAAAATGGTAGGTACTATCATATGTGAGGTAGGTACCATAATATGTGATATTGGTACCACTAATGTGAGATTTTATCAATTAGAGGTACGGTACCCACATGGGTACTGTAGAATTACCCCATTTTTTGTTAACATAAATTTGTCACGTGCTTTGCACTTGGGTTCATAATAATGAAATTTTTAGAATAAAGTAGTTACGTGTAATGCACATTACAAATTTTTGTTAGAAAATCGACAAAACATGTACTTGGAGGGGTCAATTTCACCCATTTAAAAACTTATATTACAAAATTAAAACCTCAGGGATCAGTTTGCAAATGACCCAAATAATCCCAGGAGGTAATTATGTAATTTAACCAAAAATTAATTATGTTACTTTTTTAATGAAGTCTTTTTTTGCCGAAAACTTTTATAAAGAAGTCAAATGCAACGTCTAAAGGAGTTTGATGTATACATTTTAAGGAAAAGAATGTTAACTATCTTTTGGCCCCTGAGGCCGCCATATCATTTTCATCTGATAAAGGAGATGCTTATCATTTATCAATAATAAAATTGGGGATTAGTTAAAAAAGAAAAAAAAAAAAAAAAAGAAAAAAAAAAGGATTAGCAAAAAATCAATAATGAAATTGGAGGCAATAATGCTACAGAAAACAAATTTTTCTTGTTTCATAACTTGTTGAGATGGAAAAAGTATTTTATGTAACAGTTATATGTAACATCCTTTTCACATGGAGATGGACTCCATAAGTGTGAAACTCACTCTCATATGAGAGAGATGTTATACGTAAAACGTTACATAAGATACCACCTCATTGAAGTAGATTGTAAGTATTACATCACTTCCACTAGAATCATCATAAGTGGCGGAGCCTGAAATTTTATTCAAAGGGAGCAGCAACAAACTAAATATATTAATAAACTTTAAATCCGCCAAAAAAAAAAAAGGAAAATGGGTATTGGAATTACCCACTCACTCTTTAAATGCAAAATGAAAAGGAGTTTGTTTTTGGAAAAGAAAAATATTTTTTATTATTAATAAATTTAGTTATATATTTTTATGAATATATGCTTTAAATGTTCAAATATTTTTAAAACTAATGGATTATATATGCCAGATAAGTGATATTAAAGGGAAAAAAAAAATGAACACTAAAATATTTTAAATGTGTGCTTAAAAAATGAGGGGACAATGACATAAAATTTAACCGAATTTTTATAAAATATTAATAAAATATATGCGAATTTTTATAAAATATTAATAAAATATAAGGGGAGGGGGAGAATTTGAGAAATCCAAGTGGGGCCATGGCCCCTCTTTGCCCCCCTCCCTCCGCTCCTGATCACAATTGACATTATTTTTATTATACACTAATCTTAACCTACTACTTAAACAGTTAGGAAAAGTTGCAAAATTTATTGTGTTGTTAAACTTATTGAATTGGAGTAGAGTTCAAACTTTTAAGGACATGAAATGCAACACTTTGTGTTTGAACATATAACATGGTGTAAGATGTTAGAAAGTCTTTTAAAGGTTCACATGTACAACTCAAACTGATTGAGGTAATGAAATTATAACTGTCATTTTACTAAACCAAATGGTTTTAGTTTGTGTAGGCTTCTTGCTTTTAAATTATACTAAGCATAGTTACTGATGCAGAAAGTTATTATGATTATTATTATTATTATTATTATCAGGGAGACGGGAATATTGGTGTGTGGAAAGGTGTTGTGTAGATCCCCATGACTAATTGCCATGAACAAGCAGAACATGCTGTATGTAAGGGAGATGACACGGGCTCTCTATTGAGTCTGCTAATTTGTCCACTTTGTCCTCCTGTCTCCTCAGCCAAAACTGCAGATTGAACAATTAGATTCTGAATTATTAAGCTGCTACTTTCATATCTTTTTAAGATATGCATGGACATGGTCACTTTCATTTTTTGGTGCATATTAATTATGCCCCACTTGTTCCCAGAAAACATTTAATCATTCATGACAGATGAAGGGTTAAAAACGACATTGTGCCTCTTAACAACGAGCACAAGGAATTATGATTGTATATATAGACTTTAATTATCTAACTAATTAGTATTTGGTAGTTGCGTCAGATTTCTAATATGATTAATTTGAAGATACCAATACAAGGAAGTATGATTGAACATGGGGTGGTCTAAGTTTAACTGCTATTAATAAATCCAAAATTGAATTAAAATTATAGCAAGGCAAAAAAAAATCTAAAAACAAGTGATTTCCAAATCTTCCAAAGATTATATGTTTATTGTAAATTTGTAAGATATATTTATATCACATAATTGGAGGTCCCTTCCTCTCTAAAATTTGTTGTTAGAAAATAACAACACTAGATATGAAAAACATTCTAGTCTTTCAACTTTCAAGTTTTTCGATCTAACTTGGATATGTTATTGTTCCATTCTTTTGCTCCAACTTGCTACTAATGGCAGAAATAATAAAAGAGTAGTTACTTTCATCAAATCCCTAATGCCGATTCTTACATGTGAAGGAAATTAAAAACAATAAAGCCATTCACATTAACTTCCTTACAAATTACAATATGTCCTATCCTAGTTGTGTCGACTAAAAAAGCTTTATAGTACTTCCGTACCCATGTTGCCAAGATGCTTAAGAGAAGATTAATTAAAGAAATAGTTTTTGCTCTTGTGGTGACTGTATATAGGATCTGTCAAAACGAAATTAAGATTTAGTCAATGGAGACAATAGGCACCTTTTGCGGTGATTATACATAAACAAATTACAAACAATTTAAATTTTCCAAACATTGGTTAATTGGTTACTTAACCTGCTGACCACAAAATGTGTAGGGGGCTTTTCTCTGATTTGTATTTACGGCTTCCTAGTAGAAGCCAACATGGAACGGGATCAATTCATAAAGTATTGCTCTGAGAATTGATGCAAAGCAACACCGATTAGATTGTTTTATATTCTTCTGAGATCATGGAAATCTCATGCCATTGGATATTGTTTATCACATCGTAGGCCATTAATTAAGCTGTAGCAGTAGCTAGAAGCTAGCGCCAAGGGCAGGAATTAATTTGGACTTCCATGTCTTTCTAACGTGTTTGGATGAGTACTTGCAAATTGCCCGCTTGAGGCCCTGGAAAAAAAAAAAAAAAAAAAAAAAAAAACTTATAAAACAAGGCTACCGAATTTAAAAAGAGAAGCTCATAGGTCCCAGTTTAAAGAAATTTTATGATAAAGATAAAGAAAAAAGAGAAGCCCAGCTTTTAATTTCATTTTTCGTCTGTGTCTCATAGCACAGCACGGCATAGTCACAAAGCTGTCATCTTATTTTACGTCAACTTCTTATATTTTCTCTCTATCTCCCTCTTTTCTTTTCTTTCTCTCCCTCTCTTTTTTAAAATAAACCATTTAAAAATCTGTTTCTAGAGCCTCTCATCTCACCTTTTTTCTACCAACATAATCCCTCCCTCATCTTTTTTCTATTCTAGAACCCCCCACCTCCCACGTTGTCAGTTGACTTGTTTGACATTTTTTAATTTAATTGGTTTTTTTGTTTTTCACTTTTTTTTTTTCTTTTTCTGATAAGCATCAAAGATTTTTTTGTTTTTCACTTGAATCATATATTATTATTATTTTAAATCTATTACCTTTTATTTTTGCTGAGATCCACAAAGTTTTTGAATGCCAAAATGTAGATGTGATCAATAATTAACGAGAATAATGAAATATCAATAAAAATATTCAAAAATATTAATTTAATTTAGTATTAAATGATCAAAAGCCTAATTTGAAATTTCGCTTGAAGCCTCTAAAATAATTGGGCCGGCCCTACAAATTGCAATCATGAAACTTTTGCGGCTAAAATGCAAAGAGAACCCCTAGGGTTTCAATTTCGCATTATAATCACCTGGGGTTTATGAATTCGTAAAATTGACACCTCAACTAAACAACCGTTTGGTTTTCTGTTAAAGATAACAGCCACACGTGCCACTGTGAGAGTGAGAAAAGAAAAAAAGAAAGAAAAAAAAGGTGAGATTGAGAGAGAAGGAGCCGTGTGATTGAGAGAGAAAGAAGGTTCTCACATGGCTGAGCTTCTCCATTTTTCTTCTTTTATGCACAATCGTTGTACTCCCTCCTCGCCTTCTTCCTCAGTTTCTTGTTCTCCTCCTCCATCACCCTCCTCCACCCAGCAGAAATCCATCACCATAGCAAACCCTAGCTAGTAATTATAAAACGCACTCACCTGCGCATACGGACTATCCAAGTTCCCCATCACCGGAGCCTCACGGACCGAGTCAGACCCTAACCCTAACCTCCTCACGAAGTTAAGCTCGTTGGCGTAGATCTTATCAAAGAGATCCGAATACACCTTGTAGAATCTGCGGCTGGAGTCCGAATACCCAGTGAATACGGTGTTGGAGAAGAAGGAGAAGAGGTTAGGGACAGCTGAGTTAGGAAGGACCGAGTTGGAACCGCCCGAGTTGGCGAGATTAGAGAAGAGGATCTGAGAGCGATGCGAGTCGTACCAGGCGCGTTCTTTTGGGTTGGAAAGTACCTCGTAAGCGTGAGCTAGCTCTTGGAATTAGGCCGTGGCTTCGGCTTGGGATAAGCCGGATTGAACGAGCTTGTCAGGGTGGCGCTGAAGCGCCATCTTCTTGTAAGCGGAGCGGATTTAATCGGCTGAGCAGTCGCGGCTCAGCCCCAGGACCTCGTAGTGGCACCGCTTTGGCTTCTCCGATGCCATTTTACTTTTCTCTCTCTCACAGTCGCACGTGTGGCTGTTATCTTTAACAGAAAAACCAAACGGTTGTTTAGTTGAGGTGTCAATTTTATGAATCAATAAACCCCAAGTTGTTATGATGCGAAATTAAAACCCCAGGAAGTCAGTTTGCAACTGACCAAAACCGCAGGGGTCTTTTTGCATTTTGGCCAAATTTTGCTGATTTGCTTATTTGCTAAAATTGATTTAAAGTATAATTTTACCCTAGGCCCATGGCCCAATGGAAGGTATAGTGATGCTTACCGCATTTGTCCAAGCAGTGGGCAATGGGCTATTGCAGAATATATATAACCTCAAGATCCTTCGGATTTACTTTTGTGTATCTCGGATATACGACCTCACCTTTTCTGAAAATGATGTATAAGATTTGGGCTTTTTCAATAGAATTTGTTAGAATGCGAAAATGCCATTAGGAAAGCTTTTTACAAGCAAGACTTGAGTTGCAAGTGTGGTGATTGTCAATTTTGATACAGTTTTAATATATTTTTAATTTTTAGGGTTAAATACAAAGAGACTCTATGTGTCATTATCAAACACACCTCATTTACTATAAAATTAACTTTTTAAACCCTTGTGGTATCTTAAAATAACGCAATTGATCATTTTGTTAGACTTTCGATACATTTATTGATAGAAATTAAATGACCGCATGAACATTACGTGAGCCAAAAACACGTGCATAATAACTGATTCCCACTTAACACATATGTCCACATAATCATTTTCCGTCCAATAAAAGTGACGGAAGTTTAACAGAATAGTCAATTGCATTATTGTAAATATCATAAACGTTTTAAAAGTCCATTTTGTAGCGATGTGAATGTGTTTTAAAATGACCCATACCAAGAGGGGTCTCTTTGCATTTAACCCAATAATATGGTGTCATATATATCTTTAAATTTGTCAAAACTAATTGGATCTTAATTCTATAGGCTGAGCTCTTGAGTTATTTGCTATTTTATATAGATTTTTTTTTGTGATAAAAAACCCTGACAATATGATTTGAAATATTTATCCTTCTTTGCTTAGCAAAAAATAGAAGGATTTATTCATCTTTTTGTTTATTTAATTATCCCAAAATAACCACTGCACTAAGCTTGGCCTCAAATGGCCAGGAGTATTAATGATCAAATGATCAAAGAAATGTAGCATTCTACCACATTGTTTTGGTTTGATGATAAGAAAAACAAAAGATTATCGAGCATAAGTCATACATTCAAATCCTAAAGTACCATGTCATATTGACGTTTAATTTAAACATGACCTCCCTTCAAGGTTAATGACTACATAAACTCGAAATCGAATTGCACGTTTTCAAGGATGGCGAGGGTCAACATTCTGATTAACTCTACCCATGGAAATTAGCTTCTACAATAGAGTGTGCAAAAAAGCAAATAACCAAATTAATAGTCCAAATCACTATCCCAGCCAATTGGAGTTTGTACCCCGCATTCTTCAAGGTTAATGACTACAATAGAACTACACTTGCTTTGCACTTACTAAATATAAATAACAAGTACTATTTTTCACAGTATTTTTAGGTACCAAAGTAGTGTAAGCCATTAATGTAGCACTTAATTACTTCAAAACCTATAATTACACAGACCAAAGGAATCCTGATTCATTACAGAATGTCACACGGACTTTTACAGTGAAAGTATGAGCAAAATTACTACGACCTGGGGATAAGCACATCCCCAATGTTGTTGTGCCATGGGTCAGCCAAGTGAGTAGCCAAGTTCTCCAATGGTCCTGTGCCAGGATAAGCTGATTGTTGAACACAGATCCCCACGAAAGCCAACAATGCAAGCCGGCCTACATACAAATCAAAATAATTAAAGGTAAATTAGATATATAATTTACATAACAATTCTTTATAGTCTAAAATGATTTAACTATTAATCAATCACTTAAAAGCTTACCATTTTTAACCTCTTTGACCTTGTATTCCTCGAATTTTACAGGGTCCTTGGAGTAGCCCAAGGGATCAAAAGCACCACCAGGGTACTTCTTCCTCTCTGGATCTTTCTCCATGCTGCGTTGGTGCTCAACGAAGGCGATTGCAAGGAATTCAATAACCAAAATGGTAGGAAGGGTACCCCATGGCACAGGGTTGCCCAAGTAGGTGGCTTGGCCTCCTGGAATTGCAGCCCACTCCTGAGCCTGCACCCAGTTCCCCAATCCCAATGCCTCTGGTACTAGGATTCCTGGCTACAAAAACATATCCAAGATGGAAAAAATTACATAAAGCAAAACACATTCTTGTTTAAATATCGGTTAAATGATTAAATTCATAATTTCTTAACAAATTAAGCTTTTATGTTAACTGATAATTTATTAAGGTACCATAACAAATAAGTTCATCAAATATAACTCAAACTTCAATTAGTAGACAAATGTTTTCAATATAACCTTCTCTATTTCGCAATTAAGATTTTATTTCTTAAATCTAATAGTGTACATAATGTTGCGTTACTAAAATTTTAAATAATATGAAACTATATATAACTTTAGATTTGTAATATTTAATATGAAAATATGAGGGTATTTAAAATGTTACTTACAACAGCAAGCATAGCCCATCTGCAGTGGATGAGTTCAGATTCCTTAAATCTTTCAAGGTTCTCTGGCACTTCACCAAGCCGAAGTGGGTCAAATCCAAAGTCACTGCCACACAAAAACACATGCAACTTATACTTAGACAAACACAAACACAAACACAACAATAACCACATGATGCTTAATTGCTTATGAAAGAAAGTAATATATCTTAGCATTAATTTTCATTGTTCATTATGTTTTATGGTTAATTACCCGGGTGCTGAGCCATCGAGGTATGGAGGCCGTGGCTGGCCTGGCATCCAGTCAGCCGACATGGTGAAGCGAGACGAGGCATTGGCACCAACACTGCTAGGAAGTGGAATAGCTGCGGCAAATTTGGACTTAGAAGAAGAGAGGACTGATGGGAAAGCTGTGGTGGCGATGCCACAGCTCATCAATGTGTTGGCAGCCATATCTCTCTAATTGAAGTTTCTTTGGAGTGGAATGAGAGAGAGAGAGAGAGAGATGGATGTGGATAATGGAAGAAGAGCCAGTAGCTACTACAAGTATGTGTGAGTGGGATATAGGCGAATCCGAATGTGGATTGCCATTGGGTAATGATACTAGATTTTGCTATGTTATTGGGCCACGTGTCATGTGGATATCAGATATCTTAACCATTTTTCCATGGTGGAGGTTGAGCGCCAGGGGGGAAAAAAAATGAAGTATCTTTGTTTCTTGTGACGGTATGAGTTGGGGAGTGTTATTTTTACATCATCATTTGATATTTTTACACCAATATAAGAAAGTGTGCTTATAAAAGATTAAAAAACTCTTATGTATGAAATGGATGCAAATATCAATGTTAAGTATATAAAGTGCAATTTAGTCTTTTCAAAGCACAATTTCCTATGTTAATGTGAAGATATAAATTATTAGTGTAGAAATATCATTTCCTAATTTAAAGAATTTGACTCTCTTCTTTTTGAAAAGTGAAAATGTGGGAGATATAAATCCACCCAATTGGCTAATAGCTACCGCACAACATTTTCACAACAATATTTAGTCGATAAGTTTTTATTAATTTTCATCTAAATCTACTATTGACATCACTTTATTATTTATCATTCATAACTTGACATCTTAGAATTATTATGAAAAGTATTGTGTCCTTAGTTTTTTTGATTGGGCAAACCATCTCAATTTGCTTTGCCTTATTTGAGTTCACATTATTTTTAAGTGTTAGAATAATAGTTAAATGATAAAATTTATTATTATTTTTAAATAATTTAAATTTTTTAGAATAAGTGATAATTTATTATGGTATCAAAACAAATGATACTAAATTTGAACTTTATATCCACTCAACCTTTTACTTAGAAAGTAAAAAAAAAAAAAAAAAATTGTGTGTTGGGACAAGTATTTTGGAATCATCATGCTACATTGCTACAAATGTAAATTGGTCATCTTGTCAACTTATGATCTAGATCATGTGCAATAATTGAAAAACTATTACACTGTGTTATAGAGTTGGACAGTCAAGATTGAAACTTGCTTTTCCAAATTTTTATCTCGACCATCTAAACATGCATATTAAAAAAATATTAAAAGTTAATAAATTACTTTATATTTGGACAATCGAAATAAAAAGTTGAAAAATAAATTTTCAATCTCATCTGTCTAAAACTATTAGACCCAAACTCAATCCATTAGCAAAGTCATGAGTTAAAAAAATCTCCAAGTCTAAAAGATGGGGCTTCCTAAATTAGCTTTTACCTTGTAGACCCTCTTTAGGACGCAACGCAAGCATGTCATTGTCTCCATTTCTTTTTTAGCCGGAACGTGTTAGAACATTCTCATCATGCTTTACATTATTTTAGCCAAATTGTAACTATAACACTTATTTTTTCTATTTTAGCTAACTTACTATTCACATGAAATTACATCACACTAAATATTTTGTTTATCTATTATTATTTTTTTAATCCTTTTATTATTATGATTTTCCTACTCCCAAAATTCAATCCCTCCCCCTAAATCATAATCACAATCCCCTATGTTCTCCAAAATCATAATCCCAATCCCCTCTGTTCCCTAAAACAATAATCAAGTCTGATACAGACGTTAAAGAATCATTTTGGTTATACTTGTGTTAGAACAGTGGCCATCAAGCTTATATTAACAAATATCCAAAGTTTTAAACACTAGTGCGACAATCAGAGAGGACCTACCATAGACGGCCATTGACAAGCAAGAGCCACTTTTCCACCACTGAATGATGTCACAATCGGCAACCACCCACGACCAAAATATAAATTTATGTAATGATTTGAGAATGTGATATCAATTAGAGAAGGACCAAAAGTATGTTAAAAAAGAATTAGGAAATTTTTTGTGAACAATTCGGCTATTCCCCAATAAAAACTATTGCACCTTCTAGACATCGAAGAAAGCAACAAAAGAGTTATAAAACTTATAAAAAATACAAAAATTACAAACATGATAAGAAATATAAACCCTACAAATATTATAATAATTATAAGAATCGGCCTTAAAAATTTCACAATAAAAATTACAAAAAACAAAATGACAAAAAACCTGTAGGTGTGGTAAAACATGTCACTACCAAAGTATTTGCAAGATTAAAATAGAGATAAATAAAACTGAGATAGCTAAATTTAGTACAAAAAGTTTAAAGGACAAGTTCTTAAAAATGTTAACAATAGATTCAAATAATGATTCTTTAGATGATAATGCCTTAGATAATGAGATATTGCAAAATTGAAAACTCTTCAGAAAGTTTATACTCTAGTGATTCTAGTGAAGATGGTATAGAATTATGTCAATGTGATAGTAATGACTTATGTACATGTAAGAAAACTATAAATGTTTTAAAAAAGAAACCCATATCTTAAAACACTAAAACACAACAATTCTCATTAAAACACAATCACCCACAACCATGATTTCACACAATCATCCACAAGCCACCCATAATCACCCACGATTTCACCGACGATTTCATCTACAAATCATCCACAATCAACCAAAAAATCACGATTTCACCCACAATCAAACCCATATGTGACCCAACCAAACCCATCACTGTAATCCCCCACATAGAGGCACTATTTGAAGGCATGATTAGTGACGTGGCTAGCGTTTGAAGGCACAGGCTTTAAACGGCGACAAAGACTTCAAACGGCGACGAGTCCAGGTGGATGTCGATCGGTGCTGTTTGCTCCCCCTCTTCATCTTGTTGACTTCATCAACTCTATTTGGGTTCAGTTATGGGTTGGCACTAACTTCAGAGGTCGAGAAAAAATTTCAGATCAAACGTTGAGGAGAGAGAGATAATTAATATAAAATGAAAGGATTTGGTTTGTTGAAGAGTCTGATGCAAAATTTAGTTTTATTTTAGCAAAATTTACCCTTTAACTAGTCAAATGAGAATGATCTAATTGCAAGATAGAACCACCAAAAGTTCTATTTCTATTAAGTTCAAAGATATCCCGTTCCAATCCGGGATCATAGCAGCTGCAATTTAATAAGCTGCAATTTCTGCAATGTGATACAACTGGTCCAATTAAAGTGCGCCAACTCAATAAAAAAACCAACTCAGCTTCCATCTCAAACAATGCTAACGGAACAAAAATAAATAAATAAAACCTCCCTTACCCTCCGTTAACCCTCTCTCTCATTTCTGTCGTTTCTCCTTTGTTTTCTCGCCAACCAAATAGATCCAAATTAGTGAAAAAAAATATGTCTCAGCTATTAACACTTTCTTCCTCACTTTCCATGGACTTGTAGAATAACATGCTCACCGGTGAGATTCCGGCGTCGTTTTCATTGCTCAAGAACTTGACGTTGTTGAACCTGTTCTTGAACAAGCTCTACGTCGCCATTCCTGAGTTCATCGGAGAGTTATCCACAACTCGAGATGTTGTAGTTATGGGAAAACAACTTCACCAGAATTTAGGAAATAATGTACGGAAAGCTTCAGGTTCTAGATCTTTCTTTGAACAATTTGACAAGGACTTTGCCTCCTAATTTGTTTTCAGGGAATAACCTCCACACTCTGATTGCTTTGAGGAATTTCTTATTTCTTTGGTTGGTGAGAAAACAAATAAAAAATGTGGGAAAGCGAGGAAGAGAGTGTTTGGTTGGCAAGAAACAAATGGAAAATGACAGAGAGAGAGAGAGAGGGTTAACGGAGGTTGAGATTGGTTTTTCAATTTTTTTTTTGCTTCGTTAGCAATATATGAGATGAAAGCTGAGTTGGGTTTTTATTGAGTTGGCACACTAAGTTAGAATTTTTTATTGAGCTGACATGCTCTAATTGGGCCAGTTATATCACATTGCAGAAATTACACATTATTAAATTGCAGTTGACATGATCCCTATCCTATCCCGTTTAGGTATATCCGTTGCAAAAAAAAAAAAGTTTCCAAACTCAACTGTCAGGCTAATCTATTTGTACGTTTCCAAACTCAACTGTCATAAAACAACTGGATGAATCTACTACAGACCAACCACCTTCTCACACACCTTGGAGCTCACCTTAACACTAACCCCAGGTGATCCCCACTCTTTCAGTGCTCTCTCTCACTGACCACCAGAGCCACACAGCGAGTCCACACTCTAAAACGCCACGCTGCTCCTATGCCAGCCATTCATTCATTCACTCACATTTTTCATTCCCTTTCTTCTTCTTCTTCACCAATCACAAATTTATTAACCCCAAAATATTTTGAAAAAATATTAAAATTATTGATATTAAACCGCCGTTTCTCTCTCTCACTGTAACCAATGGCGATGGCGGTAACACCACCGTTATCTTCGTCGTCAACACCAATCTCCGTTCGGCGCTACTCGACGCGAGCGCGAGCCTTCAAAACGACGTCGCTTAAGAGCAGCAAGCAGAGGCATGGACGCGTGGTTGGCAATTTGGGTCACTTGGCTGAGGTGGTTCGCAAGGACATGGAGTTTCTGAAGAAGGGAGTTAAAAGAGGAATGGAGTGGGCGAACGAGGCTCTTCACATTCCTCGGGTCTCCAAAACCCTAGACGAACTCTTGTGGCTTCGGAACCTCGAAGAACCTAACGCTCCTCCTTTAGAGCCTCGGCCTTGGCCTCAACCTTACTATCCAGGTCAAGCTTCTACTTCTCTCACATAATTTAAGCCATTGAGTGCCACATTGTGATATTTCCAGTAGTGAATGATTCGTTAAGGCCAATGTTTCAAATTCTTGTGCTATTCTTTATTATTTTTATTTTTATAAGTAATAGAGAAAGGTTGACAGTCAATGTGAAATTTATCAATTTAGTCATTTTCTTATGATAAAGAGTATGATTTTTTTTTTTTGCTAATAAAAAAGAGTATGATGTTTTTGCTAATAAAAAAGAGTATGATGTTGGGCATGATAGAATGACAGACAAGAATACATGTGACCGACTCCAATTAGTCTGTTGAGTATGTGTATATATATTTTAATGACAAGGAACCTCATCAAGGTAGGGCCCTTTGGACGCACCCTTGGGTAGGAAACCCTGGATACATGACCCCACCTGCCAGAACCGTGTATCGGGTAATCCAGGGGAAGCTTCTAGTGTATATATGTGTGTTGCTTTAGCTGGTATTGATGTTGGAACTTTTTATCCGCTGACAGAATTGTCTGGTGTGGATTTGTTGATGGCTGATCTCAAAGCATTGGAGGCATATGCTGGTTATTTCTATTATCTGTCTAAGATTTGGTCTAAGCCGCTTCCTGAAGTCTATGATCCAAAAGATGTTGATGACTATTTTAATAGCAGACCTCATCTAGTGGCCATTCGACTTATTGAGGTAGTTGAAATGATGTGTTATGAACTTATTGTTAATATGAATAATATACTACAATGAGTCATCTAGTACTGAATTTCCCTTTTGTTCATGTGGAAGCTTTTTGTCGGAAAATGAAACATGTCAATTTTGTCAGTGCCTAGTGGTGCTGGTCTGCCTTTTGCACTACTCATGTTTTCAAACAATGATGCAGATATGTATTCTTTGGAAGAATGTCTATATCTCATTCCAACTTTAACTGGCCAAAATTTCCATTTATTTTATTTTTACTCTCTCGCCTTAAGTTTTGATGTACGTCCATGTATAACTATAACTAAGGCTGCTTCTTAGTCACACCATGTCATGTATATAGTGTAGACTGGGCATGTGCATTGTATAAAGTTGGACCAAATAGAGTGCTCTCCATTTTACCAAGAAATATACCACATCTTCTTGGATTAGATGAAATTAGAGGAAATAGTGTGCAAGAAGGCATGGTTATTATTTTTCAATTTAAGCACGAGATGCATTCCATCGTTTGGGTAACAGCTCTCTACTATGCACCATGTTTTGTGCTAGGTTTTCTAATTCATTGTTTTCAGGATCTTCCATATCATTGTTATTAACAAGTTGTTGTCTAGGATACTTTGTGAAATACATCCTTATCTCTTATATGATACTTGTGAACTGGAAGGTATTTTCCTCCTTTGCATTTGCTGCAATCAGAATTCGAACCTCTGGGATTAGAAAGTACTTAAAACTGAGTTCAGATAAGGATATCGACGGGAACATATCACAATACAAATTTGGAATGGTGTTAAAAGAGACAATGCTAAACCTGGGTCCCACCTTTATCAAAGGTAAGGAGTATTGTCTACTTGAAGTTTTCATTTCAATGTTAAAGGTCCCACTGCTCTATATTTGTTTGTTTTTTTGGAATTACTGTTTCTGCTTCCAATATTGCTCTTTAAATTATATGCTGGGTACTTATTTTTCTCCTGCAGTCACAAGATTACCAATATGCTAGTTACATGCCTTTCCTTGCTGATGCAGTTGGTCAATCCCTTTCCACAAGGCCAGATATAATTGGTACTGAGATTTCCAAGGTCAGTTTGAAGATATTTCTCTGTCTTGCCTTTTATTAGTGGAGTTGCTGCCAGAAATGTGATAGGGTGTATGTAAAATTTTTAAGTTTTAACAATTACAATTTGATGTACTTGTGGCAACAAAGAGACTCTTAGTGTACTTGTCTTTTTTCCCTTTCTGGTAATAACTATGTAGTTCTGATAATATCTCATCAAATGTTCACGCATCTTGTCATGTTGAATGACAATAATGATATATCTTCGAGTAATGTTCTTTTCACTGTGTCAATATGATAAGTTCAATACGATCTCATCAAATGCCCGGTAATTCTGTTTTGCATTAATATGTAGTGGCTTAAGTATTTGTGTTGTTGTTTGCCAATGATCTCTAGCTCAACTGGCACCTCCTCCCCTTGTAAGTGCTAGGTGGAGGGTGAGGTCATGGTTTCAAGACCCAATCGGCTGCGTGTGGAACTTACCAATAAAAAATTTATTTGTGTTGTTATTTATGTCTTGATGTGTGCCACTATGGTTGTTTGTTCGTATATAGCATAGATTAATAAAACAAGTGAATAACTATTAGGATAAAGAAACTTTCTAGAATACAAAAGTTTGTTTTACATCTTATACCTTAATCATGGATATTCTTCTACACACTTCCATGTCTTTATAAAGTGAAAGTAACTGCTAGATGGATTTTTATTTTTCCCTTTTTGGTTATGAGTTATGATTGCAGGCATTGTCTGAGCTGCATGATCAAATACCTCCTTTTGCCAGGACTGTGGCTATGAAAATTATTGAGGAAGAATTAGGTTCTCCTGTGGAATCACTCTTTCGTTACATCTCTAAGGAACCTGTAGCTGCAGCGTCATTTGGTCAGGTGGCCCTTTACTGCACTACTATGTATCATGGAGAACATAATGATCCCATACCTGCATACCTATGTGTATGTTTATGTAGAAATTTTCTGATTTTGGGGTTCTTTTGGATTGTTTGTGTTTTGACATGATCAAGGTCTACTGTGGGAGTACTCTTGATGGATTTAATGTTGCTGTGAAAGTTCAGCGTCCTAATTTGCGTCATCTGGTTGTGCGGGACGTCTATATTCTTCGCCTTGGGGTTTGTATTTACCTCTATTAAGTCCATTTTTTTTAGCATGAAGTTTTGAATAATTTAGTGAATTACTGATTCAGCTGGGGCTATTGCAAAGGATAGCAAAGAGAAAAAGTGACCTTCGCTTATATGCTGATGAGCTTGGGAAAGGTTTGGTTGGGGAATTGGATTACACTTTAGAGGCTGCAAATGCTTCAGAGTTTCTGGTAATAATCAGGTTTCCTATTCCAATTTAATCTGTCTTTATGTGGTAGATGGCTATGAAAGGTATTTTTAAAATATAGATAAAATCTGTTCATGGGCCTTAAGACTTCCATTACAAACTTACTTTGGCCACTATTGAGGTGGGATTTAATTGTTAAAGTTTTTGAGATCTTGGGATGAGAATAGGACAGCTTGATCAGCTAACCTTCTCTACCCTGCTTCCTATGACAGGCTTTTGTACTTCTAGTTTGGGTTGGGAGTGGACACTTGAGCTTGGAATAAGTTAGGGATTTATTAGTCTGGCCTGTCTTCCAGGTCTTTTGGTATTTTTTAAGAAGTTTTAAGGGCTTTACTTTTGAAATTGAAACCACCAGGGGTATATGTGTTACTGACTTAAAGTTGGAGTTCTTTCTCTATACCAATATTTGGCTAGACAATCAATTTTAATATAATTTTCTTGGTTTTATTATTATTATTTTTGCCGTTAAGGCAATCTATAGAATAGTACTACTTTGGGGACCTAAGAACAACACAAATTGATAAATAAGACAGTTGAGAGGCAACTCTTATTTTTTTTAATAATTAAGAGGAGATCTCTATCATATAGAACTATAAAACATCTTTCCTGTGGAGTTTAGTGAGGAGTAGTTGGCTAGAGATTGGAATTGACCTTTGAGTTTGGCATGGAGATGGTTTGTGGGTTCTTTCTTCCCTTGATTGAGAGCTAAAAATCTTTTCAGTTTCACTTGGTAAATGTGACATTGTTTCTGACAAGTAGAAACAACCTTTTAAGACTTTCAAGAAGTAGCTTAATACTAGGAAATACAATTTTTAGTGGCCAACATTATGTGCCAATTCAGGCATGCTATATTAATTTCTAGTTTAATGGAAGTTGAATATCATAGTCCTTTTGGATATATTAAAATGTCTTTTTTTGTATGGAGACATACTCATAATATTTTAGCAAAAAAAGGGGAAATAAAGGACATAAGCATAACAATTCTTTCAAGTGCCCCATCAATTTCTTGGATAAGATACTTGTATGGCTTACTGACTATTTATTGCTGTCCATACAGGAAGCTCATTTGCCCTTTCCGTTTATTCGTGTGCCAAAAGTGTTTCGACATTTAACTCAAAAGAGAGTTCTGACCATGGAGTGGATCAGTGGTGAAAGTCCAACTGATTTACTTTCTGTATCTACTGGAAACTCTGTCGATCATGGGTCTTGTTATACAGAGAGGCAGCAATTTGATGCGAAAAGGCGTCTTCTTGATCTGGTGTGTAATAAAGATCTGCATACTTACCCTCTATATTTACTCAGCTTAGACACTAGTGTATACTGTGCTCCCAGGATGAAGTCTTTATGACAACTATCATTGTTCCTGGAGCTCAAATGAGATCTGGGGAGAATAATGAATATGTAAGTTTACAGAGGTGAGAACATCATTGGTTGAATGTCATACAAGGAGAAAATGCAGAGCCAAAAAGGGATTAGTAGTTAAACGAAACAGATGACATTGCCCTACATAGAATGGGGCAGTCAGACAAGATTTTTGAGTCCTACTAAAATTATTTGGATGAGGCCATGACCCTAAGTTGAGATCAACTGAGTTAATGTTGGAAATATGGTTACCTGAGGTGCACTTGCGGGAAACTCCTTGCCAAGGGCCTATGCACCCCCGGGATGAGTCCGAGCAAATGCTTTGGACACCCGGTGCCAATTCAAAAAAAAAAAAATGTTGGAAATATGGTTCTTTAATCAGTCAATTATTGGTTCAAATGAAAATATGTGCCACAGTGCCAAGTATTCAATTTAATTGTCTCATTGCTTCAGTGGCATTGTCTAGCCATATTTATATGTCAATCAATTAACAGTTCCTTGTCTGTTTAGGTGAACAAAGGAGTGGAGGCATCATTAGTTCAACTCCTTGAAACAGGCTTATTGCATGCTGATCCACATCCAGGAAACCTAAGTTACACATCCTCGGGGCAAATAGGGTACATTTTCTGCCTGTTCTTTCCCATTAGATAAAATTCTGGTTATGCTGTGTCAGGAGATATAGTCATACCTATAGCTTTTGCTCACCTCTGCTGGTAATTCCTGTGTCAGGTTTCTGGATTTCGGATTGCTATGTCGGATGGAAAATAAGCATCAGTATGCTATGCTTGCTTCCATAGTGCACATAGTAAATGGGGACTGGGCATCCCTTGTTCATGCCCTGACTGAAATGGACATTGTGAGGCCAGGGACTAACATCCGGCGTGTTACAATGGTATCGTATCTGGTTCTCTCTAGTTTCAGTTTATAGCTCTTTCTTAGTCTATATATAATGTTAGCAAGCAACAATGTTTAGCAGACAAACCTGTGAGACTCCTGTTCACACAAGTTGTTACTGTATTTCAGGATCTGGAATATGCCTTGGGAGAAGTAGAATTTAATGATGGAATTCCTGATGTGAAGTTCAGCAGGGTGAGAATCATATCTTGAAAACGCTAGTGGTTTGTAATCATAAGCTTGCCTGATCACCTGTCCATATATGAGCTACAATGGTTCTCATAGGCAGTAAACTTGGGGTGCTCCTCTTTGTTTGTAATGGGTGGACAGATTTATCGTTTTAAGCTAAAAGAATCTCCAAATGTTTGTCCATTTATCAGTAGCTCAGTGCCAAGGATCCACCATTTTGGGGGTTTAAGTTTAACCATGAGGATTTCATGAAATGCAGTTCACATTATTAGATGACATTATTCTCAAACTACATTATGAAATGATTATCATCTATATTATACTTCTTGAGGATGGCAGTGAAGTTTCATGAGAAGTTGGGAAAATGTTATGATTTTTATTTGGGTTGACCTTTTTTATAACTCTCCTACTAGGTCCTTGAATGCAATTTTGATTTTAAGTGTGGCCTCATGTGTTATGGAGTGTTGGAAATAGCATGTTTACTTCCTCTTCCATTTAGTGCACATAATGTTAAGATGGATTTACTCAAAGTGAATATTAGTAATGCATAGTAAATGTACTTCAATATTTTGACCAACTCCTTGTTGTAACTACTCAGGTTCGACCTCTTTTACATTTGCAATTGTCTGTGTCTTTATACATTCGTTCTTCTCTTAGTGTGAATACACAATACCTATTGCTGTTTCGTATATATTAGTGGCTCATTGTTACAAATTTTTTTTCTAGGTTCTGGGTAAAATCTGGTCCATTGCCCTCAAATATCAGTTTCGCATGCCACCATACTACACCCTCGTCCTACGTTCTCTTGCTTCCTTGGAAGGTAAGCTTTTGTTTTCCATATACATCACCATCATTTGCTTGAAAATCGTTATATTTGTACGAGCTTCAGTATGTCGTGTTCTATTTCCATGCATCACTGTCTTGTAATCATATCTTTTAGAGAAAGAACGTAAGTTAAAGTTTGACTAGTGATATTTTGTTTTTTGTATGTATAAGTTGGAAATTGGTGCCCATGGCTTATCTTGCCCTCTAGGTGACCCAAACGCCTGGAATAATGGCTTAAATAACTTTCTAAGCCTGGATAATTTGGTTTGTGTAGAAAATATATGTATTTGTTTTTTAATGAATAGGTTGAGAATATATGTTTGGAACCTTTAAAACTTTTGCTCCCCCCGCCCCCCTCTTGTTTCCCCATAATGCATGCATAATTGTGTGCATGAGTGCTTGCATGAAGACCTGCAATACACTCACCCTTATAAGTCTTAGTTTTAATCAATTGGATTCAAGTTGTGTTAAGTCTACAGTGTCAATGAATATTTATTTACTTATTAAAGAAAGTCTGAAGAGCTATAGTGCAATGAATATTTATTTACTTATAAAAAAAGTGTGAAAACCTATCAGCTATAGCAATGTTTATTGGACAGGAAGCGTAACAGGATACTATGGCTGGACTAGAATTCCAAAGCATCTGTCATTTCAATGACATTATAGAAATCCTAAATAAACATGAAAGAGAACATCATCAAGTTATTATCATCTTCTGAGAAATCTCTAGCTGGAGGAAAGAAGCTTATTCACTGAAAGTTGATGAATTTTCTTACCTAGTTAAATGATTTATTTCATTTCTGATCCTACACAATTTGATTCTGGGTCAGTACACAAAATTCTAAGGCTCTTCCGTGTGGCAATGAAAATTGTTGTACCCAATCCTTTTTTATCTCACTTATATAAAGAAAAGTACTAGTTTCTGAAAGATGGAATATATCAAGTGTTCATAAGTATTTGAACATTATGTACACCAAATCAATGCAATGCTTATCCATTTTATAAGGTTTTATGAATTTATTTTTGGCTAGATATAAATAGGGGCTGAGTACCTCTTCTGACCTTTATTTGGCAACATGCACCCTTTGGGGGTTTTTTTGTGGGGAAAGGTGTGGGGAGGTGGGGTGGAGAGGATTAAAAACAGACTACAGACACAAGCTGATGGAGGATCAAAGTCTTTGTTGTTCCACATTATGTGATTATTTACAAATGTTTTGAGAAATGTCTTGCTTTTAACTTATATGCATTTGTTTTGTATCTATATCTCATTTGGGGTATTTCATGTCAAATTTCCTAATGACAGCCATTTTGCTTAAACCAATATATGTTTTCTGTCATTTTCTGTCAGGTTTGGCAGTAGCTGCGGATACAAATTTTAAGACATTTGAAGCTGCATACCCTTATGTTGTTCGGAAACTTCTCACTGATAATTCAGCTGCAACGAGGAAGATTTTACATTCGGTATCAAATGCTTAAGAACTTTACACTTTGTTAAGGTTGCTTATTGTGCTATAACATGTTCTCCATTAGCATCTAACTTTCTATTTAACTGTCCTAATATATGACTCAAATCTTTGCTGAATGCTATTGAGGTTGTTGGAAGTTTAGAAACTATGATATGAAATGTAGTGTTAGCCTAAGTTTAGAGGACTCTGTTGGTTCTTGAAGAGGATGTTAAAACCTTTCTCATGGTCCTCAACCCAGATATCTATTTCAACACGTCTCTGTTTTATGATTACAAGCATCTGGTAATTTATTTTTCTGAATGATGAAACATTATTGGTGCTTAGATTTACCTATCAAAATATATATATATATATTCACCCAGAACCCAATTAGAGACCTTTTTTTTGTATAATGGTAAAAGTCTTGTGTTGTCTAGCACAAGTACACAGATTTGAATTTGAAGAGCAGCCACTTCGAGCAAAATTGCTAAAGGTTGAGACTCTTTCCAAATAATCCCCTCTTAAGACCCTGCCTTGACAGGACAGACACTGGTTGTGGCCTTTAGTTATTTTAGCCCAGTTCCTGATTTCTGCATGGCACATGCTGCCGATATTCCTTCTGCTAGTTGTATTTTTATTTACAATAATGGAACTGTTTTCTCTCTCCTGGTATCTTGCAAGGTACTTGGGAAGATTCCTGGATCATTCTGTTGGTATAGTTATTGTTTGTTTACTTTTATTTCTTCACTTTCAGGTTGTCTTAAACAGAAAGAAGGAATTCCAGTGGCAGAGGCTTGCTCTTTTCTTAAGAGTAGGTGCAACTAGGTATGCTCAGCTGATCTTGTTGAGTCAAATCTAAAATAGAGAACCGAATTTCTCATTTGAGTATAATAATCTCTCTCTCTCTCTCTCTCTCTCTCTCTCTCAACAGTTCTAGCCAGCCCTATCTTCATAAATGGACTCTTTGCCTGGTCTTTTACTAGTCTCTGTTGATTTTTCTGGTAACTTATTAGTGTTTGGTTCTTATTTTGTTTGCAGGAAAGGCTTGCCCAAGGTGATGGCATCAAACAGTGAGAATTCCCGTGACTATGTACCAAATAAGGCTAATGGTGTTTATGATGTTGCAAACTTGGTCTTCAGTCTTTTACCATCTAAAGATGGTGCTGTGCTAAGAAGACTCTTAATGACTGCAGTGAGTGCCTATGTGCTGGAACCTTTTCCCCCCTTTAAATGCAAATTTACAGATCACAATTTTATTAACGTTATTCCTTGTTTGGGGTACTATAAGATCTTTTGTGAGAGATATTATCATATTCTCTCATCTGCCATATGATGGGGTGGCTGATGGCATTTACTGATCAGTATGTGTTTACTGATCATGATGGTATTATGAGCGGCTTTGGCTATTGTCTTGTCTTGTCTTTATGTTCATGAAAATGATGGACCCGGAGTTCATGTGGTATTCTTATTACTCGTCTCAATACTTTCCCGTCTCTTGATAGAAATGCACGAGTCCCTCGGTCTTGGAAGTATTTTCCTTCTCTAGAGAAAATATTTGTCATAGTTAGGGAGTTGATGAATTTGGACCAGACTTAGGGGTACCAATCTCTATGATGACATGAAATAGTTGTTTTTGACTATTGGCCAAATTCAGTAGTCTTGCATTTTGAAATTCTCATATTGCATTTTAATGACCAGGATGGAGCTTCACTAATCCGAGCAATGGTGTCCAAGGAGGCCAAATTCTTCCGCCAGCAACTGTGCAGGGTCATTGCTGACATATTGTACCAATGGATGTCTGAAGCACTTGGACAAGATGTTACAATAACCCAATATAGAATTTCCACACCCATATGTGATTATCAGTCTATCTTGAGAGATCGGCGGCTCAAAGTAATTTTTCTGACAGTACTAAACTCTACGAGGAGAGATCCGATACTGACTGTGAGGTTCTGCCTGGGCTTCCTTTGTAATGTTTGTCATTGCTTCTGCTTTGGCTTGTCATCAGATTTTAGTCTCCTTGTCTGAAACTTACATTGGCCGAGTACCATTTGCTCCCAAGCAATTTGCTGTCAGTGCATGATATTTCATTGAACCATTTCAAAAAGCCTCTTTTGAAGAAAGAATTGAATGTAGACATTATCATCAGGAGTACATCTTTGACCCTCCCAGTAATTTTGTGAAATTAAGATGACTACTCTTGTGATAGAAGGCTGGCAAGTAGATAGTGTATATGGTTCCTTATTGTGTTGCTACTTGCTCTCGAATCCAAATGGGGCCCTGTATCCACAACAATTTGTGGGTTACATTGCATGCTGTTAAAAGGAATATACATGATGATACTTGTGAACTGTTGCATCTAATAGCTGCTAAAGGCTTCAACATGCTCGAAAGATGTCAAGCTATAGGGAGAGAGAAGCCCGGAGCTTATGAATGTTGTGCCAGTGCCAGTGGTAATGTAATCAAATAATTTTGGTGGTGTACGTTGTAGAACAAACAGCTCTCCTATGATCAATTTTTACTATAATTCTTACACTTTTTTTGTTGTTGCTGAATTACAAATTCTTACACTCGGTTTTTCTAATTGTTGTTGATAGGCATTGTCTATAACAAGAATTTGCCGTCTCATTAATAAATCTATGGACAGTAAACAATCAAAAAACCTCACATTTATTTATTTTTGTTTGTTTTTATGATGATTGAAAATGAAACCATTGATGATATCTATGGCCAAAAAAAAAAAAAAAACCATTGATGACATTGACATTGACAATTAATGAAAAATCTTGTATGGCAAACTAGTGACAATGACATTTATTTATGAAATGATAAAAATTAATATTAACGCCAGCTTTTTTGATAACTCCATTCCATCTCTCCTAACATTATAAATCCAAATGAGATGAATCCTTATCCAATCAAATTTCAGCCTGTTGATTTTTGATTTTTATCTCTCATCAGCAAGGTGAAAGACAAACTAATAAATTCCGAAGTACACAATGCGACGTTGTGCTGGTGGGCCATTTCTTTCATACTCAAGTAATTAAAAGAAATTATCAAAATCTGAACCGAATGATAATCTCGTATTTATCTGGCCCAACCCAAAAATCCAAAAACCAACTTGAATAGCTCTTGAACATAACACAGTAGCTGGCGCCTGACCAAAACACCCGAACATTACCTCGCAGCAGCTCCTCCAATCTACAATATAAAATAAATCCTTTCACAAAACACAAAACCAAAAACCCCTCCTCACGTTTCCCCACACAGATCGATCTCCGAGTCAAACACTCAGATCACCGGCGTTGATTTCCCATTTCCCAAATCAACGACCACCATGAGCACTCCAGCCCTTCCCGGAGTATTACTATTCCCTCTCTCTATCTCTTTCCAGATCTTGATTTTCTTAAAGATTTGTCTAATATTTTGGAAAACTAATTAAATTGAATTTGATGGTTGTTAGGGCACGAGCTTCTATTCTGGTTTCACTCAGCTATGCAAGGGTCTTGCGGTGGTACTATTAGGTGGCCACATTGTAATCCAGCTTCTTCCTTCGGCTATTGCTTATCTTGCTCTTATACCCGCCAGGTTTTTATTTCTTTCATTTCTCTACCTTTTTTCGTAAATTCTAGTTTCAGCGAATCTCATCGGAATTGAGCAATAAAGAAGATGATTAAAACCAAAAGTTATGGTAGAAAATGAATTTTCTTTTGAATTCACTTCTATTAAATTATGTTAATAATTAGTGAATCACATTGCGAAAAGCACGTTATACAATATGTAAGGCTTATGTTGAGCCACTTGTGGTATTTTTTTGTCATATACAGTTAAAAGAGTGGTTAAACCTGTGGAATTAGTTACTGGTGTTGTGGAATTCATGTGTGGAAGGCGGTTAGAAGTGGAACTTGGGCGAATGACATTGATTTGTCAAAGTCAACTTCAGACTGTTGTTGCTCTACTGGGAACTCATACATGAATGGTTTGGGCATATGAATCTCACTTGTTTGTGATTTGAGAAAGTGTTAGTAGAGGGCGGTTTGGATATCCAGATTTTGATTTCCAAATTTGAGGAATATGAGATTTGATTTACTTGGCGTACCTTTTTATAATAAATCCATGGATTCTTGGGGAGTTGGAGCTTTGCTTGCTGATATTGGCAACACTAGAATATATGCTGTTAAAGTTCTCCAGTAGAATGGATTTGATTTAGG
The DNA here is from genome assembly GCA_907173295.1 of Fagus sylvatica. NCBI lineage: Eukaryota > Viridiplantae > Streptophyta > Magnoliopsida > Fagales > Fagaceae > Fagus > Fagus sylvatica. The sequence continues at coordinate 32,084,021 of OU015769.1, forward strand.
GTTCAAATATAAATCCACCTTCTGTACATCCACGGATCCAAAATGCTACCTTAAAGATCTTTGGGTGAATGTGATTAAGCCACTGTTGTTTATTCAGCTGACTTGTGTTGGCATAGTTCAATGGAGGCTGATTTTGCAGCTAAGCTCAGTGTCTTATCCTTTGAAATATTTAATGGAACATATTTTTTATAATGGTTCCTTGTACCTAATTGGTGTGCATGTCTTTTATTGATGCTTATCAGTGTCTCTTACTTTTTTATTTTAGAAAAAATGGTAGAGTGTGCCTGCCCATTTAGAGATGTGCAATGGTTGTTGGCATTGCCTTGTTTCAAGAAAACTGTAGGCAGGGAAACTTCTTGCCCATTTGATTCTGTCAGTGATCAGAAACAAGTTGAGGGAGAAGTCTCTGAATGGAGATCTAATACACATGAGAAAATATAATTCCAGAACTTATTAGAATTGTAAATATTTCAAGGCTTGGGTTGCATTTGCCTACAACTATATTTGATTTTACCCTTCTGGAAAATTGTGAATTTAAGCCCAGTGCTTTAGTTTGCAAGATTTTACTCAAATGATTCAGAGTCATTATCCCTGTCTCAACTTCTTTTTCACAGGACAATTCCTTTTGCTTGGAACCTCATAACAGCTGGTTACATTGAACAATCAGTACACGGGGTATGCAATTCTGTTTCTATAATCAGTGTCTTCATGGTGTACTTTTCATATTGCCTGAAATATCTCCTATTATTTGTTAGTTTTGTTTATAAAGTGATACTGATGGTCACACTTGTTTTGTAGGTGATTGCCAGCATAGTTGGTCTCCTTTTCATTGGGAAACTTCTTGAGCCCGTATGGGGTTCTCGGGAATTCTTGAAGTTCATCTTTGTAGTTAACTTTCTGACTTCCGTATGCGTTTTCATTACTGCTATTGCCTTGTACTACATTACAACGCAGGAAAATTACCTGTGAGTACCTAAAAATCTTTGCCTGTCTTTCTCTCTTCCTATTTGGTCAGCTTTCTCCACTTGTCAATCCTTACCTTCCAACTCTCTCAAGCACTCCATTTGGTCGCTGATGAGTGAAGGAAAAATTAATTTGAGCCAATGAGCTCTAGCTTAAATGGCACCTTCTCCACTCGTAAGAGGAAGTTGGAGGGTAAGTTTGTGGGTTCAAGACCCACCAAGTGTGTACCAAAAAAAAAAAATCAATTTGAAAATGACTACTGTTTTCTCTTTCCGTATTGACATATTGGCAGCCGATTGGTGCTATCAGTAAATTTAAGTTTTAACTGCAACATGGAATTGCATTTAGATTGCATCATATTGGTGCACAACCATCAATGAGCCAACTCTTTAAGTAATCCCATTCTTGTTCATCTATTGGATCTTGTTTTATGCTTGTCTATGTGTATTACAATTACACCTTTTGATCATTTATGTCTCATCCTTAACAATTCCTAATTTTTTTTTTTTTAAAATTTAAATTTGATTCTTTTTTGTGCTAGTTACATGCCTCTTTCTGGGTTCCATGGAATTCTGTCAGGGTTCTTGGTTGGCATCAAGCAGATCATACCCGACCAAGAGCTGCCTGTATTGAAGATAAAAGCTAAGGTTTGAACCTTTTTTATGAAATCTTCAAAAAAGATCACTCCTTAACAAATCATTCGACATAAATTTCTGCTCACCTGAGGAAGTTGTCTCTCACACCCTCTATTTGGCACTGATTCCAATTCTATACAGTGGTTACCTTCTCTTGCACTATTGCTGTCCATTGCTGTAAGCTTCTTCACACTCGAGTCGGCGACGTATCTTCCAATCTTAATATTTGGCACATATATAAGCTGGATTTACCTCAGATACTGGCAGAGGAAACCGGAAACAAAACTTAAGGGTGATCCAAGTGATGAATTTGCATTCTCTACCTTCTTCCCTGAATTTTTGAGGTACTCAACTGTTTTCTTTTATTTATTATCTTTTTAGCTCATAACATAAAGGTTCTTAAAAGTGATGCCATTGTTTTCTGACTCTCTCACACACACATGTTTCTTGTTAACTTGAATGCAGACCTGTCATTGATCCCATTGCAACTATATTTCATCGGATGCTCTGTGGGAGAACTGAAGCCTCTAATGAAGCCGAGGGTTACACGCTGGGAGGTACCACATTACCTGGTTCTGACCCCATCGAGGCATCTAGGAGGAGGTAACATCCCTTGCTTTATTCTGCCATTAAAAGTGTTTACATTGCATCTGTCAGTAGCAAAATTGTTTATATAATTTGGCACACAAAAATGATATGGAACTTGCAGTCTTCCATTAGCTAATTTTCACATTGCTATTGAAAGCTCCAAGTAGTCTTATGGTAGCTTCTGTGCTTTTTATGAATTATTTACTTACTAAAAAAATGAGTAGTCCTATGATAGCTAGAGACACCAACAAAACCACAGACACGCACACAAAAATAGGAAAGAAAAAAAAAATCGGTGAAGAATGTGAGACGATAGCCCCTCCTCTACCCATCACTCACTTCAAACCCAATGAAGGGTAATTTAATCTCAAGTCTATGTTTTGGCACCTTTGCCCTTGCGTTTCACTTTATTTTAGAAAATTATTCCTTTTTGTTTTTTGGTGGCCGCATATTTCTCTCTTTAAGATGGTGGAAGTTACATCCTTTATTAGTTTAAATGGTAAAATTCTTATTCTAAAACATTAATGAGACAAGTCTTAGGTTTCAAAATGACATTGTTTCCATAACATTTGAAGGATCCATTGTCTAGAATGGGGTTTTCACTGGAGGAGAAAGATTGGATGAAATTGGAAGCCATTAACATTTTGATAATAAAAAAGGTGCCCTTAGAGAAAAAAAAAAAAAACTCAACAAGAAGGATAATACGCTTATATGTTTTATTTTTATGAAAGCTTTGTTACTTATCTATATATATTATTGGAATAGACCATCTTGATGTCCACTTTTTTTAAATTCCCAAAATATTCAATAAACTCTTAAAAACAGAATTAAAGAAAAGTATATGATAAGGGTTATAATAGCAAAATATTTTTCTCTTTTTAAATAAAATAAAAAATAAAAATTATGCAGTTTCATCCTTAGCTCATCCATAAGTTTACTTGCAGTTTTCTTTTAACAGAACTATAACTCGAATTTTTAGGTAGAAAGAAAGAATGTAGTCTGTTACCAATTTTATCCCTTGCAGAGAAAGGGGAGCTCGAGCACTTGAAGAAAGATTGGCAACTGAGAGATTGGGTGCTGCAAAAAGTGCAGAAGGGGCACAAATAGATGCCACAGAAAATGTTTGATTGCTTGGGAACTCTACTTTTGAATCCAGTCAACCAGCACAATTGTGTTTTTTTCCCATTACTACTTAAAGAGGTTTTGCTGTATTTGCGGAGAAGCCTGGATTCTGAAGGAAGGTTCTATTATACATTTTGCCTTGGATTTTAGTCATCATGGTACAAAAGTTCCCTTCTCGTGTGTTTCATTGCATTATAATTCAATCTGTGATCTTGCTCAATATGTAAAATAGACTGTAGAGACACAAAAAGTGGCCCTGAATGTTTCCCTTCTTCACACATATTAAGTAGAGCTTCTTTTTCAACTGTTTGGGACCATTTGGTATCCATACTTGTAAAAACGTATCTGGATAGCAAGACAAATTAACTTTCAGATAAAGTATGTTTTATGAAATACTGGTCTTCATGGAATTAGCTATTGCTGCATTGTCTACCTCTAAACTTTTTAGTTTCTTGCATCAGTATAGATGCGAATGTAGTTTTCCTATTTGCAGATTAAACAGGCTGCCAGTTATATCTCTGTGGTGTGGTGAATGGTCTCCCATTGGCCATTGTGGTTGGTAGCTATGATTGTTAGAAGTGTCATTTTAAACTCTTTTTTTTTTTTTTTTTTTTTTTAGTTGGGGGAGGGGGGGATTTGAACTTGGATGGATGTTTTCATTGGAGACACCAGGAGGTGCCAATTGAGCTACAAGGCTTTTGAATAAAACTCTACTTTTGAATCCAGTCAACCAGCACAATAGTGTTTCTTTTTTTTTTCCTTTACTACATAAAAAATAAAGCCCCGAAACTGAGGAAAGTATTTTGTGCATTCAACATATGTATAATCTCTCTAATGATATGTGAGTGTTTTCTTTAGTATTAATCCATCTACGGTTCATTAGAAAAAAAAAAAATGAATAATATTAGGATATATACCTATCAAAAAAAATATTAGGATATAATTTATTATTATTATTATTTATTGAGGTGATAAATTGTGATTGTTATAGGGTTACTTTTAAATGAACTTAATTATGCACCATTTTTTTTTTTTTGGTTGCACTTTTTGAATGCTGATAGAAATCTTACTCTAGCCTAAAAAAAAAATTATGCACCAATTATAGTATGCCATCTCATCATTATTGGAAAATTGGAGATGAGACTTGGCTAAGTGACCTATGTGATACGATAAAGTCATAAAGAGGAGCGCATTTGGTCCGTATCTCTTAAAGCTTGACGAACCTTGGGACTATCCAAAGTCAACTCATTGCTTGCCATTCAAGAATTCGATGGAGGGGGATCAAAGTCAGCTAAATCCAGGTCGATTATGTCTTTGTTTTCATCGTAAGAATTCTGAAGTCGAATGAAGTGCTTTCAATGATATGGGATAGCCTACTTGTGAAGGATAATACTTATTCGAAAGTAGGAAATCAACTTTCATCTTGCCCAAAATGGGTGTAGGAGTAGGACACCCAAAATGAGAAATATAAAAGTGAAGCAAACTCCATCTAGGCATATAATTAGAGTTTTCTTTCTGGTTGCGTAGTCTCTTTGCTAATTTGCTTTCTAGATTCATTTGGGCTTTGTGTTTTTCCTTTGTCAAGCCCCTTGAGTCTAAGGGCATGACACGTCACTAGTTTTTATATTTTTGTTGTTGAGTGAAAAGGAATGCATTAAAAATTGAATATTACATAAACGGTATGCAAAACACCTCAAATATCTGTCAATAATTGGCTTATAGTAAAAGAAGAGGATACAAATTCTAAAAAACATCCAAAGAACGGTTTTTCGCCTTTACGGAAATATTGTGCCAAAATTGCATTAGAGGTGAGCCTTCTCAAAGAATAAAATCATATACTTGCAATTAGAAATCAAAGCACTGTAAAGATAATAATCCATAAAACCATGTGCTTTAGGCTTTATGAAATGAAGAATCTTTTCATTTTGTTTTGCAATAGATAGAAACAATTTTATAATACATGTATTTCGAATAAATTTATAGATAAATATAATGTCATGCAACTTATAATAATAAAGCTAAACTCACAACTATGTTTTTATAATAAAGTAATATTAATGATGGATACATATGAAAACTAAAAACAACTTATCCACTAAAGAATATTATGAAAACGTTACTGTGTAATTACTCAATTTAAAGGAATGGGGTTATATAAAAAGTGATGTTGTAACCCTCAATTTTTTATTTTATTTTTAATATTTCCACCATTAAATTTGGTGCGTGTTAGAAAATGCGGACGTAAATGAGTCTTACGACATCGTGATTGATAAGTGGACCACGGCACCTCAATTCAAGGCTTCACTGTACAAAGACGGAGACAGAGAATCACAATACACTTTTATACACCTCCTCCACATCTACATCGGGTCATAAAAACCATGGAGCGTGCCTTTTACGTTACCAAAAGACAAGGAGATAACTTCATATCATCACATAAACATAATCTCAATCAACGTCTCAAACACCACCACGTTATCCACGTTAACCATTCTCTCGGGAAATCAATCACATTCATTCCACAATCCACATGCCCAACTTGAATTGAATCATTCCATTTACACGAAAAGCACCGGATAAAATTACTCCCCACTTTATTCCCACATCGTTCTCACGTATATTTTATTTCTTTCTTTTTAAATATTAAAACTCTCTCCTCCTCTTTCTTTCTTTCTCTCTCTCTTTCAGGTACGGTTTTGGTATATGAATTCTCTCTCTTTTTCTCTCTCTCACGCAGAGCCGTTTGATTCTTTGACTAACACGAGTCAACGTTGAATCCAACGTCCAAGGTATGCTCTCCGGCACACATTCACAATTTTCCGATCATCCTGTGCTTCATCACACCGTAACATTTTTAAACAATATCTTCAATAATCTAACTCTTAATCTGTTGCATTATCACACTAAAATGCTAAATTCGATTCGTTTGTCCTTGTTATGAACTAATATATATATATATATTTTTTTTTTAAATTTTTAATTTTTAATCGTTAAGGTGGATTTTACTTTTGATTTAATTTTTGGTGTTTATTTATCTATGCTTTAGTAGGATTATATTGCTTTGTTTTTTTGTTTTTTGTTTTATTTGATTTATAATCAATAATTATAAAAGTAAAAGAAATAGATAAGTTTTGGATTTGTGGTTTGTTTATATAGTGTGGAGATTTTACAGTAATTATTATTAACAAATTGATGATCCTTTGAAGGGCCTATGTCCTTCTTATTGAAATGTTTTTGTTAACGTAATTTCTGTTTTTTTTTTTTTTTTTTTCCTATGTAATTTACTTTCTGTGTCTATTTAGGTTTCTGTTCGATTATATGCCGAATGTGTGATTATTTAAATACTCTATCGGTAGCCGTAGTAGCAAAGTTGTGTATGATTTTGTATTCAATTGTTGTATACTTGTATTTAGTCATAAAAAGATGTTGATGAGTTTGCTTATGGGTTTAAGCTTTGTAACACAAGAAGCTCAAGCTCGTAGATTTCCGGTATAGATTTATGTTATTTTAGTAAGTTTTACCTTTGTACCAGAAAAGATGGTGATGCTTCTTCTACATCAAAAGGTTTCTCAGAGTGCAAATTATCTAGTCCATTTCACACAATAACTTATATTTTATTAACAATTTTTGTCTAGATCTAACGTCTGAGATACAAGGATAATTTTGTATGACTCAAGTACCCATTGGGTACTCTTAACACTTCATAAATTGTAGTGTTGGCTCTCCTTTTTTGGATAAGTAAGAAGTATACAAAGGAAGTGCCAAAAGAAGAAAAAAAAAAATACTATAGATGTATTATCTAAAATTCTTGTGGTTCAAGAACTCTAACAAGTGTGAAAATAGAGAATGAATTTGAAGTCAAAGCAACGAGCATTCATTTCTCTTTATATGCACCACATTAAGCATAATGGAATAGTCTTCCAAATTTTGTCATTAGTTCTCTGGCCAAAATTCTCTTTCCAACAAGATAATAAATCAAGCATAGAATTAGGCATTGCCAAAATAAAAACCTAGCAAAGATAATATTGGTGATCACATTTCTAGGGCAATATCACAATGTCACTCCCCATTACTCTTACACGCATATATATAGCACCAATCTAGAATAATTATCCCTTTCTTTCTTAGATTATTTGTTGTCAAAATTTTCCCCATACTGCATTCCAAGAACAGGACCCAAACCATTTCATCTTCCTCCTCCCATCTTATCTCGATGGCCTATAAATCATCCAAAAAGTGCTCCATAGATTCTAATTCCCTATCATGAATTGCTCGGGAGAATATTGGGTCCCAATAAGTGCATGCATTTTGATATCGTAAATAACCAATCACCTTGGAGTCTCAGTCCTTAGCAATTAATGAAAGTTCAAGATACTTTTCCTTTAGTGTAGTATCCCCATTCCAAATATTATGCCAAAAACAAATTTTGGACCCATTGCCCACCTCAAGTTTGACAAAGAAAAGTTATCCCAACCTCTTGTTATTGTTTTATTATTTTTCCCTCCAAAGACTCACTTTGTAAGGCCCTTGTAACGACCCTAGAGCACCATTCCCCCAAGAGATACCATTCTTCATATCTATTATCTTCCTTCACAATGCGTTTACCTCAATCATGAATCACTACAACCGTTTTCCAAGAAGTGTAAATCTGATGGAGAGACTATAGATCATCTCTTTCTACACTGTGGGGATTGTTGGAGAGTTGTGGGATTTTGTATTGTGCTTATTAGTTGTGAGTTGGGTGATGTCTGGATGGTGCCGGATTTACTGACCTGTTGGACAGGTTTATGTGGCAAAAAGGCATATAGAGAAATTTGGGGGGCTATTCCTTCATGTTTGATGTGGACTTTTAGGAGAGAAAGGAATATGCCTACTTTTGAAGGTAAACCATGTTTGATAATCCAGCTGAATCTCAATTCCCGGGAACTCTTTATGTGATGCCCCAAATTCTGATAAATGTGTATACGCTGAGTCCCACATCGGGCATATACTGGGTTGAACTGGGCTTTATTAACAATTGCAAGGAGCCCCAATTGTAACCTGACTAGTCCTTTTGGGGTATAAGTGCAAATGTGGCTAGCGCTTGTCCTTGGGTTGTTACAAATGGTATTAGAGCCAACCCAGTAATCCCGTGTGGGCTCGGACATATGGGCCCTAACGAGGATGTTAGGGATATAAGTGGGGGAGATTGTGATGCCTCAAATTCTGATAAGTGTGTGTGTGCTGAGTCCCACATTGGGCATATACTTGGTTGAACTGGGCTTTATTAACAATTTCAAGGAGCCCCAATTGTAACTTGATTAGTCCTTTTGGGGTATAAGCGCAAATGTGACTAGCGCTTGTCCTTGGGTTGTTACACTTTATGAGTGGGAGCAAGTTGCTAGGCCATCTTCTGCTTCAGATCTTATAGCTTGTATGGACACATTAGGTGATTTTCCTTGTACCTTTGTTTTCTCTTTTAGGGTCTCCCTTTGTGTACTCCCCGTGTACTTGTGCTAATCCCGTTTTTATTAATGAATTTTACTTACATTTTTTTCCCCTGAGAAGTGCTTGATTAAAAACCAGCAGCTTCTTAATTCCCAAACCTCCATCATGAATTATTGTGCAAATGACATTTTAATAGCGCATTTCCAAAAAATAACTAATTGATGTATGGGTATTATATACTTAATATGAATCTTTTGAGGTTAAAATAAGTAGTGTGATATAGTTTTGTTCAAAAGTCACAGCATAAATAGTTTTGCATGACATGTTGAATTCTTGATTTCTTTGGGGTGTCAAGGATGTGTTGAATATTCTGATTTGGATCTTCTTCATTTGTGGTACATGTGCTATGTCCAAAATTACAAATTCCGTTTTCTTTCTATATGAATGCTCTGAATTAATGAATGAATATCCTTTATCCCATTTTTTGTGTTCCATTCTATACTCTACCAACTACAATATAACACGTGTCAAATTTGTGTTTGATTTTTTCCATTTTAAATCCTAGTTATTTTAGAAGGAAAGAAAAAAAACATGTGGTGAGTTGTAATTGGTGGAGTATAAAGTAGAACACAAAAAGTAGGATAGAAGATTTGTACCCCTGATTAATGTGGTCTTAGATTATTGCATGTTGAAATTTCTATTTTAGAATATGATAGCGATTGGGTCAGGTGAAATTTGAAAGGAGAGCAAGGGATTCAATCAGCATCTAAAATGTCAAAATTGGAAGGGGCTTAATGAACCAAACTTGCAAGTCAATGAGATAAAGAAGTTTGAGAAAGATAGTCTACTTATCAAAAAATGAAGGATAGCATATTGTGATATCAAAGACTGTATATGTAGTGAATTAAAATTAGTGTTAAGTTTGAGGTAAATATATGGAAAGGATTGGACATTTTTAGTGGCTGCTACTTGTCTTCTGCTTTCTTTACAAATTTTTCCTTGGCTGCTTTCTTTCTAACCTTGGGCCTGTTGGAATTGATGTTGTATTGAGAGAAACAACAGGCCATTGTCTGTATTTTATTAGACATGCAGGTTTGGTGACCTTTTGCTAGTGGAACTTGTAGCATTCTTTTGAGGGCATAGAGAGAGGCAAAGGGTAGAAGCTTGATGGGATTTAGGGTAAAGGGGAATGCTGCAATTTTGATCAGATGGTATTAGATCTTCCTAAGGCCCCTGCAGATACTTCCACAAGTTGATGGAAAGTTGCATTTTTTTTCTTTTAGAGTTTTGGTCTACTACTTTGATTGTATTCTAAAATATGTGGATGAATATGTGTTTTACTTTTTCCTTTTTAATTTTTATTAGCAAAAGGGCACTATATTGTTAGAATTCTATATTGAAAATTATACGCCTTTGTAGCTTGATGAGCGTCCTTGTACTTGCCTCTTTATCTCTTGATCTCAGGTTGTAGTTGGAGTTATACTTCTCAGCTTTTGTATTGTGTACCTTTTTCTTCTAATAAAAATATGTGTTTTCTTTATATTTTTCCCTTATTAGATTGGACTAAAGCCCCTAAATTAAAAATCATGAGTTGTGTGGAAGAACAAGTGTGCTATATAAATAAAGCTGATTGAAGATAATATTAAAATAATGAAATGTACATGGATTGTGCTAAACACTTCAAATAACAAAATCACTGGTATCTAGAAAGGGCAGTTAAAAAAAAAACCCCTCTGATAGGACTATAATTATTTACCTTTGAAGTTAGGGTTATTTAAGGAAGTTATACATTGAATACAGATGCTATTGGCATAAAATATCAGGTAAATATGACAAATGTAATATCTGTTTAATATTTATGAAATTTCTTTTATGACTTCTAAGGTTATCTTATTTTGTTTAGAAAAGCTATGTGAATAAGCCCATTCCTTGGAAAATAAATTTGCCATGTGAAGTCAATTAATTGTTTTACATGATCAAAAAGCCAGCAACAACTGGCCTCACAGCTCGACATATTTTACAGCAATTTGAATAAAATGATTTGCCTATGATATGAACCTCATATTATTGGCAGTGAAAATGGATTACGAGCTTAGAGTATGATTTTTTGCTAATAGTTCCAATGTTCCATGCATATGTGATATCAAGTCCTCTCATGTTATGTATATGGAAGAATCCAACCAGGCTACAAATCTATTTTTTTTTTCTCTTCATGTGTAGACATGTTTAGAATTGATGTAAGAGGGTCCTGCAACTCTTTCTTCAGGAGTTAGGCTTCTCAGTACCCACTCCTATCCCACTATCTTGTGATAACCAAGCCACCATTACATTGTTTTCAATCTTGTGCTCTATGAAAGGACTGAGCATTGAAGTAGATTGTCATTTCGTACAGGACAAGCAATTAAGTGGAGAAATAGTTACAACATTTGTGAGATCTGAAGACCAACTTGCTGATGTCTTTACAAAGTCATTATGTAAGAGTTGATTGGAGTCTGTTTCAAGCTGGACTTATATGACATATATGCTCCAGCTTGAGGGAGAGTGTTAGAAAGAGAAAGAATTGGATCCTTCTATAAAGAAATCATTCTTGAGGTGTCCAGTTTCTAGAAGATACTATTGATTAGCTGTCCCTACCAGCTATCACTATCAGAATATTCTTTGTAATATTTTGTATATTTCTCCTATATATATGGAATGGATTGGATGAGGGCTGAATACTAATAGCAGCCCTTACTTTTCTTAATTCTATCTTCCTATTTCCGCTAACATCTCCAACTGAAAAAAATCATATTTGGTTTGAGAGTTTAAGATTTTGGTGTATAAGCAGGGTACACGTGAGTGAGAATTTCTATATCTCTATCTCCTTAACATTCCATGGAGCATAATATATATTTCATCTGAGAGTTTTCACCAAGGACACATGCATGGATATCACTTCCTACTTCAACTAGTTTATGTTTCCTAGCACATTTTGTTGCTGTCATATTTCTTCATTTACTTTAGAGAGGAAGTTTCTTGATGTGGCAACAGAGACTTTAACAGGATCTGATTGTCTGATTCATCAGCTCTTTCTTTGTTTATATATCTTCTGGAGGAAACCAGTTAATCAGTAGCCAATGAATGGGTAGCCAAATTTGGTAAATAGCTAGTTAACCTTTCATCTTTATCCACATTCATCTGAAGCATAATTGGTATTATGTTGCAGGCACTTTTGGTCTCACTGAGCGACAGAGGAAAGAATTTGAAAATAGAAAATTGTGTCCATATATATGTATAGAAAGAGAGAGAGATGCAATTTTGTACTAAAATTGACCTTTGTGCTGGGAGAGCGTAGTGATTCTGAGAGATTATATTATTTTCAGTTGCAGGAGGGTATTTATAATTCCTTGTTAAATTTCAGAAACTATTACAACATGGGCTGTGAGCCTGGATATTTTCTAATGATGCTTTTATGTTTAAAAAGGAAAAAGGAAAAAAGGAAAAAAGAAAAAAGAAAAAAAGTGCAGTTGCTTCCAAGGATAGACCACAGAACTTGTTTCTCTCAAGGTGCACATCACTGGGCACAAGAGAGAATTTAGGATGCCATATTTTGTTACTGTGAAGTGTGTGGGCAAATTATTGGTATCAGTTCCATGGTTAGTAATGATGGTGGTGATGACTTTTCTTTAAATAGAGTGATGCTTATTTTGGGCATTCACCATTTCCTGCAGCGATTTGGCTGTCTTCTATCCAAAAGCATTTTGGATGGGTTGCGAAAATCTTTATTTTTCCCATTGTTCCTTGGTATTGGTAATTCCTCAAGTTCTTGCTGCATTAAGTGGAGATTATGAAGTGGGGCACAACCAAATGAATATGCTGGCTGCATTGCTATGTGCTGCATGAGATTGAAGATGGTGCACCTGCTAGCTCTCTGATTTCTATCTTATGGAAGTTTAAATTTCCTATGGTTTTATGATATAAAATTGCTTTTCCCCACAATGATAAAGTTGCCTGTTTTTATCCATAAATTTGTTCGTAATTTTCTTGCAGTATAGTCGGCAAATAGACCAGGAATCAGCCTCTCCAAAATTGGGGATAAGGCTGCCTACGAACCACCACCTCTCCCAGAGCCTGCTGAAGTATGAACCTTGTGCACTGGGTACCACCTTTTAATAGTTGGCAAATAGAGGCCAGAGTGACAGTTGTTACTAATTGGATGGAGAGAACCAGCATGTCTTTTAGTGTAAAGTCTGATAGTTTGATGCCAATGAAGGTGTTGATGACTGATGAAAATGAGAAAGTGCTAAAGTGAGTTCAATGACCAAGATGAATAGCCTGAGTTGCTTTTACTGCTGGTGATATACTGAAAGGCTGTTATTGTAATAGTATAATTGTACAATGGTAGGTATTGGGACATCAGAGAAACTTCTAAGAAGATGAAGTATTATCTTATTGTCAAGTCCATATAGCTCTTTATGGCTAGTTTTATGAAGTCCATCTGCTGTTGTCCTTTTCACTATGGCTGATAGAATTCCATTACCCTTCAAAGAATCAATTGCTGGTCATGATCTCAGCTTTGTGCATTTTCAAGATTAGCTACAAAAGTGCATCATAATTCGTTTCAAAGACTCGCCAAGCACTCTAACCTGAAGCAGTTCCATAATTTGTCTTTTATAAGCAGCAAAACTTTTCCTAGATTGCTCGATTTGATACATGTCATGACTTCTAGAGGTGTAGAGGTTGGATAATACTGAGCTAAGCGATGTATTTGAAAGTGTTGCTTGCAATTATATACTTGTATATAGAGTAATATTGTTGTGCATATATAATCTTAGCAGTCACATGTTATCTCAGTTATAAATGGAAAGAGGTTCTTTGGTCATACCGGATATGTGAGGGTGGATATAGGCAATTGATTTTGGTGAGAATTGCAGTCATAGATGGTTTGGTGTATCACTTGTTTAACTAGGAAATAGCAATGTATTTGCACTCATTTAAATTTTTGCATTGTTCTATGTGGTTAACATGTAGATCAATGAGAAGTGGCTGAATATCTGCGAGAAATGGCAGAATGTTTGGATATCAAGTTAAAGATATAAAAGGATGTGGTTTTTAGTATTTTTATTTTTCCCTGACAGAAAAATTGTTCATGCAGTGAAGGGAGATTATGCTTTTCTGAAACGCACATGGGGAAAATGTTTGCACTACCAATTACTAATGGTGTAGATGAGCTGAATGTGAATATTTCTTTTGCTGTTATAGTTCCTCAATGATTTGAGGGAGTATAGTTCTGTTTGCCATCAGCTTTTTCTTTTAGCTTTTTAGTTTATTTGCTTATGTACAACTCTTTAAAGCCACACCTTTTTTAGGTACAACTATGCTTTAACCAACTTTCAGAAATAAGCAATCAGCAAAAAGCTGCATCCAAACGAATACTATATGGTTTTCTTTCTTCCTTCCCCCCCCCCAAAAAAAATTTTTATATGTGCAATATTACATTAAATGGTTCTTGATAGCTCCAAGTATAGAATCCTTCTTTAGTCTAAGCCTTGTAGTGTTAGTTCTAGGGTAATGATTGTTGATTATGCCAACTTCCATGAGCATACCCTATCCTATCCAATAATACTTCTAATCTATTATGAAATTCATATATACATATGCAAATGCTTAGCTTGGGAAATAAGACTGCATACACACACACACACGCATTCATGCATGCATGTACATACATCTGTTTGCAGCATTCTATATATAATATATAGGTTTTTTTTTCCATTGAACCTCACCCTTTTGCTTATATGCAGGCCGGTGCTCTTTCCTCTTACTCCAGATTTAAATCATTTTGTCCTTTTAAGGGGATATGGGACATAGGCACTTTTCCAACACATTGCAAATGCCTGAGTCTGAGATAGACCAAGATTGTTACCGTAGTCGTGGAACTGCTGAACGGTCTTACATTCATATGGGTATTGGAGCTCTGAATGTTTTATATGTCCAATTGTCCAATTAATATATCTTTTTCTTTGGTGATTACTTCATTGTTTGATTGAATGCTACTGCTAGCATCTAAAAAATATACTGGATTTGCTCCAGACATGGAGAGTAAATTTTGGGATGAAAAACAGTAAGCAGTGACCATTGAATGAGTTTTTTCATCTTGAGTTGGGCTGAAAGCAAGGAATGCTTTGAACCCTCTCTTAATTTGGTGTAATTATAGTAAAATTTTATGCCAACTAATTTAAGTATAATTGGAGTTCTCCAGCATGTTTCCTTCCATTTGACTTTTGGCCTTAAGTTGTGTCCTAAGTCGAATGTTAAATGATCTATCTCTACCAGGTCCAGAATTCCTAAAGAGAACTTTTACTGCAATTTTCTACCTTAGAAATTTAACACTTGTATGCCAATGTCTACTGTTTCTTTTTTAGTAATAGTTATTTATATTTCTACCACTCATATTGTGGAATAACCTTTAATGACATTTTCCATTTTGTAAATTGTATCGCAGGAAGGGCTGTTGCTCCAGAAAATGGTTCTGTTGTTTATCCAATGGAAAATACACCGATGAGTGGAGTATACTCTGCCTCATACCAGAACTTGGAATGCAGGCCTGTTCAACATTCCTTCTCAGGTGTTAGAGTGGAAGGTCCACATTTTCGAGTGGCTGATTCAGGATCATCGTGTGATCCCTTTCCACACTCTCCAGCTTATCTGCTCCCAGAGAATAGTGCCAGCCATGCTCATTTAAGTTACTATAATGGGCACAACATCCATGAGGTTGAAGGTGGTGTATTAGATCCTACAATGGGCACTGGAAGAGGTCCTTTCAAAAGAAAAAGCCCAGGCCTTTCTTTAGCCTGTGAGAGAGGTAGCACAAGCAGATTCTATGTTGCTGGAAGCTCCTCTGGCTCTTCTGAATCTCTGCCAGAGAAACCAACATCAGACTATCAAAATTATACTTCAAGTTCCATTGGCTTCCCTCCCTACAGGGGTGGCAGTCACCTGTTTGGCAGTGAAGATTCTCTAAGGAATGTGAGAAGTCGATCTAGACTTGATTTGGAACCCACCCTAGGGAGAACTTATTTATCAAATCAATCTTCTCAACATTACCATCCAATGACTCATTTGACCAGCCATTCTGGAACGCTGGAAGTTACTCACCTAAATGCTGATGCAAACACTCATGATCTGAACCATGCCACTCCCCCTCCTGCTGCATATGGAAGGCTTCTGACTGCAGGTCAGTTAAGATATACATATAATTAATTATTCTTCTTCACTCTTATGCCACCATTCTGAGAATTGACTTACTTATTTATTATAATTCCAGAAAACAACAGCCAGGTCAGTTAAGATATAAATATAACTATTATTCTTCACTCTTACGCCACTGTTTTGAGAATTGACCAACTTATTTATTATAATTCCAGAAAACAATGGCATGAGCCATGAGATGAATCAGTTTCTTGTTGGAGGAAGTACTGTAGATATTGGTCATTTACACCTTGATTCCATACCAAACAGAAATCCTGTTCCACCACCTCCACAATATCCTCATGGTATCTATGCACCGACCATGTGTGAAGGCCATGGTAATTATTCTCGAAGAGCTGTATCTTCATATAGAGCCAGTCCAAGTTTCTCCCAATTGGCACATGAAGCAGCTCGCTCTGAAAATGGTCTGCAACTTCTCTCAGAAACTTCTTCTTCCAGATATTCAAGGTCATCATCTGTCAGAGGCTGGCGTAATAATCATTGGGATGGAAGGTCAAGGATAGCGATTGAGAGATTCGAATCACTTTCTAATGCTCGGGATGCACATGATAGAATGGGGCCTGAGGTGATTAATTATAATTTTTCAATTTTTACTTGTGCTATGGAGGAAGCAAGATCTGTTGCAACCACTGGATATTGATAATCACAGAACTGATTGGCTGATGCATGAAAAAGGGTGTAGAATAGAAATATGGGAATGAAAAGAATGACAGAACAAATTCTAAGTTTCGCCACCTAGAATTTGCCTGAAAACCCTATACTTCACCACCTGAGGGTGCTTGGAATCACCACCAAGCTAGAGAGAAACATCTCTAATCAGTAAATTTTAATTTTAATTGCAATGACCCGAACTATTCATGGAGCCTCTTTTTAATAGGTTTCAGGGATTATATTTAGCCACTATTACATCCCTTAAAATCCTCAATCATAATAAAAGCTAAATTCAAATATGGTATCTATAAAAAATCTGATAATAAATTCTGAAATAATTTTGATTGTGCTTCTTGCATCATAGGTTTGGAGCTTCACGGTTTCCAGTTTGGAGATTTCTGAGTCCTAGAACTGATATGATTGCATTCTTAATCCTATACATGTATAATTTGTCATAGGTTTTTTTTCTTTATATTTTGATTAATCAGACGGTTATGCTGATTGGATTCAAAAGCCATCTAACAAGGATTTTGTCATGGATATGTTTGCAAGACAGAGTAATGTAATTATGACCATACTAAGAAGTGTATGCTTGTTATACACATTGATACCTGTACAGAAAGGGACAAGGACACGTCTATTATATTTGATGGGAAGGATGCAGAGGGAAAGGATTGTGGGGGAGATGTTTTTTAGGGCTTACTTTTTCAGATTTTTAATCTCTTGATGGGATCTTTGTTGGGACATGTATTTTGGAAGACATCTTGAGTTGTCCTTTTGGTCTGTCTAACAGTTCCATGGATTTACTTTTTCTTTTCATTGATAAAGCATGTGCTTTACTGATGTGTATAGTAACAAGGAGGTTGAGAAATCTTTAACATAAAAACTACAGGAATTTCTTCTCAAAATATTAGAATGGTGAGTTGGAGATATTGTCATTAGCCCTTTGTCCTATACCACTTAAAATTGAAGCAAGTCATCATGAGTGAGTTTAGCCATTTTATTACTTCATTTCAGCTTTTAGATCCTTCTTGTTGGTTTAACCAAGTCCTTGAAGGGTGCTTTGAGACTGAGCTTGTCATATGTTTAATGGCCTTCACCTCTATACATATCTTTGCCAAGTTACCAGCTCTCTACAAGCCAGATACTTGTTCTGCTTATTTGGTTTCTTCATGCAAACTGGATATATAATCACTCTTATGGTAAATTATCAGGTGATGACAAATACTTGTCATTTTTTCAGGCTATAATGATGGCTGATCGCTTGCCTGTGTATGGCTCCAGAAATTTGTCTGATCGGTATAGGGACATGAGGCTTGATGTTGACAACATGAGTTATGAGGTTACTATTGCTTCATTAATCTGCTTGTTGTCTTTTGGATTTTCCCAGCTTCTGTTGACTATAAATTATTGGCTCTGGGCAGGAACTACTTGCTCTAGGAGAAAGAATAGGGCATGTAAACACTGGCTTGTCCGAGAATATGATTTCAAAGTCTTTAATGGAGACAGCATATTCCTCTTCAGAACTTGTCCTGGAGGAGGCTAGCTGTGCTATCTGCCTTGTAAGCATTTTACTGTTCCTGTCTTTTTGATTATGAGTGGCATGCATTTTGAGATGTAGACCCAAAAGTATTCATACTAATGATAACTAGATGGACCTGTGAATATTTCTCATATGGTTTAAATTACCATGGTTAATGATTTTGAGCCGTGTTATTTTCTTCTTGTTTTCCTGAAATTGTTTGAGTCGATAATGAGGTAGACGAAATTGTTAATATATTGGGTAGTCTTGCCAACAGCTTGGATTTGAACAGGATACTTGGACATTTTTTATATTACCATAGCACGGCATAAATATGTTTTTCCTTAAGGTCTGAGGCTCTTAAAGATTCCAATTTGAATTTTCTGTGGTCCAAAATATGAGTTTAGCATTGACATACACCCAGTTAGATGTGTGTATATATATATATATATGAATACATAGTTTTGTATATAAAAACATATTACATAAGTATATCTGGATATGTTTTTTTCTAGATCAGATTCATATATTGATGGCTTAATCTTTGGTTAGGTGTGATTGATCAAGTATTGGGTCCTTTAGATTCTACTTGAAAATCACCTTTGCAACGTTTGAAGTGCTAATTGAGGGTTCTTATTCAGGTTTTATATATTATACGTTTGGAGTCCATTTGCTTCTTGAAAAGCAGTTTACCGCTTGAAGATTAAGTGTGGAATTTGTTAACAAATTATTTTATCATTCAATGGCACTACCTAAATGGCTGACCTACTTATCCTAAGAGGTCTTGGAGCATTCTCATGTGGGTTGTTATGGCATCATTTGGCAGTCCATGTTCCTAAAATATGAGATTTTTAATTGAAAAAAGTGATCTGTGTGTGTGTGTTCCCAGTTTTCCCCTACTGGATCTCTAATTTTTTCAGCATTTTGTTGACAATTGCAATTTACAGGAAGAGTACAAGAATGACGAGGAAGTCGGGACAGTGAAGAACTGTGGCCATGACTACCATGTGGACTGCATCAAGAAATGGTTATTCATAAAGAATGCCTGCCCCATCTGCAAAGCTCCTGCTATGTCAGATAGTTCGAAGGAGCAATAGTTTAACATTTACTTATTTTCTATTAATCTCATTCATGTAAATATTTGAATGGAATTGATGAGGGAAATTGCAGAGACATCTCTCATGTTTATATGTATAGAATGTTTGAAGAAACTTGGTTTATTCTCATTTCTCAGTCAACTTATGTTGTTGCCTCCCATCTCCATATGTATCAAGCTTCAACCAAATCTGATCTTGTTGGACGTTTCATGTTTGCTTACCAGCTGACCAAGATGGCACTTCAGTACTTCACCAATTTAAAGTACACCCCCACCCTCCTTTTTCTTTTTCTCTTTTCCTAAAAAAGCCACGGTTATAGTGTTTTTGGAGTTTATTAAAGAATGAAAAGGATGTATATATATATACATATAGAGAGAGAGAGAGAGAGAGAGAGAGAGAGAGAGAGGGAGAGAGAGAAAAGAAAAAGGCTAAAGTACCTTGTGGTTCCTTCGGGGAGTTGTTTGCTACCAATGCGATTTTTCCACCAAGATTTGTTGATTGCCTGCCGATAAATACTTCGAAACTATATTTTTGGAAGAAAAAATAGGAAATAAAATTAAAAACCGACTTCATTTTGGGTATTTTTACTGTTTACAGTTGACAGATCTTGACATAAGCACTATATCGATAATGATTTTAAAGTTGAAGATGTTAATCGGAAAATTTTAAAGTTGACATAAGCACTATATTGATAATGATTTTAAAGTTGAAGATGTTAATTGGAAAATTTTAAAGTTGACATAAGCACTATATTGATAATGATTTGAAAGTTGAAGGTGTTAATTGAGAAATTTTAGTGTATTTTATTTTACAGTTTATAGTTGATAGATTTTGACATAAGAACCATATAGACAACGATTTTAAAGTTGAAGGTGTTAATCGCAAATTTATATATTTAAAGAACCAAAATGACAGTGAACAGAAGATTCCAATTAGTTCAGTTGACAGTAAACATTGAAGAATGACCATTTTGAAACAGACTTTCAAGTATAAGAATTAAAATAAAACATTTTAAAATGACGAAATATATGAAAACTAAATATGTAATCAAACCTAACTCTACGAAGCTAGGAACAGTATAATAGGTTTTTGGTTAAATATACTGGTAGTCCCTAACATTTACCCAAATTACCCTAACATTTATCTCCATCCATTTGGAATCAGAGTGCTCAATCAATGAACACCCAATTGGCGAGATATGATTTTGACATTTACCAGTAATTCAATAATTGATTATTTTGCGGCAAACCATATATTCTTTACTCTTAAGTGGGTGTACCAAGTACCACTTCATTCCTTCAAACGTACAATAGCCATAGGGATACACAAAAATAGGTCCCTCTAAATGAAAAGGACAACATAGTATACTATCATAAGCGTATGAGAATCAAACATATCTGATAAGAGGCATCCAAATTCATTAATCACATACATCACATTACAAGACAGCAATATTGTCCAATTCCAAAGACAAAAAATAAAAAATAAAAAATAAAATAAAAGTTCACTTTCAATTGATATACACAAATTTACAACTTCTGGTGTACTTATTATGCAACTACAGAATAAGAATCAACTCCTTCGATATTAGAGAGAGAAAGAGAGATGCGTCTTAATCTCCTCAGGTTTCTCTCCTCAGGTTTCTCGGGTACACAAATTGACAAAGTGAAGCAAACTACTATATCAACAATTCAATGT
This sequence comes from Fagus sylvatica, assembly GCA_907173295.1. Lineage (NCBI taxonomy): Eukaryota > Viridiplantae > Streptophyta > Magnoliopsida > Fagales > Fagaceae > Fagus > Fagus sylvatica. The sequence goes on from OU015769.1 coordinate 32,104,975, forward strand.
TCCATGACAGACCATGAGAACAAAACTATACTTTGAACTTTAAAACTGAATCTACTTTTTCTCAACTTTACAGATATTGTATGGCAACAACATCCAAATTTGTTTTATGTGGTGACAGAATTGTATCAATCAGCTTTCAAATGCTTCTCCAGCAAAATACTGTTTGTGGACCATTTTTTGGTAATCTGCCAAGAACATTCCACAATTCACAGATCAAAAATTGCCCAACTGGATAATACAAATTCCAATATTTTAAATACAGCAAACAGTGGCAACCAGATGTATACATATATAAAATGAGGAACCACTCGATAAACCACAGAATATCAGTGACATTGTATGATAATATATGGGCAATACCATGTCTATGGTAGTTTGAGAGCAGTAATAACAATCTCATGGTGTTTGATACTGATACGCTATAAACTCATTAACTTTAATCAAGAGGTTGAGGAATAGGGGAGATTCAAAACCACCAACAACAACCTAATCTCTTAAGCTCAAAAATGTGGAAAAATAAAATGGCAGGGAGATGATAATATGTGTCATCTAGTATCTAACCTTCCTTATTGTTCAATAATGCTGCAGCATAGCTGTTGAGAGGACTCTCTGGATTAGGCTCTGCATATGAGAATTCCAAAGTTAGGCACTGAAATAAAGTAACAAAGAAAGCTTAAATATGTAGGTTATAGCAACCAGACCTCCCAATAGACTCTGAATGGATAAAAGAATGGTTCTGCAATCATAAGCTGAAGACCATTTGTCCTAAAGCAACATATAGAGAGAATTGCATCAGTTCTACATGAAAATAGGGAAACTGATGGCCATAAGGCCCCACGGAAAAAAGATTCCATACAGAGAACAAGATAAGAACTATTTCTCTGCCATATGAACAGATAATGAAACAATTCATGTCAGAGGCAGTAGAACTCAACTTAATCATAAAATCTTGCTCTCAGATTTCAACAACTTAAACTTTGACTTATTGCCCAATTTGAATCTTTTTCTTTTCACCCAAAGCTTCTTGCCCCCATGATAAAACTTGTAACCATTTAAAACCTTGAAGATTCTAACTTAAATTTCTAAGCCAAAATTCATAACAAAAAACTCTCCTCCTGCAATACCATTCAAGTGATCTATCCCTAGAAGAGCACTTTGAACTCACTTCTGAGAAGTAAAACCTATGGGAAACTGACCCCACCGGCCAAAACAGTTGCCAGGTAATCCAAAGACATTCACCTCTGACAGACTAAGCAGTTTACAAACATAATTGAATATTCGAATTTCCGTATTTCAAAATATCAATATCCACTAACCATCGAATGGTTGGTCCAAACCCTTGTATTATATACAAAAGGGGCCAAGACTGAAATTTTTGTTTCTCTCGTTTCATTTCTAGAGTTCAATAGCACACAATTTGCTAAAAGTAATCTATACTGACTTTAATTGATACCTGAAGTATGTCAAGACAAATGTTGCCAAATTGATCAACATTTGGATGGAAACACATCGTCTCGAACTTGATTTGGGGTGGTTTGAAAGGGTAGTCCACCGGAAAACGTAAGGAGAGTTTGTAGGATAAACCCTCATACATAGTTCCTTTTCCACCCTCAATTGTGCCAATCCACGTAAAAATGCTCTCGCCTTCGGGAAAAGCTGATACTCCCAAATCCCCTCCACTCATCTGCAGACACAAACACTATTAGAATTAGAGAACACACAACACCAGCAAGAAAAATTAATTCAAGACTTTTATTCCAAATCGAGGATTGATTTAGTTTGCAATTATTCTTTCAAATTAAAGCTTTGGTGTAAGATAGAAAATTAATGATTCACAAATTTTATTAGACAGGTTATAAAAAAATAAAAATTAACATAACCAATTTATTATCTTAAGACTTAGAATTAATTTCCAGAAACTTCGAATCCATTTTCCTCTTCAACCTTCCATAAGATTCTATTCAGCATAAACAAATTTTCAAAAAACCAGAAAATTACTTCATCCAAGAGAATTCAAAAACTATAATCAAATCACTAATAATTGAGCCTATGAAATACAAAGACTGATCCAATAAAATATGCAATTCAAGAATATCAACACGAATCGATCAGTAAGATATCAAAGCGAAAACATACCATGAGAGACATCAATTCCTTTTGAAGCCTGCAAAAGTAAACATAATTAACATTTATTAAACCATAAAAACCGCATTGGTTTAAGCTTCAATTACGGAGTGTAAAACCTAAAGAAATTGAAGTTTCTTTATCTTTAAAATGAATGAACAGAAGAAAGCCGAGAAAAGCTTGAGAAGGAAAAGAAGAAGCAATTTTTGTTTTTGTTTTTTCTCGGGAACCAAACAGAAAATAAAGGAGAAAGAGTGAATGACGTAGTGGGAAATTGAAAAGACCTCTGAGAGACCGAGGTGGTGTCGACGGGGAGAGGCGAATTGGCGGCTTGTTTGGGCGGAGCCGCGGGTGCATGTCCATGGCGATTGCGTTGCTGCTGCGGGATCGACGCGTTGTCCGCCGTCGGATTGGGTCGGACCTCCTCCATCAACTATTATCAAGATCAAGATCGAGATAGAGATATTGAAAAAGAAGAAGAAGGGATTCAACGGTTGTGATTGAATTTTGATAAATCAAGTTGTATGAGAGATTAGCAAAATAATAAAAGTGGGAATGAATATAGATATAAAAAAGTAGTGAGAGAGAGTAGTGCATAGTGGGAAATCAATTTTGAACTTTAACTGCCTTATCACTTGGTGGATTGTCATGCTCATGCCTCATCACATTCTTTTTTTTTTTAACCGTTAAATGCACCCACCTAGTCTGTTTGGACACATTATTTGTTCTTTTTTTATTAGAAGAATTTGGATTTAAATTCCTCTTGGAATGTCAAATGTTATTATAGTTTAATTGGTCTGGTCTTGATCGTGTCTCCTTAGATTCATCTACTCAAGACTAAATCTTACCACTTTCGTGATACACCAAAGTTTATGTTAGATTTAATAACATTATTTGTTCTCTTTTATCAAAAGAATTTAGATCTAAATTCATTGTCAAATGTTGTTAGTTGAGGATAATTCAACTGGTCCAATCGTGAGTGTGCTCCTCAATAATCACTAGATCGTGTCTCCTAATAGGATGTTACGTGTCTCTATGAAATAAAAGAAGGAAGAGTAATGAATAATTCATCATTAGCTTATAAATAATGTACAAATTAGGTAAGGTTCTTTATGCTAACTTTCCTAAGGCCGGTCTTTGAAGATTTTTTTTTGCTGAAAGGAAGACAATTTGAAGATCATTAAATTAATGATAAGATGAATGAATACCTTCTTTTTTTTTTCTTTTTTTTTTTGATGCAGAATGAATTAATAAGTTTGAACATGAATAATAAAATATAAAATACTAGAAGTTATTACATATATGAGTTGTTTGTATTATTGTATAGTACTAAAGTAATGGGTGAGTTGTTTGTATAGTTTAAAAATTAACAATATTATGAGGTAGTTGCATCTTGCATGTAGTTTATGAGATCCTCTAACGGCAAACATCGGAGGAAGAAAGAAACAGCAATCTAACGGCACCGTTAAAGTATGTCTTTTCAGGGAGGATTTCAATTTCAATGTCAGAAGTTAGAAGTAGAACTGAGCAAATTCATTGCCAAACATGTCGGCTTTAATTTCAATCAAACTTTTGACATCTTAGTGGTTGGAATTGTCCCCCTACATTGGTAACAGTTAAATAATTGATGGGGTCTCTAGAATGTTGGGACAATGGAAGTTTTTTACACTACTTTAGTTATGTTAAATTACTGTCTATGTGTGAATTAAATTAAATAACCTTTCAAGCAATAGAGAGATAAATAATCACTCAATAATCAAGAAAATCAACTACACAAGAACACACCAAATTTACGTAGAAAACCCTCCAGTGTAAAGGGAAAAACCACAGGGCAAATCCGATCAATCCACTATAATAAAATAGAGATTATAATACTCAAGTTTATGCCTGAACTTGAGTTCACAATAAATTGAGAAATCACTCTCTAGGAATAAATACAATCTCACTACAAAAAAACTGGAACCTAGTGAAACTAATAACATAGTAAGATGTCCCTTGAATACTTCAACTCTCTGTGGTTGTAGCACCCAAAACCCCTCCTAGAGAAACCCCTAATTTATCTTCTTGTGTGTGTCTTGAACCAAAGAAAAAAAAAACATCACTTTTTTCTTTCTCACTAGTGCCGCACAGTGCACTGCTCTTCCTCTTAAACTGATACAAAAGCACGCACACACTCGTCTTTTATATCTGGACCTACCGCCTCACTGCTTCTCTTTCTTATAGAATTAGGAGACTTGCTTTTGCTTGCACTAAAAGACAAGCCCATCATGGGCTTGACTATTGTGTGGGCTGGCACCTTAAAGGTGCGGTGCACCCAACAATCTCCCCCTCCAGCCCACTGAGGAAGGAGATCTTCATTTCAACTATTTAGTTAGAATTCATGCCGGCTGACCCGACACAAAGCTCAAGCTTCTCTTTCGGCACAACCTTGGTCAACATTGTCAGCTGGATTCTTGTCTGTGTGAATCTTTCTTAATTGCATCAGTTGTTGATCAACAATTAGTCTGAGCCAATGGTATCTCAAATCAATGTGCTTCATTCGTGAATGGGACGTAGAATTCTTGTTCAAGTCTAGTGCACTTTGACTGTCACAATGGACTACATACTCGTCTTGCTTCAAACCCAAGTCTTGGAGAAATCGTTTCATCCAAAGCATCTTTTCCCTGCTTCAGTTGCTGCAATATACTCAACCTCAGTTGTAGATAAAGCGACACACTTTTGTAGTTTAGACTGCCATGATACAGCTCCCCTTGCAAAAGTAAATAAGAACCCTGAAGTAGATTTCCTACCATCAAGATCACCTACCATATCTGCATTTGTATAACCCTCCAAAACTAGTTTAGAGTTACCAAAACTTTAGCACGACTTTGAGCTACCTCTCAAATACCTGAAGATCCACTTCACTGCTTCCCAGTGTTCTTTGCCTGGATTAACCATGAATCTGCTGACTACACCAACTGCATGAGCAATGTCTGGCCGTGTGCAAACCATGACATACATCAAACTCCCGACTGTAGAGGAATAAGGAATTGATGCCATGTTTTCTTTCTCTTTATTTAATGAAGGACATGACTTCTTGCCTAGTTTGAAGTGACCACCCAAAGGTGTACTGACTAGCTTAGCATGCTTCATGTTGAACCTCTCAAGTACCCGTTCAACGTACTTCTCTTGTGATAACCATAATTTCTTTGCTTTCCCGTCACATAGAATTTGCATACCCAGAATTTGTCTAGCTGGACCCAAGTCTTTCATATCAAATGACTTAAACAGCTCCTTCTTCAAACTACCAACCATATTAGCATCTTGTCCTACTATCAACATATCATCTACATATAATAGAAGGATGATAAACTTACCATTAGGAAATTGGCTGACATATACACAATGATCTGCATCTGTCCTTGTGTACCCTTGGCCGACCATGAATGAGTCGAACTTCTTGTACCACTGTCTTGGAGTCTGCTTTAAGCCATACAGACTCTTGGAGTCGAACTTCTTGCACCACTGTCTTGGAGCCTGCTTTAAGCCATATTGACTCTTTTTCAATCTGCAAACCTTGTATTCTTTCCCTTTTGCTTCAAATCCCTCTAGCTGAACCATGTAGATTTCTTCCTCCAAGTCACCATGGAGAAAAGCAGTTTTTACATCTATTTGTTCAAGCTCAAGATCCAAACTAGCTGTTAATCCCAAAATAACTCGAATGGAACTCATTTTGACCACTGAAGAGAAAATCTCATCAAAATCGATCCCTTGTTTCTGATTGAAACCCTTGACCACCAATCGAGCTTTGTATTTCACTAGCTTCTCACCATCTTTCTTTAGCTTGAACACCCATTTGTTTCTCAATGCCTTCTTGCCTTTAGGAAGTTCAACTAACTCATAAATGTTATTCTTGTGCAAAGAATTCATCTTTTCATGCATAGTCTTCATCCAGCTCTACTTGTCCTTATGAGACTGTACTTCCTGAAAGCTCTCTGGCTCTCTCTCATCAGTAATCAAAACATACTCAGAAGTGGAGTATCTGGTTAATGGACGACGCTCCCTGGTAGACCTCCTAACCTGAGGTTCTTCCATCTCTGATGGAATGGGTTGCTCCCCCTACTCAACACCTTTTGTATCTATTGCATCATCACTATCAACTTCTGCTGGCTCATCATCATAATTCTTTACTTGCACCTCTTCTATATATGTGGCAATATCTGAGGACGAAGAGGTAGGTGTAAGGTCAGAAACACCTTCAACAGTAGACTTTGACTTCTCAGATTTCTCAAAATCTTTAATATTTTCATTCTCATGAAAAACCACATCTCGAATTCTGATCATCTTCTTTTTCTTAGGATCCCATAGCTTGTAACCAAATTCTACATCTCCATATCTAACGAATATGCAAGAAATGGCTTTATCATTAAGCTTTAACCTCTGTTTCTTAGGCACATATGCAAATGTCTTGCACCCAAATACATTCAAGTGTGCGTAGGAAGCATCCTCTCCTGTCCACACTCTTTCTAGAATATCAAAATCCAATGGAAATGATGGAGACCGATTAATTAGGTAGCACGCAGTTTGTACAGCTTCAGCCCAGAATGACTTAGGTAGTTTAGCCATTCTTAACATGCATCTGACCTTCTCAACAATAGTGCGGTTTATTCTCTCTGCCACACCGTTGTGTTGTGGGGTACCAGGAACTGTCTTCTCATGTTTAATGTCATACTCTAAGCAGTAGTTTTCAAATTCATTAGACATGTATTCACCTCCATTGTCAGTACGAAGACACTTCAAAGACTTCCCTTTCTCTCTTTCCACCATGGCATGGAATTTCTTGAATAGCTGAAATACCTGGTCTTTTGTTTTCAAAACATAAACCCACACCTTTCGTGACGCATCATCAATAAATGTAACAAAATATCTATTGCCACCTAAGGACTCCACCTCAATGGGGCCACATACATCAGAATAAACCAAATCTAACACATTGGATTTTCTAGTAGATGATCTACGAAATGATACTCTATGTTGTTTGCCAAATAAACAATAATCACAAGAATTTAGTGGCATACCTTTGGCAAATGGAATGAGAGACTTCTTTGCCAAGATCTGCAACCCTTTTTCACTCATGTGAGCCAGTCGCCTATGCCACAAATTAGGCGTGGAATCATCTTGAGCTGCATTTACCATATCCCTGCATAACTTTACTTGAGTCTTGTAAAGTGTGCAACAAATCTTCCATCTGCAAACACCAACAATCCTTTAAAGAGTTTCCATTTACCATTGCCTAAATGGCTTTCATAACCTTCTTTATCCAAAACACTAACAGAGATCAAATTCAGGCGCATATCTAGAATGTGTCTCACATCCTTCAATTTTAAGGTGTATCCAGTATGGTCTCAACACAAATATCACCAATTCCCACTATGTCAGCATAACTTTTATTACCCATCTTTACTCTGCCTAAGTTTCCTGCTTTGTACGAAGTAAAGAACTCCCTTCTTGGAGTGACATGGTAGGAAGCTGTTGAGTCAATCACCCACTCATCATAAGAATCTGCAACATGACAACACTCATCCTCTTCTATAGAAAGTACCACCACATCTTCATCTAACGAAACAGCTGTGGTATTATGATCATCCGCCTTTTTCTTATTTGTCTCCTCTTTCAGCTTATTTTTCCAAGCCTTGCAATTTCTTTTTATATGACCCTCTTTGTCACAGTAGAAACACTTGACTTTTCCTTTTGTTTGTGACTGACTTCTGGATTTACCGCGCCCTTTAGAATTTCTACCCTTACTCCTCCCCCTGTTCTCTGTGACAAGAGTCTGTGCTTCATCCTTGCCCATGTCTTTTCTTCTAGTTTCTTCATTGAACAAACTGTCCTTGACCATCGCAAGTTGTAACACACCATTCGGAGCAGAGTTACTAAGTGACACTACCAAAGTCTCGCAACTGTCAGGCAAAGAGCTCAGAAGCAATAATGCTTACAATTCGTCATCTACCACTAGATTCATTCTAGTCAATTGATTAACCAAGTCTTGGAACTCGCTTAGATGCTCGGCAACGAATCGTCCCTCCTTAAGCTTTAAATGCGCAAGCTTTCTAATTGCAAAAGCTTTATTTTGAGCAGTCTTCCTCTCATAAAGACTTTCCAATTTTTTCCAAAGAGTGTCGGCTTTTGTCTCCTGAGATACATGATGAAACACATTAACTTTGATGCATTGTCTGATATAACCAATAGTTTTTCTATGCATCTTGGCCCACTCTTTGTCAGGCATACTGCTTGGCTTGGCACTATCACCCTCGATAGGGTCATGCAAGTCCTTACAATAAAGGACTTCCTCCATCATCGGCTTCCATATTGAATAATTTGATGCCGAGAGTTTAATCATAGTACCTGACGTATATTCCATTTAATTCAACACTAGACCACCACGCCCAAATAACCTTGGGCTCTGATACCACTTGTTGGGATAACGAAAGCTTTTGACACTACTTAGTTATGCCAAATTACCGTCTATGTGTGAATTAAATTAAATAACCTTTCAAGCAATAAAGAGATAAATAATCATGCAATAATCAAGAAAACCAACCATACAAGAACACACCAAATTTACGTGGAAAACCCTCTAGTATAGAGGGAAAAACCACAGGACAAATCCGATCAATCCACTATAATAAAATAGAGATTATAATACTCAAGTTTATGCCCAAAGAGTTCACAATAAATTGAGAAATCACTCTCTAGGAATAAATACAATCTCACTACAAAAAAACTGGAACCTAGTGAAACTAATAACGTAGTAAGATGTCCCTTGAATACTTCAACTCTCTGTGGTTGTAGCACCCAAAACCGCTTCTAGAGAAACCCTTAATTTATCTCCTTGTGTGTGTCTTGAACCAAAGAAAAAAACCTCACTTTTTTCTTTCTCACTAGTGCCGCACAGTGCACTACTCTTCCTCTTAAACTGATACAAAAGCACGCACACACTCGTCTTTTTATATCTGGACATGCCGCCTCACTGCTTCTCTTTCTTATAGAATTAGGAGACTTGCTTTTGCTTGCACTAAAAGACAAGCCCATCATGGGCTTTACTATTGTGTGGGCTGGCACCTTAAAGGTGCAGTGCACCCAACATGGAATACACTTTATAATAATTGAATGAATTAATTACGTCTAGTAGTACATCGTGTAGCTAGGGATTCTCTGTCTAATGGTCTAAAATCTATACAGCTTTCGGTTCGTTTATTTTGCACTGTTAAATGATGGACTAGATATCTAGTTCTCTACATGTTCTATGATGTACACTCATTTTTGCTGGGTTTTTATTTTTTGGCTTAATCTGTTAAGATTTATTCAAGATTTCAAGATGTGAAGATGGGTTGAGGTACCCAAGTCGTCCAACAGGGTTGCTTTTTTTTTGTGATAATTCAATCGTTGAAGGAGGGAGATTTGAACCATAGATGTTTTATTTGAAGAACACTAAGAAGTACCAACTAGTGAAACTACAAGACTCTTAGTTACGTATTTATTCTAGAGTAACAACCGTTAAACTTGTGCAAATAAAGAAGCTAACGACAATTAATATTTTATATATATATATGCGCACACGTGAATCCAAGTTTGAAACTCATGTTCATAACTATCCAAATTCATATGATCATATCTCATGGAAGCTCTATTTGGTTACAGGAAATTATCTTTATCTTTACTAAATGACCAACTACTTTTTTTTTTTTTTTTCCCCTTTTGAGGCATACTGTCTAGGCAGTTATGGTTTAGGTCCAGTGCTCTAGTACACCGGACCAAACATGATGCGAACACGTGTCTACTTTTGACCAAGTGTCGCAATCATATCCGGTCTAGTGTTCAGTACATTGGACCAAAACCTTTCTCTAACTAAGCAAGGCTGGTTTGGTTACTGCAGGAAGTTTAAATAACTTGTGTGACTTTCCTTTCCAAGTGTTTAAAGGGTAGGTGTGCAGATTTAGTAAGAGGCTAGTCATGGGTTTAGTTTTGTTGCTAGCTTGTAATTCTGTTTGTTTTTTAGCTTGTATGTGATGTGGCTGTGTTCCAGCAGTTTTTATGGCTATTGCCAACTAGTTGTATTGATTTTTGTTGTGATTAATAAAGTTACTGCTCATTCATTAATTAAAAAAAGATAAAACTATTATAGGGTAAAACAAGATCATCGTTTAAACCAAACACACAGCATAGAAAATGTGTACTATTGGGCAGGCATCACAAAAGCAAAATTAGGCAGGCAAAAATAAAGAACGTGTGTAGAAGTGCCTGCTATTGCTAACATTAGTTACATGGATCTAGGCAATGGCTGATTAGTCTATAAGACTTGATACGATGCTCGTTTCATTTCAGTGCATGTCCGACTAATAAAGGATCACCATCGAATTAATATTTACTCACAGTCTCATACATTTATACTAAAACTTTTATGTTTAATCTTGAAAAAATATATATTTTATCAAGGCAAGTAAACAAAACTTTTTTTTTTTTTTTTTTTTTGCGTGTAAAAAGAAAAGTATTACTATTATAAATGCTGCCTAAAAACAAACAAAACTAAAACAGTATCATCAAATACAAAAGCTTGAATCATCCTTGCCACTGTAATTGGTGCTCATGCACCAACATCTCTGTCATGTACAAAAAAAAATGCACACTGTGTTATATATAAGTAACATTCTCCCATGATCAAATCTCCATTGGCTTATTCACTTGCTAAAGGAGAATTCAGACGTCATGTTTATTTCATGCTGAGTACCAATGGCTCTAGGAGCTGTAGGCAACTGCATTGAGTTAGGATCCTGAATTCCCATCCTCTCTTGCGTAGAATGCCTACTCAAGTAAGGAGCTGTAGGCAACTGCATTGAGCTAGGATCCTGAATTCCCATCATCTCTTGCTCGGAATACCTACTCAAGTAAGTCTCATTAGGACCACTTTGGTTCCTTGGGAGTGGCAAATCTTCCACGTCCGAATGATCATTTTCGACATTGGACCTTCTCGGAGAATTATGCAAACTATCAAGGCTGCTATGGTGATAGTTGTGCAAGAGGTGAACCGGGGACATGCCATGTGTGGGGCTTGGCGGATTACTTGCAAACGGGGTATTAGTCCCTGAATGATTGCTATGCTTAATGTGCTTTTTGGCTGTGTGGTGCCAATTTTTTAATGCTGTTGCCACTCTATCATTAAAAATTGTGGGTTTCATGGTAGATCCCATCTGTAAAATCAGTCAAAAAAAATTATAATTGGTTATAAATTGATAGTAATTAACTATCTCAATGGTTCTCTTTTACTATGCTCTTATAGTTAGTATTTGTTTCGTATCAACTTATTTATTAAAAGCCGAGACAAAAGATTAAAAAATAGTTTATTTTCAAAAAAACTTTTTTATTTGTTTTCTATTTTTGCTAAAAGTTGAGACAAAAAATAGAAATATGCAAAAAGCAAAAAGCAGTCAAACGGTCACTTAGTTATGTAATAATATATTAAGAAGTTAGAAAAAGACGTGTTATTATTTCTCACCTGAGTAACCAAAGCGTAGAGAGGCAAAGTCACATAGCTGCATAGAACTTGTATGATGACACTGAAGAAAATGACAGTGTTGTTTTGATTAGAAATTCTTAAATTTGAGGATAATCAATAATCACTAGTCCTTAATCATCCAGGTAAAATTTCAACGAAGACAGCAGCATACAGAATTCTATTGATGTGTGTATTTGTGATGAAACTTACCCCATTGAGAGTCTGATGACGATATCTGCAGTGCTCTTATGGAAGCAATTACTTAAGCTCTTAAATTCAATCTGAAAGAGATGAAAATATATAACAGGAAAGTTAGAAAAAGCACTCAACGTATGGTCCTCCAGCTTGTATAGAAAATCTAAATCCTAAAATTGGTTTAAAAGAACACAATCATGTTGCTCCACGTTAGACAATTAACAAAGTTATATAATAATCAATAAGTATGGAAAATGTTAAATATAGCATGCATGATCGGTTTGCCTGTTTAATTCCAATTTGTACCTATAGTACAGTTGAGCAATGTTAATGTCGTAAGTTGTGATTTGAGCAACATCACTATCACAATATTCACAACAACTGGAGCATATCAGCTACCATTGAGTTATGTACAATCACTGCAATGTAAATTAGCTAACCCAATTAGATGTTGCCACATCAACTAAAATGACACATCACTTTCAAGTCAGATCTAGACAAACAAAACTAACGAAAAAGTCTATTTTTTGTCCGTCAACTCCTCTTTCCTTTATCTCTCCAAAATCATTTAACAAATCACAACCTTTTCATCTTTATCACAGCCACAGTACCTTCACCTGCCTCCACCACCACCAGAATTTTTCACCTCCTTTCCCACATCCCCATCCCGTGAAAACCCATCTTAAACGACCCCACCCCCAATAAAAGTTTTCTATGCTCATCCCTTCTATTTCAACTTGTTTACTAGATCTACCCATCCTCACCACCAGTAGAAAAGTGTTCATCTTCATCCACTGCCAGAAAACCATTGTGCACCCCTCATTACAACCAATCTCAAAAATGATAAAATATAAATTCATGTATTTAAAGAAATGGCTGAAAGAAACTGAATTAAGCAGATTTTGGAAGATGGGTATACTGGTTTACAGCATATGAATCTATGAAGCTAACCCAAAAAACAGAAGTGATTTACATAATATTATAACTGGGTTTGGTATTGAAATTTGAAAAGCTTCATGATTTCCCAGAATTTTGTTTTGGGGGGCAACCAAACAGAAAGTACCAAGCTCCAAGCTTTGCCAAATCCTCAATATTATATTAAAAATTCAAATGAAAAGCGAGAAAAGAAAAAAAAAAAGAGTGACTCACTTTGATTCAGAGATCTAATAAATCCCAAAGAATGGTTTGAACCGAGAGAGAGAAAATATTCTTGGGTTGAACGAAGCACTTCAGACTTCATGGGATGGGGATGTGGGGAAGATGGTGAAAATTTCTGGTGGTGGTGGAGGCCGGTGAAGGTACCGACGGCTGTGAGAAAGAGAAAGGTTGTGATTTGTGAATAATTTTGGAGAGAGAAAGGAAAGAGGAGTTGACGGAAAAAATAGGCATTTCCGTTAGTTTTGTTTGCTTGATCTGACTAGGAAGTGATGTGTCATTTTAATTGAGGTGGCAATGTCTAATTGGGCCACTTAGTTTACATTGCAGTGATTATACATAATTTAATTGTAGCTGATATGCTCTCATTCTCAACTATCACAAAGAGCTACCGCTAACACTACTTTTTTATTATACACCAATCATAATAGGTCATATCAACAGTTATGAAAAATTTTATATACCGTACTCCAAGCACCTGATAAATAATTTTTAGCAATGCAAATGTTACATGGGACTTCGTATAGTAGTACAGACATCATTAAGTACTTTGTAAATGATGGAATTGTTGAGTAGAAATGAAATGCTTACCGAACTCCAAGCAAAGAAGGCCAATTGAAATGCATTCTGCCATTCAAAAGTCATCACAAAGAGGCCAAAAGCAAAAGAGGTTAATGTTAGAATCATTTTAGATTAACGTACTAGTAAAATTGCTTGATGTAAGAGATACCTGAAAAAGAACCAAGTGAATGAGAAAGAGAATGAACCGGGGATTTCCAAACCAGAAGAGGTCATCACCTGGCTGCACCACAGGTGCACCCCTAACCACATCCCCTCTCTCTTGAATTCTTAGCCCCATTTGTGTAATGATCACTAGTAGCTTTGTCCCAACCAAGAGTATTACCTGTAAAATTCACAACAAATGACCAGATGATCTTCAATTAAACCAACAACCCAAAATGAGAATGTGGGAAAACAAGTTTGTTTCTGGCTTTGAGCTTACAATCAATGGGAGAAATGGTAGCCATAAATGAGAATGCAATCCTGTCCATATATAGAAAGAAACATTTCTTAGTCAGCAATCACCAAGACAATCCATGCTAAGAATGAGAATGACACAAAATAATGCAGTGATATATGCACACTATTAATGTACATTACACACATTGATGTGCAATATGGGCCCTAGTTGTACTTGAGTTAAACAAAAATTAGACATTGTGCTTCTGAATAAAATTCTCAGATTCTCTCAATTTCAAATAAAATGAGGATAGCTCATATCTCGTTTAAGATTTTATTTCTTATATTTCAATGTATAAAAATAATTTTAGATTTGTAATATTTAAACCAATCCATAAAATGGATCCAATTAAAACGGAAAATATCCCTAGCCTGTGCTTTGAGTTCAAATTTGACTAGGTCCATATTCTAAATAGACAATGCTGCCAAAATTTGTCCACAGTTTGATATCCAAGAAGTGGTATTTAGCTTACCATCTGCGTTGGAAATTAGGAATAACACCGCAAAGAACCATATGGTTGGACTGCACATGAGAAAAAAGGTTAGGATTCTAAAATAATTGAAAATCAATCAAAGAGGCAAATCTTTAAGTGTTCGCGAGCACCAACCTGATCCCCACCACATCTGTAAAATCCTCTTCAAGTGATCTGCTAATGTATTTCTGGAAATCAAATTTTGTTTCACTTTCGGGTGCCAAATGTGCCTGAAAATCACATAATGTAACATAGGACCTCCAGTTATCAAAATGAATTTGTAACCCTTTCTCGACTAGGTGTATAAAAGCTGGCATTTAATGTTAGTGTAACTCCATATGTTAAACTTACCATGATAAATCCATGTCTTAGTGTAAGGTAATCAGTCTTGGTAACTGACCTAAAGAATTGTCTGAAGAAACACACCTGATGAAAGGAGGAGAAAGATTAACTTTAAAATTTATACCACAGTTAAGTTTTATGCTTTTAAATTTATATATATAACCTAATTTTATGTATTTTCAAAAAGTAGTTGGAAGTCAAGTTATTCAATAGTATTCCTTCCTCTCACATAATAGTAGGTCTTATTAATCAAATTCATGACAGAGCATTTACCATTCCATATGTAAGAGAAGTGAGTACCTAATAATTTTTCTTTTCAAATTTTTTATTGATGAGCCGCCACTTTTTATAAAAAAAATACCTGACTACATCCCAGGTTACATATTTATACAAATGAAGAGTAATTAGTTTAAACATATAAAAGATTCATTAAAACAATACTTGATTCCTTAAAAAATTCATGTAAATCGGGTTAAGACATTATAGTTTCATTTGGAAACTTGATTCCTATTTTTTACTTACTATCCAAAGGGAAACTGACGATTTGCTCCAGGAGTTCAAATGCCTTCGCCCAAATGATGTATCCCTTGCAAACCTAAACCTCTCTGGATCTGCATCACATAAATAATTGTATATGTCACACTCAAGGACATACGATTTTTTGTTTAACCACACTATGAAATTAAAAAATTAAAAACAAATACCTATCCTTTTATTATAACTTAAATTGGCATCAGTAAACCTTAACATGACGTTGCACAATATAATAATGCACTACTTAACGGTACCTTACCCACCCACCCAATCAGCAAAAAGAGGTTAAAATAAATAAAACATTAAAGTTGCTATCATACAAAATTTGCTCACAAAAAGTATTAAGTAATGCTTTTTCTTTTCTTTTTTTCTTAAAAAAAAAAAAAAAAAATATATTGAAGTAATAACGTTTGGCATACAATAATTTACGATTGATGTTGACTTCTTAAATTGTGATCAGAACAATATCACTTTTCTATAAATCCATCATTGTACGTAATTTTTATTAACACCAATCAAAACATATCATGTATACTTATTGAGTAGTAATTTATGAAAAATAAAATCTTGAAGTCGAGGCACAACCATTTTTACAAAAAATTTACAACTGTGAAGATGTCAAGTTGTAAATGGTAGATAATAAAATAAATAATGAGACCAAATGAGATGAAACGTGATACTTTTCAAATGAGAATTAATAAAAAAACTGTTAATCTAATTGTTGTGAAAAATGTTATAAAAATCGATTTGGCTGTTGGCTGTTGGCTGTTATACTCTTTATAAATTAAGGGTGATGTTATTTTCACACCTACTTTTAATATTTCCGCATCACATATCAAAATGGAAGTGAAATATCACATTTGTTCTTCTGGTGCAGAAATATAAAATAGTAGCGTGGAATTAACATTTGCTTAAATTAATCCATTTCGTTGATTTTATATTAGAAGATAAGAATGTGATGACTTTTGTGAATTATCTCTTGTGTTTGTCGCATCATGATTCATGATGAGGGTGAGAGAGAGAGCTAACTCTGTGGACCTCTGACCAAGTCCATAAAGAGACATGTTATAACTAATTTAACTTACATGAAATGGGTACAATTTTTAAACGACAACGTGAATGCATTTTTGACTTCCATGTTAGCAAACAGATGAGTATCTTTTACTTGTCTAACTAAGAGCATTCCTATCAGACTGAACATTTGGCCGAAAACAACACAAAATAAGGAGGAGGTAGCAAAAGCATGCACCATCAGCCTCCACAAACCATTGAAAATCTGCAATTGATGAACAGTAGCTCGCCCAACTTGAGGAGCTACTGTTCATCGCTCGGGGCATAAAAAAAGACTTCTTTCTCTCTCTTGCAAACTGTCTACCGCGCCAATAATAACGGAAAAAACAACAACAATAACAACAACAACAACAGCAACAACAAAAACAAAAACACAGTAACAGATTTAAATCTTCAATACCCAAAAAAAAAAATGATGAACAGTAAAAGAAAAAAGAAAAAAAAATGAGAAAGAAAAATACATTCAGAGGTGAAGTAGCAGTAACAGCAAAGATGGAGGCTCCAAACGAAAAAAATAAATAAATAAATAATCAAGCACCGCTGAGAAAGAAAGAAAGAAAGAAATAAAGGGGGAGACGCTGAGAAAGAAAGAAGAAAAAAAATGAAGGGGGAGACGCTGAAGGGGGAGACGCTGAGAAAGAAAGAAGAAAAAAAATAAAGTGGGAGACGCTGGAGACGCTGCTGAGAAAGAAAGAAAGAAGAAAGAGAAGGGGAGTAGAAAAAGTGGGAGGGGTACGTGGGTGATGGGGAAAAAAAAGGAGAAAAAAGAAAAAGATGGGAGGTGTACGTGGGTGGAGGAGAAAAAAAGAAAGGAAAAAAGAAAAGAGGGGGAATAGTGTATAGGAGGAGAGTAGAGAAAAAATGAGAAAAGATGGTATTTTGAAAGTTGTGAAAAAATAAATAAAATAATAAGAATATATTAAAAAATAGAATAGTAAAGTTAGAATAGGGAGTATGATACAATAGAGTTTTAGCTAAACAAGCAAAAGTGGGTTTTTTAGAACCCATTTGAGGAAAAATATAGAAAGTCTAATAGGAATGCTCTAATATATTGTTTGTTTTTGCTAGGCGTCGCAGTGGGGTTGTATAGTTTCTTTCAAATGAAATGCATACCCCTATTTCGACTTCATAAGAAACAAAACTTGTTAATTAGCTACATTGACCCGTCTGAATGTAGTTGAGACTTACCATTATAGTATTGATATTCAAGTGTCCTTGTTTCGTTCTCCCATGCCTTCCATTTACTCATCTGCAATTTCAAACAATAATTGAGAGATCATTCAGAGAGAAAGGAGGAGGTATATTGCACACTTTGCGGTGTGGGATTGTATACCTACGATGTACACTTTGGGGTTCACTAATAATTCTTTACTGTGACATGGCCCACATGAGGTTCACTAATAATTATATTGTATCTGGCATATGCATTATTTCTTATAAATTAAGATACTTACTATATGTGGTTTACTAATAATTATATACTTGCGATGTGGCCCATATGGGGTTCATTAGTAATTATATTCTACATCTCATGTATATCTCTTAGCTTACAAATATATATGTTTATGAGAGAGATAATACATATGATCCATATATTTGTAAGAAAAATTATGCATATGTAAGATGTAATCTTTTCAGAGAACACATGTTCTAAGATATCCTGTGCAAGTGCATGAGAGAGAGAGAGAGAGAGAGAGAGAGAGTTTGCTGTTTTGTATGGTAAAGTACCTTAGTTCTGCCCAAAGCCAAGGTGGTGATGCAGTAAAGCACATGAAAAACGGCTAACACAAAAATGAATATATGGAGCTGGTGAATCCCATATTTAGACACGAAGGCAACTTGATCAGCACCCTGCCAAAATACCAAACAAAAAAGACATTAACCCACTAAATTTATCATCAATATTGCTTCGATCTTATACAAAATATGGTTTTCAAAACCTAAAATCACGTTCTAGCTACTACCAAGTACCAAGACATAATTCATTTATTCTATTCCAAGTTTCCAACAACCCCCTCTACCCAAAAAAAAAAAACTCTTAATATGGTGGTAACACGATATAAATTCACTTAAATTAAGTAGCTACACCAGAATATATATATACCATTTGGAAACATAAAATTAAAAGAAGAAATAGTAATAATAATTGAGCTTACATTTTTTGTGCATTTGTCAATTTCTTTTGCAGCTAATATTCGTCGCTCACTGAAACCAGAATCCAAAAATTGTAGTAGTTTCCGTCCATCTTTCTCAGAATCTTTCTCCGAACTCTTCTGATCCCCCTTTTTACAAGGATGCCAAGTGGCTCCAATACTCTTAGGTATACATATATCAGAAATGGGTGTTTGCAAGACTATTAGGAGCAAGGATATGAATCCCAATATCATAAGCTCTGGATAAAAATTAAAATAAAATAAAAAGGTTAGGCTTTGGACAGACTTAACAAGGATATGAATCCCAATATCTTAATAGTTTAAACTTCATAACATAATTAGATAATTATATTATTATTTCTTAATAATTTAAACTTTTGGGACGACAGAGGTTATATTGTACCTGCTTTGATCTTTTCAAGTGCTTCGTAAAGTGCTTTCTTGTGTTTGTTTTTGAGCCACTGCAAAGAAATGCAAGAAACTCCATCATCAAGGAAAAAAAAAATACAAACAAAAGATATGAATAATATGTATGTTAGATAAATATATATTAAACCTTACCTTTCCAATAATATGAATAATATGTTCAATGAAGAGAGAAATAATAACCAACACGAAGCAAACCACCGCAACAGCCCATGTTGGCGTTTCCTCCAGTGTACGTTCAGACTCTCCTTCGCCCTTGGGCGCCATTAGAGTGTGCACGCCCTCGATCGAAGCAAAACTCTAAGAAAATTGACAATAAATTATTGTCCACAAAATGATTGCAGCTTCTTCTCTCTTTCTTTTTTTTTTCGCTGAATAAAATAATTGTAGCTTCTATTACGTATGTTTTGTGCTGGATATATATGTTGATGTTGTGTGTGTAGATAGAGTGTTTGTTGTTTATATAGAGACGAAAGTGTGAGGCTACAAAAGAGGCTGAGAAGGGAAGACAAGGAATAGAAGATTTTGACATTTTCAAGGATCAGTCGTCACCGAGTGAAGAGAAAACTTCAATTTTTAAAATAAGAAAATTATACTATCTATTAAAAAATAAAAAGTTCTATCCCAGCTTTAATCGTTTGGTGGATAAGAAAAGTGAGGAAAACAAAAGTTATAAAATACCATTAGATTAACAATAATGCAGTGATCGCATTTTTCACATTATTTTCATAACTTCTTGAGTGACAAATTATTATTAGTTTTTACATGAGCTCACCCTTGATACAACTTTATTATCTATCATTCACAATTTAATTAACACATCATTGATTGTGAACAAATTTGTGAAAAAAGGTTATGTACCTAGACTTATTGCTAAATTAATTCTTCTTGCTCACATTCACATGTGGGTTTATATATTTCTCCTAAGATTGATGAGGTTATAAATTATGAAAAACTTTCAACACTCCCATCACTATGGGTGCATATTGCCCTCAATAAAGTTTTGAGTGAATATTTCGAATTGGAGACACCTAAACTTTTTTCAAACAAAAAAAAAAGACTTTGAATTTTAAAAGAAAATTTAATTTAGTTCTATGAGAAACTATCAATTATTCTAGAAATTTAAACTAATGAGAAATGGTGTCCATTTTTTAGTTAAATTATTAATTTGTTCCTCCAAATATTAGGTAAATTTGAATTTGATGTCTCATGATTTAATTGTGTTGTGTTAGTCCATCAACTTTCAAAATCAAACCAATTTCAACTATGAATATTATCATTGTTAAAATTTTCACAAAATTAACTATTGTAGCAAATGGAGCACATGTTAAATGATCATCATTGAAAGTGTATAATTTCCAAAATCAAATCAATTTCATCTATTAATTTTGTTAAAATTTAAATAAAGATGAGACTTAATGATGGCATTGATTTCATATTAAAAGTTAAGGGATTAAATTGACACAATTAATAGTTGATGGACCAAATTAAATTTTATCCAATCATCCAAGGATCAAATTAGTAATTTAACATTTTCTCTTTTCCCCTAAGAAAATGATGAAGGAGTTGAGTGGAAGAGGTTAGTCCCACGCCAATAAATAGTGCATTTAATGATTCTATTATTTTTTTGGAGGTAAAAGATAGATTTAATCACTATTTTAACATGAGGAAAAATGGAGACAATATTTTTTTTTTTCACATTTAATGGAGAGAAAATAGGAAGAAAATAGATGTTGAGAGGTGGAGTTGTTTCAATTACACTGTACCTAAATAGTGGGAGAAATAAGACTTTTACCTATATATAAGATTTCAACTTACCAATTGGTTTTTCGTGTAGACAGTATTTGAACTTAAGTCTATTATTCGATAACAAGAAACTTTACCAGTTAAACTAATTAAAATCCACAGGTAAACTTCATCATTCAAATAATTTCTAGAACTTATCATTTTTAATAAACTTCTAAATGATTTGACATTATATTATAATTTATATAAATCTTTCTTTTTGACTTAGTGTGGACCATAATTTAGATACACCTTTAACGTCATGACATGTGCTCTTACGGTTTTACCTATGAGGCTACAAGTATTCTTGACTCTTCAAGGGCTTATTATTTCAAAATCCGTATTTCTCCGAAGTACTTATTTTACCCTTGACCGGCACTAGTTTCGTTTTCCATGAATAGTCCTTTTTTTTTTTTTCTTTCATAAAAAATGAATAATCCTTTTTCAAATTCAATGGATTAATAAATGAGCATTGATCATTATCTTTTAATAACATTATTATTTTTCTTTTGAGAGCGATGTTATACTTATCAAATTTTGGGTTAGCTATGATATTTTTTTCTTTTTACGGTAACGAAAAGAGATGACGTTATCCAATAAAATCAAACTCTTTCAAATTCAAAAGATGATATATCATATATAATAAACTTTCACACGTATGTATGCAAAATATATTAAAGTTTTTGAGAAATTTATCTTGTTTAGTTATCATAAACAAGATATAGCCATATCTACATGCAACTCTAAAAATTTATATACATTAAATTCTTCCAATTATTATTCGGTTAAGTTTGACAGGACAAGGTACCACAAAACTCAAAAGTGTTAAGGCTTAGCACAAGGAGTCCACGTCACCTCCACTGCATTGACCATATTAAAATATTTATCTTAATTATTTTTGGTCTACAAAATGATAACTATAAGATTAGAATATCCCTAGAATTGATATGGTCATCAAGAACTAATCAATTATCAAAGAATCTATTCACAAAAATAAAATAAAAATATCAGAAAAAAATTATGAGAACCGTGACTGTTTCAATTTCCAAACTGCTGACATGACATATTATTCAAGTTCCAAAAATTTGGGATTGCTCAATTTAGCATTATAAATAAATTTCCAATGACTTGATTAATATTGCTAAACGACATTTATGGCACTTTCGAGCCATGCCAAACGCGCGTAGACTTGTTCTTGATATGAAGAAATCCCCGTGCTGGTAGAAGAGTAAAAGGATTATTCATTTCATTTGAATTTGAAAAAGGATTATTCATTTGAAATAAAATGGATTATTTCAAATGGTAGAAGCGTCTCATGAACCTCCGGTGGTCCTTCAATGAACCATTGCTTTCTAGGTGGTAATTTTTGGGAATTTTCCGTAGAGGAATATTGCCAACTTGGATGTTACATGATGAGGAAAACAATTATTTTTTTGTTCTTGCAAGGAAATGCATTCTTTTATTCATTTAATTTAGCTATTTAAACATTTTAGGAGCAAAAGTTGACCCTTGATCACACACAAAATTAGACTTTAAAGAGTTTGCTACCAAGTTTTTATTACTCCTTATGAATCATATGGATGGGACTTAACTTAGAAATGATGAGGTACATGATGAAAATAACGATTTTCCTCCATATATATCCCAACCCACGGTGGATGTGGATCACATTAAAATTCTCCACCCAAGTAAACTGCAAAAAACTAATAACTCTGAAAGCGAGAGTAAGGCTAGTAATCATATTTAATACTAACTTTTATCAATTAAGCTGTTGGTGAATTGAAACATGCATACGTTAATTTAATATTTGGAACACAGATTTGAAGGAAAAAAGCATTTCAATTTGGCTCCATAAGAGGAGAAATTATTCAGTCCACCAGGTGAACCACGTCATCTATCCACCATTCTAATAATTAAACGACACGTATGTTAATTTAATGACTCATCAATATTCACACAACCAACAAATAAGGAAAAAGACCAGAATACCCTATCTTTCTCTCTCCATCATAGTTGTGTGAATATTGATGAGTCATTAAATTAACATACGTGGTGTTTAATTATTGAAATAGTGGATAAATGACGTGGTTCACCTGGTGGATTGAATAATTTCTCCCATAAGAGCAACTCCAGCAATGCTCTTTAGTTTATCTCTATATTTACACTATTCAGCAACTCTCTATTTATTTTTTCAAACAAACTCTCCAGCAGTACTCTCTATTCACTCTCTATTCTATTTAAATATACTTTTTTATTCTTTTATCTCATTTAAATATTATATTTTTTATTCATTCTTTATTATTATTTCCCGCTACAATTACCCGAAATAACCAACAGCCATAACCAAATCCTTCCCACCCACCGCCGCCGCCACCACCACCACCACCGTAAATCAACCCAGAGCAACCAAAACCCACCGCGACCACCACCGTGAATCAACTGTCAACCACCACAAACCCAACAAAAACCACCACAAAATCAATTTCTCAGCAAGCAAACAGAGTCAAATTCCAAAGTTTCAAAACTAAAGAATTAAAAAGAAAAAAAAAACCCAGATCCGGCACGGCTCCACCACCTCCAGGCCGAGACCCACTCCTCCAGGCCGAGATCGGCACGCCGTTAACCACCACCACGCCGGAAGAGAGAAGGAAGAGATCGGCAAGCCTAGGCCGAGATCTACAAACCCAGGCCGAGATCGGCAAGCCCAAGCCACCGAATCAACCACCACGCCGTTAACCACCACCACGCCGAGATCGGCAAGCCCAAGCCACCGAATCAACTACCACGCCTTTAACCACCACCACGCCGAGATCGGCAAGCCCAAGCCACCGAATCACCACCACGCCGTGCTTCAACAGAAAACCGTTAACCACCACCACGCCGTGCTTCAACAGAAAACCCAAAGAGAACTATTCAGCACAGAGAGAAGAAAGGAAAAGAGAAGAAGAGAGAGAAAAAGTCAGATGAAAATGAGAGGAAAGAAAAAAAAACAGAGGATATATACTCGGTGGTGAAATGTTTTTTTTAATCGGATACAAAACAGATACAAAGTGTACAGTAGCTTTTCATTTGTGAAAAGCTACTGTACACTTTGTAAAAAAATTTAGAGATACAAAGTTGATTTAGAGGACTGCTGGACCCTCTATCTCTATTTTATTCTCTACAAATAGAGATAGAGAGTAGTTTTACACTACTTCTGGAGTTGCTCTAAAGATTAAGAAAATGTCATAAACGGGCTTATGTGGAACATTTGTAGCCAGGGACGGAGGGAGCTAAGGGGGGGGGGGGGCATGGCCCCTTGGCTTTTTAAAATTCCTCCCTAACTCCCTTATATGTTTTTTGTAAGGATTTATATTAGCCGATTTGTTGGTTTGGGTTTAAAAGTGTGTTTGATGTGTTCATAGGCTATAAACTGATGGAAATTAATTGGTCATGATTATAAAGAAGTTAAGAGTGTCTAAGAAACTTTGGCAGGCCTCTTATGGACCATCCATGGCTGCTTGCTTGAATTTTGTAATTTTACTGGATATGACAACTTGGATTTTACATGATGAGGAAAATAGATTTTTTTTAATTTCTTCTTGCTTCTTCTTGCAAGGTAATGCATTATAGTATTCATTTTAGTTATGGAAACGTTCTAGCAGTCAAAAAATTGTAACATATAATTAGATTTTAGAGAGTTCACAACACAATGACCATTTTTCCTTCAAATCCCTTCCCTCAACGTGTCAATTTAAAAGTCCCTCCTAACGTTTATCAATTAAGTTGATGGTGTGTGTTTAAATAGTCAATCTATTTCTATAAAACTTTATCGCTTTTATAGAGTGTATTTTAAGGTTAATAATATATAAAAATTAAAATAAAAAACTGTTGGCATGTTCACTCAATACATGGAATGCTTGAGTATAATACAACTGAATTCTTCAAATTAATTAGCATTACTTAAGGATCCCTACTGATTATAATGATTGGAATTAATTAGCATTAAGATATACTGCGACTCTATCAAATCGCACTGCTTTTTTACTTCTTGTGATATTATTATAATTCAAAGTGATTCGTGCCTTCATTTAAGGAAATTATTAATACAAAATGATCGTATTATAATCATTTAAAACATTAAGTTCGCCTAAATTTCTATAATAAATGTTAAATTAGTATCAATTTTATTATAAAAACCTTACAAACTGGTGTGATAATGGATGCAATTTATGTCACATCAATAATATTATAAATAAATTCTTAATTATTTTTAAAATTTGTATTTAAAAATTAACATATCAATTTATAAATCTTATATAATAAATTTTATAGTATATTTAGAATCACTCATTTTCTATTTACTTTATGGATTTTGTTAACCAGTGCCCTTAGGGCAATTTAAGGAGCATTAAATGATTACACTTTACGGGAAATAACGAACTTTTAATATTAAAATAATAAATAGAAAGACTAAAATACCCTTAAAAGTTATTTTTGTATTAAATGGAAACATTAAGTGGAAGCATTAAATACTTCCTTAACTATTACCCTAAGGGCACTCGTTAACAGGACCCTTACTTTATTCTGTAAATTGTCTCCAATGTTTTTGTAACAAAGAGAATGATAACAGAAGATAGAGTAATGAGTGAAACAAAAAATCAACCTCATATTTTTTCGTGCATTTAATATGGTGCATGGGCATGGCTGCTTCCGGTCCTATTTGCAACATTCTTGCCCCAAAATTAAAGGCAATCCTGAAACTCTTCCAACATCTTGGATTTTGAAAGTACACTAACTAAATTTTTTTTTTTTTTTTTTTGTTAACCAGTCCGCTCACCCCATTAGAGTTTAATGGTTAAGGAGCATTAAATATATATATATATATATTATATTATATATGATAAGTATCACTACCTAACTTGATAGAGAGTCATGCAGAAGTCACATCCTCTGTTAAAACCAATATGATTTTTCTTTGGTGCATTTGCAACAAGTAATCCTTACCGCAATTAATGCTATGAGACCACGTATACACAGTGCCGGCCAATTTGGACAAGATTATTATTCATAGGATCACGACATGTTCTTGGGCTCACATGATATTGTGCTCGGTCAATCCATATAGCAATAGCACCCCTTATAAGACCTTTTCCATGTTGGGTCACTATTATTGGCTCTCCCCACTATAGTCCACTACTTTATCCAAAAAATATAATTATTTTGTTTATAACAAAAGAAGAGTTTTCTTAAAGATAAATATCTAGTCGCTAACCACTGTGATACACCGAAAACTTCACATATAAGCATAATAAAATTAGGAATTGTAAATAACTAATATTATACTAAATGTAGCTATTTAGCAAGATAGCATTTAAATAAAAAATATTGGACACTCATTATAAAATAAAACTCAAAATAGATTTCAATCCCAAAAAAAAGAGCACCAAAGCAGCAAAGACTCCCTATTCTGTGTCAAAATAGAAATTGCTTAACCAAATGAATTTTATATTTTCTAAAGTCACAGACTAGTAGAACTGAGCAAATTCATTGCCAAACAGGTCGGCTTTAATTTCAATCAAACTTTTGACATCTTAGTAGTTGGAATTGTCCCCCTACATTGGTAACAGTTAAATAATTGATGGGGTCTCTAGAATGTTGGGACTGTTAAAGTCCAATGGGCCTAACTCAATCTCAAAAGACGCCTTGCCTTATAAATCCATTACTCACTCCAATTATTTCCAATGTGGGATAATAATATCCAACACCCCCCCCCTCAAACTCAAGCAAGGAGGTGGAAGCTTGAGTTTGGAATGTAGTGAAACCGGTTTTCGAGAGAAGATACCAGAAGGAGATTGGCTTGAGAGAAAATGCCTGAACAACAGTATACTGGGCTTGAGACTACAACATTTGTGAGGAGAAGTTGTATAATTGGCTTGAGAGAAGAAAGCCTAACCAACGGTATACCGGGTTTGTACTACAACATTTGGGGGAGTTGTGTATTATTGAAAATTAGAGTGGGTAACCTAGCTCTGATACCATGTTAAAGTCCAATGGGCCTTACTCAATCTCAAAAGACGCCTTGCCTTATAAACCCATTACTCACTCCAATTATTTCCAATGTGAGCCACCCCTTTGGTGTTGGGCAGACCTCCCCCCTATTGTTTGTCCTACCATGGGTAATCCTCATCTCTCAAGGCGTCTTTTGAGATTGAGTAAGGCCCATTGGACTTTAACATGGTATCAGAGCCACCCCTTGGGTGTTGAGCAGACCTCCCCCTATTGTTTGTCCACGTGTTGATGATCATGCCACACGTGAGGGGGCATATTAAAGTGAGAGTCTTGTCCCACATTAACCAAGTATTCTTGGGTTGTGCAATTAATAAGCCATGGGCAATCCTCATCTCTTAAGGCGTCTTTTGAGATTGAGTTAGGCCCATTGGACTTTAACAGGGACAACGGAAGTTTTTGACACTACTTAGTTATGCCAAATTACTGTCTATGTGTGAATTAAATTAAATAACCTTTCAAGCAATAGAGAGATAAATAATCACGCAATAATTAAGAAAATCAACCACACAAGAACACACCAAATTTACGTGGAAAACCCTCCAGTGTAAAGGGAAAAACCACAGGGCAAATCCAATCAATCCACTATAATAAAATAGAGATTACAATACTCAAGTTTATGCCCGAACTTGAGTTTACAATAAATTGAGAAATCACTCTCTAGGAATAAATACAATCTCACTACAAAAAAAAACTAGAACCCAATGAAACTAATAACGTAGTAAGATGTCCCTTGAATACTTCAACTCTCTGTGGTTGTAGCACCTAAAACCCTTCCTAAAGAAACCCCTAATTTATCTCCTTGCGTGTGTCTTGAACCAAAGAAAATAAACCTCACTTTTTTCTTTCTCACTAGTGCCGCACAGTGCACTGCTCTTCCTCTTAAACTGATACAAAAGCACGCACACACTCGTCTTTTTATATCTGGACCTACCGCCTCACTGCTTCTCTTTCTTATAGAATTAGGAGACTTGCTTTTGCTTGCACTAAAAAACAAGCCCATCATGGGCTTTACTATTGTGTGGCTGACACCTTAAAGGTGCGGTGCACCCAACAATCTCCCCCTCCAGCCCACTGAGAAAGGAGATCTTCATTCCAACTCTTTAGTTAGAATTCATGCCGGCTGACCCGACACAAAGCTCAAGCTTCTCTTTCGACACAACCTTGGTCAACATGTCAGCTGGATTCTTGTCTGTGTGAATCTTTCTTAATTGCATCAATTGTTGATCAACAATTAGTCTGAGCCAATGGTATCTCACATCAATGTGCTTCGTTCGTGAATGGTACGTAGAATTCTTGCTCAAGTCTAGTGCACTTTGACTGTCACAATGGACTACATACTCGTCTTGCTTCAAACCTAAGTCTTGGAGAAACCGTTTCATCCAAAGCATCTCTTTCCCTGCTTCAGTTGCTGCAATATACTCAGCCTCAGTTGTAGATAAAGCGACACACTTTTGTAGTTTAGACTGCCATGATATAGCTCCCCATGCAAAAGTAAATAAGAACCCTGAAGTAGACTTCCTACCATCAAGATCACCTACCATATCTGCATTTGTATAACCCTCCAACACTAGTTTAGAGTTACCAAAACTCAAACACGACTTTGAGATACCTCTCAAATACCTGAAGATCCACTTCACTGCTTCCCAGTGCTCTTTGCCTAGATTAACCATGAATCTGCTGACTACACCAACTGCATGAGCAATGTCTGGCCGTGTGCAAACCATGACATACATCAAACTCCCGACTGCAGAGGAATAAGGAATTGATGCCATGTTTTCTTTCTCTTTATTTGATGAAGGACATGATTTCTTGCTTAGTTTAAAGTGACCACCCAGAGGTGTACTGACTGGCTTAGCATGCTACATGTTGAACCTCTCAAGTACCCGTTCAACATACTTCTCTTGTGATAACCATAATTTCTTGGCTTTCTTGTCACGTAAAATTTGCATACCCAAAATTTGTCTAGCTGGACCCAAGTCTTTCATATCAAATGACTTAAACAGCTCCTTCTTCAAACTACCAACCATATTAGCATCTTGTCCTACTATCAACATATCATCTACATATAATAGAAGGATGATAAACTTACCATTAGGAAATTGGCTGACATATACACAATGATCTGCATCTGTTCTTGTGTACCCTTGGCCCACCATGAATGAGTCAAACTTCTTGTACCATTGTCTTGGAGCCTACTTTAAGCCATACAGACTCTTTTTCAATCTGCAAACCTTGTGTTCTTTCCCTTTTGCTTCAAATCCCTCTGACTGAACCATGTAGATTTCTTCCTCCAAGTCACCATGGAGAAAAGCAGTCTTTACATCTATTTGTTCAAGCTCAAGATCCAAACTAGCTGTTAATCCCAAAATAACTCGAATGAAACTCATTTTGACCACTGGAGAGAAAACCTCATCAAAATCAATCCCTTGTTTCTGATTGAAACCCTTGACCACCAATCGAGCTTTGTATTTCACTAGCTTCTCACCATCTTTCTTTAGCTTGAACACCCATTTGTTTCTCAATGCCTTCTTGCCTTTAGGAAGTTCAACTAACTCATAAATGTTATTCTTGTGCAAAGAATTCATCTCTTCATGCATAGCCTTCATCCAGCTCTGCTTGTCCTTATAAGACTGTACTTCCTGAAAGCTCTCTGGCTCTCCCTCATCAGTAATCAAAACCTACTCAAAAGTGGAGTATCTAGTTAATGGATGACGCTCCCTGGTAGACCTCCTAACCTGAGGTTCTTCCATCTCTGGTGGAATGGGTTGCTCCCCCTACTCAACACTCTCTATATCTATTGCATCATCACCATCAACTCCTGTTGGCTTATCATCATAATTCTTTACTTACACCTCTTTTATATATGTGGCAATATCTAAGGACGAAAAGGTAGGTGTAAGGTCAGAAACACCTTCAACAGTAGACTTTGACTTCTCAGATTTCTCAAAATCTTTAATATTTTCATTCTCATGAAAAACCACATCTCGAATTCTGATCATCTTCTTTTTCTTAGGATCCCATAGCTTGTAACCAAATTCTACATCTCCATATCCAACGAATATGCAAGAAGTGGCTTTATCATCAAGCTTTAACCTCTGTTTCTTAGGCACATGTGCAAATGTCTTGCACCCAAATACCTTTAAGTGTGCGTAGGAAGCATCCTCTCCTGTCCACACTCTTTCTAGAATATCAAAATCCAATGGAACTGATGGAGACCGATTAATTAGGTAGCACGCAGTTTATACAACTTCAGCCCAGAATGACTTAGGTAATTTAGTCATTCTTAACATGCATCTGACCTTCTCAACAATAGTGCAGTTTATCCTCTCTGCCACACCGTTGTGTTGTGGGGTACCAAAAACTGTCTTCTCATGTCTAATGCCATACTCTGAGCAGTAGTTTTCAAATTCATTAGACGTGTATTCACCTCCATTGTCAATACGAAGGCACTTCAAAGACTTCCCTTTCTCTCTTTCCACCATGGCATGGAATTTCTTGAAGAGCTGAAATACCTGGTCTTTTGTTTTCAAAACATACACCCACACCTTTCGTGAAGCATCATCAATAAATGTAACAAAATATCTATTGCCACCTAAGGACTCCACCTCAATGGGACCACATACATCAGAATAAACCAAATCTAACACATTGGATTTTCTAGTAGATGATCTACGAAATGATACTCTATGTTGTTTGCCAAATAAACAATAATCACAAGAATTTAGTAGCATACCTTTGGCAAATGGAATGAGAGACTTCTTTGCCAAGATCTGCAACCCTTTTTCACTCATGTGAGCCAGCCGCTTATGCCACAAATCAAGCGTGGAATCATCTTGAGCTGCATTTACCACATCCCTGCATAACTTTACTTGAGTCTTGTAAAGTGTGCAACAAATCTTCCATCTGGCAAACACCAACGATCCTTTAAAGAGTTTCCATTTACCATTGCCTAAACGGCTTTCATAACCTTCTTTATCCAAAACACTAACAGAGATCAAATTCAAGCGCATATCTGGAATGTGTCTCACATCCTTCAATTTTAAGGTGTATCCAGTATTGGTCTCAACACAAATATCACAAATTCCCACTATGTCAGCATAACTTTTATTACCCATCTTTACTCTGCCTAAGTTTCCTGCTTTGTACGAAATAAAGAACTCCCTTCTTGGAGTGACATGGTAGGAAGCTACTGAGTCAATCACCCACTCATCATAAGGATCTGCAACATGACAACACTCATCCTCTTCTATAGAAAGTACCACCACATCTTCATCTAACGAAACAGCTGTGGTATTATGATCTCCGCCTTTTTTTATTTGTCTCCTCTTTTGCTTATTTTTCTAAGCCTTGCAATTTCTCTTTATATGACCCTCTTTGTCGTAGTAGAAACACTTGACTTTTCCTTTTGTCTGTGACTGACTTCTGGATTTACCGCGCCCTTTAGAATTTCTACCCTTACTCCTCCCCCTGTTCTCTGTGACAAGAGCTTGTGCATCATCCTTGCCCATGTCCTTTCTTCTAGTTTCTTCATTGAACAAACTGTCCTTGACCATCGCAAGTTGTAACACACCATTCGGAGCAGAGTTACTAAGTGACACTACCAAAGTCTCCCAACTGTCAGGCAAAGAGCTCAGAAGCAATAATGCTTGCAATTCGTCATCTACCACTAGATTCATTCTAGTCAATTGATTAACCAAGTCTTGGAACTCGCTTAGATGCTCGGCAACGGATCTTCCCTCCTTAAGCTTTAAATGCGCAAGCTTTCTAATTGCAAAAGCTTTATTTTGAGCAGTCTTCCTCTCATAAAGACTTTCCAATTTTTTCCAAAGAGTGTCGGCTTTTGTCTCCTGAGATACATGATAAAACACATTAACTTTGATGCATTGTCTGATACAACCAATAGTTTTTCTATGCATCTTGGCCCACTCTTTGTCAGGCATACTGCTTGGCTTGGCACTATCACCCTCGATAGGGTCATGCAAGTCCTTACAATAAAGGACGTCCTCCATCATCGGCTTCCATATTGAATAATTTGATGCCAAGAGTTTAATCATAGTATCTGACGTATATTCCATTTAATTCAACACTAGACTGATACCACTTGTTGGACAACGGAGCTTTTGACACTACTTAGTTAGGCCAAATTACGTCTATGTGTGAATTAAATTAAATAACCTTTCAAGCAATAAAGAGATAAATAATCACGCAAT